>CM063502.1:114458196-114663196 GCA_032207245.1 Pardosa pseudoannulata | reverse complement strand
TATCATTCATATATAACCTAGAAAAAAAATTTCCTGACATGCTATAAAATTTTAAACATCAATAAAAATAAATATTAAAAAAAAATATTTGTAAAAGTACTCTTTTAAGTCATAAATTACACTATGATTGTTTGGTGTTATATAAGTTTGAGCATCAAACAATCCACTAGAAAGCGTAAAACATTTTTATAAAATTGAGTTGCCAATCCACCCATTAAAATTATTATGAAAATTCAATAATTTTTGTAATATTTTTGTATAAAAATATTTTATTTCATCTTTCATTATTTATTTATTATAAATTTTAAAAATATAAGACACTACAAATGAAAACATAGGATACTGACATTTGAAAGAAATGTACAACTGTTAATTCTTTCAGTTAACTTTTATTTTGTCTCTCAGATAAACCCAACTTGTAATCCTTGATTTTTAATACCATTTTAAGTATACCGATTTACAAAACTCTCGAAATAATTCGAGACACTCGAAAGAAATGTACAACTATTAATTCTTTCAATTAACTTTTATTTTGGCACTCAGATAAACACAAATTGCAATCCTTGATTTTTAATACTATTTTAATAATTAAATAATTTTGTGATTGATGTATACCGATTCACAAAATTATTTTCATTTTACCGGTTTAGAGGGAAACTAAAACAAAACCTAGCGTCTTTAAATATTTCAAAAATCGAAAACGCTTGCTTGTTTCTCAAACAACCGGTTTGGCGAGAATATTTGGCGCCCTTGGCTTGAAAGGTCATATAAGTGTGGGTGAAAACTGCGATCTCCGCCAGTCGACGGTAAAATTTTCTCGAGTTTGGATGCGCTAGCTCTTCTTCCCACTTGTGGAGACCTCGCTGTTAATCGCAATGGTTCATCAATCCAAAAAGGTAGGATATTTGTAAACATACTGTTATCTCAGTTATTATTAAGCATTAACATGCTATTTAACTTCTAGTCATTTACTGTAATGTAGTTAGAATAATTATTACAAATATAAGAACGAGTTTATTTTTATTCAGTGAACTTCAAATTGCCGGCTTTCTATCAAATTATACAGTATGAAAATAAACACTATTAATCCCTTCAATGTATTGTATTCGTAGTTAGAAAAATATTTGAAAGAATAACTATAATTGTTTAAAAATTATTTATTAGATGTTTTTAGTATCTTTTTCTTTTCCCCCATAGATTTTGAAACCTTTCCATCTTATTTTTGATAAAACTTAGTTAATTCTAACTATGTGTATTTTAAATAAACCAAAACAATCATAATATATTTTATGTATTTAAATTACCTTTAAAAATATTACATAAGCATCTGTAATGAAAGATGAAGCATATTTAGAAGAACTTAAAGATGTAGGTTTGGTGTTCTAGAAATTTTGAAATATTGATCGATTTGCTCCTATGATTCATTTACTCGCGATATCTCATTTGGGATGACCATGAAATTGCCTCGCTTACTGTGCCGCTAAGCACTAATCTGATCTAAGCTGCAGTTTTATATTTATAAATTGTTTAAGCGCACCTGAGTACTTTCATTTTTTATCAAACTTAGATAGAGACTGCAAATTTGTTGGTTCAGAAATTTGTATTTGAATGAAGACCAATTTATGAAACGTAAAGAGATGATTTCAATAATAGTATTTATAATTAAAAAATGTTTAAAAAAATATAAATGCTAAAAGTAGTTATATAATTTATTCATTTAAGTTGTTATAGAAGTATCTTCTTCACTCTAAGGTGTACTTTAAAAAAAGTAATTAAAAATAAAGTATTTAAATTTTCCAAATTTATAAAAACTGTCTTTTTGTATGAAAACACGTGAGGTAGTAAGATCGAGAATGATAATTTAAAAAAAGTCCTGAAGCTCGTTCTTATATATGAATATGTCAACTAAAATCTTTTCCCTTTTTATTGTTCTAATGTTCTTGTTGCCGTAAGTAACAAAATATAATGTAATAAATAATATGCATGATGTTTTGGGAGCACATTAAAAATAAACAATTATGTTCAAACGAATAATTAAAAAATATATATAATCGGGGAGAAAATAAATGAAGACTACAGATATTAATGAGGGAAAACTTCAAGCTACATCTTATTGACTGTGATAAGCTAAATGTATATTAATCGTGAAGTAAGTTATGGAGTTCTATAGAAAAGTGTTTTACAAAGCTTTAAATATTTAAAGTATCATTGATTGAAATTATTCTTGGTAAACATACAGTCATTTTTATTTTCTTTTGTAAGCTTTTAGAAATAATGCATTGAGCGATATTTTTTATGCTTTTTACAGCATTTTAAGTTACAATGCCACGTTTCACCAATAATTAAGAAAAGGGATATAAATTTAAAATTCATTTAATACTTGAATTATTAAAAAATATGTAGTTAAATGTCAAATCTAAGCACAAAAATAAAGGAAGCAGCAATTATAATACGTTTTAATTTTTCTTTACTTTCATATGAGCAAATACCCATGTTTAGATTTTATAAATCATAATTAAAAAGTCTCTAAACATTCTTATCTTAATGTTATTGTGAGGAAAATGTTTTCGTAGGTTTTAAATTACAAAAAATAGATGATGCGTTTTTTGTTTTTATAATCTGAAATTAACAACAAGCTATAAAATAATATATAAAAATTAACTTCGGCTAAGTAGTTCAAAAGAAATTTTCTGTGCAAGACCCATTTATTTAATTCTCCTTGGATTTAAGAGGTTGGTTGCACTTAAACTGATTCACATTGATTGTACAACTCTGTTTTTATATTACGAAACTTAAATTTTGTACCGAAATTTTATTCGCCTTTTCGAAGTCGATAAAATAACGCATAGGCTAGAAAAAGGAAGAAATATATCTTATTAAGAAATATATCTTATTTAAGAGTCTCGGTTTTATTTGTAATGGATGAAACTGTAAATGATTTAACTGAAAAATATTTTTTATTCGATCAACTAATTTGGAATTTGAAAAGCTTTTAATCGGAAAATCCTTTTCTTTTTAAAAAAATTGTAAAATTTAACAGAATATAAAGAATACCCTTACCTATTAAAGGTTGTACGTCCTTGTTTGAGTATAGTTAATAAAATAGTTTATAAAATCATTGTTTTCTTAGAGAAAATTATTTTAGTGGAGTTATAAGATGTTTCCACCACATTTTATATTAATTATAAGCTCAATATTTTTACTTTATACTTAACATTTATGTAGACAAACCAGGGTCTCGAATATCATTTGATAAATACAATTCATATAAAACAAATTTTATAATTAGTATCGTTTTGTAGCATTTTTGTTATCGTTCTTTTGATGAATGGCAGTTAATTGAGATACAATACGGCTGAAATATTTTTAACGAAAGTTTAAATTGAAGAAATTTATTTAGGATAAATTTCCCCTTTCACTTTTTTAGAATTGTATCTCGCATTATTTTGCGTCTGCTTTCTCTGTTTATGCTATTGCATATTAAACATTTGATAGGGGATTGGAAATTCGTTATATGTGTTTTTCCCTCACAATAGAGGAAGCTTTGCAGTAAGGAAAACATTTTGAGGAGAGTAAACCCTTTGCTTTATGGATGGTAAAAAGGATCATTATTCATCTACTGTTGTGGAGAGTGGCAGTGTCAAACAAACTGCTCTAAAGGGGGAAAGCACTAACACTTACTCTAGTCTTTATCTACATGAATGTGGATAAAGCTCCCGACGAGAAAAAGTTAGAGTTCAAGGAATTTGAATGTTTTAAGAATCGAGATAAAGGTCCATCGTTCACTTAAGAAGATTGGGTTATTGGCCATATTAAATTCTTCTAGCTCCATGTTAATCTATGCGGATAACTGTTTTACTTCTGAGCAGTTTGCATTTGAAAATGTCTTTTTTTTAATTTTTACTTTACAAGTAAGCAGAAATTTTTCCTTTACGTTTGTAAAATATTATTTGTGTTTGATGAACAAACAGTAAGACAAATATTTTCATAAATTTAAAATTAATTTTTGACCTCATTTTTAAAAATTTAATCGCTTAAATTCCTGGAGAATTTTCTTCTCTATCACGAGGTGAAACCGAACGATGGCCGATTGGTTAGGGTGCTGGCCTTCGGTACCGTATTTCGTGGGTTCGAATCCCACAGTGGCATGGATGTTGTAGCCGTTCGGAATCGGCTTTAAGCTGTAGGTCCTTATCTCATTAGCCCTCTTGTTGCAAAAAGTAGACAGTAGCACTCCAAACCAAACCAAACTATCACGAAGTGAAATTATTTACAGAAATATTTTAAATGCAAACCGCCAGAAGTAGAACAACTTTCCTCATAGCTTAACATAAAGCTAAAGGAATACTATATGGCCTGTGCCCAACAACCTTAAAATCTCTCCCATCTCGTACAGAGTTCTGGAAGATAAGATTATAAAAATAAGCAAAATAGTTTCAGTGGAACAGCAAATAAGGAATGACAGTCGCTGTTGAATATTTAATATCAATACTAAATTAGGCTCCGTGTTTTTACACAGTTAAGGTTATAATACATAATCATGACTCTTTCATTGGTTCGGTCTATGCTTGCAGCCCCTTTCGGATAAAGCACTTTAATAAATATAAGTATGACAAACTTCCACGGTGCTAAATGTTTTATATAATGAATATTTTTATGGAACATCGAATACAAGGATGTTTTAGATGCAATAAACTTCCATTTAACAAGGATTACCATTTAAAAACTACTTTGACTTAGAATTATACGAAATCCTGGTTTCTTTCTCAGCAAGCAAATTGCCTATTGTACATATAATGAATAAATTCAAGACTTTAAACAGTTTAATTTCTAGGTGTTTTTAATTTTATGAAAAGTATGCTTTTATAATAGAAAAAAATAAGAGATTACCCCAAAGTAAATTCTATAGTACAACAGATTTTATAAAGAATTATTTTTAAAATGTTCTATATAGCGAACTGTTTAGAATATTTTAGGCCTTCATTATCTAGAGTCTGTGTATACATTTTTTTTTTATTCAATGATATAAAGAAAAAAAACGTGAATTTTTTTTTACCATACAACTTTTGTACCTAATTTTGTATATATTGATGTATGCCTAAAATATGAGCTATTATGAACTTCTGAGAAAACAAATTTTCAATAGCTTTGAATATATCATAGCGTGTTATCATTAGATATCGCTTATCATTTTAACTTCTAACGGCTCCATTTATTTTTTTTTAAAGGAGAGAAAACACTTGGTAATAGTTGTCCTAGAATTTCTGATAATGGCTATTGGTTAACAAAATTCTCTAAATAGAAATTCAATTCGTTAAACATAAGTTTTATTTCTTGTAAGACAATCCCTTTGTTCAAGGTAGCGTAAAAAACATCCATTTAGAAGTTTTTACTAATTGGAAAATCGCTATAAAAAGATTTAATTGTAAATTTAAGAGTGCATACTGCGCTGTGTGTTTCCTCAAAGCAAAATTTGGAGACTTTCCGAATTCCCCTTCCCTCTCTGCCTTCGGGGAAAAAATTCCTAACAGTGCTTTTTTCGTGTTAGAAACGAAGATACTTAAAATATTTCGATCATCTCAACCGCTATCCTTTCTCTTTACGTCAAAATAGTGGAGGCGAGATCTGTGTCTAAAAATAGCATTTACTTATCTGTACACCAGAGAAATATGTTAATCTTTTTCACGCGTTGCGCTTTCGAATGCAACGTGCATGGGTGTTTTTCAAATGAAACATAGACGTGTTCCTGATGAAGACTAGAGAAATTAGTTTTGCTATTTTTATGTTGCTCTTAAAACTCCTTGCATATTTCCACAGTGAAGTAGAATGTGAACTCGTCTCGGAATTTTCTCAATTATTACGACGCAAAAAGAAAATGACGGGTGTTTTCAAAGTTCAAGACAAAACATTCTGATAAATGAATGTTGGGATAATTTCAGTTTTAATTTTGCTTGAACATATATTACTTAACGGTACATGGAAAGATCAGCTGTGAAAATTTTTAGATGTTTCCAATCATTGAATAAATAATTTATTTTTTCAATGGTTATTATTTGATGAACAAGTGCATTCTAAATGTTTTAACACAAGTCAACATCTATGTGTTGAAAAAGCAAAAGATTCAGTTTAGGCTTCCTTTCCCTGTTGAAGAACATACAAATTTCTTGTGTTATAATGAAAAATTTTCAACAGGTTAAAGAAATCCCTTAGCACAAGTCAACCTGAAAAAAAAATGGGTTTAAAATTTTTTACTGTAACACAGTAAATACATACATTCTTCAACGGGAACAGGAATCATAAAGTGAATCTTTTGCATTTTCAACACTTAGAGGTTGACGTGTGATAACTCCTTTAGACAGTTTCCCACACAATATCGAGGGGAAAGGGGTAATTTTCTGTAGCAATCAGCAGGCTAGAGAAGCTTTAGATTAGTGCGTAGGACCTCTATTGTTACGGGAAAATATATCAGCTTGTACACTCAAATGTTCCATTCATCTTCCTCACCCCTTTTAACGTTTTGTTGGCGTACCTCAGGATCTTTGTATATATTATTGAATCGAACTGAATTGTGTTTTAAAATACTTACCTTCAGAACAGGTGATTGCGATTGCAGATTTGTCAATAATTCCGGATTATTTTTCCTGCAATCCACATATCCGGCTTTCTGAGGTTATATTGTAAATCAGGTTATACTATAAATTATTTGAAGGTATGTCACAGTTTTGTTTTACTGTAGTCTTCACAATGTTTGAAATGGGTAGCAATCGGTCCTGCTACAGAAATAGAACATAAATTTTAATTTCGTAAATGGGACTTAAAATGGGATAGTTTAAAATATTTTTTCACCAATTTTTTAATCTGTAGTGACACATCTCATACACCTAGGCTTCACGTGGCTTTAAATTTTATTTAGTTTTTGGTAATAGTGCGTAGCACAATATTGAAACGTTCCCTCACATTTGTGAATGCAGAAACAAAACATTTTCTTTTTCTGATTTTCGCCTCATTACTCTTAAAGTATTAAATGACCATTTATAACAATGCAAAATTAAATATAGTATTTTTTAGAATTCACTAAGTGGCGTAGTGAGGGGGGGAGACTCCCTTCGCTAATGGGGACGAATTGGTATATTCTACATAATATATTACTATACGTTCCTTTAGTCGTTGGGTATCCAAAGGTGTCGAGCTCCAAGCCCCAGTTATGCTTGACACGCTACTGAATTTACTGTTTATTTTATTTACTTTTACTGAATAAACATGCATTTGCAGCCCCAATCCCCCAGTCATTCAAGCCTCTAATCAGGCTTCATTAATTTTACTTAATAGTCATGCCGAGCAATTCTTTTTTAAAGTAATAGTTAGATTTCAAGTAATAAAGTAAACCAGAGGGTTAACCCGAAACACCTTTTAGGAAAGTAAAACAAATAGCCTTGGAGAATGCTGAAATATGTTATAGTTTAATTGTAAGTTTAAACTGTAACGTAATCTTTGCTGCATGTGGTTGATATTGCATTATCAGTCCTCATATTTTCTTAAAATATAATTTCTGAAATGTATTCTTAGAAAAATTCATTCTTTTAGATGTTATTTATAAATGCAAAAAAAGTAATTTAGAAATCTTTTAAGGTTGTTTTTGGAGAGTGGGGGAACCACTTAACCATAGATTCATGTTAGGCATTACGAAGAACGCTTCCAATTAAACCAATACTGATGTGTTGACTGTTTAACCCATAAACGCAAAACATCCCCTTTTGATAGCAGTTGGGAGGTTAGGTTAGGTTTGGTTTGGAGTGCTACGGTCTACTTTTTGCTACACGAGGGCTAATGAGACCGGGACCTACAGCTTCAAGCCGATTCCGAACGGCTACGAACATCCATGCCACTGTGGGATTCGAACCCACGAACTCTGGTACCGAAGGCCAGGACCCTAACCAATCGGCCATCGTTCGGCTAGCAGTTGGGATGAAAAAACAAATTTTCGTTTTCCGGGAAGTTTATTTTCTTTTTAGTTACAATAGATGGCACTCGTATAAACAATATCCCAAATTTTTAAATATCTGCCATTTATAATTTTTATTTTCACTGGAATAGACATTTTATGATTTTGAAACTTCGCACATGAATTTACTTTTTTCAGCGGATACACATCAGCAAAAATCACGGAGAATAACTGTATATAGTGGTGCACTCAGGGTTTTAAAGTGGAACTCAAGATTAAGGGTTTCACAAAGCTCAGTATGTCATGCAGGGGTGATTCTATCCGAAATTTTCTAAAATTAATGTGGGCATGTTCCAAAATTTGTACAACAGATTTGTTCCCGATAACTGAAAAAGTAGTTTCGGAACAATCTTTTCTGAAAATTAAAAACAAAAGTAAAGCCATCTTTCACCTAAAAACTTTCTTTACGCTATTTTTTTATGCGTCTATAATTTTTTTTTCGAAGATCGGGAATAAAGTGTTATCAGTTGATTCTCACGACACGTAAGTCAAGGTTAAAAAGCCGGGTGACGCAGCATAGCTAAAACGTCTGGAACTAGTGTGGTTCTAGTAATAATAGTAGATGCTATAATTGTGTTTACTAGTAAAAACTGATGTATTTTCTGGAGCTCGGGTTCGGAAAATCCGCCTTTTTTATTTATTTATTTTTTTAACGGAGCATCCTAGTTACTACAATCCAAATATGGGGCTCTTAAGTTTTTCGTACGTATGTGGTGGGAGGAAATTTACTCGATTTTTCAGCATGTTGTCTTTATGAATTTCTCCCGTAACTCACGTGCATGTAGGAAAAGGAAGGGATAGATACTTTCGCAATATAACTTATGAAATTTCGTGTATGTGCGGAAGTTTGTTATTTTTGAAAATTCCGCACCAATATCAATACTTACGTGAAATTTTTAAGTTATGCGCATGTACCAGAAGCTAGGGAATTTGCTAATGAAACAGCGTAATTTTGTAACGGTAATTCCCAATAGAAATGAAGTTGACATTTTTCTGGTAGGAAATTGGACATTTTTAACGATAGTAGTCCATAAAAATTGTGTTTTCTATTGCAACTTTTCCGGTTAGAAATTTTTTATATTTTTTAAAACACAAAATCAAAGTATACCATGTTTCTATTTAATATAATTATTTCATTTACTATTTTTACACTACTTATATGGTTAAAATACATAAAAGAGCAATAAAACTAAGCAGTATTGGATAAAAAATTAAGAAACAATATGTAAGGAAATTATAAATTAATATTTGAATTTTATATTGCATTGCCAGTTAGTTCATCAATAGCATTTATCATATTTCTATGAGTAATCAAGAAAGCTAAACAGTCCTTCTAGCACTATTATCCTATGATGTGTAATATAACCGCTCACCACTGAGATCAGGCTATGATATTCAAAGTTATCTAAATTTGTTTTTACCCTCGGGAATCTTATAATTCAGATTTTAGATACAGATTTTACGTACAAAAGAAACATTAATTTTAGCGCAAAGCGTAATATCTTTGCGTTAATACTTTACATCTGTGTACACAGAACAAAGAAAATATCTAGCTTGCGAAAGAAAAAGCTATGTTATCGCTTGGCATGGTGCAAAGGTATTTTATTCCAAGAAAATTATGATCACGTAAGAATTTACGACGATATCGAACAACAGATGACATTTGTAATCCATCAATATGAAAGAGAAACAATTGTAGTTTTGTACAATTATTTCTTTCATATTTTTTGTAAAATTAATAATTTTATTTAAAGAAAATTTTTTGAAACTTTGAGTAAAGCCTCTTATTGCATAGTGTGCAACTGTAAAGCCATGTTGCATATTATCTTATTGCATCTTATGCATGTTGCATACACATGTTCGGAAAAAAATAATTCCTGTCTTTCGTAATTCCTGTTTTTAAATTTTTTTATTTTATTTGTTTCTAATTTTGAGTCTTAAAAATGTAGAGAAAAATTGAATGTTCGGAAAAAATAATTCATGTCTTTCGTAATTCCTGTTTTTTTTATTTTATTTGTTTCTAATTTTGAGTCTTAAAAATGTAGAGAAAAATTGAAATGGAAAAAAAATTGAATGTTCGGAAAAAATAATTCATGTCTTTCGTAATTCCTGTTTTTTTTTTATTTTATTTGTTTCTAATTTTGAGTCTTAAAAATGTAGAGAAAAATTGAAATGGAAAAAAAATTGAATGTTCGGAAAAAATAATTCATGTCTTTCGTAATTCCTGTTTTTTTTATTTTATTTGTTTCTAATTTTGAGTCTTAAAAATGTAGAGAAAAATTGAAATGGAAAAAAAATTGAATGTTCGGAAAAAATAATTCATGTCTTTCGTAATTCCTGTTTTTTTTTTATTTTATTTGTTTCTAATTTTGAGTCTTAAAAATGTAGAGAAAAATTGAAATGGAAAAAAAAATTGAATGTTCGGAAAAAATAATTCATGTCTTTCGTAATTCCTGTTTTTTTTATTTTATTTGTTTCTAATTTTGAGTCTTAAAAATGTAGAGAAAAATTGTCTCTATTATAAAGTACACAGTTGGAGAAAAGAACTTCTGGACACTTAATCGATCTAAGATTGTACTGAATAGAAGAATTACAGAAGTGTAGAAGGACAATTTAAAAATTCGCTTCGTAAAACATTTGAAAATCGACCTCTCCAAAAAAATTGTAAAGAAATAATCGATATAAATTGTTTAAAAAAATTATACTGAAAAAAATTATACGGAGAAATAATCTGGACGATTTAGTCCATATTTTTTGTCTAATTCCCTTTTAGAGCGAACAAACAAGAATTTTAAAATGTCTGAAACTCTTGTGAAACATCTAGACACGTGTCCATTTAGTGAGCATGGCTAGAAAGTGCAATTTCAAGGATGACAAAAATAGTACTTCTAGGATTTTAATTAATATCTGCGTTAAACTCCCAGGGATATTGAAGTAGACGTGACTGTTCTCTCGTCAAGAAAGTGTAGTGTGCAAAAATTTCATCAAGATAAAAAAAAAACTATAAACGAAGTTGTAGGCTTCGTTTGGAGCACTACAGTCTACTTTTTTGCTGCACGAGGGCTAATGAGACAGGGACCTAATCCTTAAAGCGGATTCTGAACGGCTACGAGCATCTATGCCATCAGCGGGATTCGAACCTGAGAACTTTGGTACCGAAGAACAGCACCCTATCATTCAGCAAGTTACAGTTAGGCAAAACAACTGAGGATTAGATCTTAAAACCAACACGAATACTTTCCAAATAAAAAAAAAAAGTATTTCGAAATTCATTCCGCGAGATTCTTTTTTGATTACCTCTAGAGTTTAAATAGAGGTAAAGGTCGATGATTGAAAGTACACTTGGATTTTCATGTTTCAGTTGAGTCATGGCACTATACATCAATTCTGCTGAAATGTTTCTAGTATAAATAGTAACGAACAAGTATGAGGAAAGAAAATTTAATTTTCTTTGACAAGAAGATGGTTCAAAAGAAAATCGTGATATTTTTTATTTTAATGCTATTTATAAAATGTTAGTTGATGCATTCGATTTGCTTTGCTACAGCAGTAAGATTACTCTATCATTTTAAAGCAAGCGTTTGCATTCAAAGAATTTCTGCTTTCATTTCTTACCGAGATTACAAAATGGCAAAATACTGATTTCAGTGTTTTTGCAAGGTTCTTATTTTATTATTCTTTACTACTTGTAAGGTAAAATCTGGTTTGAAAAATTTAAACTTTCCTGAGTTTATTCTCACAATTTTGTTTCAGATACTGAGTGCAAAAGACCTCGACACTTTCAGCCGCTGAAGAAAAAAAAATTTAAGCTTTGAAATCTTCTTTCGAATTACAATACACGGAATAAATACAGGAGTAGTGTTGAAGAACTAATTTTCATATCATAGTCTGTGGGGCATTATATTTCTGGCACCGGACAATGGAAAAATTGGTAGGGCGCTGTTTTCCATGCTAGAATTTGTGTTTTCGAATCTTAATGCTGACATAGATGTTCGCAATTATTTGCAGTCGGCATTAAGCAGTATGTAAAAGTCTCACTAGCCCTTATACAGCAAAATTAGTGTTCTAAACTAAACCCACTTCTGGCCTAAGTTCTCGTAACTACTCAATCGGCTTTAAACACTAAGTTAGGTAGTATTAAGTTAAAAAAAAACTGTAGAGCTTTGTTATTATAATGCTTCTTTCTGATATTGATCTTGATAATATTTAATTCTATATCCAGACTTTAATATGAGTTTTAGTTTGGTAACACTGCGATAATTTTCTTTTATAACACGAGAGCTCATTAGAGCGTAACTTAGTAACATCCATGCCAAACAGCGGGGATTAAAACTCACTAACTTTGGTATCGAAAGGTAGCATGCTGCTGGTTCAACGATCGTTTGCCTTAAAACACCAGGTTGTTGGTTCGTTTTGTAAAATAAAAATAAAATGAAGATGTGAATGTGAAATAGTTTTGGTTATTGTAGTTCTGTTCATTTATCTTGATACATTTATTTTTGTCTTTTACTCTATCGTAGAATATCGTCTAGCTTCCTTAATAACATTTGCATCAAAACACTACTGGTACTTCCCCGAATGAATCTCATTAACCTTTAACTAAATTCTAGTTGTTTCTTTCAATTAATTTTTAACTAGCTTGTAACTTTGTAAGAGATCTTGATAGCCATCTGCTGGAAGATATTGAGAAAGTTGCATATAAATTAATCAAATCAGTTGTAAACATTAAGCTTTTTTTAGATTATAAGTGCAAAATGTTTAACCCATTTTTTTTACTGTAATACATTGTGTGCGGGTACATTTCGCAGCGGAATTGTACCGGGAGCAGGCGTTTTGCGCGTAAATTTAGTTATTCAGTTAAATCTCACTAGATAGAAAATTATTTAATTTTTTTAACCAACTTTTCGTATTTTATATTGAAATATATAAACAAATATATAAATGACAACCATAAGATCTTTGTAAACAAAAAATATATTTTTAGTGGATAAATTTATAATAGTATCGTAAATCTGAAAAATTAAAAATAGAAATAGTATTATGTAGTTTTAATTTTTTCGAATTGTGTTATATATAAACATTTTTACATTATAAAAAAATGAAAAGAGAAATTATAATACTAATAATATAAAAACTAGTTTTTATGTTTAAATTTTTCCAGAATCTGTGTAGTAGACCAGAACATTCGGCATCGTTTTCCTGTATATACCATTATTTTTGTACCCACAAACAAATCATGTTGTTACACTAACCCGTACTAGTACGTGACCCGCGCTCAAGTATCAATTGCCAGAAAACGTACTAGTACGTGTCCCGCATACAATGTGTCAATAAAAATTCTTAATATTTTTGAACAAAAGATTTTAACTTTACATAATATTTTAACAACTTAGCTCTTATTTAGATGTCTATGGATGCTATGAATAAAACAGGGCCAAAGTAGAACTCGTACACTATACAAAGTCCTCAATTTTAGAGAAGTTTACAGTATATTTTCAGTTTAGTATTTTTTTAAACTCTTCTAATGTGTTTATTCGTGTTTTCTCTTTTAAAATCATGTTAAACAGAAAAAATATAATGTAAGAGTTTAAAATTTGACTGACTCTGTAATTTAGAGGGTTAAAACCAGGGTTGGCATGATTTAAATCAGTTGATTTTTTTTAAAAAATCATTGATTTAAGTCATTTTTTTTTCACTTCTTTCAAAACCTATATTCCAAAGACAGGAGAATGGGGAATCAGTCATCACAGTAATACCAGTAAGTAAATAAGTGTAAATAGATAGCATGTGCTTTTCAAGGATTTCAGGGTTGTGATCAGAAAGTACATAGTAGGGGTAGTACAATGATTATCACTGGTGGAATTCATTTTATAAAATGGGAGGTAAAGAGAGTATTACAGAACTTGAAATCCAGTTTGTCTACCAAATAACAACAGTCGCAGCTTCATCTGCTGGAATGGAAAGACAGTTTTCTTCTTTTGGTATTGTTCATTCTAGCCTTCGTAACCAATTAGGAGTGGATAAAGCATCAAAGTTAGTCTTTTTATTGAAACAATTAAATCCATAATTCGGTGCTTAAAAATATTGAAATAATTGTAATTTGTTTTTTTAAATAGTAAAAGAATATTTAATTTGTTCTTTCAATTGACATCTTATTTAGTTTGCACTATCCAATTACAAAATATTGGAACATATTTAGATTAAAATTTATATATTTAATTTTAGGTAATCAGTGTGTAGAATATACTAGATAAATAAGATGTTACTTCTTAAAACAAACTATTCTATATATATTGCAAAAAACATAAAAACAACAATTAAAATGAGTATTCAGAAAAAAAATCAAATCTGATTTTTTTTTAATTTTTTTAAAAAAATCATGATTTTTTCCAACCCTGGTTAAAACGGCTTAAAGATGAAGTCTGTTAGACAGCAGAACAGCAGTTAAAGGTTAAATATGGGTTGATGTAAAGAATTTAATTAATCGTGATTAAAACTCCTATCCCCTAGACTGCTCATTTGAAAACTGTATAAACTGAGTATAATGTAAAAGAAAGGAAAAATAGAGGATGTTTCTTAAACGTAAGCGTAAAATAAATTTAGCATCAGTATTGCTAGTACGGCGCGCAAACGCTAATCATTTTACGAGGAATTATTTATTCTACTCAGAATAAGTACTTTCTTGGCTGGGAGTCGATTCTTAAACCGATGAAGGAAATTTATTGGAGCTGGTGTTATGCATCTGGCCTCGTTAAAAATTCTAGCATGTCGGGAAGTTGCAGAGCAGTAACAGCTTTATAAATTAATTATGTAATCAATCATCAATGTTTTGCCCACGAACAGGTTCAAACAGTTATTTTAACTTATAATTATTTTCCAGATAACATCACTTCTTATTTACATTTGCGGAAACTTTATGAATGCGTTGAAAAATAAATCGGTTCAAAATTTCACAACTTAGTTTTTTAGGAAGTTCTGACTAGTGATAATGGTCTTTGATCCAGACTTTCGATGACATATAACGGTTCCATTCGAAAGCTATTTTAAACAATTTTATATATCTGTTTAAAAATTTATATTTATCTCAATTTTTCATATCCGAATCCTACTGCTGGTATGGATGTTCGTAGCCATTCGGAATCGGCTTTGAGGAGTAGGTCCCGGTTTCATTAATCACCGTGTAGCAAAACAGGAGACCGTATTGCTACTAAACAGACCAAATGACATATGCGAGTTGAAATAATGTTTTAGTATTAAGGAGGAAGAAAAAACTTGTTTCTACATATTGATCATTTTAGCAGCATGTTGTATTGATTCATTTATAGAAATATTAGAATGAAATGAAATTGTCTTCGTATAAAATCCCAGGGAAGCGTTGGTAGTTCTGTGTTGACTTAGACTAAATATATTAGGGCTTGTTTTTTTCTTTTCTTTTCTTTCTATTTTTAAATCAATTGAGTTTACTCATGTTTGTTACGATGAATAACCTTTCACACACCTGTTGCACGACATGCTTTCACCAATTCTTATTGGATTAGCGGGCGATTAATTCTAAAGGAACATCTCTACCTAACAATATTTAATGTGTTTAATTATTCATCCATGATCTAAAGGCAGTCGGCCGACTAACGCGTTGTTTTGTGACCTGTAACTTAGCTTACTCAAGTCAAATCATTTGTGCACTGAAATAGGAAATTACATTGTTATTAAATGGACAAGACAGGTTACATAAATTGAGTTACGCTTTCGTGCAACTACGCAAACTTCTTACATTTAAGAGTTAACGTTACGAAATAGTTTTTCTTGTAGTCAGAGGTTGCTTTTGAGTTTGCAACATCAGTGTAGTAATGGTACTGAACTAAATATAATATGTAACAGGACTAAATAAATATCGATCTAAAAATGTAATTTAATATATCTTTTAGGTTAAGAGAACTTCAAATTGTCAAAATTCGAATTGAAAAAACACAACTTTTGTCTCTAAAAGAAGTTGAGTGTACAGTTTTGATAAAGTAAAATTTTTGCAAACGAATAAATATTTCACTGAAATATATTTTATTTCTGTTTTTGTTATACACAGTAACGCTTCACTACTTTAATGAAATCCACTTACAGTAATTTTTATTTTTATCCTGATTGCATTTTTAAAGTAATACGTCCCTGTCCTAAAATTGAGAAATCTTACTATCTAGAGAAGACACTAAAAACCAACAGGGTTTCGAGGTATAGACCCCCCCCTCCCATTTGAACATAACATTCTACTATTTTCGTATGTTTATAACCACTGTCTTCCCTGTTATCTCAGAGACGTTTATAAAGCTTTAGATTAAAAATGACCCAACTGAACCAAGTATGTAAAAAATCTTTAGTATGCTCTGTTGTAAAACTTGAAATTTGTGACTAGTGCTCTTTACTCCGTTGTACAGAAATAATAAATGTTATGAACCCAAGCCGAATCTGTTGCATTTTTTTTTAAACTATGTGTACTTTTTCACACTTTTAACCGACGACAAACAAGTATAAAAAAGTTAATGTGTTTCAATAATAAATTTGGGATAATTATTTTGACATCAAATAAAATAACGTTAAGTCATTGCCCGTATTAGCTATAATTTTTCAACCTTTAAATTCCTTGCCAACCTTATGATATTCATTTAATTAGCAATTTACATATGCAAGAATTATAAAATTTTATCATTATTGTATTCATTTAAATTAAATCTGGAAAACTTGTAAAACTATTTCAGAATTTAGGGAGATTGAAAACTAGTAAATATGAAAACTAGTAAATAGAGAGAGCTACAAATATTGAGAGTTTTCTGAAGTCACCACATCGAATATTGAAACAGTAAAATAGTAAAATAAATATTTCAAATGTAATTAAACTTTCCGCTTTGGTTGCATTTGAAGCTAACTTTTTTGTGTAGTCATGGTTTATAAGCATTTTGTTGTCATCTGTGTATAAACTGCAACTTAATAGATTTCGATTTAGTGTCCAAATTTCTTTTTACAGAGAGGTTCCACATTACTGTATTTCCGTCGATTACTTGGCTCAGTCGACCGTCGTATTGTTAAGACATTTGGGTCAGTTCGGAATGTGCTTTGTCATGGAACATTAAGTGCTGATCTCGATGTAAAATCTGAATATTAATATGCAGTCGGTATCAGCTTTTCTGTTTAGTCTTCGATTGGAAGGATTAATCTAAAGCTATGTTTCATGCAGAGAAGAAACATAACCATGTAGATAAACTTAAAGCTGTCAACAATGAGAGTATAGAATATCTGCCTGATTTTTAAAAGGCTTCTCTTCGATTAACTCTTACACGAGTTTCGAAATGTCATGCGTTCTATAAAGTTCTTTAATCCGTTGAAGTATTGTTTTTGAAACACCAAGGTAAGGAAAGTCTCCAGAAAGTTCTTCCGTTTTACTTTACTCTTAACTACTGTAGTGAAATCCAGTTATAGTATATTTTTAAACTTATTTTCTAATTGCGCTTTTTAACCCATTATTGCAGACATTTTTACGCATTGTAAACATGGCACCTAAAAAATAAAGCTTAATCTGTATTCCAGTTTTTAAAAAAAATTGTTTAACATTGCTTGCAATTCGGCGGAATACCAGAGCAGTAAAAGGTAGCCTCAATGATCTTAATCTTTTGTTAACTATTAAACCACCTGCGGCTTAATACTTTAACGTATATCGAGAAAAAGAATTTCTTAGAAGATAACTCCCTCTGCTGTGTTAAGTAAAACTTTTTAATGATTCTTGTCACAATAGTTTTTCCTCTAAAGTGCAATATTCAAAACTTATCTTATGCGAATTCGGAAACGGTTTTATTACATTATATATTGCGACACTAAATAATTTTATATTATTAGAACTTTTATTGTAAGCATTTGGGTTATTGTGCCATTTTATCATGGCAGATGAGAACTTCTACCCGATAATGCAGTATTGAATCTCCTGACAATCTATTGATAAATCGTAACATATCCCTAAATTTATTCAGGAATTTGGGATCATCTGCAATCATAGAAGTTCTTAGACGTTCTGAATCGGGTTTAAGCAGTAAGTAACGAATTAATTATTGTAAACCAAAGATAAATTTCTCTTGTGAGGGCCGCCTTTCCCTTTAGATAGATAACACTAAAAGTATTTTGTTTCGAATTTAATTTACCTCATGCTCATTCTTATGCGTCAACATGTTAAACACCAGCTGAGGATTGCTTTTCC
This sequence comes from Pardosa pseudoannulata, assembly GCA_032207245.1. Taxonomy (NCBI): domain Eukaryota; kingdom Metazoa; phylum Arthropoda; class Arachnida; order Araneae; family Lycosidae; genus Pardosa; species Pardosa pseudoannulata. The sequence continues at coordinate 114,644,960 of CM063502.1, read as the reverse complement.
CGTTGAAAAATACAAGAATTTTTGGGGGGATAGGAGAAAATTTTATAACTCAAGAAATCTGCACATTCTTCACCAGTAAAAGGTATCATAACGTGTACATACTGACGTGTGTTAAGGCCTTTAAATAGGTTTTATCAAGAGTACTCTTGAACCTAAAAGAAAAGTAAAAATAAACAATCTTAAATTGTAGGATGAACAATTTTTGTTAGTGTAATTTGTAAAATATTTTATGTGAATAAGATACCAATAAATTGCTTAGCTAAGAATTTACTGTCAGATATTTGCAATTACTTGTTGGCCTTTCAAATTAACTCAGGGTATAGTAGAAAATCCTAACAAAAATTAGATTTTCTTATAAATAGGCGCGATTCATACTTTTTTCTTGATAAAGGTAGCTGTATTTCAAAAAAGAACAATAGGATTTACTGTAATAGTATGTATTATATGTTTAAAGTTGCAGCAGTGAGTACAATAAAAGGGTAGTACAAGCTTTTATAAGTGTATAAATTTAAATTTGCTTTAAAATTTAAGATACATAGTTATATATAATAAGTTAAATATAATATTATACTTTTTTAAAAAGAAAATGAGTTATGAAAAAAATTTAAGAATGTCAGTAGCTAATCTCCCAATAAACATTTATATATTACGCGAGTAATTTCTTTAACACTAAAACTACCGGACATTTTTTATAAGGGCAAAAATAACGAAAAATGGGGTCATTTGACCCCTTTTGGTAGATTGTGTTAACGCAATTAGTAACGCTTTGATTCTAATTATTATAACCTTGCTTTATTTCTTTAGATATATTTTTGGAATCAGCTATAAAAAAGTGGATAACTTGTATTATTATTGTATTATTAATTATTTCAAATATAAACACCGGATCATGACTGAATGTGTAGGACACAACCTTTCGGTATCGGATTATGTGGGTTTTAATTCAACTTTTAGCATAGATGTTGGTAGCCGTTCGTTAACCACTAAAGAGCCAAATTACTTTTTTAATTACCTTTTACATATATTTCCTATTGTGATGATTTGAGAAAAAATGTACTTAATAATAATTCATAAATTTTTAAGCCAGTAAGGACAATTTTTTTTCCTACGAGATTGATACAGTTATGCTGGATTGAGCAATCTCGGGATAAAGTAAATTATATACGCTGTTTAAAACAAATTAACGTGGTTTATGTCCTTAGGCCGCAATTAGCTTTTAATAGTAGATTCCGTTCTAATTTGCCCTCGTGTTGCAAAATATTAGACGTAAGGCTAAATTTTGATAACCAGACTAAATAAATTTTAGCTATATGTGGTTGTACTTATGAAAACTCATTAAAAAGGTTCTTGACTGAAATATCTGAAGAAAACTTTTAGCCAAATATTTATCATTTGTTTTCCATTTCTTGACACTTTGAATGTATACCATTGGAATTTTATTAATTCAAGCTGAAAACAAAGAGATCACATACGTGTGCTTCAACGGATTTGTATTTCCGTGTTAGAATGATATAATTTTTTCCCCTCTGCGACACAGATTCAAACCGGATCAAAACGTAAATAGATAAATAAGGTTACGTCATATCTTAGTATTTCTATCATGCGCCATTTTTATGATGAATAAAATGGAATTTTCGAATTATGATTCGAATGATAAATTCTTGTAGCCGAATTTTCTTTCCTCATAAGTAATCAAGCACAACCAAGTCAAAACATCTAGCTGAAACTGGTAGAGGAAATGCTGATTTAAAGTCGAGTATTTTTTCTGTTTCAAAGCTATCTTACTTACAGTATATAGTTTCAAATTTAAACTACTTACAATTCAGTATCGAGTGAATTTAAAAATTGAATGTCATCAATGACTTTGCAATCTTCTCGAACTCTGACTTAAATCATAAAAATGCTTTTAAAGTGCGCTAAAGAAACAGTATTATTTTATTAAAAATTGCATTTATGTATTCTTTCGTGAGAAAAAAAATCTCAAATTATCGTGCCTAATTATGACTGTAGGTGTATTAAAGGTGTTCTTAAATAGAAATAAAATTAAACTGCTTCCATTTTGAATACATCTCTCTTATATATAAATTTAGAAACTTTCTAACATTTATAAAGGTTCTTGGTTCGAAATAAGTGAATGAAGTATGTGGAAATTCCATTCGTATTAGAAATAGTTGTATATGCTACTAGCTGTGTAAATAGTATTTATCCTTTAAGATATAAATAGAAGAAAAATATCATTCAGAATTGTATTGATTTTGTGGTTTTGAATGTCACTCTCAACGTAAATTGCAATGCGAAATATATCTTGGTTTATTTAACCTTCGCTGTACTTCCTAGCGTTTGATGGGTAGTTGACAGTGCAACAGTCGTTTTGATAAAATTTGATTCCTTCCAGAAACATCTATGCCAGTAGTTGGACTCGGACCCATAGACTAATTTCAACCGTCAGGTTTGGTTTGGTTTGGTTTGGTTTTGGAGCGCTACGGTTTACATTTTGAAACACGAGATCTAATGAGACCGGGAACTGCTGCTTGAAACAGTTTCTGAACAGCTACGAACATCCATACCACCGTGGTATTCGAACTCACGGACTATGATACCAAAGATCAGCGTCCTGACCATTCGGTCACTGTTCTGCTTTAACCTTCAGAGCTTTAAACATTGTTTTCAACTGGTTTTGTCTTCAAGAATTAAGGGTTCAAAAGATATCTGTAGTGGTATTATATTCTTTATTTAATTAGGCATTCCTTTTTCTCTCGCTTTGTCATTTATATCGTTCCCTAATTGCAACCTAAAATAAACTTATTTATTCTAATGTAGTCCACAAATTTCACCAAATCAAGCCACTTCTGGTGTATAGGCTTAGCGTTTCACACTCTCACTCTGTGGATTAAGGCTCCATTTACAAAAGCATCGGCGTATTGTATTGTATTGTCCCCTTATAGGGAGAAATGTTAATAAAATGCTCAACGAACTTGCCGTATTGGAGGAGAAGGTTTTCACCCAATCTGTTAATTATTGTTAAGTTTGGGCTAGTAGTTTAGTAATAAAAATGAACTTTTTTATTCGGACGATTTCTTGTGTGATTAAATATTACAGCTACTTTTCAGAGTTTTAGCATAAATGATTTGGGACTGCTGAGAAAAGTGTGCATTAAAAATTGCCAACTGTCTCAATATCATCGCATAGGTGCCATTGCTTCCGATGTACTCGGAAGTTTTCTGATTTTTCGATGTGTTTCCGATATTCCGATCGGAAAACTAATTTTTCCGATTTTCAGCAATATAATCTAAAATCCATAAAAATTTCCGCTCTCGTTTTGTTTTACCCTTTGTCGATAATTCTGTAATCCACCAAGAAGTAAAATGTGAATATTCAGCAAAAAAAAAAAAAAGAAAAAAGAAAAAAAGAAAAAAAAAAAAAATCAGAACTGATTTTAGACAATCTCTGTCTAATAAAACATTAAAACAGTTATTGTGAAATGCAGTAAAAGTTTAAAATGGATGGAAAATGAATTTTACAAACGATTTTTGAAAATATATCAGAATCTTGTAGATCATTTGGAAATGCTAAAATCTAATGTTTGTTTTATATAATGAATAAACAGTATTACAATTTTTCACCTTTTTATGTTTTATATATACACACTAAAAAATGTTATTTCAATAAATAACATTTTTTACGTTTAAAGCATTTGTGAATACGAAAGTAAATATATCTTTCATAGATTAACCCTTTTTATCCTGGCGGTACTTATAAGTACCGCTTCAGTCAAACACCTATATATTCCTAATAAAGCTGTTTTTCCTGACGGTACTGTATTCCCAAGGACATGAACGATGCAGTTCCTACAGCTGAAAAGAAATGACAGCACCAATCAGGAATCCTTATTCACATAGTAGGGATTTTATAATTGGCGTGCTGCATTCGAAGGTCATTTTTGTGGTAGAGTTGATACACGTGTTGTTCAATCGAGTAAATTTAGTGATTTATTACCGGTTATTTGGTACTATTATTTTTAAAGCCTTCTATACTTCGCAGGTAAGCATTTCATTTGTTTTATTCATAATTTAATGTTCTATTTTCTATCATAGAGTCAAAATTATATGTTGGTACTAGAAAGTACCAGCTGTAAAATTAACTACTAATACACAGTAAAAATTTTCTATTTTCTATTATTATTCTCTTAACATACCTAATGCTGCAAAAATGCAGTAAGAAAGTTGATGGTAAATTAATTCAGGATATAAAGGGTTAAATAAACCTCGCCATTTTACTTATTTTTCTCTTTTTAAAATTTATATTTTTACCTATATACTAAAAAATGTTGTTACTGCGATAAAGTACAGATTTTTCTCTTTTGGAAGCTCTCACCTATGTCATCGATTTTTTGGGGTGGGTCTTGCCACAGTACTCACAGTAGAGGCAAGAAAGTTCTTAGAAAATTCTCAGACAGACATTTTAAAAGTAGTTAAATATATAAACAAATGCAAAGCTAGCGTAATAAGTAAAACATTTAAAGATGTACGCAAACAGATAGATACATTACATGTGATTCAGTAATGTTCTTTTTTTCCTAAATTGTTTCCGCTGGTTACGTGTTTTCATTGGTGAATAATAAACCACCAAGGAAGTTCACGAATAACTTAAATATTGAAAGTGCGCATTTGTAGTAAATAAAGCTTTAAAATCGCGTGTATATAAATTGTTTTTTCCCCACTTCCTTCGAGGCAGAAAAACATGCATATAAAATGCATTTTATTAGCAATATATTTCATTTTAATTCACTTCACCCTTCATACAGGATTCATTATCTTTATGTGCTGAACGATTGCTGAATGGTTAGGATTCTGATCTTCGGTGGGTTTCAGTTCCACTGTGGCATGAATGTTCGTAACCGTTCGGAATTGGTTTTAAGCAGTAGGTACCAGTCTCATTAGTCCTCGTGTTCCAAAAAAGTAGACCGTAGCACTGCGAACTAAACCAAACCAAACAATTATTTTTATGGCAGTTGTATAAATCAAACTCTAGAATCACAAAGTAGTTGCTTAAAATGTTTGTCAAAAAAAAAAAGTGTTTTCGGAGATTTATAAAGTTTATTCAAATAGCATTAAACTGTACTATTTATAGAGTATTCCGAGTAAAAAACCACCTACTTTTTTTCCCCGGTGTGTTGCGCCTAAATTATCTGAAAAAACTTTTGCTACAGCTAACGCGCATGAAAAAATAATTTATAAACCTGATAGTATATTCTATCAAAACTCTATACTGATCGCGTAATTGCAGTATTTTGTAGAATATATCTTTCTTTATTCTTTAATGAATACCTATTTCTAAACAAGGACATGTTAATATAATGTTTGGAATGAGATTAAAAGCCATCAACAAAGGTTTGGTTGAGTTTTGATCAATACAATCAAAGTTTTGCTACTCTAGACTTATTAGAATGGGGACCTACTTCTCAAATCCGATTCTAAAAAAGAAATTTCCCTATCAGCAATGGGATTTGAAACCTTGGACTTCGTAAGTACTCAGCCTTTTTTAATATTATCCAACTGGGAGCAATATGGTTTTTTTCTCCATGCTGTTTTCAAATGCATTGTTTTTCATGCAGGAAGAATATCTGTAAAATAGCTATCTATTTTGTGATATGCTTCATGGCATAAACAATTATTTGGAAAATGAGTAAACCATGAATGTTCTCTCAAAAAATGGAAAATGGTGTATTCTCTAAAACATCCCTCATTCCAAACAATCACTGCCATCAATTTTATAACCTATCATGAATTTCCCTCCGTAAATTGCGAAAGATGTGGTTTGGGTAAAGAATAGTTATTCTCAGACTGGTTAAAACCAGTCGAGATTCTAGATGAAGAAAAATATTGGACCCTTTTAAAAAAGAGGGAATCGAAGAAATAACAATGCATATTGTTCATTTTAAAATAGAGCATTATTAAAAAAATTTTATTTCTACAAACATTTTTTTAAAGGGTGTAGAATATTGCTTGAATTTAAAATACGAAAATATTTGTTTTCAATTTTCAAACTTATCAATTATCTCTTCACAATTGATACTTTTAATTAAATTGCTATATACAAAGTATTCATGTTTTTTAATCTTTCCTCTGATATTAAGTTCCAAAAGTACTTTTTTAATCTTTCCATAAGGAAAATAGGAGTTCCAGCGATGCGTTTGAAATTGGAATAGTGTAAAAGAAATTTTAAAAAAAATTTCCACATATAAAGAAAATGCTTTAGTATAATGGTTTTTTACGTAGTAATCTATTGCCTGTCCTTTTTATCTAAAAAGTTTGAATCCAGTTTCAATTCATTTTTAGAACTATTTGAAGAAAAGTCATTCAATCAACTAATATCGTTGTCATTGTATTTAAACTTTGATTGTTAATGAAGTAAGCAAATACCAATATAATATCATGAATTAGTCATATCTGACTGTTTTCTTCCAACAAACTAAAATTGCTAAAATTAAAGTTTTATAAATTTCCCTTTTAACTAGTGTGAATTAATCGAGCAAATTTATAAATTTGGCTTAATGATCAAAATTAGTTATACAAATGGCAATTTGAGTTCTCTAACACAGTTTTTCACGATGAATTCACATAAATTAAATTTTACCTTACATTTTCGAGTTCATATATTTTGTAGTCTACATTAAATTTATCCAATGCATATATATATATATATATATATATATATATATATATATATATATATATATATATATATATAATCTTAATGAGAAATTTTTATCTTAGCATTATATTTAATTAAAATTTCAAGCATACGTCTGTGCGAGGTATATATTTTTTATAAAATATTGTTTTAACATTTTTATATGATTTGTAATGATAGAATCCATTAGTTTGAAAAGGGCTCTAATCCCATTACTCTGATAGCACAAACACATTCATGTTCATAAAATGCATAAAAAAATTCTGTAGCCTGCATTAAATTTATTGAATTATATACAGCCTATTTTAACCCTAGCTTTATATTTCATTGAAAATAATTAACACATATCGCTGTGTGAGCTATATTTAAAATTCTGCCTTAGCATTTTTATGTTATTTATACTGATAGCATGCATTAGTTGGAAAATGACCCTGATCACGTTGCTCTGAATGCACAAGCAGATAAATAAATGAATAAAATTAAATTTATTTAATGTGTATACAGCATCTTAAACAAGAAATTTTGAGCTCAGCTTTATATCTCACTTTATATATCAAACATATCTATGTGAAATGTATAATTTTGTTTTATTCTCTTTTAGCATTTTATGTCACTTATATTGGTTAAATCATTTATGAATTGGAAAAGAACTCAAATCCCGTTGCTTTAATAATAGATTTACCAAACCAGTCAAAATGACTGGTTCTGCAATGCAATGTATATTTAAATTGGTGGTAAATCTACTGTTGAATGCATGAGCACGTTCGTGTTCATAAAATGCATACATTGTAGTCTGCTAATATATAGCATTCTAATATGAAATATTAAGCTGAACGTTAAATTTCATTGAAAGTAATTCAAATGCCTATCTGTATCGGATATAATTTATTTTAATTCTCTTTTGCATTTTTATGTCACTAGTATTGATACCACTTAGTGGGGAAAATGACCCTGATCACGTTGCTCTGAATGCACAAGCAGATGAATAAAATTAAATTTATTGAATGTGTATACAGCATCTTAAACTAGAAATTTTGAGCTCAGCTTTATATCTCACTTTATATATCAAACATATCTATGTGAAATATATATAATTTTGTTTTATTCTCTTTTAGCATTTTATGTCACTTATATTGGTTAAATCATTTATGAATTGGAAAAGAACTCAAATCCCGATGCTTTAATAATAGATTTATCAAACCAGTCAAAATGACTGGTTCTGCAATGCAATGTATATTTAAATTTGTGGTAAATCTACTGTTGAATGCATGAGCACATTCGTGTTCATAAAATGCATACATTGTAATCTGCTAATATATAGCATTCTAGAGAGAAAAATTAAGCTGAACGTTAAATTTCATTGAAAGTAATTCAAATGCCTATCTGTATCGGGTATAATTTATTTCAATTCTCTTTTGCATTTTTATGTCACTAGTATTGATAGCACTTAGTGGGGAAAAGGACCCTAATCACGTTGCTTTGCATGCACGAGCAGATGAATTGGGGGGACATCCTATCTCACCCTTCCTCCCCTCTCCAACAAATGGACTCCCTTTTTCATCCACCCTCCCACGCCGCTTACCGAAACGATCAATAGGCATTGTAGATGCTTCTGGAAATCTTCCTCAAAAATTAAACTGTATATCTAGAAGACACAAAAAGTCTCTTTAAGTGACAAGTAATAAAACTGCCAATCCTTGGAATTCTTAGTAACAACTTATACTGCGATAACGGGGGAGAATATTTGTGGTATAGAGACCCGCAGCAGAAAAGAAAATATTTTCAGTTTATGCGTGCAGCAAGCGTGGCTAAATATAAACTAGCCACTTCGCGCCCAACCTTCGGTCTGGATAATTAAGGGAGAATAGTACCTTTCGACACTTAAAATCTTCATTATTTTTTTCGGTTCATCCGTTAAAAAACTACTTAGTTTTGTTATTTCAAGTAGTGAATATTTTATAATAGGAAAAATATAAATCAAATGGAATGGATGATAGTGGGGTAACTGCAAGATAATTTTTGAAATATATATATTAGAAACTAAATTTTTATATCAAACTGAACAGGGCTCCGTGCTAGCCGGAAAGTCGGGGAATTGTCAAACGGTCAGGAAAAGTATAAAACATTTATCAAAAGTCAAGAAAAATTCACAAATATTATCTAATAATCGGGAAAAAAACAATAAAAATTTTAGAAGGCCAAATTTTGGAATTATTTCCAATTGAAAATGACTGAATTATTCGAAAAAAAAATAAACTTCGTAAAGCTTAAAATTTAAACCTAAATTATCTGTTAAAAATAATTTATCTAAAACATAAGCATATTTTGCTGTTTCTGTTTTTTTTTCTTTTAAAAGTTAATGAATTATGAATTTATATTTGTATTTCAAGAAAAACATTTTTAGCAATTTTTTAATGCAATTTAATTATAATTTTTTTTAGTTTTTAAAGTGATTGGCCTACAATCTACTTGATTTATTTTTTCTAAGCTGCTTGTTATCAGTTTGATTTTCATAACATTAACACAAAATAATCTAAAAAGCTATTAGCTATTACAATGTATTACTTTTATGTTAATGCTTTTAAATTAGTAATTTTGTTAATGCTGAAAATAATTTATACCACTTTCAACTACATCTGAGCTAATATTACATTACATTTGGCCGGGGAATTTTGTGAGTCGGGGAAGGTTAATGAATTTATCAGACAAGCTTTGCTGGGAATCCTGCTAAAGTAAAATATCTGCTTTATTCTGTATACCAAACCTTTAATGAGGGTCTGAGATTTTCAAATTAAACGTATACATGCACACACACACGCGTATATATAAATGAGTGAGTGAGTGAGTGAGTGATATGGGTTCATTCAAAATCACAACACAATTTATATCTGGTAAGAAACATGAAATCCGTACCACAGGCAAACACTTTTACAACTTCGTGCACACAGACAATGTGATCCCGCACATATACTTTTCCAGTAGGGATTCCTCAGGTAAAAAGACTACGAATAATCCCTAAGCACAATTGATCACGTGATACAAAATACCCATGTTTAAAGAGAACGCGCTAACTATTGGCTAAAGTAGTACAGACAGGCTGAATTAAGTCTACAGCGTGTCTGGAGGGAAAAATCAAAATTACCGCGCAAACCCCGAACTCATTTTATGAACAAAAGTTATTAAATTAATAATATTAAAATACGTAAATAAGGAATTTTAATATTACATATATATATATATATGTGTGTGTGTGTGTGTGTATGTATGTATATATATATGTGTGTGTGTGTGTGCACGTGAGTATTAAATCCTACGAATGAGGAAAATTAAAATCAGAAACATAAACTTAAAACACAAAAGGAAACAATTTCAGATAACAGTGAAAAAAATAAAGCTACGGGTTGGATATTTGCTAATACCGTCAGAGACTCCAATTTGTACTTAAAACTTTTTGATGTGTACACTCACTCTTAGTACAAATATACATAATATAAATTTTAAGAATTTTTTATGTATCTTCTATCGTGCAATTAAATTACTTGCATTAATATAATAGTGACTCACAGTATAAAAATAATTAGCTTATTAACTGGTATAAAAATTCAAATTCACAAATTTCAAAAGGGCTTTTTTGTTAAATATATTTTATTATATAACACTGTACATATCTTATGTTTTTCAAAAATGTATCACTTCTTATAAAAAAAAACTAACCAAAGTCATTTATGAAAACAGTTTTTATGCAAAGCAGAACTTTTTATTTGATACTGAATGAAAAATATTTTATTTTAATAAAAAAAATTTCATCTCGAATGGTACTATGCCTCTTTAAGGTTCTCAAATGAAAATTAAATTTATTTCAAAATTTATATTAGTATTCATATTTTTTTAAGTTACTGATGCTTAATATGCAGGTTTGAAAATTAAACAGCTCATATCCACAAGTTTTTTTTCTTTTTAAATTTTTTTCATAAGCTTAAGAAATATAAACTAGAGAGATAAAAGTGCTCTATTTAGCGGTTAATATTTGCACTCGACCAGAGGTAAAGTATCAACCTGTTCAGTGATATTAATAATAGTCGGCACATAAATTAATGTAAAATATTTTTAAGCAATAGCATTGGGATTTGTAACAACGAATTGCTAGGAGTTTCAAAATGTCGTATATAATTATATTAGGAATTAAAATTGAATCAACCAGTTAGATAAGACTAGCAGGGTAATTAATTACATAAGTACTACTATAAAATCATTTAAATGCTCATTGAATATATATATATATATATATATATATATATATATATATATATATATATATATATATATATTGTCAAAAGTAAAAAAAAAGAATCTCTTAGAAACAATATGCTAGTTCTTAAATAGCCACTGTTGAAAAAATAAATGTAAACATTGTTTAAATAATTTCTTCCCAAAGTCCCAAATTCCGGGTTTATTCCCACCTCTTCAAAATTCCGGGTTTTTTACATCTCTACTTATTACCCCTCGTGTACTAAAACAGAAGAAGCCCAGTGGCATTGGGGAAGCGCTTTAGGCTCCCACGACAAAGGTCCGAGGTTCGATCCCCGGGCTGGCTAGGTTGACTCAGCCTTTCATCCCTTCAGTGGGTAGATGAACTGAGGACCAAGCTTACTTGAGAACTAAACACTGGGGGTTCCGCGTAAGATTGACTACCTAACTGGAACATATGCTTCGCCTCCCAGGGGCCCTTGGTCACGTAAACGAGTTTGGCACCTTAGGCCCTGGCCCCCTAGGGGTTGTTGCGCAGAGGAGGATTATTATAACAGTTGACTCTAGCGCTCCAAACCAATTAAAAAGATAGTTAAAGCAAATCTAATAAAATAGCATGAAAACTACTTTACACATTTTATACATCTTTACACATTTTTAACTATCATATGAATTAAGTTACTTAAAATGGTTTAATAATTTACACGGTTTCCGCTCACCTGGAAAGTCATGGAAAATCATGGATTTAGACAATGGATTAATTTTGTCATGGAAAGTCATGATTTTCTAAGTAAAATGAGTAAAAGTCATGGAAAGTCATGGATCCGCTGAGCTACCAATTAAGAAAAACCAAGAAATGCCTCTGCAAGTGAATTTCCTTTCTGTTCGTCAAGGAAACTCAAAACAAGCAAGCTTAATAGGGGGGTAAATGTATAAGTATATTATTCTGGTTTTTTCTTAAATTATAAATTAAATTTTTATTAATATAATAATAATAATTATTTAATAAAAATTAGTTAAGATTTTTCTACAAAATATAAGCTTATCTTTAGGGCTATTATATATAAACGTTATAGGGTTATCGTGTTTGGCTATTATTCTTGGTCACCTCGATAATACCTAAGTACTCTGAATTCAAATTGGAAATTTTTTGATTGCATTCAGAAAATTGCTGTATGATTAAACTTAGGTATGTAGATACAGCAATTTATATATATAAGTTTATAAACATTTATAAAGTATTTTTTATCATAAATTTTTGTAATTTCTCTAAAAGAATATATTTTATTTGTATGTATATCAGAATTTTTATTCATATGTACTTTAACAAAATATTTTTAAATTCATGGAAAATAATCTTCTGAAGTCAGGGAAACTCATGGATTTGAAAAATTTTATTTTGGCGGATACCCTGAATTTAGGACAGTTTTTTAAAGGAAAATATGTTCCAATGTTGCCTATCTATATAACCCGATAGAAGGTTTAAAAAAAGGGTTATATTTTCATCGTGACCTTGACCTAGAATGAATTTGACAAGCCTGTAACCTGCCACAGAATTACCTTAATCGCTGTGCAAAATTTCATGATGTTTGATGCAGTCACTTCAGAATACATACAAAACTCAGATGTTGAGAATTTTATACATGTAGATTAATTGCTTTTTCAATTTTAACCTTCTCTGTCTCTAAATGTATTATAATCGAAGAAAATAATTTTGTGGATTGTTGTACTTGAAATAATATTTTAGATTATGTTGAAAAAAAAATGTGCCTTTTCAGTAAAATTCTAACAGCCTTATGGAAAACTTACTACTACAAATGCATGTTTAAATGAGAAAAATAAAACATTTAAAAAATAACTTGATTAATATGAAGCACAAAAATAAATTTTTTTAATAGACATGTAATAAAAGTATGAATTCTTAGCAACGAATTGTATTACAATACCTATGGAGAATATATGTGGTACAGAGGAGAGGAGTAAAAAGAAAATAAAGTACTTTTAGTTTATGCATACGGCGAGCATGACTTTAAAATACAGGGTGCATAGTAGCTTTGATCGGCCTTTAGCTCAAAACTTAGTCCATTGTCTAAAGGCTCCTCCACACTATGGTCCACTGCAAGCCATTACCACCGTCTGGAGGGGGTATGGCTTATCGTGGTCGGTGATGACAGACGATAAAATAGCCTTGGCGGACGATGGCTTCGGAGGTTGTTTTTCTCCAAAGATCAAAAGCAGCCAGATGCGCAACTTAAGTGCGCAATTGACCCAATGGAAGAATCCACGAACTCGGCTCATTTAGTGGCCCAGCGTGTGGATGCAACCCGTGAACCATCGTCCAAGGTCACCATCAGGAAGTGATGAACAATTGGCCATAGTGTGGAGCCTACCTTACACAACACTACAACTGCAAAACTTTCAAATAGGATAAAAAAAAATCCTTTTATGGTATTTTTAAATTTAGAAATTAAATATTGCGAAAATTAGAAAAACCAAATTTTTTATATACCAAATATTTTACCGTTTCTAATTGTTTTATTTGGTAAAAATCAAAACTTGGCTTAAGAATTGCAATACCGTAATAAAAACGGTTTAATAAAATCAGTAAGAGTCGGCAATTTTTCAGCTTGGTTAGTATTAGTCAGTATTTGACACATATGATCAGTAAAGTCAGTATTTTTAACAAAATTGCAAACAAATTTTCCACCTTTTATAATAAAATTTCATTATTTTTTCTCCCGATAAAAGGGAAAATGTGCAAAATAATTGTCTTAAATTAGCCTTAATGGATGAATTTGGTGAAAAAAAATTACCAATGTGATGCTCTTCGAAAGTCAATTAGGAAGAAAAAAAACACAATTTTTCACTAAAAAAACTAAAGATTCAATATAAATGCTTTTAAATTTTAATCCATTTCAATTTTTCGCACACGCATAAACCGGAAAGTGTCTTATTTTATAACTGAAATTTGAGATTGCATTTATCGTAGGTATTTGAATGGAAAGAAACTTTTTAAAAAATACCCCCTCCTCTAAATACTTTTGAGAAATGTATTGTTAATTTTTTCATAATAGATGCCGCACATTACACTCTACGTTGCAACCTAATTTACATTTTTTTAAAATATTAAAATATTTCGATGTGATATAATTGTACTTAGATTTACATGTGCACTCGAAGTAGATAGAGTACAAATACGTTTTGCTAATTTCAATATCCCCTTAATCGTGTTGCAGATTTGCAACGTACACAAATTTTAATGTTATATTTACACAGTGATTTTTAAGAGACTATTTTGTTGATTGGTGTAATAAAAGACCGTAATTAACACAATTTTCTCGAAGAATCTGTGCCAGAACTTTCATTTTTAGTTGGATTAGATGTACAATATCTTGCAAAAATAGCTTCAAAATCTTTAAGATATTTTTGTGTAATATAGTTTACAATATTTCTAAAAAAATCACGTAAATTTTTACATGCACAAAATACAATTTTTGTCAATACATTTTTATGATCAAATTTAAATCTTTTTTACATGTTTGAAATAATATATTCTAACCTTTTTGAAGAAATATTTTCGTTTTCAAGTTTTTGAGAAATAAAGGTTTAAGCTTACAGCTGTGTTAATCCATGCATTAGACAAAAGCAGTAACAAGAGAAGAGAAATATCCAAAGAAAAATTGTTTTTTAACAACTGTACTCTAGCTATCATCCATATCGAATGTCAGACCAAGTCTCATTAATCGTAGATTATTAACTTTATAGTATAAGTGACGGTTTAAGTAGTTTTGAAATACCAGCATTTGAAACCCATTAGGATGTCATAAAGATTAGTGACAGTTTCAAAATACTCTGCAGTTCACTCGAAGCCATATCAGTTTAGTTTAAATGGATTCATGTTTCACGATTAACGAGATGCATTTGGTAATTTATGCAAAAGTTTGAAACTGAGATGCTATTGGATATCTTGGATGATTATGGTATATGCGCCTACTGATTCTCGAGAAAGATAAAGTGCCTCACTTCCCTTGTGAAATGCGAACACACCATAACAATGGCAGAAGAAAAATATTTTGACGTAGAATTTTCTTTTCCGTATTTAACACAGAAAAGAAACTTCCTGTTTGTTTTGATTCCGCATCTCATTAACAGCCGCAGTGAAGCATCACTTTTTGCTATTCTAGTACACTCATGTCCATAAATTAAGGATAATTCAGAATCACACAGAAATTGAGCTCTAAAATAAAAATTTCACCTGTAGAATTATCACACACATCTTGAAGAAGAATATGCAAATTGCAGGAAACCACCAGATGGCGCGGATAGTACGTCACAATGACGAGAGTGTATGAAAGGGGTTTATAAGGAATGGTAGCAAAGAAGTAAAATTGTTCACAAGCGCTTTAAAAGCCTTTCAGTGCAATAACCGCATAGTTATGGCACAAAGGAAGCATTTGGATGATTTTTTACGTGGTAGAATTATCGGACGACTGGAATGTGGACGTACCCAGCTGGAAGTATCCGAGGAACTTGGAATCGCCCAGAGTGTCATCTCCAGGCTTTGGCAACGATTCAAACATGATGGTAATGTGAGTAGATGTTACAGCACATGTCGCCCCCGAGTTACTACGCCGAATGATGACCGGTATTTAGCAGTTACTGCCAAAAGAAACAGACGGAGCACAGCATCAGACCTGTCTCGTCAGCTCTCTTCAGCTACCGGTACGACAGTTTCAAGGCAGACCGTGTACAGACGCTTAGGAAACATTGGTCTATATGCTCGTAGGCCTGTCAGATGTGTTCCCCTTACCGCAACTCACTGTCGCCTGCAATTATGCTGGGCTAGAGAGCATGCATTGTGGACACCGCAACAGTGGTCTTGTGTGATGTTTTCCGACCAGTCCAGGTTCAGTTTACATTCTGATTCTCGCCGGACTTTCATATGGAGAGCGCCAGGTACCCGTTACCACCAAGAGAACACCATTGAACGACACCGTTACGGTGGTGCAGGATGGCTCGTTTGGGGAGGAATTATTCTTGGTTCCAGAACTGACCTGCATGTTCAGAGTGTAACGATGACAGGCCACATCTATCGGGATGTCATTCTGGAACAACATGTACGTTTGTTTCGGGGCGCCATGGGTCCTGAATTTCTGTATATGGATGACAATTATACCTTTCCGTGCAAACATTGGCCGACCTTTCCGTGCAAACATTGAAGACGAATGCTTTCAATCGGAGGATAACACCCGTATGGATTGGTCAGCATACTCACGGGACTTGAATCCAATAGAGCATGTGTGGGACATGCTTGGCCGACTAATTGCAGCCCTTCAACCCCCTCCCAACTGTCTATCGGAACTTCGGAGGGCATTGCTTGATGAGTGGTGTAATTTTCCCCAAGATCAGATTGATAATCTGATACTCAGCATGCGTAGGCGTTGTAACGCTTGTATTGCATGGTCCGGGAGACATACTCCGTATTAACCATCATACTAACCATGTTATACTGTTTTCTGTAAATAGGTTCTTTTTTGAAATTTGCTCCAGGGAGTAAAAATCTCAATTTTTATTAATTATGTCAAACATATAGCATCTTTTTTGCTCTTTACCTTTTGTTTAATAAATAGACTTTACAAATAAGTCAAATTTGTTTTGCTTTTGTCTCTTTCATTGCCTGAACTTCATTATCCTTAATTTATGGACACGAGTATATTATAAACAAAAGTTTCATTGACAAACCAAATTACTCTCAGGCTAACAATGTTTAATATACACGTGTGTGTATAGAAATCTGTGTGTGTGTATAGTGCTCATTTCTTTGTGTGTACATATATGTGTATATGTATGATGTAGGTAATAAAAGTATTCTGTTTCATAAAAATGCCCTGACGATTACTTGAGCTAAAGTAATGTTTGTTTAGACAATGTTACTTTTATCTGATTAAGTTACTCATTAGTGGTATACATAAATAGCATTACCTATAGCTGTATTCAAATGCATCTTTCCCTAAGTAATAAAATAACTTCCTCAAGAAAAAAATAATATATATATATATATATATATATATATATATATATATATATATATATATATCTGATATAAGGATTACCTACAATTCTTAGACTTAAAAAATCAAAAAATATAAAAATATTAAGGATTTTTATCACTTTCTGTTTAAGATTCTATTTTCTCGGCAATTCTTCTTAAGAAAGTCTAGCGAATATTCTCGTGTGTTTGCTAGTAGAAATTCTTTCTGTTCCATATCTAAAAATAGAGTTCTAATGCGTGGGTTACATCACCCACGTGATTTCAAGTAACAGCTGATTGGTCGGCAGAAATGACTGAGTGAATGTGTAGAGTTCCATCACAGTTTCAACAGTTTTCGTATAGGTTTAGTTTCGTAAAGGTTTCATGATTCGTTGATATGTCATTGAATAAACGAAGTTAGATGGAATTTTCGAGTGTCTTGATTGCGTTCTCATCTCTCCACGACTGCAGGGTGGGGATAACCACCCGGTATAACACTTTGTAATGAGGCAAAAAGCCTTATTACATATATATGTATGTGTGTGTGTATATATACATAAAAATGTAAAAGAAAAATATAAATTAGTAGGTAAAAAGTGTATTTTCTAAACAAACAAATAAACCCCATTTTTTATAAATATTGTAAATTACTTTGCACATAATTATCTTTACATAATTTAAAAAATTTTGAGAAATTTACCTCTGTCGTCTCCATCTTGTTTTTTACTTAAACAAATCGGAAGTTTTTTTTGTAATATTAATGTGCACCCGATGATAATTATGGAAATTTTGATACGAAATTAAATTTAATAATTACATTGGATACGGATTCTACCAAAAGATTTTGTTATTTACAGTCTTTTGAAAAAGCAGCTGTCCACAAAATAGTCTTTTAAAAATCGCTGTGAAAATTGTAGAGCAGAAATATGTGCTACATTTATTTTTATCTAAGTCCTGTCCTTACAGAGATCTGCAACCCGGTCAAATTAATTATTCAAGTAACCAGCGTTGCTCCTCAACCTCCTTGTTAAGTATTAATAATAAAAGTCAGACGCTCGTAATAGGGGGGGGGGGGGGATATGCAAGGTCTGAATCTGCCGGAATAGAATGCCTGGAAATTGCCAAACCACAGATCACATGGATGAGAAGACATGCACACGTGACCTATCCCACCTCAAACCCTCCCGGCGGAGACATACGGGAGAGAAAAACCAAGTTCTTTGTCCGCAATTTGAATAAGAAAAAAGCCGTCAGAGTTCAAGAAACAGGTTGTGTAGGGTGTGTTACAGTCGAAAACATCAGTCAAATCCTGTCCTTACAAGATTTGAACAATCGGTTTTCTTTCTGGAAGTTTCCTTTTTGTCAGACGAAGAGACAGTACCTTAAAATATATAAAATTTACGTTCAAAGTTTTTTACCAGATTTAAACTCCCCTGGTAAATACTGCAGCATATTTAATTTACGCTCTCACAGTATACCAGGCAAGTTTAAAGACTTTTTATGCTTAACTTGAAAAATTAAAAAAAAAACATTGAAATGAATTATGAAATTCTCTTTTATAAAATTTCATATCTTGATGACAACAAAACTCGAAATCAATATAACAATTTATAAACTAACCTCTTATAGTAGTTAATTAATTTTTGTAGCTTTTCCAGCTTGTTAAAACCTTTATCCACATTTATAATCCTACCTATATGCACCGAAAGTAATGCTAAATTTGTCGACCTCCTGTGACTAATTCTAACGCGATGAAATGTTTTTACACTTTTCCGGGTTCAAAACCATCTTTCAACTGTTAAAGTAGAAGTAGTAATGTACACAAATTTTTAAGTTTAAAAAAATATTTTTATACATACATTGGAAAATATTACAGGGAGGTGTTCTCTTCAAATAGTATCAAATATGAATCATCACGAACTGCTGCTGTATGGAGATTCACACAAAATAGCAAAAAATTAGGGCAATTTTTCGTAATCTATATATTTTTTTAATCCTCATTTTAAGCGTTTTTTTAACAAGTCCTCAATATATGAACTAAGCATATATCTATTTTATTTTCAAATTTCCGGTACGGGGTATTTCAAAGGCAATAAATATAATATTTATTGCAATAAATAATGCAACTCGAAAAAATATTGTAGAGCATTCTGTCCTTCGATTTCAAAATCAAAACTAGGATCTGTTAATTAGTTTCATGGAGGAGGCAGTAGGACAAATATAGGTAATGTCATTTAACAAGAATCGGGTCTTCGGACTTTGCAACAGTTGACGTAAACTTAAAGATGCCATACAGTTAAAAGAACAATTTATGAAGACTATATTCATATTTTATATCATGTGACTATTTTTCTCAGTGTTAAACATAGGCAGTGTTTGGCATTGATATCGTTGTTAGTGAAATTCATAAATTAATAGATTGAAAAAAAAAAACATTGCAAATGCATTTACTGTGATATTGAGGTTTCTAATTTTTCTTCATCTTTATTATTTTATTATATTAATTAATTATGAAAAACATAAAAATAACCTATTTAGTACGTGAATGAAATATCATACGATTAAATTGTTCATACTAGTTAATGATTCCTCTTTCATGCAACAGATGGCAGTACTTGCCATCTGTTTATTTAATAACTGAGTGGTACCGAAACCTATATTTGTAATACCCACTTTTTTAACAGGTGTTTATGCGCATGTTTGTTTCTCATACCATCTATCAGAAATAAACAAGTTATTTACCTGTGAATGATTTTTTTTTAAACTAAGAATCGAGAATTTTAATATCTAAAAATATATTCAAGTTAGATGACAGAAATTTTTTTAATTTTACAAGGAAAATTTTGAAAACATTTTCCCCATGACAAATGATATTTCTCCAAAATAAATGCGACTTTTTCCGTAAAATTCATGGAAGTAGCTTTTTGACAAACCTTTAAGACAAAATAATTTACTTTCTAAATAAGTACTTTCCTTACTAAATTTAGGAAAAACAATATTTAAAAACTACTGATTCAAGAGTTAAGTAATTTAATTATACTTGACGAGACTCAGGACTAAAAGTCAAAAAATGCACAGTAAATTTTATTAAATTATTAAGACTGGAGTTTTCGTCAGACAATTAGATATCTAGTTTCAATAAGGAATACAGTCAAAACTCATTATAGCGACCATCCTATCTGTTTTGGCTCTAAAACGAGTTTCGAATATCGAATTATGAATTTACGTCTATAAAAAAGCAAAAAATAAATTGGATGAAAAATAAATCTTAATTAAAACTACAATACGTATAATGAAAATTAGTATTAATAATCAGTATAATGATCTCTTTCTGCTCTTATAAGTTGGCAGGTATGATATAATGATTAATAACATGATTTGATGTAAAAGTCGTGATGCATTAGTACACGAATTTTCATGGAACTATTAGAAATAGTTTGTAAGATATTAGGCAAACAAACTAAATAATATAGATTAGAAAATTTAAAAAAATTATATAAAAGTGATATTTGATGCACATGTTAGTTTAATTCACTAACTTTCCTTCCATCAAGGCCGACACTGTCGTTTTTGCCGCCATAGGGAAAATCAAAATTACCCTAATTCAAGGAGTTTTGTAGCTCCTAAATTTTGCCACATCAGGCAATCACCTATCTTGTCTACTGCGTAGGACCCTATTTCCATCTGAGATGTAGCAAAAGCAGTGGCATCCAGATGTGCAAGTGATTACAGTATGTATATACTAGCATATCAGGGCTTCGAACCGGAACAAAACCGAAAACCGGAAAAAACCGTTATTTTGGTCGGAACGAAAACCGGAACTGAACCGAAAAAAATATCGGTTTATTTTGGTTCGATATATCTTTCAGTCATTTTGTTACTGTTACCAACTTATCAATATTTTCTAATTTAACGTCAACTTTATAATTACATATCCGCATTGTATAAGATTTCAATGGTGGTTTTGGAAGCTCCACTACAAAGTTATTTGAAAGAATTTTCAGGTTTTAAATTTATTATCCGAGAAAAACAGAAGTAATTATGAAAAAGTTAAAGATATATTAATAATTAAACAATTTTATATGTTAAATAAATAATATATTTTTTACATAATTATTACAAGGACAAGTGCACGATGTGAAAAAACGAATGTTAATCATGATCTAGTTGTCAAATGCGATAAATGGATAACAATAATGCTCGACTTTATCGTACTGTTTGTATCAATTACATAGAACCAATTAAAAAGAATAAAATGTTCTAAATTTTAAAATTACATTTTTTGTTTATGATAAATTATATTTTTAGTACAAATAAGAATATACATAAAATGAAATTATTCATTTAACTGAAAGGAAATTATTTTTGCGGAGCAAAAACCGGAACTGAACCGAAAACCGTTATTTTTGGCGGAGCGAAAACCGGAACTGAATCGATATTAATTTTTTAGTTGAACCGGAACGAAAACCCGAACAAAAAAAATTACGGTTCGAAGCCCTGTAGCATATAACCCGTCATATGACGGGATTAGTAAAATTTTTAAGTTTCCAGAATTATAAAGTACTTTATGAGACAGGTAAAATAAATGGTTTTTTTTAATTATCTAGTACACAATCAATAATTTGTTTATCTTCATACTCCTCTAATGTCTCCCAATACTGTGAATGCAGTTTAGAATCACGTTGAATTCATTTAGTCGAGCTGTGTGGTTATGTATAAAAAACAAACACACAAACTAACAAACTTCTTAATTATCAAAGATATATAACTTAAACGCTAGATATTTATTAGGTCGGGAAATAGACTCCTAGACTTTTATGAAAATAATTTGTTGTTTGTACAGGTGATAAAATTTTAATTGTAACAAAAAATAATCGATGATTAAATTTAAAATTATCCCATATGTACCTAATCTATTATTTATGCTAAATATGAAAAAAAAACTGTTTAAGTAATATCTAAGTTCAGTGATAAAACGTATAAAAATAATGGAAACGAAATTTAAATAATTTAAAATAAGAAATGATTGAATGAGATAATTAAAGAAATGACGTCGTAATGGTAGAAAAAAGTTATTTTTACCTATTTATTATGTGATAATCCTAATAGCCTACTCTTAACCGAAGAAAATAGGGCTTGAAATAATGGCATTAAACTCTCGAAAAGGGGGGAGGGGGATTTCGATTGTTTTAAAAACTTGCTTTGAATTTTGCTAACCGTAACTCATCAAGAATCCAATATGGATTATCCATTAGGTCCGCCGAACGAAATTTTTATCTGGCCTTAACCGGAGTTCGTTTTCGAATCCCACTATGGCATATTTGTAGCCGTTAATCGGCTTTAAGCAGTATCCCGGTCTCATTAGCCCTGTGTTGCAAAAAAGAAATAGCAAAAAACCAAAATTCCAGGTCCAACTGCTTTTTATAAATTCTAAAAGATAAATAATTTAGGCTATTAATAATAACTATTTTATTTAAATTATTATTAATGACAATATTAATAATAATTAGGATCTAAATAAAATATTAAAAATCAAAATTTGGTTAATTTCGTAGTTCTAAAGTTCTATAAAATTTTTAATATATCAAAATTTTTAAGGATTAAAATCTTATGAAAAATTATCTAAATATAAGCATATATTTCTGAGAGAAAAATTCCTAGAACTTTTTTAGAATTGCCCGACACGTGTCTGTTCATTCGTGACCTTCATATAAAAGGACAAAATGCTTTGACCAATCGACCAATTTATTCAATGAATATATGCGTCTCTAGATAAATTAGTGTGCAGTTCTACACTGGTTATTCTATCGAATTTGGTGTGTTAGAAAAAATAATTTTCTGAAAAATGAAAAAAAAAAAAAAAAAAGAAATAAAAGCAAATATTTACATATTTCTTTTCAGGTATCTTTGTTCCTGTGATATACCTGCCTTCTTTTATAAATTATCCCTAAAATTTACGGCTTTTGGTGTGTTCTTACGGAACAAAACTTTTTACTGTTTTTGGTACTGAGAAAATGAAAAAAAAATTTTTTTCGAAAAAAAAAAAGAAATAAAAGCAAATATTTACATATTTCTTTTCAGGTATCTTTGTCCCTGTGATATACCTGCCTTCTTTTATAAATTATCCCTAAAATTTACGGCTTTTGGTGTGTTCTTACGGAACAAAACTTTTTACTGTTTTTGGTACTGAGAAAATGAAAAAAAAATTTTTTCGAAAAAAAAAAAAGAAATAAAAGCAAATATTTACATATTTCTTTTCAGGTATCTTTGTCCCTGTGATATACCTGCCTTCTTTTATAAATTATCCCTAAAATTTACGGCTTTTGGTGTGTTCTTACGGAACAAAACTTTTTACTGTTTTTGGTACTGAGAAAATGAAAAAAAAATTTTTTCGAAAAAAAAAAAAAAGAAATAAAAGCAAATATTTACATATTTCTTTTCAGGTATCTTTGTCCCTGTGATATACCTGCCTTCTTTTATAAATTATCCCTAAAATTTACGGCTTTTGGTGTGTTCTTACGGAACAAAACTTTTTACTGTTTTTGGTACTGAGAAAATGAAAAAAAAATTTTTTCGAAAAAAAAAAAAGAAATAAAAGCAAATATTTACATATTTCTTTTCAGGTATCTTTGTCCCTGTGATATACCTGCCTTCTTTTATAAATTATCCCTAAAATTTACGGCTTTTGGTGTGTTCTTACGGAACAAAACTTTTTACTGTTTTTGGTACTGAGAAAATGAAAAAAAAAAAAAGAAATAAAAGCAAATATTTACATATTTCTTTTCAGGTATCTTTGTCCCTGTGATATACCTGCCTTCTTTTATAAATTATCCCTAAAATTTACGGCTTTTGGTGTGTTCTTACGGAACAAAACTTTTTACTGTTTTTGGTACTGAGAAAATGAAAAAAAAATTTTTTTTCGAAAAAAAAAAAAAAAAGAACAGTTGGATTTTTTTTTTTTTTTTTAATATCTGAAAATTCAAAAATCTATTTCATTTTAGGAGAAATTTACATAACTGATAATAAAATATATATAAATATTGTTAATGTTTTGAAGCTATCAAACTTTTGTATGAACTTACTAAAAATAAATAGGAACATAACTGGACTACTTTCATTTGTTTTGTAAATGCAATTTCTTAAATATAATTTGAAAGATTAAATATAATTTTTTTAAGAATAAAAACTTGTTAAACTTATTAAACTATGATTTACTAATTTTATTGATTTTGATAAATAGATATTAAGTTTGAAATTTAGTTTAATTTTGTGTCCTTCTAGAATCAAATTTAATTGAAATAATTAGCTAATATGCCTTATGTATAAGGAACATAAAGTTTTATTTATTACAATTAACTTTTTAATTAATATATTCCTAAGGAAATGAAAAATTACAACTCTTATTAATTACATGTGCCACTAAAATTCAACCAATGTTTCGGGAAAAGTATTACTGATGCCAGTACTCGTATAACACTCTACAAGTACACACACACACATGCACGGCAATAAACTGAATTCTTGAAAAAAATATAGTATCTAAAAATATATTTACCTTTTGAACCCCTTTCACTTAAAAGAAATCCTGTGTGGAGTATTGTTTCAATTTTTATAGTTCGCGTTTGTTTACAAAGGAATTGGTTTTTTATCAAACCTTCCAAAGAACAGCATTTTTTCTTTAAAAAAATAAGAAATCATTGAACAGTTTTTAAAGCCTTTGTCGCTTCAGAGAAGAAGACGGAAGGGATTATTGTAAGGAAGGAATGCAATTTTTATTTTTTCTAGTACAACCTGACAGGAAAAATGTTTCTTTGTGTTAAGCGTTTCCATCTTAACGAGATTCGATTGTATACCTTTTTCCTGCTTATTTAACTCTTTGAGGCACGGCGGTATTAAATGTTCCACCATTTTGATGAGTAAATAAGCTTAGTGGGACATTTTTCGAACATCTTCGAAATATTGCAATTGCTGCTTGCGCTTAAGTTTAATTTTAGATCCTCTTACAAGAAGTAGTTGGTAATGATATCAACAAATTTTATAATTGTGACCGCAAGTTTTGACGTGTCTGTAGAGATGTAAAAATCCCAGAATTTTGAAGAGGTGGGAATAAACCCGGGAATTTAGAGGAATAAACCCGGAAGTTTGGGAAGAAATCATTTTAACAATGTTTACATTTATTTTTCAACAGTGGCTATTTAAGAACTAGCATATTATTTCTAAGAGATTTTTTTACTTTTGGCAATATATACATATATATATATATATATATATATATATATATATATATATATATATATATATATATATATATATATTCAATAAATAATAGCAATCAGCATTTAAATAATTTTATAGTAATACTTATGTAATTAATGACCCTGTTAGTCTTATATCAAACATATAACTGATTGATTCCATTTTAGTTGCTAATATAATAATTATATACATTATTTTTGATCATTATTTATTATGTAAATTGCTTTATGTTAAACTTTTTCCCCTCTTTTTGTAATATAAAAATAAATATCTTTAAATTTAAAATCAGTTTATTATTTTTTGTAACGCATATATCATTTAAAGGTGTCATCAAATGACACTGTTGCATTTTGTGTCCAATTCCTACACACACACACTCATATATATATATATATATATATATATATATATATATATATATATATATATATATATATATATATATATATATATATATATATATATATACACAGAGAGAGAGAGAGACAGATAGATGTTATCCAAAAAAGATAATGATTTATGGGTTTTGTGACACTAGAGATTATTGCCTAATATTTATGTAATAATAAAAATATTGGATATTTCTCAAAAGAAAAATGTACTCATACTTTCATGCTAAACATGATACCTTGCCAAATATAGTTAGTAAATCCCAATTACTCAGTTTTTGTTTCATAGCATATAATAGTTAACGTTTGTGAAAATATCTACTTTTGAGGTCTACAACAAAGACAGAAAAAAATGGTGGCTCTCAATTGTGTCATAGGAATTGGCGACTTCATCCCATGTTTTGGTAATTTTTAAAATTCTCTTCCCAAAAATCCGATTTTTTCCAATGCTCACAACTCTACATGCCAGTACAGGTTATAAATAAGAAGAATGTTGGAAGAAATACTGTTTCTGTGAAACACGGGTCTTTAGTTTTTAAAATTCACTTTATCAAAGGGTTAAGCAGGCATACAATGTAGACATGCTTTGTAGTTTAAAATTCTGTGCATTCTTTAAATTTTGGGTTCACAACCAGAGGGAACCTAGTCCATGTTTCCTTTTATAAAATTGTTTGTCTTGGTCAATAAAATGTTATTTAAATGAATGCATATAAGCATACTTAGTTATTAAGCATTTTTTAAAAACTGATTTAAATTTTTAGGAATTGACAAAGATTCAGACACTAAATTTCTTTTAACTTTTTCAAATCAACTTGGTTCATGTTGGTCGTGGACTCCTCAATGCACCAAAATTTTTCTTAATAAAACAGAACTCTCTAGTCAATTTTACCTTTTCTGATGTGATTTCAAATAAATTAGAATACATTATTTTAACTAATATATTGAGTTATAATTAACACATTGTATGCGGGACAAGTACTAGTACGTTTTCTGACGATTGATACGTGAGCGCGGATCACGTACTAGTACGGGTTAGTGTAACAACATTGTTTGTGGGTACAAAATAACGGTATATACAGGAAAAGGAAGCCTTCTTGTCTACTACATAGATTCTGGAAAAATTTAGACAAAAACTAGTTTTTACCTCAATCGATGCGGAACACAGAACGGGAAGGTTGATTAAAAAAATCAATTAAGATTTAAAATCAACTTTTTATTTATCCTTGCGAAAATATTATATAGATATATATATATATATATATATATTATATATATATATATATATATATATATTATATATATGCGTGTGTGTGTGGGGGGGGTATATATATATTTGTTTGTCTATATATTTGTTTATATATTTCAATATAAAATACGAAAAGTTGGTTAAAAAATTAAATAATTTTGCGATCTATTGAGATTTAACTGAATAACTAAATTTACGCGCAAAACGCCCGCTCCCGGTACAATTCCTCTTCGAAATGTACCCACACATAATGTGTTAAGACGTATTTTTTAATTTAAATGTGCCAGGTTACAACGTGAATTACTGATACCAATAATAATCTTCTATATGCTAAGTATTTAGCTTATATCCAATGCATACTTGAAACAATTAAAGTAGCTTTAAGTGATGCAAAACTTGCTACAAGGAAATAAACAAATTTCTGAAAATATTTTTATAAAACTCTTAAACTTCGCCCTTTTCCTGGAAGATATGAAAATAAAAACTTTTATTCTTAACATTTCTAAAGTCACCTTCGAGTTCCGAGACTACTTGGTCCTATTTTAAATTTCTAGAGTTCAGCATAAAACCAAAACTAGGTCTAGTAAACAGTTTTTATTTAATCTATTTTTGAATACTTTCCTGATATTTCCGCGCTTAAAAACAACCCCGTCAAAGATATGTTCTATTTTTGACGGGCTGTCGAAAGTGCAAGCAATCCTCCTTTCTTTTTAAACTGATTAATTTACGTAATTAATTTAAAGTATTCATTACACGAAAGATCTCCCTTTATTTACACGGGATTGATGGTTTTCGAAATGGCAATATTCCAAGGGAAAATATTGCGAATGTTACCTTCATTGTTCTTTCTTATCCTTAAATTTGCGTTTACAGGAGGAACTTTCATATAAATTGTCCAACGATGTAAATTATCTTAATATGGTACTTCTAAGTAAGATTCCGCTTGGAAAGTAATGAATTTAGTATGATCAAAGTCACTTAATGAAATCTATATTTCTTTTGTTTCTAATAGTTAGAATGATGCGTTAAAAGGTAATTGCTGAAATGTCAGGCTTGCTTTTCATTTAACTGTTATTAGGTGAAATAAACGTGTACTAAATTCCTTTTTTCGCAGTCATAATTGCTTTCATATCATAATTTAAGTAAAGTTGGCTCTTCGGAGGAGTTTAATACTTTTATGGGAAAAACAATATAATAGTTTTGTATCTCTAAATTAATGTAATAGACCAACAGCATATTGGATTCGTCTATCTCCATGGTAACCTATAGGAAAATTCAACTTCTGGACCTCCAAAGTGGTTTGCATTCAAAGATTCCTTTATACAAATTTTACCATATGGTAGAGAGGAAGTTTTCCAGGTTAATGCATAACTAAATTTCTAAAAAGTGCGAAAAATATCTAACTATAAATTATTTTGGGAAATATTTTGATATAGTCCTCTTTGAACGCAAATAATGGCATTTTACCAACAAATTAGGATTCACTCCTTACTCCACTCCAATTCACTTATTACTCCATCACTCATTACACTTTAAATACAATAGCATATTCATATGCGAGATTTTAAAAATTTATTAACTGCCAATTCAAGCCACAAAATCATAAATAACAGTAGGTACATTAAAATGTGTTTGATTGCATCTGGGGTTGCTATGTTCCTCTTACTAAAAGTAAATCTTTTTAAATTTTAACGATATTTATAGTACATATCGAGTAAAATCATTTTAAATTTTATGGTACTAAACCGTGCCAACCACGAGAACAGCATTCACTAACTTGCTAAATCTTTATGATAATATTACAAAGTGTTAGACTTGTCTATTTCCATGGAAAGTTAAGTTGGCAGGTGCTTTGTGACTAACAGACTTAGTATAATAGTTTGTAAGATATATTCTAAGGATTTGGCAAGTTAGTGGGATCAATTCTTGTGACAGACAAACAGTAAAAATCCTCAAATTAGGGCGTTAGGCATCAATGGGTTAAAGGGGATAAATACTGATTTAGAAGTATTTCTGGTTAATATTCATTTTGTTCTTTGCAGATTTCACGTCACGAAGATAAAGAGATTCCCTCTACTCTTCTGACTGATACCCTCCGTGCTTGTATTAGCCCTAAATCTTCATCTGCTGCTGGTACTGTAAGTGTGCCTTTGCCTCCTCCGGAAGACACGTCCTCAACTGTGACTAATAGCAGCCAAGGTGATGGAGAAAACGACAGAGGCACCTGGAGTCGTCAATTGGATTTCTTTCTCTCCTGTGTTGGATATGCCGTGGGCCTCGGCAATATCTGGCGTTTCCCGTATCTATGCTACCGTAGCGGTGGAGGTAAGTTTTTCTTCAGAGTAGATTTTATAATATTATTCAGAAACCATGTTTAATAGAAATAAGGACGGGGAAAGTTTTTAAAAGATCGAATATCCAGTATGAGAGTTATAAAATTGAGGTATATCATAAAATTATAAAATTTATGGAATTTTCGTCTGCAGAAGAGAAAATTTTCAAAATTTTTTTTAATTAAAGTTTAAACAACGTATGACACATCCATTTAAGACTATAGTAAGCGTTTATCTGAGCAAAATTTGCTTGAAAATTTGAGATTTCTATCTCTTTGAACTGTAAAATATAGCTAAGAATCAAAGAGGGTGTTTTAATTACAGTCGATCGATAATTTATATTATTGCTACAACAGACAATTCAGCTATCAATCGGATCACTTTTAAACAGTCTTAAAAAAATTTATCAAACTTTATTAATGAAACCCTTCCAGGTTGAACATTTCTAACCGTCGCGTACCTTAGAATTTTACCGACAATTTACCTTGTAAAGTATAAAATAAAAGTTAGTTAAAATTAATATTTCCTGAGTTCGAAATCTATCCTTTATGAAATTAAAATTTATTAAACATATTTTGTGCTGTAGAATTGGATAATTTAATTATATTTTCTTTTGTGTTTACTGCTAACGATAACAACTACGATTTATTCGAAGGTTTTCAACCTTCGAATAAATCGTAGGTACCCTTAGAAT
The DNA here is from genome assembly GCA_032207245.1 of Pardosa pseudoannulata. NCBI lineage: Eukaryota > Metazoa > Arthropoda > Arachnida > Araneae > Lycosidae > Pardosa > Pardosa pseudoannulata. The sequence goes on along the minus strand of CM063502.1, from coordinate 114,615,070 downwards.
AAAAAGAACTATATTTTACTTAAAAGGGATACGCATGGGACGCTTTATATAAAATTCCTTTTGAAACAAAAATAACTTAAAATTAATATTTTACCTTGAAATTGTAAACACATTTACATATTGCTAAGAACGTTAAATTGTCAAGCAGATTGGTCAAAGACAAAATAAATTAATTTTGGTAGTCCACTATCTTTTAAAGGACATATATTTGTTTTTAATGTTTGTCCTTTGAAACATTTTCATTTATTTTGGCAACAAACTCAATGATTAACTGTCTGCTCCTTATCGCATAGCTGTTCATAAAACCCAAATGAGACTTTCTAAATCTAGCTTGGAAAGGGTTCCAAAAACAAAGTTTGTCGTTATTAAAGTGCTGAAAATTAGTTCTGGATGTTGTTATCTGCTTCAGTGATATGCACAGTTAAAAATAATATATTTAGAAACTGTGAATATTAAACTCGTTTTAAATATGTATGTTTAACTTCGCAAAGCAAAAAAAAAGAGCAAAATGAAATGAGTTTGATTTTAAAGTCTGAATATTTATTTCCTCAGTTCTGGGGGGGGGATGCCAAAAATATTTTAATCTTAATTTTTTAAGTATTTTCTGATTTATTAAAAGTGCTATATATTCCCTCTGTATTCTAGGTGCTTTCCTTGTACCCTACCTAATATTTCTGGTTATTTGTGGTATGCCCCTTTTTTTCTTGGAAATGAGTTTTGGACAGTTTGCTAGCTTGGGCCCAATAGCAATCTGGAAAATTTGTCCTTTGTTTAAAGGTAAGTTCATGATATTTTTAATTTTATGTTGCGTATATTTTTGAGGACAGATCACAAAATGTATATTTAAATCATCCCGATATCATAAATTTCTGCGTCTGTTTGATTATAGAAGATGATCTTAAACAAAAAATTATCCAGAAAAAATAATTTTCTTATTTCATGTACTAAAGGTTTTTAATTTTAGATTATATTCCTTAACACCAAGCACTAGTATTACTTTTATTCACAATACTTAATTCATAATATATTACCCACAGTAAGAACTAATTTTCGATTTCTTTTTTAGTTATAGGCTGTTTAATATTTTTATTCTAACGAATATGTTAGTTTTTTATGATAAAAATCCTAATTGGCATGACACCTAAAAAATGTAAAATAACTAATAGATTAGATTAGAACAGATTGCATACGTGTATTTTTAGGATATGATGTTAAATTCTATTGTAATGCTTCAGTATAGGATCCAAAATATCACCTATGCATATGCTAATGCAGGGTTGCTAGAGGACCTGGAAAACATGAGGAAAAATCGCAAAAATATCGATAAAACTGGGGAACAAGAAAATTTCAAAAAAGGAAAATATAATTTTCATTATTGCCTACTATGTTAGTAAAAATTTATAAAAAGTACTGCAAAAATATCTTTTATTCACTTGTAAAAGTGGCAGCATTTAAGTAACTAATAAATTTAAGCTTAAAGTGCTTATTTTTTACAAAAGATTAAGTTTAGAATTTGATATTTTTCTTTTGTTTTATCATTCTTCATACTTTCAGATAATACTGAAAACAGTTATAAAATTTCTTTCCAAGAAAAAATTTAACTAAGAACTTCAAAATTCTTAATATATGGGATTGCGTGTTTCCTATTATTTTACTTGAAAAAAAAGGGGGGGGACTCAATGTAACTATGTATTTAAATTTCTGTAGCAACCCTGTAATGTGTTCCACCTAATCTACTGTACTTTTTTTTTAATATTTTTAACATAAACTTAACTGTTACTACAAAAATTCATATTTTCTATTAGGTTTAGGTTATGGAATGGTGATAATATCGGCCATAGTATGTATATATTACAACGTTATAATTGCTTGGACCCTGTATTATATATATCAGTCCATCAACGTGCCATGGGCGACGTGTGGGAATTATTGGAACACTGAAAATTGTATAGACAAATCTGTTGAGGATAAAAGTGGAGAGGCTATTTCATTCTTAAATAGTTCAAATTCATCTTTTTTAAATGAATCTTCATCTATGTCATTTCTCAACTCAACGATGCTTTTATTGTCAAGCGAAAACAAGACGACTTCAAGTCAAGAATTCTGGCTGTGAGTATTTATAAGTTATACCGTTTATTTTAAGTTTAGAAGTGTTCACGTTTTAAATGAATGAAGCCCAGCTTTCAAAATTTATATTAAAATATATACACAAACTTTCATGTTAAAAGTAAAACTATTTCATTGAGCAATAGTTAGTGACAGTGTTTGAAGAGTACTTTGTTACAGAGTAAAACTAATCGAAGAGCACAAAATTACCAAAACAAAACGAAAAATTCGCAAAGGAGTTTCTTAATTAGAAACTCTGAAAAAGATCCTAAAAAAATAATACATAATTCTGTGTACTAATGTCCACGCAACTTTCAAGGTACTATGCAATAATTGTTGTTGTTGTTTTATGCTACTTGGTCATACTAAGCACGATTGAGCCATACGCTACTTGTATTAACCCTCTAAGCGGTTCACACGTACAATTCCGCCAAACCGATGATGTCTTCAAAGCGTACAATTTTCGATCTCCGAAAACGTTCCGAAAATGGATGTAATGTACATTTCTGCCAGTATTTGAGGTAGGAGGGTCAGGTCGATTTTTTAGGAACTGCACCCCTCTTTGACTGACATTTATTGAGGGATGCACCCCTATTCCCTGAGGTACAAAGACGCTGATAGCTTTTCATGGCTTTGTAAACCTCTATTTCGAAGTATTTCGTTTGCGGTAACAGATGTATCTCTAATTGCACCACTTAAATATCTTGGATAACTTTCGTAAAAAAATATAAATAATTTTCTTAAAGAATATTTTTATTTGTACTTTTAGAATCCATTATTTCTTATGGGATGATCTTCGAGACTTAACGAGCTTTATGTGTATTAAAAATTAACAATCTATAATATCTATTTATATATCTATTTATAACCGGAAGTAAAGGGACAGTAACGAGGGTGGGTTTCCCGTATTCCATTTTAGTCGACAAAGGGTGAAGTAAAAAATCATAGAACGCTTTGGCCATTGACACAATAAACCTTTAGCGTATTTTTTGAAGATTTATTTAATCGGTGTGTTCCACTCGGAAGGTTAAGGAAAAGAGATGCGCCTTTCGTTTTAACGAGCATCTCAAGTGGGTCCTCGTAATTTAGAAGCAGGAACCAAACAGAAGACCCATAAGCTTAATCTGTCATCCCCAGAGTTATTGATTGAGAACTTCTATGCAATAATAAATGAACCTGGTAAATAAAAAGTTGTACTTTATATTGGTTAAAAATTACAAAATATTTACAGTAGGTATTTTATGTCAGTATATTAGAAAATTATTTCATTTAAATCTTGGAACGGACTTTAGATGGCAAAACGCATGATAGGAGTATGAACAGGCAATATCATAAACGACCAAGTCAAAATAATCAAGTCCCCTTTTATCTAGTATAAATCTTTCATGTTATTTTTTAATGTTCCATATTTTAAAATTACTCTTTAGTTTTATGTTAAAGAGTCTATCAAAAACACCCTTTTTTTTTGGGGGGGGGGGGTTGTTCTTTAAGCTTCTCACAAAATATCAGTTGCAATAAAAATCTGAAATAAGTTTCTTTTATGTTTGAGCTATACACCTGTTAACTTTTTTAAAAATGACTTATTTAAAGTAAAAAGTTAGAAGTACTTGTGTCAGTTACTGAATTGCACAGTTGTTTTTTGGAGTTCTCTAAAATATGTAAAAAAGATATGGTTCTTTAAAAAAAATTTTAGTTCCATAGGGGAGTACAACCGTTTACTTTCGCATGAAGCGGTTCAAAGGTTAAATCCTGCTGGTGATATTGAATAATTAGGCTGGTGATATTAAGGTCTGCTATTGATATTGAATCTATATTTTTGTCTGCTTATTTGCTCAGTAGTTTTAATAATTAACTTGCTATTCATCCACACAATTATTTTTAAATAATTTTTGGGTAATAATTTACCTAATATAACGGTATGCAACTGTTTTGTTTAAAGATTGTTGTAGTGTTTGTCATCTGTGCACAATTTTGTTATACAATTACGTGATTTTATTACACATTTTATGGCCTACTGCCACCTTCTCTTTGTTCTTTAATAAGATCATGGATTAAAGTTTGTAAAATTGTTCTCGACGTAAATGCTAATTCATAACTTAGATGAGATAAAGAGTTAAACAGAATTAGTAAATATATACAAGAACATGTATTTTTTTTAACGGGACAGTAAATTTTTTCTTTTTTGAAATTTGGTATTTTTTTGGTATTGCTTTTCATAGTCTAATAAATTTTAATTAATCTGTGCTCACTAGTTAACGTCAACAACAAATTTATTTAAAATATACAACAATACTGATCGCTTAAAAAGCTAACTTCATTTAAATTCTCTTCTGACGAAAGTATGAAATAATGCACTTTCCTGTATATGGTTTGAAATTAAATGGCTTTTTTTTTTCTTCCTTCTCAAGGTACCATGTTTTACGTCAAAGCTCTGGGATTGACAATCTTGGATCCGTGCAGTGGCCTTTAGTTCTCACGTTATTTATTGCATGGGTTGTTGTCTTTTTGTGCTTACAGAAAGGAGTGAAATCATCCGGAAAGGTAATTCTTATTGGAGATATACAATGCTTTTTTTCTTTATTAACTCCTTCATAACCATATTAGTTTGTGCTTTTCAAGTAGTATAACTGTAATTTGTATGTTGTCAGGTTGTCTACTTCTCTGCAACTTTCCCATACTTGATTTTGGTTATTTTATTGATAAGAGGACTCACTTTACCTGGAGCTTGGAAAGGAATTGCATTTTACCTTTCTCCACGTTGGGAGTTACTGAAAAGTTTTAAGGTACGTTTTCATTGCATAAAATATGCATTAAATCCAATTTTGTGGGGTATATAAGCGTATTAAAATGTACATTTATTTTGTTACTGTACTCACGTTTACAAATTTAAGATTAGATATCTTATTGCTATGTGTGTATCTATGCTCTTATTTCTGATTGCATGATATTAATTTAAGAGTAGCTTTATTTCTTGGCATCTAAAATTTTCTTAAGCTTCAGAGACTAATGTAGAATTTTCTAAGCTATATTTTTTGTTATGTGATGCCAACTGACACTAAAAAAAAGTTTGTTTTATCACTAATTAAATATGCGGTAAAAGATCTTAATAGTACGTATTGCAGAAAATTTCATTTTTAGAATGTCATTTTAGATGTTGGGTTTTTATTAATAACTACTTTTGAGTTCTTAGGTTTCGCAAATACATATTTTTCAATTTATGCTTAAAAACCTATCCCCGCCCTTCGTATAATTATTTAACTAGCCAGTTCGCTCTCTGTCTTTAGTTTAAGTAGTGAGATACAATTCTCTGGTAAGAGTGTCAAGTGCTGTGTGGTCAACATGACTACATTTTATTTTGTGATTTCTTTGACTGTACCATATTTCAGAAGAGTGTTCAATAAAATTTATGAAAAATACACTAAATTCATCGAAAGAATTTTCATAAGTAGTGATAAAACATTCCCACAAAAATGTATAAAAATCCTTTCGCGCCCTCTTTGTGATAGCGCTCCCAGATTGTGCGTAACTTGCTGTAGCTTAGAACTAGGTCTAAAATGTAGATATAAATTTACACACACATATGTATATGGTGTGTGTATGAGAGAGATTGAGATCTGATCACACTATTAATAGCATGTAGATAACCTTTAGCCCTCAAAACCACCTGCACTCGGCTTGGCATTGACTCCACAAGGTTCTGATAGACTGAGGTAACTGGTGCTAAACGCTCGCCAACTGGTCCTGCAATTCCCGCACAATGCAAGAGGGTAGCGTAACAGCACGAATTTGGTTTTTTCCAGGTGACCACAAATGCTCTATTGAATTAATGTCAGGTGAATTTGGATGCCAAGACATCACCTGGAAGTCACTGGTATGTTCCTCGAACCACTCCCTGACGATTCGATCCTTATGGCATGGGACATTATCCTATTGGTATACACCTCCCCCGCCGGAAATACTTTCGTCATGAATGAGTCTTCAACGATGGTCACGTAACGCACAGACGTCAGATTGTTCTATGGGGATTATGAGTCCTAATGTGCTACATTAATACATAGACCTCACCATATCTCCGGCACCGGTGTCCAATGGTGTATCTGGGAGCCAGAGTTTCCTTTGGATATCTGCGCCTCGGGATTCGCACATGCCTATCAATGTGATGGACCAGAAACCATGATTTATCGGACCATGCAACTTTCTCCCATTCTTCTAGTGTTCAATTTCGATGTTTGTTGGCCCATTGACGCAGTAGACGCAGCTGGCGATGACATGCCTTCAGTGCAGAGACATGCTCCGACGTCCGGCTGCATAGGCCCATACACAGAATTACACGCTGCATAGTGCGTTGAGAAATTCTATCTGGATCGCCACTGTTGTGGTGGTGATTTTGGTTGTTGTAGCTATTCGGTCACAGCGAACAATGCGTAGCAATCTCCGTTCTCCTCTGGAATCAATGCACCGTGGATGACACACCACTGGCTGGCGACTTGTCATTTCACCATCCATACACTTTTGATATGTGCTCCCAACAACTGCAAGAACAGCCCACAAAACCGGCCGTTTCTGATATTGATGTTCCCAGTCACCGAGCCACAACAATTTGACCTTTATCAAAGTCCCATAAATCTCATTATGTCGCTAATCGCGCTATGTTTAAATACAGTGCTCAAATAGCGTTTCCATATTTATTTTTAACAGAATTAGAATGTTTAAATGTAATATTTATGTTTGGAAATACACTACATAGCCGCTTTATATACTCCATCAGCCGAGCAATCGCAGTGGTTTTGCTCCTGGGCGATCCCATTGTTATAAATGAAGGGTAGTCATAAAATATTCCACAGATATCATTTAATAACATGGTTTCCACTGGTCATTAAAAGAATTATTTTTCATTGTGATTCCTTGTGAGACACTTGTTTCCGATGCCTGATTTTTGTCTTCTCAGAGCTGCCAAAATGGTGATGAAACTACTAATCTAGCAGCGATTTGGCGCTAAATATGTTGTCGTAATCTGGCAACACTTGAGTGTAGAAGGAATTATTTGATGGCACATAAAGTGATCATTATACATGCAGATGCACATATTTCTATATTTATATGTGTGTATATATGTATATATTTATTTATGTGTGTATATGTATGCACATGTGGTATGTATATGTATGCACATGTGGTGTGTATATGTATGCACATGTGGTGTGTGTATGTATGCACATGTGGTGTGTGTATGTATGCACATGTGGTGTGTGTATGTATGCACATGTGGTGTGTGTATGTATGCACATGTGGTGTGTGTATGTATGCACATGTGGTGTGTGTATGTATGCACATGTGGTGTGTGTATGTATGCACATGTGGTGTGTATATGTATGCACATGTGGTGTGTATATGTATGCACATGTGGTGTGTATATGTATGCACATGTGGTGTGTATATGTATGCACATGTGGTGTGTATATGTATGCACATGTGGTGGGCATATGCATGCACATGTGGTGTGTATATGCATACACATGTGTGTCTATTGTGTGTACATATATATCAATACATATATGATTTTCATATGCTATCAAGTGTGCATCAGTATTTTTTGGCATTTTGGAAATCTCAGAAGGTTATTATTTATAATATTGTACTTTATTAACAATTTATTTTTAGGAAGACACATAAGACTTTTGACATATTTTTTCGAAGCTAGTATATGTAAAATATATTTATTTTATAATAATTTTTAGGCATTTTTAAAATTTTAATGTGGAAGTATTATAAGCATTTATTAAACTTGCCTTATATGGTTGATAATAATTAAAATGTGTTCTCCTATGTCTTATGTCATTATGTCATGTATTTTGAATAGGTAGCTATAAAAAAAGTTGGTTTAATCCATAGAAAGCTTTCAGAAAATCCTTATTTTTTTATTTGTAAAAAGAAGGGGAACCCTGAATTACTATGTATTTATCTTTAAAGTAAAACCTAAATGAAAATGCATTTTACCTTTTTATAAGGTAATATGAGATTCGGTTAGTACAAAAATACTTTTGAATTCCTTCGGCTTCCCCTTAACGAAGTCTGATTATGGGTTTAAATGTATACATACACCTCATACATAAATATACACACACACACATATATAATCATATAATCTTTAAATGAATTTTTTTTCTTTAGGTATGGGCTGATGCTGCTACACAGATATTTTATTCAGTTGGTGCTGCTTGGGGTGCTATTCTGACTATGGCTAGTTACAACAAGTTTAATAATAATGTTTATAGGTATGTAAGCCTTTAGATTTCTGCCTGTCCTTAACATAAGATACTTCTGGTATTACATTATTAATATACTGTAAATGAAAAAGCAAGTAACGTTTGAATATTTTATTCCCTTATAGAGACTCTTTACTTATCCCCTTAATTAACTGTGGCACAAGTATTTTTGCGGGATTTGTTGTATTTTCAATTATTGGATTTATGGCCTATGAAACTGGCAAACCTATAGAAACAGTTGTGGATGAAGGTAAGCTATTTTTTAAATTAATATTTAAATAATTACATCCTATACTCTTTTAATTACTTTCTTAAATGCATACTTATTTTCATACTTTTTCTTTAGGTCCTGGACTAGCCTTCATCGTGTATCCAGAGGCAGTTTCACGACTGCCTCTTTCGCCCATATGGGCGATACTTTTTTTCATTATGCTTTTTACAATTGGTTTAGATAGCCAGGTAATAAAATTTTCTATGTTTTGCAGTAGTGATTATATGTAGGCCTCACCCTTTTACACAGAATATGTCAGTTATTTTTTGGCAGTACAGCTCGTTCTTGTAGAATTGTATAATAAAATACTTAGGAAAGTATTTACATCATGCTGTGCATAGACTGCCATTATTTTACAATAAAAATTAATTTTTGGTGACTTTCACCATATGTAGTCAATGAATATTTCTTGAGCAATCATACATTGCTTATATTTCTACTTATATGGATCCACTTCATCCAGATCATCTATATACCTAGTTTTAGATTAATTTGATATTTTCAGTTATAATTGCTTAGATTGTCAAATAAATGCTCTATTTTTGAGCCTGAAGTATTAAATAAGATCAGATATACAATAAAGAATTGAAAAGTAAATAACAAAGTTTGCATATAACCTTTTTTAGTGCTTGCATTTTAAATATAGAGAATTACATTGTTGAAGAAAGAATTTTGGTATGCTTTGGTTCTTTTGAGGAGGAAAATGTTAATTTTGAAAAAAGAATTATCTGGAAAGACATCATGCATGTCATATATAAAAATCAAAAGTAGCTTAAGAAATAAGCAATTTTAAGTTGCACAACTCATAAAATAAGATTTCTTTTTAAATGAGAAGCATATATTTATTTATTGAAGGATAATACTAAAGTGGCAGGAAAGTTGCGTATACATGCTTCTGACAAATTCTATTTAAAGGGAGGCCATTTGTACTCTAGCCACACCTAAATTTTATGTTTAGTTAAAACTTTTATTCTTTTATATTATGTTTTGTCATTTACATTAAGTGTGGCTATTTTTGTGAGACTGATTACAACTCATCAGAACATACTAACTTTATTAGGAGCTTACTTGTTAGCAAACTATGTTATTAAAAACCTTAATTTTAATTCTTTTTATCTGCTTCCTCAACAACTTTATTTGTATTGAAAAGATTTCTGATAGAAAAATTTTGTAATATTATGTTGTTTACTACAAAAATAAGTTCTGATGTGTTTTAATCTATTTATAGAATGTTCACTGAAACTGAATTATCCTTTTTCTTTCTTAACATTCATGGTTTTGATTTCTTTTTTGTTCTATTTCAAGTTTGATTTAACTTTTTTTATTCGTTTGTTTGTTCATATAAAAGAGAAAAAAATATAGATGAAAATATTTTTTAAGGGAATAGGAAACTAAGTATTTTCATCTAAATTTTTTGTATGTGTGCTTGGCATGAATATTACCTTTTCTTTACTGTGTTGACTGTTCTGTTTATTTTTTATTCAGTGAACATTTTGAGGCTTTTATTTTATTTATTACTTTCACTTAAGTTATAACATACAATGATTCCCTTATTAAAAGAAAGAATCTATTGTTATGTTTATAACATGGCTGTGGTAAAAGCATTGTCTGTTGAAATCAATGATTTGGTTTTTGCTTTTCAGCAGATTTTTTCCTTCCTTTGGAGATGTAACTGACTGTGTTTTCCAGTCTTCAAAAATAAAATTTTAAACAAATTTAATTTATTCCATTTAATATCTTATGGAAGATTCAAGATTATTTGACTGAACAGCACAGTCAGTTTTCGATGACGGGGCCAAAATGGTTCCAGTGAAATCCTCTGCCGATTCTGCTGCAGCAGCAAAGGAGGTACTTTTTAGCTCTGTACATGGTAATTATTAACTTAGGGTATAGAGAGAGGAAGTCAAAAGTTGCAGTTAGCAACAAAATTCCCTAGAACTTAAATTGAAATTTAACATTGCTCTATTACCTTCAATCTGAAAATGTTGAAGTAAGAGCATAAATTTCTAACAAATTAAAAAAAAAAACTTCTAACCTTCATCTTTTTAATTTCTTCCTAAAGTTTCTTAAAAGTACCTCAAATGATCCAAAAAGCTCTTGAAAAAACTATTTTTTATATTTTTTATTTAAAAGTAATCCATACGCATTCGTAATGACTCAATTGAGGAATTTGCTTAGATATTTTACATCAATTTTTACTATGTGAAACTGAGAAATGTATCTGATTAAAAAATACACTAGAGAAATAACCATTTGAGTGTCACAAGGTGAAATTATCTTTTTTCTTTTAAGCATAAAGAAATAGGTCTGTAAAGTATATTAATTGTAAGCTCTGCCTTTTTAATTTGTACTACTGTAGCAGTACATTAAGTACTGTTTATTAAATTCCATTTAGGGGCCTAGAAATTTTTATGTTCAATCATCTTAAGAAAATTATTTATCTTCTAACTGAAAAAAAAATATTTTTGTAGAAAAGTTAAATTTTTGCTTAATGTTCAGTAACTTCATTTTTAGTTATGTTGTACAAAATATTCTAGGTTCAACTAAAAAAAATTTAAATATTAAAGTTTTAATGATTATTTTCTTTGTAACAGTTCTATAATTTTATATATAACTTTTGTTTTTCTATCAATATATATAATTTTTTTTCAAAGTTCAACATTGGAAAGGCATATTGTTTTGCTTTAATTTAAATTTAAAATGAGTATTTTCAGTCATAAAAATCTTAAACAGTACACAAATTTAGATTATGTAAATTGCATTTAATGTAAGTGAAATTCAGTACCCAGTAGTCTTAAGTAATAAATATACTCTAATAAACAACTAAATTATACTACTTAATCTTAGTGTTAATAAAGTATTATACTGAAAAATACCATACTAACAAACAATTTAATGTATAATACTTTTTTTTTAGTAAACATACAAGAATCTTTTTGTTGTTAGTTTTCTATCTGTAAACAATACTGTAAATCTGTAAATCTGTTTACTGTAAATCTGTAAACAATTTTCGAACATTAAATTTCCCATGAAAGTGTGACAAGTTCTTTTAGGTTGTTAATGTCTTGTAACATACTAATGGTTATTTTTTCTGATGATTTCTTAGGACATTTGATAGACAAATATGAGAGATTATTTCTCATTGTAGATATTATTTCCTTTTGCATGACTAGATATATCAAATATCTAATTTGATCAAAGTCTTGGTATGCTCCTTAAAATAATTCTGTAATTTTTATGCAGGAATGTTCATTTAATTAAAGGGTTTGATTTATGGATAAAAACTTTAATGCCCTCTTTTAGTTTTTCCTCTAACCTAGTGTTACCTGTAAACCTACTTAATTCCAAATTCAGCTGTTTAAACATTGCTACTTATTTTAAAATAGTAATTAATATTTTACGGTCCCATTACAAAATGAATTTTTCATTTGAGTTTCTAAGTAAGGAATTAATATGCCAGATCATGTCATTTAAAAAGCCAGTGGCATCACTTTTGAGTTTTACATAAGAAATTAACATGGAATAAAAAAGAATAAAAACAATAAAAAAAGTCAAATAACGGAACTTATAGCAAACAGAATATTTCATAATATTTATTAGTTATCTAAACCTTAAACTATATCAAAAAGAAATATAGTTTTTTCTCCTTTAAAGTATAGCTGAACAATGGCCAAATGGTACAGTGCTGCCCTTAGGAACTGGAGTTCATGAGTTGGCATGATGTTTTGGGCATGGATGTGCATATCTGTTTGGAATCAGCTTTAAGCAGTAGGTCTTGGTCTCAATAGCGCTCGTGTGCAAAACAGTAGACTGCAGCACTCCAAACCGAACCTTTAAAGTATAAAATGAAATTTCAAGATTAAGCATCATAAGGGAGGGGGGAATGTAGCGTCTTTACGAATACGAATGGATCACTGTACAACTTTAAAAAATTTTGGAGGATGCCTTTGGTTAAAGATTATATATACAGCTACACTTATTTAACATGCATATAAAATTTTAGCTCCAGATTTACTGGTACTTCAAGAATTCTTACTTAAATAAGTAAAAAGGATCTAATTAAAATTTAGTTTTGAGATGACTCTTCAATTTGGTTGTGTGAGATGGTGACTACTTTAGGTGAATAAATAGCTAAATTTTTTTTGTTTTATTTTTAGTAAAATTCATTTTTATTTTATAAAATTTTCCTTTGTTTAATATCACCTTCCCTAATGAAAAGTTAACACTGACCAAAAATTTAATTTTTATTACTTCTGTCAATCATTTCTAATCACTAACTTCAGCTTAAAATTTCATATTTTATTGCATGAAATTCAAACATTCAAAAGTTTTGGCAATAATTATTTATCTCCTACTAAATTAATAATTGTTTTGCTTGTTTGTGAAACTTTTCCAAACAAAATCTTTTACTGTTTGAACAATGCCTTTTTATAAGTGCAAAAAGGTTTTAATTTTGAATTTGGCTTGAAATTTTTTATTTTATTACTGAGTTATTTTGTGAATTAAAAAAATCTAAATTCTTAATTTGCAATATATTTCTGATTATTATTCATGTACTTGAGCTTGTTTTCAATGCCTCTCAAAATACGATACAGCACACTGCCAATAATCATTTCATTTCAAAGCAATTATTTTAATAACTATATTAGATATAATTTGGGATACTGATATTTTAAATTATTAATGAATGACTGAATTTTTAACATAATCTAAAAAAATTTCATTTGTAAGAATTACCTAATATACAGTTTATGCATAATAAATTGAAGAAAAGATGTTATCATTAACAACACTATTTCACAATCAGAAACATGAGTTAGTGATTTCAGTACTAAATCTCACTTTTACCCTTTTAAATTTAAAACAAATATAAATGTTTCTTTGGTATTTTTTCATATGGGCAAGTTTGGTAATTTCACCAGTGTGCTGTGATCAAGAAGTTTTGAGAATTATTTTTATTCAAATAATTCATATTTTGTCATTTACTGATGCCATTTTTAATGCCACATTAGTAGGTGTTTCAATTTCTAATTAAATATCCTTTAATTATCGTCAAGAATAGTTTTCATGGGGAATGGCTCCTAATTTATCTAACGGAATTTTGGTTATTAGAATACTTAAATCTGAATCTCCTAGAAAATATCTAAAAACATATCTTAAAAACAAATTAAATTGTGAAGAGGAAATTTCTAAATTTTAATCACAATAAATTTATTTAGCATTCACATTAATTTGCCAGAAATTTTGCTTCTAATTATTTATTGTACTTTAGTGAAGTTAAATTAAGCAGTCTTTCCTTAGTAATGAAATTCTTAGTGCTAAAATACTTGTAACCATAGTTCTGAAAATTGTGAAAATTTTGTATATACACTTAATTTAATAATTAAAAATAATATATTTTCTCAAAATTTTTAAAAACTTATTCAGTTATAAGACTTTATAGCCTAATTTCAGGAATGTCTTGGGGAGAGTAAACTTTCCATTAAACTAAAGTTAAATTTTTTTTAAATCCTTAGTTAAATTTTGGCCCATTAACCCTATTCAAATAAAATGGCACTTAATGAATGAATGATTGATCAGCAATAGTGTATGAACACTCATGTGTGATTGAAATTTTTTTAAATATCAAAATTGTTTTAAAATTAATGTTATTAGATATTCATGTGCTTTGAAAATTATTTTTGAAATTGCCTCTAAAAGTAAAATCCATCTGATATTCAATAGTTCAAAGTTAGGTATTCTTTTCATGCAAAATGAGCATAGAATAAGTAGTATGTTAATGATCCATACCAATTTTATGAAATATTTTATGCTACATGAAAAGCTCCTGAATTTTTTGTTTCTGTTTTATATTAAACATAATTATCTGTAAAACATTTATTTTTGTTTTAAGTGCATATTCTTCTAACATTATTAATCAATTTCTGCAGAGTAAACACATAAGTCCTTATATTTTTAAAATATCTCAAACTATATGTTAATTAAAAAGTTAATTGTAAATGAGAAAAAATAATTTAACTTTTAAATGTGCTAAGAAATTTAGTCTTTTCTTGTGTCTTAGAGATTTAAAGCACCTGAAGGTTGAGATTTACATTCTATAATTCAAAATTTAAGTGTTGTGATACAATAACTAAAACTTTTCCTCTATTTTAATCCATTTCTCAAGTTATAATTTTTCAGTCAATCTGCATTAAATTTCTATTGGAAAAGATTTTTCCCCTTTTTGTGGTAAATATAAAAATTATGCAGTTTATTTTTCCCTATCAGATGGTTTTTCTCTTTGGGCTATTTCAAAACAAGTAAGAAAAAATTACTAAATATAATTATTATTACATGTTACAAAAATTTAAATGATAAATTAATAGTATTAGCTGTCAGTGTTTAAAAGCACTAGTAGTGTGCTGAAGGTGATTCTTTAAATACCTTTATATGTGTTTTTATGATGATAGTATTAGGTTTCTGTGCGCCCTTTGGAGAGGACAACAGTGCCAGCTGCAAGTCAACACACCATTGTGACAGTGTAACTTTTTGTGCACTATTTATCACTTTTTCCCATTTTGTGCTAGTCAAATTTTGTCTCTTCTAAATTTATGCAAGTGGTCAGTTTGTATTTTGCCTAAAGTAATTTTTTCACCCAAGCATGAATTAATATCTATAATTATTAGTGATTAAAATTTTAAAAATCTCATATTAATACTTATTTTCATAAGATTTAAAGAAGATTTATACAATATTTAAAATATGAAAATCATCCAGATTGTGTAGCAAAAGATTATACATTTTGTTGTAAACTCTAACAATATAAAATTTTTATTGGTAGTAAAATATTTAATTATTGTGGATATTTTATTCATAATGACTTCATAATATAGAATCTATGAATATAAAAGTCCTTTAATGAAAGAGAAATAATTTTAAGTCATTATGAACATGTACACACACCTTGTTATAAATAGTTTAGGTTCTGATTACTATTTATTAAAAGGTTAAAATTTCATTAATTTAAATAGAAAATCAACTGGCTAAACATTTTAACAGAAAGAACAGGTAAATAAAAAATTATATTTTACATGTTATTTTCCTACATAACCCTGACAGTACGCAGGTTCTGCTGAACAACAGTTTGATTTAGAGAATGTTCTTTAATGTCAACATGATGTTAAGTGAAACTTGTGTGCTGTTAGGATGTAATAAAAGATCTCATCTGCAGGAATGAAATTAAAATTTTATTATATAAAATACTGATATTGAAACTTAATAACACAATTATACTAATTCAGTATTCCATTTTTTGGCTCAACTACTGCTGAATTATGTACTGATTTTAAACTCTATTGCTCTTTTGGTTAGTATATTTTTTATTGGATCTTGCACTGTTAAAGCCCAACCAACCAACCAGCCATCCAAATTCAGCATTAAAATGTTGAACCCATAATAGTTCATTCTATAGAGAGAAATGGTGTTGAATTGTTTACATAAAATTAAATTTAATTTTCATGCTTGACAAGTACTAACAAATTAATTGATTACTGTTGCATCTAAATTAATGAGACGAAATGTAAATTGTTTCTTATGGGCAATCTGGTTTTAAAATTTATATGCATAATATATAAAGTACTTAAGATTTTAAGTAATTAATTTTCTTTCTATATAATAATTATTGTTTGAAATACTCTAATTTACTTTCTTGATTGCTCTAAATATCTAATGAAATGGATCTTGGTGTAAAATGTATAACTAAAATTATTTCCCTCTGTGAAATGTTCAAATAACTGACCACTGTGCATAATTTGTCTACACTCCAAAACACAAGGAAATAAGATGAGACACATTTGTTATTGCACCGTACAAATCAAAGTAGCCATTTGTATCAAAAATGTATTTTGAAATAATATGTAACTTTAAATGGTGCAATATCTTGTCTCAAAATTTGACAAATAATTTGCTTGTGATTTGGTATTTAACTGCATGATTTGTCATAGCTGTGGTCAGCACTAATGATTAGCTGCACTTTGCTCATTTTTGCTTAATAGTTAAACTAATGGTGATAAAGTAACTTTTCTCCTATAGTAGCTTTTACATATTTTAGCAAAGCTATTTTCGTTTTATTCCTTAAGCATAAAAACTTGAAATGCTTATCAAACCAAATAATTATTTGTGCTTTGGCTGCAGACCACATCCTATGACATAGGTTGTAATTTTTTCTTTATTTGCTGTTTTTAAGAGCTTATATGTTTCTGGCAAAAAATATCATGTTGTTTTCTTTGCAGTTTGGGATGTTTGAGACTGCTATTAGTGCATTCGTGGACGAGTTCCCAGCTCTTCTTAAGAAACGGAAAACTCTCTTTACTGCATTTTTGTGTTTTGTGCTTTTCCTTCTTGGATTGCCATGTGTGACTGAGGTATGATATATTTCTCAAGATTTCTCTGTTGTAATGATAATATATGCTAATAGTGCTAAAATGAAATTCATTTGAAATTTTAATAAGGCCATTAGAGACAAACTTTAATTTTTTGGAGAAAATTTATATATATATATATATATATATATATATATATACTAATAGTGCAATGTGTGTGTGTACAATGTGTGTGTGTACATATAAAATAAGTAATTCAATGAAAATTAATCTGCTGGTCAGATAGATGTAAGCCCCTATTGTATTTACTTGCCCAAGCTTGCTGGGCAAGGAGTTGCCTAATTAATCTAGTAGTCATGGTACCAAGAAAGAGAATGGAAATTATAGAACTTAAATTTTATTGAAGAGACTATTGAAACATGTTCTGGAACAGGGTTGGAGCCCAGAGCAAGACGCAGAGAGGAAAATCTTTCCCAGAGAATTGGAAACTTAGCAAATTTAACAATAAAAGTAACATAGATCAGGGGAAAAACTGAGCCATTTGTCAACGAGAGCTGGAAATTGTGAGTAGACAGAAAATTTGTATCTATTGCAGAGAAAGCTTTGGAAAATGGGTTAAAAGAATTTTAAGTTGAGGACACTCCTTTATTTCAGATATTTTGTGGCTGGGAAAATAGACTTAAAGGAATTAGAATGAGAGAGAAAATTTTTATGAGATATTAAAATTTAATAATTTTCATATATTACAGATGTATATAAACACATACACTATAATAATTGAGGCAACTGTAAATACAAACTTGACATATACAAACATATTAAAATCTCAGATGAAAGTAATACTCTAGTGGTATAACATCTATAATATGAAAGTTGAAGAATTTTAGTAAAAATGTCAGGTGAAAGAGAAGATTTTGTGTAAATTTTCCCACTACTAATTAAAAGCAATTTCATATAACAATCCTTTCAAAAACTCTTTATTAATAACTTGTTTTTCTTTATTATACTTAGGGTGGAATATATATCCTTCAGTTGATGGACTGGTACAGTGCAACATTTTCTCTTATGATCATTTCCCTTTTAGAAACAATTGTTATTTGCTGGATTTATGGTAAGTAACTGAGATTAAAATCTATACTCTGTCAAATTTAATAAGTGTGAAGTTATAATTAAGATAATTATTGTTGCATATATATTTTTAATTTTACTTAAACGGTCTTCATAAAATAGATAGCCTGTGCTATTTTTTCTTTGATGCACAACAGAATAAGACATACTGTCTCAAAGTGACATGAATGATAACAATGAAGACATTTAATTAAAATTAAGAAATGTCTTGAAACTTTATGCATTTTTCCATTTGAATACATGATAAAATATTTTTTTAAGTGCTCTTGATGAATATATATATATTCCATATATACATTGGTTTTTGTTATTCATAGTGTGGGTAAGAGTTATTCTCAGTGCAGGTATTCATATCAGTAGCCATGTTTGAGAGAAATTATTAATTATAGTTGTACTGCATATTTCAGTTTAAATCCAATAAGATCGGTTTAAGTACTACTTAATTTAAAGGTTATTCTAAGAAACTGCTCCACAAGATAACAAATCATTTAATTTTGGTGCACTAATTAAGACCAAAATTTTCCATTTCGTCCTTTCATCATCTGTTAAATTTCTGAAGAGTTTATTTTTGTCTCTTGATAATTTAACATGATGTTCCTATGTTATCTCACTCCCTCATAATATGCCTAACATTTTTAATAGCATGAAGATCTTAAAATAGTTTTCAGGCTTCAGCTCTGCTTTGTCATAAGCCCATTGTTAAGCTTGCTTTTAAATATCTATATTCGTAGCATCTTCACTTAAGAATGCTAAATTGAGACTCTCGTAGATTTTGTCGAAATTTGGCTTTATCTATATTTCTAAATAACTAAGACTTTTTCCACATTTCCATGGTCATGTGATTGGCAAAGAGCCAATGTCACTCAATTTAAAATAAAGGGTATAAAGTTAGGTGAAAATGGAGAGAAATTTGAAAATTTTATTAAATTATCTGTGGATTCATATTCCACTGCTCACATGGATGTTTGTAGCTATTCAGAATCTGCTTCAAGCAGTAGGTCCCGGTCATGTAAGGTTCAACTGTTTAATACTACATGCTGTTTTGCAAAAGTTTTAAACATAAAAATGCTGAATATTTAATATTTTTTTGCTTTGCAATTCGGTATTAAATTTTCAATATTTTCATTAGCTTATGCATGAATAATCCAAAATAACAGAATTAAGGTTTTGCAAATTAGCTTTAAGGATTTAACACAATAAATCCTTGTAAAGTAATCAAACATTTGAAGTAGTTTATAGAGGGGAGTTTTTTTTTTTTGAGTGAGTGGGGAGGGTTTACTAGTTTAAAATGTTTATCAGATCTAAATTGCTCCACTTTTGAATTGTATGCTTGAATTCAGGTAGTATCCAACCCCTTACATACAATTCTCAAATTTTTTTTATTTAGCAGAAATTTTTCCCAGCAGTCTTATTTAAATAAAAAAAAATAATAATTCTGTCATCAGACTAGTCTCTTATCTATTATTTATTTAACACTAGTACTTTTATTTTCTAAATTTATTAGTTTAACAGTCTATTTTTTCTAACTAGTTATGACTATTTCTAATGCAATCAAAACAAATTTAAATTCCCCTCTTAAACCTAAGTTTAAAAATTTTATTTGATTTGGAAATAATTTACAATATGTAATTTTCTTGTTGAGTTTATTTAAATTTTGTTTTGTTTATTAGGAATTGACCGCTTTATGCAAGATATTTGCTTGATGATCAAGCGAATCCCCCCATTTTGGTGGAAACTGTGCTGGTGTTTTATAACACCAATAACAATTGTGATGTTACTGACTTTCATCATCATCAATCATGAGCCTGTGAAGTATGACAAATATACTTATCCTGATTGGTCCATTGTTGTGGGATGGCTCATTGCTATCTGTTCTATTGTGCCAATTCCACTTCTTGCTGTTATTCAGTTACTGAAGGCTGAAGGAAGTTTTAAGGAGGTAAGTTATTATAATAATTTTGTTAGATTTTTGAATGTATTGAATTAATAACCATATTTTCTCTCCATTTCTAATTTTTTTTTTTAAATTTATGTAATAGTGAATTATCTTTTCAAATTCCTGAGACAATTTTAACTAAATTTAGTCAATATTAATATTATTTTTAGATAATTTAGCCAATTACTATAAGTTAAAACTCAATTCTTTACTTTATGATTTTTATAATATAAACGTAGAAAGTATCTGGCAATTCTTAGTTCTAAAATATTTTCATAACATTTTAGGGTCTACCTTTACTATATTCAATAGGTATTATCATTTTGACATACACAATTAAATGTTCTTAGGAATTTAATGATATTCCTTTATAAATGACACCTAAGAAATTTGTAAATGTAAAATTTTTCATATATTTCATATTCTGTGGAGGGGGTGGAGTTGGGGTTTAATTCCAAAAGCGTACCTCCTTTTTACTGCATGAAAATATTGTTTTTTTAATTGTTTTTGGAGAATAATATCATCAAATAGTACTATAAGAAATTAGACTAAACAATTTACAAGTGTTGTTTGGATAATTGTTTTTATTTGGTATTATAAGCATGAAAAATCAAATTCCACTTAAAGTTTAAACATGTGTATTTCAAAGAAGAAAAAAACTAAGATTATTACTATCATCAGTTGTTAGTTTGAAGAGTATAAGACATAGCATTTAAAAAAAATTATTTGTCTTTTAAAAAGCTGAGGAAAAAAAGTTAACACTTGGTCACACATCATAGGTAACAGGAAGTGGTAAAAACAAGTATCATAACTATGTCATTTCAAAAAATGTTTAGAATGCACGTGTTGTAGACATATCTACTTGAAAAAGTGTTTATATATAAACACTTTTATATATAAGCTTTAAATATATTATAGTACTGTTGAGTAATTTGTAATTTAATTTTATTCCAGAGACTTATTTCTTGCCTTCGACCTACTCCTGAATGGGGACCTGCTTTGGAAGAAAATCGGATCTTGTATAGGAAAAGTCTCTCTGTATCATCAAGTAAATTTCCTCAGAAACATTTCTCGGGTCTAGGACACAGTGCAAGCAATACCCAAATGGCTGATGAAAGTAGCCTTTGTATGGTTCAGACTGATGATGCTCTTAATGTCGAGAGTACTTTGTAAATTTAAAATTTGTACTAAATAATTTCACTATGAGGAAGCATAGGTCTGTGACTGAAAGTCGCATTCCTAGCTTATGACCTACTTTGCCCTAAGAATCAGTAAAGTAGAGGAAGTTTGTGTATGATAAGCACAATTGTTTAATGCAGACTTGCATTGAACGTCTAAGCCCATATTTAGGGAGTATGTCTGATAATCAGGCTTTGAATATGAGTACTTTGGCATTCAGTGTTTATCATCTTTTTTTAAAATTTGACATTAAAATGGTTTTAAAAAGCATTAAATGTCATACTTCCATAAGTGATCAAACTGTCTCTTCATTATCTTTTACATAGTTACTATGTGGTGGATACTACTTTGAGTGTTTTATTTCTTTCATTTTTTTTTCTTCTTATACTTGTTTTCATTCATTATGTGCTTTCCTATAAGCTAGTCATTTTTGGTTTTTTCTTTTTTATTCTTTAAGTCACAAAATTGAAATCTTTTATAACATTTTGTTTCACTCAATTTAAGAGAGACAAGTTATTTTTATTAATGGGGTGTGTAGAGAAAAAAATGTTTAAGTATTTAATGATATGATGAGCATCCCTATTATGCCATCAGATTTTTTAGAAATGATTATAGTATTTTATTTGGACACAGTTAAGAAACTTTTTGGCCTTTGTTTCTTGCTAAAATTTTCTTCTAATTGTATCAGTACTTGTATCATGGATGTGATAAATTTTCTATTAGTTATGATAATGATGTGACAGATTTCCTTTTTACTTCAAAATTAAAACCAGACAAGCTTATAATTTTATATTTTAAAGAATTTTTCTGTTTAAAATTATTTTAAAGGCTCCACGAAAACTTTGGTAATTATTTGAGATCTTTTCTCAATACTCTAATTCTTAATGGGAACAAGAAATTTTGATTATTTTTTTTATTTTTATGTGGGGTAAATTTAGATTTTTTTATATTGTTGAATGAAAGTTCTTAATTGCATTTAAAAAGATATTTCTATGTTTCTACTCCTATGGAGATCATAGAGCTTGGTGTATTTGTTCTTCTGCACAACATAATAGAAATCACCAGAGATACATTTACATAATATCAATTTAAGCTTAAAGGACCACATTTTAAGAACATTTTCTGTAAATGTTTTAGTATTTACAATTGAGGTGCTTAAACATTTTTTAATTTGATGATGCATAGGTAATATAAGGGGAATAGGTGATAAATTTCATGAGAACTTTTTTTTACAAAAAAGTTTTATCCTCAGCTACTGTGATCTTAGTGTTATCAGTAATAAGAGTATTTTGTGCTCAATATTTCTTTAAGCAGGTCACTTATTAATGGGGGAAAATGTGGTATATAGTAGCAATCTAGCTATAATTAAAAATGTATTTCAGAAATACAGTCAGATATAGTAATCTGCATAAAGATATAGTTAAAATAAGAGATCAAAGAAATTTAAATTGCATTTTATCACATCAAATGCTATTTCATATAAATTTAAAATGTCTTATTTTTTTGCAAAAAAAAAAAAAATAAAAAAACTTATGCAATCAGGGGATTAAAGATGTATGA
Source organism: Pardosa pseudoannulata (assembly GCA_032207245.1). Taxonomy (NCBI): domain Eukaryota; kingdom Metazoa; phylum Arthropoda; class Arachnida; order Araneae; family Lycosidae; genus Pardosa; species Pardosa pseudoannulata. The sequence continues at coordinate 114,592,264 of CM063502.1, read as the reverse complement.
AGAGTGCTCTTTCTTTTTTTTATTATGATTTTACAGAAGAACTTTGCTTCCTCATTTTATTGCATTTATTTGGACTAATGTTACATCAAAATAAATATATTTTTAATATTTTCTGTATACATTCCTCTAGATATTTGTAATCGTGATATCTGAAACAATAAAATTGTACTTAAAAACTTTTTGTTCTTTTTTTTTAATGCAACATAAGACATAGACATGAGTTGTTTTAGGATTCCTTGGAGCTTTAGATTTCTTTATCCCCTGTTGGTAAATTCTTATGCTGACCCATCCGAAGACATACAGCAGCAAACAAACTGAAGACTAGTATGCCATGACAGCAACCACAGCAGCTATAAATCTGCTGCTGACCTATGAGTGCTCTGTCATGGTCAGATTTTAATTTTGTCAAACCCGGCAAGATGCAAACTCTCAGAAGATAATATTTATAATTTGCATATACTATTTTAAATTAAAATTAAAAGTTAATTATAAAACATGAAATGAAAGAAGAATAAATAAAGGAAAAAAACTTATAGAATGTTAGAGCTTTCAGTAGAGACTTGTGAAGCATCATCATCAAGGCGTCTCCAGTGTCAACCTGGATCATAGTCCAGAAGGCTGAAAATCTCTTCCTCGTTGATATTATAAATGCTTACAAAGAAATCCATAACCATTGTTACAATAGCAGTTTTAATGGATTCGGTTTTAAAATCACCATGGAGAAATTTGATAAAATACCTGTGCATTTTCCTAATAATTTTTGTTTTATATTGAGTGATCTGTATTTTTTTGGATATGAGAGTCCACTGCTAACCTCCACACTGGGACTACATACAGTAATATGGGTTGAAGTATAGTTGCTTTTTATATGAGAGATGAACAAAATCTATAGATTATAAAATTTTGTAATCTGTAGAATCTTATAAATTTTTCTGATATTATTGTCAATATATTTTATCCATGTTAATTTACTGTATTATGCAAACTAACTGGGATAAAAGCAAAAATTTTCACTTATGTAGTTTAATTAGTGCTTGTAAGTTTGCTTACAAGCATAGAAATCTAGGAGCAAATATGTCTTTAGCTTCAATGATGTCCTGTACATGTTTTGGCTTAGATTCCTCTAATTTATAACATATCCTTTGTAAATTGTCACCAAGAAATCTAATAAGTCATTCTTTGGTTGAGTAGTCACCTTTACAAATGTCTCTTTACATTACAATGATTCACAAACTTTCCATGAGATTTATACCTGGAGAATTTTCCAGACAAACCCAAAACTGTTAATTTGTATTCTTGAAAAAAAAAATTTTTTTTACTACCTTAGAATTGCAACACAGAATAAAATCTTATTGAAAAGCCCCAATACTGACTTCTAACATTTGCATAAAAGGTACAGGTTTATCTTCTAGTATCATTCATTCCCAGTACCTGAAGTTCATCCTTCCCTCAAAATGGAACCCCGCTGCCAGGTCAGGTCAAGTCCTCTAAATTTAAAATAATACTCAAATATCTGCTTTTAAAGGCCCTAAAAATGATTTATTAAAATATTGTTCAAAGATGGGTTCACCATCGCTTTGACTGACAAATGTTATCGAAATTCTTTCATCCTCCCCCTCAAAAGTGGTTTCATCGTTGAATACAACAATGTTCCATGTTCATGCACTTTAGGACTGAAACTTCCAAAAGTGTTTGAATGCGGGAAAACTTCGGAGTTCCCGGGATTTTACACTAACCATCTCCAGATTTCCGAAGAAATAAATTACTTCCCCTAAATCACATTTTTGTCTACTTTGAAAGCGAACCAAAGAGCCCGTTCTCCTAGTAGCTTTCTAATAATTCCTCAACTGCTGTGACGGGGACTACTATTGATGGTCTCTAAATCTTATAAGGTTGAAACTTGGTAAGCTACTCTGACAATACACTGCAGGAAAGTATGGCAAAAGGTAAAGATCACTTTTGGGGACAGACATGCTTAGGGGAATTGAATACTTGCATTTTACTTACCGAAGCACTTTCTTATCCTAGACATGTAAAACCTGCTCGTATGTAGCTTTTTTTTTTCTCCAGAGTAAAATTTATCTTTTAACGTGTTCCATATTAAAGAGTATCTTATTTTATGAAAGTATTTTCATGTGTGTTAATTGTATTAACCTGAATACATTATAATTGGCGACGAGGATTACGAAATCATGTAACTTTATGCTCTTTTAGTCGTATTTTATTATTTTTAAATAAGTAAACATGAGGAAGTTAGGCCTAATCGGCACGTTGCATCCATTCGACGTGGAATTGGATGATTTCAACTTATATGTTGAACAACTGGAACATTTTTTTCTTGCTAATGATGTTGAAGAAAGCAAGAAAGTATCAGTGTTTATCTCTGCAATTGGAATGAATACGTATAAATTGCTCCGAAACTTGCTACTTCCGAAAAAGCCGAGTGACTGTTCGTATGCGGAATTGAAGGAAGTGTTGACGCTACATTTTAAACCTGCTCCTATCATCATTGCCGAGCGTTTCCGATTTCATAGACGAAATCAAACAGCTGGAGAGTCAGTTTCGCAGTACTTGGTGGAATTACGTAGGCTGGCATCCACGTGCGAATTCGGTGCTTTTCTTGACGAAGCACTACGGGATCGTTTTGTATATGGACTGTGCAACGAAAACATTCAAAAGAGACTTCTAGCAAAGAAGGATCTGAAGCTGTCAGATGCAGTGGATACAGCTATCGCCATCGAAATAGCAGAAAGCGATGCGGCTAACATGAAGCAATTTACACCAAGTGTAAACAAAGTGCATCAGAGCGCTTCAGCGTTTTCTAAAAAGAATGTTCAGCAACAAAAAAATGGTTCTGCACAGGGTAAGAAGTACTCTAAATGTTTCAGATGTGGGGCTGATGACCCTGCTAAATGCAAGTACAAATCTGCAAAATGTCATGCTTGTGGCAAAAGTGGCCACATATCTCCAGTGTGCATGAGCAAAAACATAGGCTCATCAACAAAAAAAGGTAGAAATGGTGGAGTATGACTCTGAAGCTTCCCTCTATGCAGTCAAATCCATAAATCAAGTATCAGGTAAGAAAGAATACATAATTCCTGTAATTGTAAATGGGAAACATGTAGATATGGAATTGGACACTGCAGCTGATGTTTCCATAGTGTCAGAAATATGGATAAAAAACAACTTACCTGAAATCAAAATTGTGCCATCATCAACCATTTTAAGGGATTATAATCAAAAAGAAATTCCAGTAAATGGAGAAGTCCTTGTTCAAGTGCAATGCAACAACCAGTCCCATACATTACCACTAATTGTTGTGAAAGGTGATAGACCTGCCCTGTTTGGTAAAAATTGGCTATCCAAAATAAAACTGAATTGGAGTGAGATATTTGTGGTATCCTCAAAGTCTGTGAACAGTGTAGATGCTCTCAAGAAGAAGTTCATAGATGTTTTCCAAGTAAGTGAGCAACCTATTAAACATTTTAAAGCTGTGCTCAAAATGAAAGAAAATTGCCAACCTGTATTTTGCAAAGCTAGGCCAGTTCCATATGCTTTAAAAAATGCTGTTTCAGAAGAAATCAGGAAGTTAGTGAATAATAACATTTGGCAATTCGTTGAACATTCCAAATGGGCAACACCTGTTGTTGTGGTGCCAAAGAAAAATAATGCAGTGAGGTTGTGTGGTGATTTCAAGGTAACTGTAAATAAGCACCTTGATCCCCATCAATATCCACTACCTACTCAGCAAGATCTCTTTGCTACTTTGAGAGGAGGAAGATATTTTAGTAAACTTGATATGACACAAGCATACCAACAGATTGAGTTGGATGCTGACTCTCAAGAGCTCTTGACTCTCAACACGCTGATGGGTTTGGTTCGCCCTAGTAGATTAATGTATGGTATATCAGCAGCAACAGCTATTTTTCAGTCTGTTATGGAGCAAATATTGCAAGGCATACCCAGAGTTATATGCTTCCAAGATGACATTCTAATTTCTTCAGCTACCGAAACAGAGCATTTTTCCACATTAGAGTCTGTAATGTCAAGGTTGCAGAAGTATAATGCTAAACTGAACGCAGATAAGTGTCAATTCTTCCAACCCAGTGTTGAATTTTTGGGACACTTAATAGATAAAGATGGTATTCTTCCTACTCAACAGAAAGTAGAAGCCATCAAGGCGATTAAAACCCCAGAAAACGTTTCTCAGCTAAAATCATTTTTGGGCTTGCTGAATTATTATTCCAAATTTATTAAAAATTCATCCACCTTACTGTCACCATTATACAACCTTCTCAACAAAAATGTTCCATGGACATGGTCGGAAGAGTGCAATAAGGTATTTGAACAGTGCAAACAACTTTTAACTTCAGATGCTGTGCTGGCTCACTATGATGAAAACCTACCTTTACAGGTATCTTGTGATGCTTCGCCTGTTGGTTTAGGTGCAGTCTTATCACACATTGTGAATGGGGAGGAAAAACCTGTTGCCTATGCTTCTCGCACATTATCGAAAGCAGAAAGCAACTATTCTCAAACTGAGAAAGAGGCTTTGGCAATCATTTTCGCATGAAGAAAATTTCATCAGTATCTGTTTGGAAGGAATTTTGTCTTATACACAGATCACCAGCCTCTAATCACCATCTTTTCCCCTTCTAAGGCAGTTCCAACCATGGCCGCAGCACGTTTGCAGAGATGGGCATTGCTTTTATCCTCATACAACTATACCATCAGGTATAAAAAAGGAAGTGCACATCAGAATGCTGATGCTCTTTCGAGATTGCCCAGTGATGACCAAAACGCCAACTCTTACCCATCAGAAATTTATAAGATTTCCTATTTATCAGAATTACCGTTGACTTCTGAGGACATTTCTGCTGCTTCCAGAACTGACAAAGTCTTGGGAATTGTTATCAAATATGTTCAAACAGGCTTTCCCTCCAAAGTTGAAGATTTGGGGCTTAAACCGTTTTTCAGCAGAAGAGACGAATTGTCCGTGGAAAGAAATTGTTTATTATGGGGCATGCGAGTGGTAATTTCAAATGTATACAGGAAACATTTGCTGGAGTTACTTCATGACACTCATCCGGGGATTGTAAAGATGAAGGCGGTGGCCAGAAGTCATTTCTGGTGGCCTAATTTAGATAATGATATTGAAAATATGTCTGCAAATTGTAAAGCATGCCAGTTGATAGCAAAGTCTCCTCCTGCAACACCGATGCAATCGTGGGTATGGCCCAAGGCACCATGGGACCGTATTCACTTAGATTTTGCTACAAAGGACCAAAGGGAATACCTGGTAGTTGTGGACAGCTATTCCAAATGGTTGGAAGTGGCAAACATGTCATCAACAACAGCAGCAAATACAATTGCTGTATTACAACAGCTGTTTGCCAGGTATGGATCCCCACTGGAAGTTGTTTCAGATAATGGTCCTCAGTTCACTTCCAGGGAATTCAGAGCTTTTTTAAAATCCCTAGGCATCCTGCAGACATTAACACCAGAGTATCATCCCCAATCAAACGGTCAAGCTGAACGTACCATTCAGACTTTTAAGCAGTCATTGAGCAAAATGCTGCTAGACACTAGTGATGGAAGCTCAGTAATGGCGAAAATGAATAGATTTTTGCTTAAATACAGATCTTCACCTCATTCAACGACTGGCTCATCTCCAGCAGAATTATTTCTTGGCCGACCAATTAGAACTCTTTTGGAGTTATTACACGCGTGCACAGCAAGGCATGTTGAAAAGAAACAACGGTGTCAGAAACAATACTTTGACAGATCTCACACCAGTAATAACAGTTTATCCTGTGACCAAATTGTTTGGGTAAAATCTCACAGAGACGCTTCAAACAAATGGTTCCAAAATTTGGTTAGTTGAGATAAATGGAAAAAGGTACCTAGCACATATCGATCAAACTCGTCCAGCTAGCTCTTCAATTACAGAACTTCAAGATGTTGTCATTTCAGATGATTTTTGTAGCACGTCTCAAACTCATCAAACACCAATATCTAGCACTATGCCAAACACAGAAGTCCAACATGATGACCAGACTTCTACTGAAATTCAGCAATCAGAAGAATACACTACAGAAAGTTCAAATGAGAATATTCCTGTTGCAGACGTCCCAACCAGACGTTATCCAACACGACTAAGAAAGAAGCCAGATAGACTTGATTTATAATGACTCTTTAATTTAATAACAGTGACTTTAAAACTTTTTTTGTAAACTTGATTTATAATGTTTCTTAATGTAGTAATAGTGATTTTAAAACATTTTTTTTAACTTCATTTACAATGATTCTTAATTTAATAGTAGGGACTTTAAAACTTTTTTAAAAAAAAGAGGGTATTGTGATATCCCTATCTTATAAATCCGAACTCCATGTAATTTCATATCCCTGTAACTGTAACTACACATGTAACATGCATGCAGTAGTCAGTAAGTAAACTTACGTGCACTTGCACGCCGACAATAAAGAGTATCTTATTTTATGAAAGTATTTTCATGTGTGTTAATTGTATTAACCTGAATACATTATACATATCTCTAAAAGATTTTTTATATTTATTGAAGTTGTTTCCTCCCCCCCATACACACACCCTTTTTTTGAAGCATCGTTCGCTATTATTTGTTAATAAATTCCCCTTGACGTATCAGTCCGTAAAACTTCCGGAGAATTTTTTGGCCTTACAAAACCCCCTTAATTTCTTGGCACAAAACAAAATTTTTTTTCCTCCTATAGGTACTAATAACTATTATTGGACTGATGTTCTTGCCCATCTCCTTACTTCAATAAGCTTCCGTTACACTGTCGATAAATCAGCGCTTTTACCATTGACCAATAGCTCTTTCCTTACACCTGCACTTGTCTTACTAGAAATATTGTACTATTTCAAGCAAGAAATTTATCTATCTGAAGTGTTATCTTACGCCTGCATCCACATGTACTCTTCCGTTTTAAAAAGAAACTGTCTCAAACTTATATTGCTAATTAATAATCCAAGAAACGCTGAAATTTCCAATTCCAACTGATGTAGCAAATATACCTAACAGTCCTGGAAGTATGCTGTCTTAGACTAATAATTCTATTCCTTTTCTTGTGAATGATGTCTCCATTTTCATTACACGTGAGAACCCGAAAACTTTCTCAATTGACCACTTCTAATAGCAGCCCATGAACAATGGACGAAAAAATGTTCTGCGTGTCATGCAATCATAATATAGTTTTGACTAGTTAAGGACAATCCAAACTAATACAACAAGGTTGAAACAGGTTTCATGCAAAATATCCATGTGAAAAGATGAATTTTTTTAAAAATTGTTATAATTAATTTGCATACTACTGTACTATTGAATCGATTCCTGAATATTTAACTTCAGCTTCGAAGTAAACTAATTGACCACAGGCCAAAACTGGTAGTGGAAAAATCCTACTATAACTAAAGAAGATAGCTTTAGTTTTTAATGGACCGTAATGTAATTTCCTAAAATGAAAATTTCCAATAATTCTTTAATTGGTGGAGAGGTAAATTAATTTATCAGACATAAGAAATTCTATTATTTCAAGCAATTGTTTCGTATAATAAGTATGTGAGCATAAGTATGTAAGCTTTAATATTCAGTGAGGTTTAAAACTATAAATTATTTGAATTAGTTTTGGTATTCGAAGAGAAATGTAAAACATTTTTAGAGAAAAAATATCTTTCTTTTATGACCAAATTTCTTCCAGAAATCTTTTGTAATAAGTACTTATGAAAAATTGTATAGCGAGAAATAATTATGCTTGGCATTTTTTAACGACTATTATTCTAAAGGATGAGACTAAACACAATTTCACCTCATATATTATTCATCTCATGATTGTTCTTGGGAGGAAATAAGGAACCTTAACGATGTTTCAAGTTTTTACCAGCGCCAAAGACCAATTTCTAATTCCTTCTCGAACACATTTATTAGTAGCAGTGAAAGAAGTGTTTGTTTTCAAAACTAACGGAGGCTTCAAGTATAAATTATAGTAGATTGTTTTGTCGTGGGACTGTAAACATCAAATCAAGAAGCAAAAATTGGCGTTGTAAAACAAAAGTAATTTAATGGACAATAAATATTCTGAAATTAATACAAGGTAGCCGAAATAAATGTTCACATGGACTAAGGATTGGAAAATGCAATACATCTATATTGGTGTGCGTCTGCCATCTCGTGGGGTCAAACGATGGCCGAATGGGTAGGTCGTTGCTCATCGATGCTAGAGTTCGTGGATTTGAATCCCGCAATTTCCGTGTATGTTCATAGTCATTCGAAATCGGCTTTAAGCAGTAGGTCCCGTTTTCATTAGCCTTCGTGCAGCAAAACAGTAGACCGTAGCGCTCCAAGCACAACCAATCCATCTCGTTGGGTGTAGATGTTCTTTTGGTTAGGGTCATAAGTGACTGTAAGCGCAAGTGCAGTTCAAGTGCTTCCAGGCAAATTATATTTGTGCCGGTAATGCATCTATAGTCTCTAAACCAAAGATTACTTAAATAGCCATGAATTTTTAATTGTATGGTGACAAACAATCCACTTAAACTGCTGTTTATAAGGTCTGGAGATATGTCGTGTAGACAGTTAAAATAAAAAATAACGCAAAAGGAAAACCATTTTTGGAAGTTTTATAATTCCAAATATTCCCATTCGAAATGCATTTCGGAGGCTTTCAGCTGTTGAAAACAAAGACCGAAATAGTATGTTACGCCATCGTTATAACGTATATTATACCATAATATACATGACTGGTAAACTTTGACTTTAACTGTACAATGGTTTTTTCAATTTAAACTTTCATAAGGTGACTTTGACTTAATGGATCCCACACCCTGTTACTCTGACTTAATTTTACAATTAAATCTTAATTATTATTAAAATAGTCTTGTTACCTATTACTACTTACAGAGTTAATCGAGGAAGACATGAAAAGAGATAATTATTTTTTACTGATTTTTTAGCATTTTAATAAAAAAAAATTATAGCGACTAAGATATTCGTTTTAGAACACTGTGTTTAAAACAAGCATCTTTTAATAATTACTCTAAATAATTTATAAATCCTTTTTTGATTGGGGCACGCAAAATATGTCTGTGGTCACAATGCCACAACGGTGGCAGGCCGATCCTGCGGGATCTTCTGCTTGGTCTCTGCTTCTAAATTATCAGGACTAAGCGAGAGTAATGTTACTCACGCTCGTAGCATTCCTTAAAGTACACGTGCTCTCCGGGAAGTGCTAATTGGATAACAGCATCGCAGGCATGTATTGGCATAAAGGTATATGTGCCTGTGTTACCAGCTGAATTTGAAAAACAAACATAAATCATCCTTTTTTTTCAATTTCTAGAAACAGCTTTGTTGTTATTGTATGCCACTGTATTTAATTTTAGGTGTCTAAGTAGAACATTTTTATTAAAGTGAATAAACACATAGAACAGAATCCCTTAAGTCTCTCTCTGTCGGTAACCTTTTCACCGTATTCTTCAAAATGATGTGGAATATATATATATATATATATATATATATATATATATATATATATATATATATATATATATATATATATATATATATATATATATATATGTTACGGCCAAAGCCCGAAGTTGGCCAGTTCCCGAATTGGCCGGCCAAATCGCGAAATAGCCAATATCGCCTCACAATGATTGGCCAATGTCCGATCTTTCATTGATTTCGGGGTTTGGCCAGCCAATGCGGGAACTGGCATGGGACGATCGGCCAAAGTCAGAAGAAAAATGTCATGAGCAAATTTTGGGTATTTGTATACCGTAATGCTAATGATAATCACATTGTAGCTGCCACAGAAGAGATTTTCGACGAATCCGCCACTCTTAGTCGCCTGGGATCGTCTTTCGGAACAAAGGCCAAGGAGCTACAGTGGCCCTACGTGGACTGTTGTCTGAAGTTAGAAGTTTTATTGAGTAAGGATCTTACAGAACCAGAAACCTCCTGGTCTCTTATGAAAATTTCCTCTCCCTTGGAGAAAACATACAAGCAAAGAGATAATCACATTATCTACTGAATTAGTTTATTACAGAAAATTATCGGTATCATCACTTGTTACAACAAGATGAACTTTTATGACATTTCGAATTGCACAGGAGTTTGTTATTTTTACATCTGCAGTGATTTGTTGAGCATTTAGTAGTGCAACTGCATTGAGTGTAACCTTGGCCGCCGGTCAGCGATTGTGAATAGGCAAAGGTTCGTAATGATTTTTCCTCTGTTTATAGGGATGCCAATGTAAGTAGTTTCTCTTGCAAAATGGAAAACTTTCATATCTCTTCAGAGCTCGCAATAATATGAACTTTGTTAAATGATCCGGGTGATTGAGTATAAACTTGAATTCGCTGCCTGGGTTACTTTACATGTCGATAAGATCTACCTGGCATCTTGAGTTAAATTATTTAAATATCAAAGGTATAGAAACTAGACCTTTCTTAGGATTAGATAATTTGGTCTGACACTGTTTGCATAAGCGGAGATACAATGTAATGATTTCCTTGGTGACATTTTTGTACTTAGTTTGCAGCTCCTTCTCCATCCGTGTGCTACCTCCATGTTCAATTTTCAAGTGAGTATTATGTAGCAAGTCGAATAATTCTTCTGTGTGCGCATAATACAAAATAATACTACTATCTTCAGTTACTAGCACAATAAGTTTTTCTTTTCCGTCAACCTCAATAACATCATATATTTTTAGTCAACGATAGTCAACATTTTCTTTTTTCTGCTTTTATTTAGCCTTTTTAACTTCCTCTATGAACGTACAATACTTCTCTCTGCTGAGGATACAGCTATTATCTGCTTTTCCTTGCAGCAATATAACAATTTACTGAAGAACATGGTTCCCATATCAAAAATTGATTCCGCATTTGTATGTGCGTCATCTTCGCCCAGCATACTAGTTTCGTCAAGAGAAGCTATTGGAAAAAATCTATAGAAAAACAATACGATACTCTCAAATCAGCCCGCGATCCCTTTGGTTTAGCAGTTAACATACATATATAAGTTTTAGGTAAACTATAAAGTATTAATATTATAAATATAGTAATAATAGAATTAAAAAATAAATTTGTAAGCATGTACAAATTCTTGAAACTGAGTTTTATCCATAGTATAACAAAAAACAAACAGTCTTGCTTCAGCACATCGAACATTGGCCAGGGAGTTCCGGGCACTTCGGGAAGTGGCCGGCCAAAGTCGCATATATGCTATTCATTTCCAGTACATCGCACATTGGCCACACGCCCTGGCCAATGTGCGATTTGGCCGGCCAATTCGGGAACTGGCCGAACTTCGGGCTTTGGCCGTAACATATATATATATATATATATATATATATATATATATATATATATATATATATATATATATGTATATATATATATGTATATATATATATGTATATATATATATATGTTAGGCCAAATCCCGAAGTTCGGCCAGTTCCCGAATTAGCCGGCCAAATCACACATTAGCTGGGACGTGTGGCCAATGTCCGATGTACTGGAAATGAATAGTGTATATGCGACTGGCCGGCCTCTTCCCGAAGTGCCCAGAACTCCCTGGACAATGTTCGATGTGCTGAAGAAAGGTCGCGGTGATCCACGAAGCGTCCTTGGAGTTGTCATAAACATCGAGGGAGCTTTCTACAAACAATTGATAGAACATGGTGTTCTCAAACAAATGTACTCCAGAAGGGAGTTTTCCATTTTGCAAGAGAAACTACTTACATTGGCATCCGTGGGTCTAGAGGAAAAATCATTACGAACCGTTGCCTATTCACAATCTCTGACCGGCGACCTAGGCTACATTCGATGCTGTTTGCACTACCAAGTGCTCAACAAATCGCTGCAGATGTAAAAATAACAAACTGCTGTGCAATTCGAAATGTCATAAAAGTTCATTTTGTTGTAACAAGTGATGATACTGATAATTTTCTGTAATAAACTAATTCAGTAGATAATGTGATTATCTTTTTGTTTGTTTGTTTTCTCCAAGGGAGAGGAAATTTTCATAAGAGACCAGGAGGTTTCTGGTACTGTGAGATCCTTACTCACTATAATTTCTATCTTCAGACTACAGACCACCTAGGGCCACCGTACTTCCCTGGCCTTTGTTCCGAAGGACGATCCTAGGCTCCTAAGAGGGGTTGATACGTCGGAAAACTCCTCTGTGGCAGCTATAATGTGATTATCATTAGCATTACGGTATACAAACACCCAAAATTTGCTCATGACCTTTTTCTTCTGACTTTGGCTGATCGTCCTATGCCAGTTCCCGAATTGGCTGGCCAAACCCCGAAATCAAGGAAAGATCAGATATTAGCCGGTCAATGTGAGGCGATATTGGCGGCCAATTCGGGAAATGGCCGAACTTAGGGCTTTGGCCGTAACACACACACACACACACACACACACATATATATATATATATATATATATATATATATATATATATATATATATATATATATATTTCTTTAAATTATCACTTTTCCAATTTTATTCCGGGCTTTCAGGTTGCTTGATAGCAATTTCTTGTTTTCTGACCTGCATTGAAACCACAGAATGAAAATATTAACTTTTTTTGAAGTAAAGATTTTTTCTACCTTATTTAGCTGGTTGAATAACATTTACGATTAATTATATGATAGTTAAAATATAATTATACTAGGACTACTCTAAGGTGATTTTAAACAGTGGCGGAAGTGGAACAAACCCTTATGCTCTAGTTTATGAAAAATGGAGGCTTTCCTATTTGGTTACCATTATGTCGGTGCACTAACGTAAGGTGTTTAGCTTTAAATTTATATGCCACTTGACAGAGGATTAGTCTTTTAATAACAAAAAATTATATTAGTACTCTACCTATATGAATAAAAATTTCATCTTAAGATCGTAAACGGAATCCTTTACAAAAGTATGTTCTTGATCGACAAAAATAATTATGCTTATTCAAAATAATTATATTGATAATTATTGTAATTATATTAATAATCATTTTAATTACATTGATAATTATTGTGATTATATTAATAATTATAATAATTATATTGATAATTATTGTAATTATATTAATAATTATGATAATTATATTTATAAGTATTGTAATTATATTAACAATTATATTGATAATTCTTATAATAATACTAATAATTATATTGAAGTAATTATATTATGTTCGTATTTAATAATTAAATAAAATAGTTATAAAAGCAGGATATCTTAGCAAATATCTAGAATACAAAAGTGCAAATGATGATTAAACAATGTGGAGTATTTTTATCTCACAATCAGATCAATACCTAGGATGCAAATACATACTTTCCAAAAAATATGACTATTTAATTTTGAAACCTTACTTAAAACAGAATTAATGCATCCTTTGGATTTGTAAGTACATTATCTGTCTCTCTATGCATTGTGATATAAAAATTTCCTATCTAATCTTCACAATGCAAGAAAAGTGAAAACCAAGAAGCTGGGCGTTGTAGCTTATTGTGATTCTGACTGTCAACAATGGATAATTTCAAACAGGATCTGTTCAGGAAAGAATTAATTCCTATCAAAATACTAATGTTTTTAATATATGGCGGTGAGTAAGACTTTAATAAATATATTAATAGTCTAAAAAAATTCCAGATGTTGCAAAATTTTACTTTTCTAAAATATTGAATATTTAAAAAAAAAGTATAAATTTTAAAATTTATTGAATTTTCATTTGTTGTTTATGTATTAACTAGTTTAGACAAACTAGATATAATTATAAACAGCAGGCAAGGAAGATGAATCCATAATAATCACTTAAAATATAGCTATTTGAATATCAATGTGATATGTCATAAGCTTGGTAATATGTATTCAATGAAATATATTAATATATTTACTTAATTGTATGTTCGTAAATAAAAATTAGAATTTGAGTCACTTTACAGAAAGTTTTAAAGTAAAACAATTCTCTGAATTTCCCATTTTTATATTTCCAACATTTCAAACTTATTTAGGAAATTCTACAAATGAATTCTTAAGCAAATGTAGATTTCCTTTCCATAAGTATTTGGTTATTTTTATTTTGATATGCACTCACCTTATCAATACATACTATCTCAATAGTTTACATCTTAAGTGAACAAATGAACTTGATGAATTCTACTATCTTAATATTTGGTATTCATAAATATTCAGAGAATTTTTTATTTCATTAAACCTGTTTGCAAAGTATTCCCTATAAAGAAACGTGTTGTACTTTGGTCCTACCATGTTTTCATAACTATTTGTTAAATCTTTTTATTATATATTACATATAAATTTGCTTGTGGAATGTGTGAGTGCATAACAAATAAGGAAGGCTTTTATATCAGTAGATACTGCACCTAAAGAAATTGCGTTTCAAAAAGTAAACCCTCTAATTTCCCCCTTTTTTTCCCCAAAGGTGAACTTAATCATACTTAAGCCAATAATTATTTTCTCAGTAAATCAGATACTATTTACAAATGTATTAATCCTACATCTATGGCTTTTAGATGAGTGTAAATAACAAATGTTCCCACAGACTACCTCTCGTACATTGGACACAGTACTTTGTTTTACATCTTAAGTCCAAGATACAATACCTTTCATGTTAAGCATTTTTCTTTTTAAGACAAATCGGTTGTTCATGCAAGCATTTGAATCTTTATAACTAATGATTTTTTAATTGTTCCCATATGTAAAAGGTCATGCCTTGGAGCACGTCAGGTGTAAGACTTTATTATAATTTTTGTTTGTATTGGAATCATTTGTGCCCCCAGGATTTTCTCTCAGGACTCAATAAATTGAAACACAAAGCTAAATATGTCATACTAAACTATAAGAAATAGAAAATATACCTGAAGTTGAAATTCCATTTTAATTATTTTATCAATCATATTTATTCTGCACTTATTTGGTTGAAATACATAAAAATGAACTAAAACTAAGAAGTACTGAAAAAAATTACTTAAAAATATATATCTGGATATACACCTATAATTGCAGTAATAAGGCTAAATAGACTTTCTTAAGGACTTATCATACGTCAACTTGTACACGTTGTAAAAGCAAGATATTCAGTTTAGGATTCCTTTTCCTGATGAAGAAAACGCAGATTTCTCTTGTAGCGAAAACTTTTCAACATATTTATTTTGGTTTAGGTTAACATGGGATAGGACCTTTAATCGGTTGAAAGTTATATGACCTCAAGTCTGAGGTAAATCGTAAAGTTCACAAAGCATGTTCGGCTATTTTTAAATTTTCCAACCCACAAAATATTTTTACGTAATAGTACATTTCCACTAAATTATAATGATAGCCTAAAGGCCTTGACACAAGTCAACCTGTACGCACTGGAAAAGAAACAAATTCAGTTTAGAATTATTTTCCCCGATGAAGAATTCCTGACACGATAGGGAAAAATTCCCAACTGATTAAACGGCGGATCACACGTCAGCCTGAACTAAAATAAATATATTCAAAATGTCTTGCTAGCACAATAAAAATCCACACAAGCTTCATCGGGAAAGAAATCCTAAACTGAATCCCAGGGCCGTAACTATTTCTTTTGGAGACAGTGGCAAAAAACTGGTCTATGCACCTACTGCCAAATATAGTGACAAAATATATAAACATGTATTTTTTTCTATATCATTTATTCAGAATGAATTCACGAAATATTTTGTTAATTCTTAAAATGTTTTTAGTACATTGATTTTTAATTTTTTTCTTCTATTTTTACCTTATTAATATTTAAAATATTTCTGAACACTGGGGATATTATTTTGGAATAGTTTATTTGAGGGGAATATTTTTTATTTGTACGTTAAATTTTCATAAAATATTGACGAATTTCTAAATCTAAATTTTGTTTTAATAACTTTAATAAATTCAAAATTTAAAACGAATAACCGGATTAAGTCATTTTATCGGTAAACATTTTATAAGAATCTATAATAAGTTTAGATTCAAAAGCATTTTTAAAAATAAGAAAATACATAAAATATAATTTTTAAACACATTGGAATTTGTAAATAAAATTGGATTTTATAAATTAAGAAAATATATTTTTCAACTTTATCTTATTTCTACTCGGATCAAATCGTCCTTTTTCGGATCCCATTTTCATCACGGTGCGGCGCCCCTATGGCTGATGCGCCCGTAGAAAATGCCACCTTTGGCATGCCCTAGTTACGGCCCTGCTGAATCCATTATTTTTTTCAATGCAAACAGGTTGACGTGTGAGAAGGCTTAATTCTATTGTGTTTCTCAAATAGGTTTTCATACTTCGTAATGTTAAGCAATTCGCTTATATAGTTTCGGGCAGGAGGTCTGAAGCAAGTCATCCCTTCCATAGATGCCCTCCTGATTGTTAAAAAAAAAAAAAAAAAAAAAAAAAAAGTGTTTCTAGATGAATAGTTTTGCAGTTAAATGTAATTTTAAGTATCCTAATTCACTGTTAAGTCAGAGACAAGTACCTACACATTTACGAGTTAGCTATTACAAAAGAAATAAATGGGCCCAAGGTACATAGTACCTTGGTGTAAAAATAATGTTACTATGGCCCAGTGTTTGAGAAAGAAGATATTAAAATTCATTAAAAAACACATGGACAATGTCTTGATTAAATGATTTTATATATTAAATACTTAAGGAATACAACTGGAATATAACTTATCATTTTTCATCCTGTGGACTCGGGTTCGGTCTCGCAAATACATGGCTTCTCTTTTCCTTTTTTACGTGTCACTCCAAAAAATGTCTATCCCGCAAGCAGCAGATACCAGCAGCATTCGCCCTCTTCTCTCACCTGGTAACAACCTTGTCCTCTAAAAAATCAGACTACAGCAGTGGAGAAAAAAACAAGGGTCCATTCAAGAACGGAAGGGTCAGAATCCTGCCAAACCAACGGATACTTCTATTGGTTGGGAGAAGTCCGAAGTTTCTTTTTAGTTCAAACCGGTCCTGTCCTGTATGTCTTTGACGAAGGCTTACGAGAAGGGATAAAAAAGCTGAACCGAATGTAACTTTTTGTTACACTTGGTCCTAACTGAACTTTAATAGTTAAATGCTTATAAATATAAAGATATTTAGCATAAAATTTATAATAAAACTAAGAAAAAATACAATAAAACTTAAAAATAGGACCAAAGGAAAACTGATTACCCTACCTGATTTTAATACAAACATCATTATTTGTATTTACTTTGTGAAACTGAGTGAATAATTCCCCCAATCCCAAATCAAACCACAACATCTAGCATACCCTAAACTTTTTGCTTCTAAATGACATTCCTTATTTTGTCTAATTAATGTTTGCTTACTTTAAGAATTTAGAAACATCTTACTTTCCCCTGCACTTATCAAAACTAAAATGAACTAATTTTTTTATTAGTACTAAACGTTTTAGAACCTTTTACTCATGTGTTTTAATCGCCAACGAGTTAGGCTTTCACATTTATGAATTTTTAATACTTGATATCTGAATATTATAAACTTTAAAAAAAATCAATGCTCTCTGTGGAGAAAGAAAAATTGGGATACGTCTGTTTGTAGATGCAGAAAAATATTTCAATGGTTGTAACATTTCAATAGAGTTTTAATATGAATGTCACATACAATAAGCTCTACTACCCCTGTAAACAAATAAAAAGATTTTGAAGTTGTAAAATCATTTATCTTCTTTACTATATCAATCTAATGCCATACTTTGAAATTATACGCAAAACCAAACTATAAGAATTTAAAAGTAAAAATTCAACAGGATAAAAATATAGGCAATATTAACGTACCAATGATCTATTTACAAAAATTACATAATTTCGCAGAGATTAGGTAGGATTTATCTACATCTCATTTGATATATAATACATTTCATATGTCATACACATGAAGTTGATAAACGATAGATTAATATGATGATATATTTCAATTGAAGAAGTTTAGGAATTTCGCGAATTGAAATATATGAATATGAAATCTATCATTCTAATAACTGTGTATTTAAAAATGATTTATGAGTATTAAATATCCTTCAGACAGTTCTCAATATATAGTTTGTTTTTAACTGTGCAAACATATCTTTAAGTGAAATTTCCATGTATGTCATTGTTTGACTCCTTCCTAGTGAAATGTGGTTCTTTATATTACAGGTCAAGCAACGCTGTACCCTTACTTCACAGTGCATTTAAAATCTCTTGGAGTGGGCATTCGACAAACAGCTATCATTTTTGCAGTACAGCCAGTTATTGCCCTGCTGGTAGCTCCTGCTGTTGGCATGGCTGCTGATAAAATCGGAAATTTTAGACTTATATTTTGTTTCTTTTTGTCATTTTCGGCCGTAACTGCCAACCTTTTGCTGCTTGTTCCACCAGTGATTCAACCTGAAAAACACCTCCATTTTAATTTGAACTGTGATTCACAGGCTAAGATTACTATTGAATTAAACAAGGCCACTTCTTGTGCAATAAAAAGTGAGCTTAACAGCACTTTTTCGACAATGAGATTTCAGTGCCAGGATTCATGTGATTTGGATAATCAATTATTCTTTCCTGTTTCTCTTAAAGAAAAGGGGAAAGATTGCACTGGATTATGTGGAAAAGACACAAAAGATAATTGTGTACATATAAATGAAAGCAGTAGTGTGGAATTCTTTCTGAATGTTCATAATTTTTCTAGTTCTCATACAACTGAAATAAAAGAAGATTCATACTGGATTACTTATAATAATGCGACATATGATTCTTTTCAGTGCTCTTGTTCAGGATGTGATGTTAATTGTACGTTTGAAAGTCAAAATGAAGTAACAGATTGCATGGATTTTCCTCCATCTGAGGAATACGGTGCCACATTCTTTACTTATCTTGGAATTCGTTTGGTCGTAACTCTCGGTATTGGACTTGTAAATGGACTCTTTGATGCCGCCTCGATGACTATTATCCAAGATTTGAATGCAGATGTAGGTTTTCAAAGGTTTTGGTCGACTGTGGCAATGTGCATATTAGCTCCTGTAAGTGGATATTTCGTTGATACATTTGGAGATTTTAGACCCTGTTTCTTCATGTATGGTATATTGTATATAATTGCAGCAATCACGTCTTTGAAGTTGGACCTTAGTATGAAATTACCATCCGAAAACCCAGTAAAGAATCTCGCAAAATTAATGAAAAATCCCGAAGTGCTTTTGCTTTTAATGCAGATTGCAGTGCTTGGTATATTTTGGGGATTTTTAGAAAACTTTTTGTTTTGGTTTCTTGAGAGTGAATTAGGATCAAATAATTTAATCATGGGACTCACAGTAACAGTTGGAAGTGGCACGGGTTTATTTATGGCACTTGTAGCCACCTGGTGTACAAGGAAGATGGGCTACGTTAATGTAATCATTGTAGCTTTTGCCGCGTATACAGTAAGATTTTTTGGATATTCATTTGCTCAAGATGCTTATACCTGTCTTATCTTTGAGATGATGGAAAATTTTACAGTGACTCTTCTTACAGTAGGAGTAACTCTATATTGTACAGAGCTCGCATCTCTAGAAATGCTAACCACAATAATGACTCTCTGGAATGGATTACATATAATCTCAGGTATGCAATAGCATTTTTTTTCAGCTCTTGTAAGATTTAGTTGAAAAACATACTTTGCATATAGTCTCATAGTGTAAATACCACTATGACTAATAGTAAAAACGGTCCAAAACTAACGAAAAAAATTATTTTTTAAAATAAATTTCCATGTATTTTTTAAATTGAGAAAAATGTTAGATATATTTTAGTGTCAGAAACTATAATAGTAAAAAACAGTGTGCTCTGTTCTTAATATTAGTAGTATTTACTCTTATTCTGGGAATACACTGCCCTTTAGAAATATTTTATTTTACGCAATTTTTCAAAAATTAACGAGACTTAAGATGTTTCAAAACAATTTCAGAATTGATAAGAGTTGGGTAAAAAATAACAAATATGTTAGCTCATAACATTTGGAATATTTTTAGACAGAACAAATATTTGAAAGCGTGTTAATTTTGTTTTTGTTTTATAACTCTATGTACAGTTGGATTTTACCCCGAAATGAAATGTAGTCTAATGTTATTTTTCTTCAAACCGGTTTATTAACCACAAATATGCATATCGCAGGGAGTACTCAAAAAGAAAAAGATAATGCATGTCATCCTCCTGAAAAAAAAGTTTTAAAATGTTGAAAGGAATTTTAAAAGTCTATGGAGTTTTTTACTAATATTGTTGGTTGTAATATTTACTTCCATATTAATAAAATCTTTAATAAAAGAGGGCTTCTATCCGTTTGGGGACATGTCGTGGTGATAAATTTAGTGAACTTTCTGAAAAGCCATAATCAGTTTGTTTTTGTTTGTCAGCGTAGAGCTTGTTATGGTACTTTATGGGTTAAACATACCCAAAAGAGGTTTACAACGTTATGTTGTACTTTGTTTTTAAAATTTTTAGACGAAATTTCTTTTTATTTATATATTGTCAGTCGGAGATAGCATTTCTAGAAGAAATTTTTCTATGTTCTTAAAAATTTCTTTTCGAATCCGTATAATGTTACTTATACTATTTTCGATTAATTTGTTACGAAAAGTAGCTGATAATAAATAATTTGTCTAAATGTTTTCTATACTTAATATTACGACACAAAATCTTTTGTACTGCACAGCAAACAATAAGAACAGTCCTTTGTTTGCGAAATTATCTTTTCTTTGGGAGTCTATTTTCTAATTGTTTTATTTACATGGTACCAAATGGATAAGATATGGCTCATATTAGAAATGTAAAATAATCTACAGTTAAAAATACAGCTGTTGTGGCTTAATCAAGATGAGATATCACATAATACAGCAGATAACACTTTAAAAGGTTGCTCTGTTAAACCACTATTATCTTGCTTTATACCACTCATTTTTAAATATCACTGATTGAATCTATCAAAACAGCTATAAGAGATAGTTTGGCTTTCTTGTCACAGCCGATTTAACTTGTGAGCTCTGACTTTTACACGAGTCCGCACTTATATCAGTGCCTGTTCTTCAGATATCACAAAATCTACTAGGGTCATTCAACATTATGCTACAACTGTCCAGCCCATAGAACTTAGCTTTTTAAATCTCGTATTATTACTGATCAACTTTATAAATTAATATAAATTACGCATAAATTATTATAAGTCTTTGTATCAAATGTGATAGAAATCGTACGATTTTGGATTTCTAAAACTGTATATCCTGCCTTAATGAGTAAGATTATCTTTCAAGAGCTCTGAGACTCAACTCTCATCTAGACAAATAGATTGTGGATCTTGATTTTTGATCAATTGCTAATTCATATATATATATATATATATATATATATATATATATATATATATATATATATATATATATATATATATATATATATAGATAGATAGATAGATAGATAGATAGATAGATAGATAGATAGATAGATAGATAAGTTACCAACTATTACAGCCTAGATAAATTGTGTTGTCAATTGCTATAACCTAGATAAATTGAGTTGTCGATGGCCATGGACTAGGCAAGTTATCAACTGCTGTGGTCAATAGAACTGATATAATCTGATGATACTGATATAGTCAATAGAAGAAGTAAAGTATGAAATCATAGAACAGTATTTACTTTTTTGAAGGACAGTCATTACATTAGGTTCCGATTACTGATAAATGCATTTTACTCATAGGCAGTGGTCAAGAAGTGTTTAGTATTGTAAGGTATATTCGGTGATTTACTATCAAGGAAAATAAAAGCTTGCTTAAAATTTTAAGTTTAAATGAGTGAAAGTAACAGTTAATACCATTCATCTTTACATTTTAACAGTAACATTCATCAGAATTTGAAAATAAAGTTCTCATTATTCAGATAATAATTTTATTTTGTTAATTTATAATTTAGTTTGGTTTAGTCATTACTGAGAAAAATAAATAGTTTAATAGTTCGTATAGTAATTCTTTTAAATTGTTAGATTTCCCTAGCATTTCGGTTAAGTATTTTAAAACTTGATCTAATTGTAAAGAGTTAATTCAAAACAGATTTAAATTTTGAATTAGCTCCTTAACAATTATATAGTCTTAGTAAAAATAAATAGCTTTTAATTTGACGAGTGATAAATTGAAATATGATCAATTGTTATCAAAGCAATAAAAAGTTCTACGTAAGAAATTTAAAAACGCTAGAATTTTTAAAAGTATAAACGTTATTCGGTTCTGTAATATTTTAAAGTAATTTTCTAAGAAATAGAGATTTTTTTCCTACTATCTCATTTTTCCAATAATAACTAATAAAATAACAAGTTAGCAAAAATCTTTGTATGTGTTTGTATAATTTTAGTTTTTAAATTTCAAATATTTACTTTGTAATTATTAAAACTGTGTTTTGAAGGTCGAGCTTTTGGATCTCTTCTTGGTGGATTTATTGTAAACAATTATGGATTTCGACAAACTTTTAGAATTTTTGCTTACATCAGCTGTTCTTTTGGATCCTTTTATGCTTTGATGTATATTCTATGGCTTCGAAAATGGCGCAAAGATCACAAGAAAGAATCTACGGAAAACAGAAGGCGAAGTAAATAAATAGTTTTTCATATCAGTTTTAAGGACTTTATTTTTTATTGAAATATGTTTAGTTTATTTATTCGAACTTTTATTAGAAATAAGTCGCACATAAAAATCATATTATTAATTGCACTGCTTTTAATTTTACAAATGCATGTAGCTCAATATTTAAGAAAACATTAAAAAAAAGACTCCAAACCAGAATATTTTACAGGATGTCAAATTATTTTGTAGTTCTGTATTATAATTTTGGTTATGCACGAATTTTTTGGGCAAACTTTGTAAAAGTTGCCTAGGTATGCATATACAGGGTCTGTCTTGAAAATAAAGAAAATAATTAGAGAATATTCCTTTTTTTTTTTTTTTTTTTGACAAATCTTTTTCAGTACACTTTATTTTTTTCAAAGTGGGCACCTTGTGCCTTGGAACAGCTATTCTAAGCAAATTTAAAGGTGTCCTGTAATTTCTTTTCTGGAATCTAATTCAACAACATCAACGAAGCCTTTTGGACATCATCCTCGGGGCGTAGCATTGTTAGAAACAGCTCTGGACGATGGTTGAATCAGTAGAGTGCATCTTCGGTACCAGAGTCGAGTTCAAATCTTGCTGGTAATATGGACGTAGATGTTCAGTATTGTTTTAAACGATAGATCCCGGTCTTATTAACTCTCGTGTAGCAAAAACTAAAGCAGAACAAATATCTTTAAAGCAAAACAAACCTCAGTAACAGGAAAAAGTCACAGAGAGAGAGAGAGAGATGTCGGGACTGTACGTTGATTGGGGAAGCCATCGTACTTGCTTGTCGGATCCAGTCAAAATCCCTCGACACCTCGACAATATGCGGAGATTTATCGTGATGTAGAATCCATGATATTGGGATACCTCGTCGCAGTAGCGGAATCGCCAATTTTTCTGTGGACTCTCAGAAACTCTTAAACGCCAATCAGTGTTCAATAAAGAATACACACTAGCAACATTAGTGTCCACAATTGTATGTGAAAGTCACGTGAACCTTTCCTCCTGATGTCTTCTCGACAATCTATAAAAGTGTTGTGCCATTTGAACATGCACGATCTTTACATTGCATCATTGCAGTATGCCATTCTTATCTTAATAAACATCTGGATAAGTGACTTTCTTTGTTTCACACAAGGCATCAACTTATGGGGTTGCACGTTTTTTTATTAGATAGTGACGGTGCAGTGACGAAAAATTAGGTGCACTCTCAAGCCTGTCCATTACCTTCGACTGTTGAAAGTCAACTACAATTATCGCTTTGTGAATCTAAAAGTTTTTAATCTTTCCTCGGTCGTCGATTTTCTCCTCAAGCGCATGTGCACCTAACGACAGAACTTGTTTCCGTACTTTCAGGACATATTCTGTATGTACATACATATGCATGCAAACACACACACACACACACACACACATATATATATATATATATATATATATATATATATATATATATATATATATGCGTGTGTATTTGTTTTTAGTATTTGAGCAAAAATTAATCTATTAAAAACCTTTTAACTGATGTAAAGGAATGGTACACATGAATGGTTCCCCTATAAAAGTGTTTCACTAATAAAGTGTTTCACTAATATAGTATTTCACTGGCATATCTTTCAGATACTTCTTCCTTGTCAGAAGCAAGAGAGGATGAAAAAATGAAACATGAAGCTTTTGCCAGCTTTTCATTGCATTGTAGCTCCGATTCTCCAGCTATTTTACATTTCATTCCTGACTCTCCACACTTTGAGTTTCGCAGACGAGCTGTCAGTCACGTCCCAAGAACGTCATCTAATAGCTTTCGGGGGCTCAGGCGCATTCCAAGGCATGCTGTCAGTTTCTCGGAAGGCAGGGCATTACAACGACCTCTCTCAGTAGTAATGGAATACCCAGAAGACTTCAGACAGTCAAATTTTAGTTTTTCCCCGACTCAAGACTGTGAAGGAAACAATAAAAATGAAATTAGCACTAAATTTTGAAGCAGATTTCTCTCACATGGAAAACTCAGTTGAGTTTTGCATATTCTCTGTTAAATGGTCAGATATTACTTGGCCTGTTTTCGAAGTTCTGCAAAGAAGACCCTGCATTCATGTAAGAGCAAAAAAAGAAAAGTAAGAAACGGAGAGAAGCTACTAGCGTGATAAAAGGATATATCTGCACTTCAAGTTTTAATTGAGAGGCAGAAATTAATAATCTTCGTTACATAAAAGTCTGCAGAAACTTAAGATAATTCTGCTTATTGAACAATTACTCAAAACATGTGTAAGTTAAAGGATTTGTGTCTGGATTGTAGTTCATATAAGGATCTCCCGCATGACCTTTCATGTATTGTAGTTCTTATTAATATCCAGCCTATTTATTATAAACTGAAATAACATCATTATAAGGTTGAAAAATATAATAACCAAATTCAAATTTAGTGGCGCTTAAGAGTATCTGTTATGTATTTCAAAAATAAAGTAGAAGACTACTTATGTGCTTTTTCAGAGTCAGTTACTACTGTTAAGGAGTTTCACAGCACTAATTCAGAATACATAGATTTTACATATAATACCTTACCTGTACCACTATTATTTTAAAATAATACTAGCTGTTATCCGTAAAAATAACGGTGAATTTTTCCCACTATATGAATAAAGAAAAAATTGATTTGCTTGTAGTAGGTTGCAAATTATATCCCGGAACCACAGTCAATGACATCAAAACTATCTACTTGATGTACTTGAAATATATATTCAGAAAACAAACTGTATAAGCAAATCCGTTCTACAATTCCTGAATATTTTCCATGTATCGACAGAAAGTTTGCATAATCTTCTAAGGTAGAATTTGGTAATCTGTAAGACTTATTACAAGCAGTAAATCATTTATAAAGCTGCCAATATTTCTTGACTTCAGCTTCGTTTATAGTTTAAGTTGACTATATATGCAAAATGAAACAGTTTGAAATACGCAATTTCCATCTCCTAATACACGTTTACACCCACGTATCCATTTTAAAAGTAAAATTCCACAAAGCACAGAGAAAAAATAGTACTGTGCTTCGTAAAATATATCAGCATAAACTTTTCAAGCTAGTAAACACAAATGCAGACTGGCTATCGCTATATGCAGAGAAATGAACCATTTGCACTGAGCATGTGCATGTAAAGGAATTTAAACTAATTGCGAATTTCCGCTAATTATTACCAATTATTTTTATAAAAATGAACATGAAGTTTGATGCAATATATACTGATGAAAATATATATACTTAAAATGCCCTGCATTTTAAGTATATATATTTTCTTAAGTGTGTGGCAGAGGACCCCCAAAACCACAACTGTACGGAATTTTCTAGTGCAATTATAATTACGTATAACTTTTCAATCCACAGAAAAAACATAGCGTATTTGTATTTGCTTAATTTTATTAATAACCCATAGTAAACTGTTACAGTATGCTGTTTACAAGTACATTAATAAGAGCGTTTATTAAATTACAATCATTCAAATAGTTCTAAAGATGATGTGCAATATTTTAATAATATTTTAGATGAAGGATACAAGTAATCAATTAATAATATTTACAAAAAAGCATAAAAAGAAATCAACTTTTCAAAATGTAGAAATTATTTTGAATTTTTTTTTTTTATCCACGTCAACTTCAAACGTATCGATGAAACTAATCTTATGTATGAAAAGAGTAAAAATTTATGTTAGAAACACAATGTTAGAGGAAATATTAAATAATATGACTATTTTATACAGAGAGCTATTTACTTTTAAACATTGATTGGGAAGAGACGATTGATAAAGCTTTCAAACGAATAGCTAGAAAAAAGTTTATTTAAATATTTTCATATTTTAATTTCAAGTGAAATTGTACACATACATGTTGAAATAAAATGTAGATGATACAAAATATGCTTTACTTATTTTAAAATGGGGCCAATTTTGTATTTCAACCAATTACACAGGCCTGCGAAATTGAAATTTTTGAAAAATACAAGAGAAGTTTTTTCTTATTTTTAAGTTATTTGGTATGCTGATTTCGAAAATGACCTCCATTTTTTTCCATCACGTCAGGATTTTTTGTAAAATTGATGTACATTACTTCTGGTAATATCCTATATGGAAAAAATGCTCTCGAACTGTTAGCTTGTACCGACTGGCAACAGTGGGTTTTATCTATTCATGTGAGTTTATTTAATCTGTTTATGATTAGGCATATTAATTTTTAAACAACAATTAAAATTAAAAATGTATACATTTTGTATATAAAGAATGAAAGCCATCGCAACCAGAACGCATGAGCTGCACCAGGGCGAGACAAAAAGTTCCCTCGTTATTAAATTTTTTACATTAATTTTATAAGAAAAACAGTCCTAGAAAAACCCCAGCTACCTGTTTTAACGTTTTATTAAGGTTTATATGTAATAAATGTAAGTTTGAAATATATTTGAAACTCAATACGAAACAAAGACATTTAAATTTAGTTACGTACATTTTTTTCCGTTAAAATTTCTTTTTGACGTTCTTCTTTTATGTTCAATCTTATCTTCATTTCTTGCTAACATCCAACAATAGTCGGCAAACATATTCTTATTCCACCTACCTTGATATTTTCTCTCCATATCCTTCATGTCTTGGTGGAACCTTCTCCCTGTTCTTCGCTGACGGATCCTAAATTTTCGGAAAAAAAGTCCAAATGCGATTGGAGGAAATGCAATTTTACACACATGGAGCAGCCCAACACTTGAAATTTGTCTAGCACGTTGCCAACAATTCTTTTAAATTTAGGATCTTTGTGATTGCCCAGAAATTTTTCCACAACATCTTTGAAGGCAACCCAAGCTTCTCTTTCCTTTAATGTCATAGTTGTCTCAAATTTGTTATTCCTAATAAGTTTTCGGATGTCTGGTCCTACGAAGACTCCCTCTTTCAATTTGGCTTCAGAAAATCCAGGAAACTTTTTTAACATATATTTTAAGCACTCACCATCTTTTGGAAGAGCCTTAACAAACTGCTTCATAACACCTAATTTTATGCCCAGGGGGGTAGTAATATTTTTTTTATCAACTAAACTTTCTTGAATTACATTTTTGGTGCCTGGCGCAAGATTCAGCTTTTGAGCCAATCTTTTCTGACCCAATATTGTGTTTTGTCACGGCTGTCTCACTCTATAACACGGAAATTTTGTATACCCGTTTTGTTGATCGAGAAGCATGGTGATGATTTTTAAATCCCTGCAAATGATTCAACCTTGGTTTTTATATTTTATTTTGTTGAGAACGAGAGCTAGGTTTTCATACCTTTCTTTTAAATGCACCGAGTATTCAACTGGCACAGACGCCCATTGGTTTCCTTGATGAAGTAGGACAGCTTTAAGGTTCCTTTTTCACGAATCTATAAAAAGGCCTCCATTCATCTTTATTGTAGGGAATCTTAAATTTTCTCATCAATCCAGGAACATCTGAGCAATAACTGAGGTTCTCGTCTTCGTCAAAATACTGAATAAATTCCTTTTCACGATTCCTGTACCAATAAAAAGTGGTTCCTTTGGCCAATAAGTTTTTTTCTTTCATTCTGGAGCCTAATAAATGAGTTGCCTCTTTTACAGACTAAGTACTGGTGCGTACATAAGGTCACTGATAAGGATTTGAGCGTTGCTATAGGTTAACAGCGATTGCGACGGGAGGGAGGGATGATGAAGAGGGACATTGCGCGTTCCTAGGCTCTTCCTAGGCTCGCGCGCTTCCAGGAATCTATCTAATTGGAGATCTGGATCAACATTGAAGCTTTAAAAGCCCTAAAATACTAACTGCGCTGTTGTAGTTTACCACAGCAGGGTAATTTTGAGGGTTTCATCACGGTAAAATATCAAAACATGAAGGAAAGTATGAAAGCAAAATACGTGAGAAATATTCATAAAAAACCACATAAAATTCAATTTTTCAAAAAAATGTGACGTGATAGACATTTTTAATGATTGTTTTCAAAATCAGTACTAAAAAATACGTTAAGTTCAGTTGTCACATCCTTTGTATTTTTTTCATCGCAGGCCTGTGTTATTATTACCAATTATGTATTTTCATTTCTTTAATTCTCTCCTTCTTTAAGAAGCCTTTATTTTTAACACGGAGCCTCAGCCGGTCTTAATTCTCTTCTGAGAATAAAATAATTTATGTCGCAATTCTGTAAACACGTACATTGAGTTTAAAAGTTTATATGAGTTTTAATGAGTTAGCAAAAGTGATTTTGTGCATTTGAAAGTTATGTCTCATTGAGCTGAATTTAGTAGTGTTACTTATTTTTTCTAAAAAAATTCCGAAAACATGAGTTTTTAGACAGAAATTGAAATGATACTGTTCAATTAAGGTATCTTACCCTTACAAAGAGTGAAATGTGATCTATACTTTAAATTCATATCTCCACACGCAGCTCTCAAATTGACAATCCTCGGACAAAATGAAACTAATATTTCTTATTGTTCGGACTAATTTCCAAATATTTAAGTGCTTTAGTGTGTACTTAAGTAGAAGTTTCAATCATACCAATTCCATTGTATACATGTTTGGTGATAGACAGAAGATTGTTTCTAAAATTAAAATGCTATGTTTAAGACAGTAGCTATTTCAATGCTTTGAAAACTCAATTTTCTCCAAATTTGAATTTCCTCTATAATTAAATTACCTTTATTTTAACTCTTATAATCATAGCTAACTATGAGTAAAAGTATTAATAATTTCCTTTTACTTTTAAATATATTCATCCAAATTTTTAACCCTTTTATTTTAACATCATCACAGAAATTTATTTGTGCCAAATAATACTTTATCATACTTTAAAGCACAATGGCAGCATTTCCTATGGCAGTACATCCCCTATATAATAATAGCCAAAGTTATCTGTCCGTCTGTCCTCAAATTTATGACCTGGAATGAATAGAGGCATACACATTGGATTCTTGATGAGTTAAGGTTAGTAAATTTCAAAGCGAGTAAAGTTTATCTTTTCCTAAACTGTCGATCCAATTCTAAAATAAATTGGTATAAATATGCTTTATATCCCAGCAAAAAATACTGACGTCTTTAAAACGATCGAAATCCCCCTCCCCCCCTTTTCGAGCGTTTAATGTCATTATTTCAAGCCCTATTTTCCCCGGTTAAGATCAGGCCATTAAATTTATCAATTTATCACATAATAAATAGGTAAAAAAACATCTTTCCTTTAACCATATCATCTCATCATTTCCTATATTTTTATAACTGAACTTAGATAATTTTTCTTTTGCATTTGACTTAAATAATAGACTATACACATATGTGACAATTTAAAATTTAATTGTCGATTATTTTTTGTTGCAATGAAGATTTTATTACAGGTATTAACAACAAATTCTATCTACCTGCAGAGTGTAGTGGAAGTGATAGTTTCATTCTTTTACTACCATTAATTAATGTGACAAAAAAAAATTGGGAAGAACTTAACCATAATTTTGACTTAGCTAAGAAAACTTTGAATTATCTTTCTAAATGAATTCAAGAGTATGAAGGAATATGAAGATTAAGGAGTATGAAGATAAACAAATTGTTGAGCGTGTACCAGATAATTCTCAGCCAAAAAGCAAACCATTTTTTTCACTTGCCCCACGTGGCACTTTGCAATTCTGGCAAATTAAAAATTTTACTGATCCCGTCATATGACGGGCTATATGCTAGTTTTGGTATATCATTCTTATTTTCTAATGCTTAGAAAGTGAATTTCAGTATATGGTACGTTGATTTTCCAAACAAGACCTACAGTTATTATTGAATGCATATGTGTTGCATGCTTTTAACCCTCCGAGTGGAACACATCGACTAAAAAAGTCCCAAAAAGTACGCTAGAAGTTTACTGTGCCATTAGCCAAGGCGTTCTATGATTTTTTCCTTCACCCTTTGTCGACTAGAATGGAATACGAGAAACTCACCCTCGTTATTGTCCCTTTACTTCCGGTTATAGATATATAAACCTATATTATAGATTGTTAATTTTTAGAACAGATAAAGCTGGTCAAGTCTCGAAGATCATCCAGTAAGAATTAATGGATTCTAAAAGTACAAATAAAAGTATTCTTTGAGAGACTTATTTAGAATTTTTTACGAAAGTCATCCAAGATATTTAAGTGGTGTAATTAGAGATACATCTGTTACCGTAAACGAAATATTTCGAAATAGAGATTTAAAAAGTCATGAAAAGCTATCAGCGTCTTTGTGTCTCAGGGGGTAGGGGTGCATATCTCAATAAATGTCAGTCAAAGAGGCGGGCAGTTCCTAAACAATCAACCTGACCCTCCTACCACAAAACTCCATGGAAGAAAGCACTGACAGAAATGTACATTACATTCCTTTTCGGAGCGTTTCTGGAGATCGAAAATTGTACGTGACAACCGCTTTGAAGACATCATCTGTTTGGCGGAATTATACGTGTTAACCGCTTAGAGGGTTAAGTATATATTTATGTGAGCACTTCCATTCAGTTTGTTTTTTAAATTGTATTTTAAGTATCCAAAAATCTAGCTTGAAAATTTTCTTTTCAATTATTTTCCACAGATTTGAACTCAGTTGTATACAATAATAATTAAATTGGAGATAAATGGAAACATTTTCTATAGTTGAATTCTTTATTTTCTTTAGATGGTAAAGAGAAATAGCAAATTAAAGATACATTTTCATAAAAGTAAAAATGTTTAATTTCTCTCAAGATAATGCATTTTACAACAATTCGTAAGTATGAAGTATTTTTTAGGAGGAACATTTGCTTCTTTCACTTACTTTTAAATTACTATTGTGCTATTAAAGTATAAATTTACAATTACATGAGAAAAAATACATGAGATTACATAGCTTTACAATTAACTGAATTAACAATTTTCTTAAAAATTAACAATACATATGTTAACGTATTACCACATATTTATATATAAAGCAAAATCAATGCAATAAACAATGTTTTCGATCACTTTTAAAGATGATTTATATCTAGAATAATATAAACTAGCACAATCAAATCTTTACTTATTACATAATAAAATATAATACCTTGATAATCAAATTACTATGTAACAAACATTAAATAACTTTGCTAAATCCTTTACAGAATTTAAATTTAACATAATTTAATAAATCAATATACTTATATATTGTAGTTATAATATTTTCATTCCAACCGTGTGAAAGGCTTTTAAAGTCATTTTTTGTGGAATTTATTGAAATTTTGGTATTCGATATTGTGGATAATGCGAACCAACATTCCATTTTTGTTTTTAAATTCATTGCTTATTAGTTAAATATAACTAAATTTATTTATCTAGTTATTAATAAATTTTTTGATTATTTTGTTTGTATGAAATTGTTTTAATTTTAAATTAAATTCCTATAATGACACTAAACATTTTATATAGTTTTTTTTATTTTTTTAGAATGGTAAAGAGAAATAGAACAAATAAGATTACATTTATAAAAGTAAAAAATAATTTCTCTCAAATAATGCATTCAAAAGAAAAAAGTATCAAAATTTTTTAGGTAAAACATTTGCTTTCTTATAACTTACTTTTAATTATAGTTCTTTTAATGCTATTAAAGTATAAATTTACAATTACATGAAAAAAATACATGAACATAGCTTACATGAGATTAACAATTTTCTTAAAAATTAACTAATTTATTTTTAGTATTAACAATTTTTTTATATGTTTGTATGAAAACAATGTTAAATCTTTAGATATTTATATCTATAATCATAAACATCTAAAAAAAATTTTTATTGTAATTTTATCTAATAAATATAAAATTGATAGAAACTTTCTTGTAACAATATAACTTAAATCTCTTTAACAGGTAAAAATAAACTTTTAACATTTATTCAGAAAAATATCAAAAATTAATTAATTTTATAAAATATTTCAATTATAATTCATTAAAGCTTTTAAAAGCCTCATTTATAATACCTGCTAAGATAAGAATTTATTGAAAATTTTTGGTATTCGATATTGTGGAAAAAAAAATAATGCGAACCCAACATTCAACATTTCTTAGATTTTTAAAAATTCATTGCTTATTAGCTTTAAATATAACTAAATTTATTTATCTAGTTATTCAACTAATTTTTCTGATTATTTTGTTTGTATGAAACTTGTTTTAAATCTTTACACCATTTTTTTATAAGTCCTATAATGTCACACTAAACATCTAAAAGTGCTTATATAGTATTTTTTATTGTAATTTTATGCTGTTAAATTTGTAAAATATGCTTTGAGAAACTTTCTTGTACCAATATAAAACTTAAATCTCTAATTAAAGGTAAAAAATAAACTTATATGAACACTCTGCTATTCAAAAGAATAATATCAAAACTTCTAGCTTGGGTACCATTTATAAATAGCTTTCAGTTATTAGTAATAAAGTTTATTGCATCTAAGAAACAAAATAGTCATCAATTTCAAAGCCCTTTAAAAATTATTTGATTATTTATTTACTTTTAAATTCTTGAAAATGACTGAAATATTTCTGAATGTTTTACAAATCTGAGTAAACAAAGCTAGAACTATTTTCCTTTTAATTGGATTTAAAGTATTTTTTCACTTACGCTAGACACAGGTTTTCCAGTCATAATACTCATAGATTCTTGACAAAAGAATAAAAAGGATTTATAAAATATAGTAAATTTAAAATTCTTGTTTTTATTTTATATATTAAAAGTAATTTAATTAAGATTAAACTTTAAAAGTAATTTAGTTAAGATTTTTTTAATGGAATATCATCTTTTTCAACCATTAATTTTGATATAGTACTAAGATTCACAATACATTAAAACACAATAACACTCAGTAAGCACAATGCATTAAAACTTCATTGTATTTCAAAAGCTGTACTATTGTCAGTTTTCAGTCTTTTATATTTTTTCAAGTTTTAAATTATTTCATAATGTGAGTGTATAAATTAAATTTTCTGGTGTTGAAAATATTCATAAGTTATTATTGATGATTTTAGGGTTGTATGAAGCTTACCAGAAGCTTATACAGATCTTTGCGTAAGAGTAACTGATTACCTGAAATTCTATTTTAAACATCTCTTACCGCTGTAGGATAACGTTCTGGAATCTGCAAGCATCTTCTATTAACAAATTCACCCATTAACAAAAATAACAATACTCTCTCTTTACTCTTCACATTAGCTTTTATGATTTTTTACCCTTAAAAATACCTTTAAAGTTTAGTTTTAAATTCACATTAAAATGAGTTATTTTTTTTTGTTTCATCGGACATAGCATATAATGCTATAATTTGAAGATATTTTAAGATTTTAATTCATTTATTTAATGTCAACGATGCAACTCCCAATCTCATAAGAATCCCCATTAAAAATATTTTATTAAATATTTCAAACAGACAAGCTTATTTAACCTAAAAAATAAGTACAGATAATTATGCACTTATAACGTTATAACTATTTTAAAGTAGCACTTTTTTCTTCTATTCAAATGGATTATATCTATACACAGTAACAGCAAAGTTATATATTTGTACACATTTTTATTAATTTACGGCATACTCATTACTTAACAGGGAATCATTGAGAAATCTATAATTTAGTATATTTATTCATATTTAGCAAACATATACAGTCTAAAGAAAGGAAAGTATAAATTATTTAATTTAAAATATCATATCTTGAAATATGATTTGAGTAACTCAGAGTTTAATTCTATATTGCAAAGATTTGAAACTTCAAAATAACTAGGGTACATGTTAAAATTAAGTACTTGATCAAAACTGATATCTGAATTTTTTTTCTTTACAGATTACATCTTATTTCTTTCTAAATGAATGAAACTTCATTAATAAGAGTAGTTTTCAAATGAATTACGTAGATTAAGTTAGTGTCAGGATACTTTTACTGCATCGCTAGTTTAAATATACTTTTGTAATAACGCAGATCTTCTTTTAAAAATTTTCTACTAATAAAGCCATTTCCTAACATAGAAATTGAAAAGAAGAAAGCATAGCTTCGTATACTTCTGAAATAAAATGAAGTACATGAATATGCTTTGAAAGTATTATGTTATTAATTTATGTAATAAAAATGTGCACTGAGCTCATTTCTGAATGATTGTGATTAATACTGTTAAGTTTAAAATCAGATATGTACGTTTTTATCTTAATAACGTTTATAGTAATATTAACATTGTACTTTATCTTATCATGCGCTTTAAATATATTACTTCAAGAAAAAATGGCAAATTGAGTCTAACAAGCATGATATCATAAGGTAATAATTTAACTTTCTCGTCATATTACCAATATGATATTTTAGTTTTTCTATCTAGTCAGTATTCTTCGTTAAACACAGGTATTACATATAAAAAATTAATTATATACAAGAATGCAATACTATAATGCAAAGCAATAAAATTTTTCATGCTTTTTTGCTTAAAATAAAAATGTTTTGTATACATATTATGAAACTTTGTTAATTCTTAAAACAACGGTCGTTTTTTCTACACGATAGCTAATTACACCGGGACTTCCTGATTAAATCTGATTTCAGACGGCTACATAAATCCACCAGCAGGGGAATTCGAATCCATGGCCTCTATTACCAAACAACAGCGTCCTACCTGTTCGGCAGTCGCACAATCCATAGTACCAAGATGCATTTCAAATAAAAGTACTGGGATATGTAGCAACATAAATTATACCAAGTAAAATAATTAATATAGAAATATCAAAATTATGTTAAGAATATATACATAATTGTATAAACAATCTTATGCTCTAGAAGCACATCAGAAAATCAAAACTTATATTAACCACTGAAACAAATTCACCAAATGTTATATA
Source organism: Pardosa pseudoannulata (assembly GCA_032207245.1). Lineage (NCBI taxonomy): Eukaryota > Metazoa > Arthropoda > Arachnida > Araneae > Lycosidae > Pardosa > Pardosa pseudoannulata. The sequence goes on along the minus strand of CM063502.1, from coordinate 114,556,737 downwards.
CATACATACACTAATAAAACTGTGCATATATTATTGATAAATAGATAGAGAGATAGCTGAAATGAAACAAACAGAGAAAAGAAGTAATAGAAACACACTTTTTGTTGTTAGTGTATATGTCAAGTTTAAATACACAGAAATAATGATTTGTTTAAAAGATAAGTGAAATTTATTATAAAAGTTTACACAATTTAACGATTAAGTTAAAAATTTAAGAGAGAAAATCTATTTTAATTGCAGTTTATATCTTTCTTATCACCTTTGTCGTCCCCATTGCATAGTTGTTACCTTATCTCTCTTCCCCACAGTGAATGTAAGTTTGATATCCGAAGAATACTTGAATGTGTTAGTTACCAAGTAGAGAGTAATGTGTGCCTAAATGTTGCTTTCAAAATTTAATAAAAATCAACATTCATTGAAATTACTTTAAGCAAAATCTGAATAAAGGTACATACCACTATAAAAAAAACCATGTAAACACAGCAATAAAGGAAATTAAATTTGGTAAAATTCTTGCTAAACCTCTTTTTTCATGATCAGTTGTAGGTTCTCAAGCTTTTTCAGAAGTTCACGAAGAACTATAATTTGTTATCAAACCATAAACATAACCATAAATTATTAACCATAAATTATCATAAAAAACCAGTCATTTTTGACGGAGAATTTAATGTAAACTTTTGCCAGAAGCTACACCATTGGTTGTATTTATAGAGAATAAATTCTCATTTAACATTCTTTAAAGGAGAAGTGCTTTTGCAAGAAAAAGGTGGAATTAAAATCAATGTTATTTTTTTTTTCAATGAAGCCTAATAAAATAAAATTAAAATATTTTATATCTTATTTTATTTTTTCTAATCCTTTTGTTAATATAATAGATCTGAACACCAAGTTGGTGACAGATGAGGAGTAATATTACAATATGTCTATAAATAAAAATGTTATGAAAATAAATAAAATAGTGTTCATTTTGTATGTGTCTTAACCCCTTCCGGTAAAATGACGAGTCTAGCTCGTCATTAGTTTTTCATTCCACACCGCACAATGACGAGCTACACTCGTCATGCGATTAAAGTTACTGTTAAATATGATAATTAATTTAGTTTAAAATTTCTAGTGTACTGAATTTGGCAACACTTTTATCACTTGTGAAAATCACAAGTCACTATTGCATATTGTTTACTTAGAATTTCTTGGTACAATTCATTGCCAAATTAATGAGTCAGAATAAAAGAAAACCTACTAAGAAATGCCGTGTGTGTTACAAGAATCAAATTAAAAGTGAGACTACTTGGCGGTGTAAACAATTAAGAATTCCTTTGCACTTTGTTTTGAAAAGTACCACTAGCTTGAAGACTATTATCTGTATACCTTATTAATGTTTTGCTTTGATATTTTCTTAATTTTACTGTTTCTGATATTATTTAACACTATGTAAAAAGTGGATTTTAATTAAGAATATGTAAGAATTGTAAAATGAAACAAGTTTTTAAATAAAAATTAAATGGTTATTTCATGCACAGTTTTTCATTATTAAATCATACCGGAAGGGGTTAATCTCGCTCTCTTTCTAATTTATTACATTTATCCTTTCTTTTCTCTCGACACATATATTACGTCTACGGAATATTGTGAGCATTATTTTAAACAATTGGCAGAAAACACAATTACGTTCTCTCAATAAAAAATTTCACTTCTTACATCTGGCCTCCCCTATTCAATTATTTTCTTCAAACAAAAATATTTGATTATAGAAAAATATATACGGGATACCTTTATTACTGTAAAAGTTGACATGCTTATTTTAAATGCTTCTAATTTATTTATCCGTATTGATAGCAACCCTGTAAATTAGAACACGAAAGAAATACTAACTGTATGAATGTGCTATATAAAGGATGAAAATATATAATTAGGATATTTACTTAAGGGAACAGCGAACATTCATAACTAATTTATTTTGTTTTTGACTAATATACTTGAAAATTTAATATGTAATTAGTACTATATATATGCGGAAGTGTTTACAAATTCAAGGTAAAATATTAATAATTTTAAGAATTATTAACTATTAATTATTTCAAAAAGAGCATTGCTGAAAATGTTCCATGAACATTCATTTTAAGTAAAGCAGGGTCATTTTTATGAATAAGATATTTTTTAAGCCTTAGAATAAAACTTAGTTATTATCTCAAGCATTCGCTGAAAATATAGCTAAAAAACAATAATTGTTAAATACAGAATTTTCCCATACAAAATGTATTTAATTAATTCTTATAATTAAAAAAATTGATTTTTGCTGTTCAAAGTATATTAATTTTAACTAACTTTTATTTGATATGCTAAGGTACATTATCAATAAATTTCGAAAGTACATGACAATTAGAAATACCTCGGAGAATTTCAAATATTTTTAAAATTCGAAATATTTAGTTTTTAAAATAGTTTAAAGTATTTATTAGTAATAACTGAGTTATCTATTGTGGTAACCAGTATAATTATTATAAGGGTATAGATACGAAAATGTACTCTTTTATTCTTGTTCTTAGTTATACTTCCCAATAAGTTAGAAATATTGAACTATCAGTCACATTTCTCCTAGCAGATAATCCATTGTCGGCTTAATGAGTTTTCCTCTAGGTTTGTAGAAGTCGAGTTAAGTTCTTTTTAGATTTTACTGTCGTGGGAGATAACAGATTATCTTCAAATATATTCCAATGAAGTTGATATTCCATTTTATAATTCACAACAAGTTTGTGTATATATGTATGTATGTATACTTTTGTGCATGTGTATTTATAAATGGAATACAATGTATGCGTATAGGTAGTGATATATGCAAATAGGCACATACATGAAAATATAAGTACAAAGCAACGATGTCATTAAAAATACACAGTAATAATAAATTTTGACAACTTGATAAATCACAAGAGCAAAAGAACATTTGGAAGCAAAGAGAAAAATTTACATCCTACCACAAAAAGCATTAAAAATAAATAATTTCAAAACAAGTTAATATGCGCAGTAGTTGTATGCTGTACAATAACTTTAGTGTGACATTAAATAAAGTTAAAAACCCAGAGCAAAAGTTCACTACCTTACACAAGAGTTACAATGTTTTGATCAAATGAACAAATATTTTCTAATAAAAATTTAAAGCATTAATTTATTTTAAAGTAGGGTGCAATACTTTTAAATTGAACATTAGAACCAATAATAAATATGCTTATCTAAAAACATCGGATTTTTAGCTCTTTAATTCATTTAGAACATATGTAACCCAAAACATTTCCAGGTGGAAATTTGAAGAATTTATAAATATTCTCTTCTGCAATAAAATTGCTCTAAAAAAGAATTTTTTTTTGGAGAATTCTTACCAAAAATATGCCCCTATCTTCAAACATTTAATACTGAAATTCTATCATATAGTAATCATTTGAATACAAGAATAAATTTACGTTATCACAGTTCATTCTCTTGAAACAGGCACAGTTTAACCACTTTTTGAAGGCACACTGTAAAGTTCCAAATGCTGGGCTTGCACCAATTATATATATTTTAACTACATACTACATTACAAAACAAGCTTAAAACCTCAAAGTATGACCATCAAACTACTGACACAATATTTACAAATAGTAAATGATATTGATCGAGTGGAATGCGGGGAAATCCAAATTCAGTTGTTAGAAACAAAATTATTGGCCTCATATTGGAATTATTTAAAAAACTTTCATAACACTTTTTCATCACATCAGTAAATCTTTAAGCCATGTAATATACTATTAACACACCGTTCAAATTTTTATTTTTTTGACATCATATGATATGATATTTTGATCCACAACCTTCTGAACTTTCAAAATCAAAGAAATCAAACTATTTTATATTTTTAAGATATGTCAATCTCAAGCCGTTACATATTACATCGAAACTGTAAAAGTGAAGTAATGTAGATTAAAAAAGGGGTGAAACAATTATCTATTTAAGCTTTAAACTCTTACATAAGACAGGTAGGCATATTTTTAAATAAAATTTGTAAGCATGCCTGTACAGCTGAACTGAAAACATTTACAGTATTTTTTTACAGCAATTCTAATAATATTTCTTTATGAATACAAAAAGAGTTGATAAACGTAAGTTTATTCCCAATTAAAAAAAATTAATCTACTGATGGTCTCACTGAATAGGTTTTAACGCCTGTTGGGCTACTATAATCGTAAGTTGATGAAAAGACGCGGTTATTTGCAAAGAAACCTTGCATAATATCTTCGTTCGGCGGAATGCGTCCACGAATTTGGCCAGTATTAGTCTTTCTTTAATTTCCAAGACACTGAAACTTCCTAGTTCTAAATATCATGAACTTCATGAGCTTATTTTCGCAATCATGTTCACAAAAGTTTTTGCGAGGTGTATCCAGTTATTTGGAGATGCCACTGGTTTTAATGCTGAAAACCACGTTGAGCCTTTCCCATTTCAGATGTTTAAAAACAAAATAATTTTTCTTTGTTCTGTGGTAATGTCGTTTATTTCACTGTAGGCTCAACACGAATCACTGGTTTCCACTGGAGAAAAATAAATATCCATCACCTAGTGTTAGGTTCATAAGTCATTGCGTCAGCTTAAAGTATCCTTTATAGGTGGGTGCTTTTGATTCTGATTTAGTTTTCTGTCCATTGTGGTTGAGTAACATTGTCCACCAGGATAGTCCGATCTTCCTGTTTATATTGCGCCATCGCAAAAGGTCCTACGTGGATTGAAGGATCTAGTCCCGAATAACGCAGTTTATATGCTTCCGTTTCACCTCCATCGCTACGCAAAAATGTGCTTAAAATAGGCGGTGGACCAGGAATTCGTTCTGAAATAGGAGTCGACTGATTCACAGGCTCGCATCTGAAAAGTAAAAGTATTTTTAAGAATAACAACATTATTTAAATGAAAATTTGAAAAATTTTTTAATATAAAATTTTTTTAATATCTAATTTGAAAGCATAACATTTAATTGTTACTTTGATTCTCTGTAATTATTCATACATTTGTACAATCATGCAAAAGATGCATCTACTTAAAACAAAACACTATCGATTAAAAGAATTTTGGAAATTTTAAAGTAATATTTCTATGCGTATACAGATATTTGTATAATGTAAAAGATACATCTACTTAAAAGTAAAACATAAAACTGTAGTATACTAATATTTTTATGCGTATTTGATTCGTTGATGTAAGTTTGGCAGCTCGTTTGTAATCAAGATCAAATCAAACCCCCAAATAAAATATTATCAATCAGGACTACTTTTTTTTGTTTCATTTAAATATTTTCCTTATTATAAGTCAGAATAAATCTTTTTTCTATTAGACTACCATTTATTAAATACATTTAGGGATAATATTAGATGGTACCAAAAGATTTACGTATCTTAAAATAGGTATTGTTTACAATAATAATCAAGAATTATCTTTTATGGAAAAGCTTGGTCAAAAATAGTTAATATTTCTTTTCTTAATATACTCCATGGTAACTCTGATGCAATAAATCTACATCTAATTTCATTTGTTTCTAACAGATGATTTATTTTCTTATTAAAATTTGTGTTAGTTGAGAATGACCTATTAGTCAAAAAACTAATATGGAATTAAAAACTTAAATTCTTTTCAAAAAATTAACATTAAAAGAGTATTGCATAAAATTTCAAACCTTAAAAAATATCAAAAATAGTTCTAAATGTTTAAAATCAAAATTTCGTGAGACATAAATCTAAACTGTAATTTTAAACTGGGACTAATAAACAAATAACACCAAAGAAAAAGATTGTCTTTTCACCTAAGTTGTTCGTTATTACTTTTCAAATTTTTACCAAAACTCAACGGAAGATTGACACTGCAAACGTTTCTTCCAATAAGTAGCATATTTTTTTTTTAAACAAAGGCCTACTTACTTGCAACTTTGATTGTTGAAAACAGAACCAGTAGAACAGTCTGTTTGATGCCTACATTTACACGCGCACTCCTTGTTCTCCCAGTACTGATCAGGTTGTCGACAATGTGCAGCTTCATGCTGATTGATACAAACGCATCGACACTGGCCTGCTTGGTAGCGTTGTCCAGGCGTACAATCACGTTCTTCTTGTCGACATTTACAGGCACATCTTTCGTGTACTTCAAGATGTACATTCTCATAACCTTCCAGTTCTAGCATTTCTGCTCCTGGATGGGGATATCTTGCTTTAATTACCTACAAATAAATCGCAATATTAAAAAATGAGGAAAAACTACACCTTTTCTTATCTACACTATAAAAAAACTTTTCGAAATTTATTATTGGTCTGATAATGTGTTCAGTTTTTACCCCAGCACTAATTTTATTTTTATTATTTGGCTGGAAAGAACAAATTTTTTCCTTATCCCGAAAATAGCTGGACGTAGCTAGAAATGTTCTTCTCTTTGTTGCTTTGTTGCTCCAGGTGTACTACAATGGATCCACTGGATTAAAGTAAAAGATTTTCACTCTAGAAGTCTTCTACGAGAAGTTGAGCACGAACATTGTGCTCACTCTCTCGAAGCTCATCTAATGATTCAACTGTTGATAAATCACTTAATAAAATTAAATGTTTTTCCATATTGAAAAGTTTCACCTTTCCCAGATTAATTACAGTTTGACTTCTTATTTAACTTTAAAAAGGACGAAGAAAATATTTGTATAATAAACCCAAACATACATATTTGGCAGTATCATTTTATTCAATACGTTTACTGTGGCACAGAAGCCTTTCAATGGGAAATTAAGTTCAAATAATTGAAGGTATTCAATTTATAGTTCATTTGAAAGAGTTTTAATCCAAGATTCAAAAGATCAAAATTGTTTCGAATTATGCAACTACATATTCAACTTTCCATCACTGCATTCATTTAGTTTCTCGATTTTAAAGTAAGAAAATCTGTAACTGTAATGATTGAAACACTGTTTTTACATCTTAATAAAATCGTTATTAATTTTTTTTTCAAAAAGGAGATCAAATATGGAAAGTAAATAAACTATGAATTGAGTTAACCTTTCCGTCTAAATTCAAAATTTGTATGTTATTTATGAATGTCCCAAATATGTTACAAGAGTCAAAAACTTCTATTTACTTGCATTAACTAATAAAATTGTGTGAATAGCCTGCGTAAGTGCTTATCCTCTTATTGAGCATAACACTAAGTTTGTTGACTCATATATGCTATATCACACACACACACATATATATATCTTAAATAAAGTTTAAACAAATAATCCCCTTTTGTAAAGAGTTTTATCCCCCTTTTCAGCGTAGAATAATGTAAATACAAGAGAATACAGATAAAAAAAAAAACTCATAAAAAGACGAAAATAAACTAGGAAGTGAAATAAACTTTCTGTCTGAATGCAACATTTGTACCACATTGATGAACTCCCCAAATATGCTATAAGAGTAAAAAAAACTGAAATTTACTTGAATTAACTTAAAAAATTGCTTGAAAAGCCAGCATAAGTGCATCTATATATTATTACTATTGTTGCACAACATTGCTAGTAACACTAATTTTCTACTTGATACACGGTTACCAGTATTTGTTGTATATTGCATTACTTGTAACTTAAATGCTGCAGTAGGTTGCAGTAGATCTCTTATCTATCATACTCGCCTGTTATCATAAAACACTGTTTCTTACAGAATCAAGAGAAATGAAGAGAATGCATTTCCTTGTATAGCACCTCCTAAAAAAGGGGGGGTGATGTACGATGTCTTCAATTTAAGCCCCTATAGTCATTCATCTCATATTAGCCCAAATCCCGGAATGACCTAAGTCTACCGATAATAAGCATGAAAGCTTCGTTAAGAACAGACCTTCGTTAATCTATCTTTGATTGGCACTGAAGCAGCGTTGAAGCTTGATTTGTTGGATCCGAATGGCAATTGGTTTACAATCTGAAAAGTTACTTATATGCTCGATTTTAGGTGCCCGTTATACACAATATATGACTTTTGCGATTTTTCCTTGTAAAAAACAGTGTGCGCATTATATATACTAGATAGATAAATACAGACTACCGTACCCTAAAATACCCATTTCACGTGTGAGAACTCTCCAGTGTGAAAATCCTAATCCCCATTGGCTGCACATTCATGTGTTGTTTAAAGATACTTGCAAAGCGTATTTATTTGTATGAAATATTATATTTACCATTTTAAATTTACTTATAGAACGTAAAACAAAAATCTACTGTAATATATTTTCTTCAAAAATGTAGGTTATCAGCACAACATAAATTCTGTTATTGTTTCTAATAAAAATAGTAAAATCTAAAATTAAGAAAAATACTCTCCAACCTGAAAGACACGCAGTTTACCCCGAAACCGCCAACTTTAACCCATCAACGTCTCGACAGAGATTCCATGAGTATACCTTACCAACTAGAGTCATCGTGACAGCAACTAATTCTGAGGGATGGACCATCACGACGCTAGAAAAGCTCTAGCGTGCTGGTGGCTGAGGAGAAGATTCTCAGAGCACGATATCATTTATAAAATAAATCTAATCTGCGTGAAGGAAATTAGAGACCGTCCACGCATGCCAATGTAAAAAGGGTGAGTCCTCCAGAGGAGTGCTGTGGTCTTAGATACCAGAAGAGAGCCCGAACGATAATAAAAGAAGAACAATAACCAACGCAGTTGAATACCCTTTAACAAAAGCGTTATGCAGTGCTTGGTTGTCTATGCAATGAAGGCACCAACTCAAACTTGAGCGAACGATCTTCAGCTCTGTCCGAACCCGAGGTATGACAAAGATTTGTACCAGTTGGAGAACCGACCAGGAAGTTAGTCTTTCAAAATTCACTGAAGTGACCGCATTAAAAGATCGATAGTCCCCTGTTTGCCGTCAAACTGCACAGACATAATAAACTGGCCAGTTAAGATTTGATTCCGATATAAAGTAAAAGTCTAAAAAAACAGTATCGACTATTGAAGATTATTGAAAACATATGTGGTTATTGAAAGTTTTTGTCTTCTTTCGACAAGCTGTTAATTTTTATAGATTAAAAATGTGATTTGTCACTCCTCAATGAAGTTTTTTTCTCTAAGCATTTCATTTGTTAAGATTTCTTTTATAATAGACCAGCATGAATAATCTATTCTGTAGAAATATTACATGTGATTAAACTAATTTTAATGTGATATACTTACTTTGACTGTGACAGTACTGGTTCGTGTCGGAACACAGTGAAGAAGTTTACTAATACAGCAACCACCACACCTTTTCACACGAGTGCAAATTGGCCATATGACTAAAGATGGATCGTAGGGCCGTTCAAACTCTACGATTTGCATTTCCGGAATGCAACCTGCTGGATGAGCAACTTCAACTGAAGTTTCACCTGTAGAAACAAATAGAATGTTAATAAGATAAAAACTTTTAGTGCAAAAGTGTATATACACACACACACACACACACACACACATATATATATATATATATATATATATATATATATATATATATATATATATATATATATATATATATATATATATATATATAATGCAGTGTTATCATTTGAATTATCTTCATTTTATTATGGTTGTTACACTTTTATTTCAAAAAATTTAAAATTATTATTTAGTTAATGTATAATATCAGATAAACAGAAACTTACGTGTATAAATAGTATATAAAAGAAGATAAAGTAAGAAATAGAGAAGTAAAATAAAGATAGCAAAGCACACTACTATTACGAAACTTGGTGCAATTTGTCTTTAAAAGAAAGCAAGAAACTGCATAAATGACCCAGGATTTTACCAGTTAGCTTCTTCCTTTCTTTAGAAAAAGTTTCGAAACAGGTGTCTGTGCTTCTTTACTTGTATTAACCATTTTATCCTTTTTTTATTTTTTCTATTGGGAGTATGAGTATAGTTTTCTTACTAATTGTCACTATGGGCATTAGGACCATGCGCGGTAGAATTTCTCAATACAATGCAAGTGTTCGAAAAGAAACCCTTTAAATGTTTTATTTAATTTCTTATGCCATCCACTGTCACCTCTTTGAATCACAGTATGGTTATGGCTTTGGTGGTCAGCACAAATTTGAACTTTTTACATTTAAATTATCTCTGTAAGTAGTAAGCTCGGATATGTATTTGCTTTTATATATATATATATATATATATATATATATATATATATATATATATATATATATATATATATATATATGTGTGTGTGTGTGTGTGTGTGTGTGTGTGTGTGTGAGGTTTATAAATTAGGGTTAAGAATTAAGCGAGTTATAATTAAAAATAGTTAGAACACATTAACCAAAACTTAAGAGGAGAAAGACACAACCTCGAGCGGGACAAAACAGAGTAAAAAAAGCCGCCACTCTTGTCGTAGCAAATTATGAGAACAAAGGATTTGTAAGTGGCATATCTATGAACAGAAGGATTACAATAAAGAAGTTTTTATATATGAGATCAAATGTGTCTTCCATGCCTTAGCGACTTGTCCGTGTCATATATATATATATAAAGTAACTTGGGCTGCCTATTTTGCATTCCCATAACAAAATGCTCAACATACCTGCATTGTTGAATAGGTGAACTCTAAAATCTCACTTTCCAATTACGTAAGAAAATAATCTTAGAAAAAAATTAAACAATGTGCTTTGTTTCATTTCTGTATTTTTTTCATAGTATTTCATTCTCAAACTGAAATTTTTTTCAAAGATTTCATTCCTTTTTGCTTTATATTTCAGAGAACAATGCTTAAAATTTTAAATCAACTATCGAACGTTGTAAATAAAGATATTGAAAAAGTTCCAGCTCAATTTCAGAAACTGTCTCCCTCCCATTAAGAAAGAAGCTTGTTAAGCTTCAAACCACATCTCTACTATTCTTATCTTATTTATGCTCTAATTAATTGGTTGTTTTATTCTAAATTTATGACCACAAGTTTCATGCTTTTTTATTAATGTGTATTTCATTTTTTAATATAAAGTCTCAAGCAATTTTCAGTCAATATTGTACATAAAAAACTATTGCTATTTCATTTATTCTTTCTCTATTTTATTAGTAAAAATAACATATTCAATCAATATAATTAGAAGCTATAACATGATTTACACCACAAAGTACTAATTGTTTAGACAATCCAGATATAGGAAAATAGAATTAGGCCAGTTCAGGGTTGTTAGATAATTCCCTAAACAAACTTTAAGAAGAAAAAGTACTTTAATACTAATTTACCTTTCTTTTTCTATGTTAACACAAGAACATTTTTCTTTATCAATACTTTAGACACCATTTTTTTCTCGATTTTGATAGTATTTCTTTCATGATTATTCGCCCCAGTTTGAATTTTTTTAATAAATATTACCTGCTTTTACTACTAAATATTAAGACAATTCAAAGATAAGACTCAAAAAGGAAAGTACGGAAAAACCCGTAGATAATTCACTAAGCATACTTCAAGGGAAAAAACCACTTTAAGACTAATTTACTTTTTTTTTTTTTTAAGTTAACACAAGCGTTTCCCTTATCAATACTTTAGATACCATATTTTTTATCGTGATAACAGCAATTTTCTTTGTTTGAATTATCAAATATAAATTGATATACATCATGGTACATTTAAGAATATTTCAAAACAATTTGACTCAATTAATTATAATAATAACTAATTAAAGATGATTAAACTATTACTAAAAAAGATAAAAAAAAAAAGAAATTATTCCGTTTAGAATTATTTTAAAAGAAAAAAGGGAAAATATTAGAAAGGTTTGTTTTTTATATTTAGGCAATATTTTAGAATCATTTGATATAATAGAATACACTGTTAAATTTACTATATAATTTTTGTCTATGATAACTAAAAGCAATGAAATACCTATTCTGTGTGGTAAATATTGCCCTTCAACTTATCTCTAAAATATAATTTATTAGTTCCTAACACGCATTTTAAAGTGGAGGACAGACAGCACTTGAATTCTGTAGGTTAACAAGAATCCTTCAATATTACTGGAACAGTAAACACTGTAAAGCTGTAGCATATGTCTGGAGAAAATTCTTGTCAATTACGTGATCTTCCCGAAAATAATCTATCTGAATGTCGGTTTATGCGACCGTTTATAATTGTAACTTTTTTTACAGACTTTTCCCATGAGTAAAAGACATTCTTTGTACAACCACTTGCAAAATTTCGTTATTGCAGACCTTAACAAAGCATATACCTCCACATGATGGTGCGACCGCAAAATAATATCCCTCCTTAATAAGGCATCAAGTTCAACCGTTGTTGAGACAAACTTTTTAGAGAATTATTAATAATTAATCCCTACTTCATGGATAACCCCTTCACCAGATCTCGGCCTATGCGATTTGGATCATTATGGTTTTTGAAAACAATGGTATTTTGGAAGAGGCTTTCGTCACCGAGTTTTCAAGAATGTACAGACGTATAACTTCCCTATGGCTCACCTACATTCTTCATTTGTTTATATTGGTACGTAAAACCGTTTTTTCCTCCTGTAACATGGACAAGTATTCAATAAAACCACTTGAAATCTATCGCCGTCTTTCATTTTTTTCTTAAAATCCTATGCTGTATTTGTACATTTTAATAAATCTCTCAGTCTATTAGTTCTACCTTTTTATAATAAAACTTCATACCATATAAAAATCCAACTAGAGAAGTAACCCATGCCGCATAGTAATTAGACGTGACTACATCCCCATTAATCGCCTTGTTCGTAGTACCTTTTTATCTTTCATCAGCTCTTTGTTGACAAATTAATAATAGAAGCAACTCTTTACTGATACTCTTTTCATCCTGTTATAATGTACATACAACCTATACACCAGTGTTCGTTACAAGGAGGAAACACAGAATGAATATAATACTTTATATTGAGATTCAAACATTTATTCTATACATTCATTTACAAATAGATCCTTGGTTATCATATATCATAATCATCAATTATATATGTCTTCTATTTACACTATAATTATCACACATCTCTTTATAAGGAATTATTATTATTAACAGAGGCCTAAGTTAAATGACTGTAAATATTATTTTATAAATTACCTCCATTAAAGTTACAGGGGAGAAGGCAGGGGCTTACGTCAGTCTTCAGTTGGTGCAGAAGGTCAGGTAGAAGCTTTTCTCATACGGTGAGTCAGTCCGGGTGTTCGGGCGCAAGGAACGAGTCAATGCTGGTGGATTCTTGTCTCACTTCTTTCGAATCCCGACTTCAACTCTCTCCTTAACTTCGTTTCCAAACACCTCACCTCGGTCCCAACGCCCCTGTTTTCTTCCTATCCAATAGCTACTTTTCGGGAAATTTTCCCACATCTCTATGCCCTTCGTTAGTGCAGGTGGGCTCATTAAAGTAGCCCCTTTTGAGCCAGCTGACATTACTTTTTAGCTCCTGCTCCCATAACTCTCGGTTACAGCTTTGTGCGAGCTTGACCGTTACGCTGCCATTCCGTGATTTATACCTTCTCTGCAGGGTCCCAAAACTTGACGTGAACAACTGGAGTCCTAAATTCCTCTAGGAAAATCCTCCCACAGCTGTGCATGCACGTGCAGATCACCGTGGGAAAATATCTCGGTACACATCCACTTATTATACCCTATTATGCCACTTATTTAATGCCACATTAGTAAGCCTTGTTAAGCCATACTAATATTCTAACGAGTAGTTTGATATATAATAATGTTCAATATTTGTGTGCACTTTCATGTGTGCATAGAGTGAGAAAGAAGATACATCTATTCATATATTGTTGAAGCATAATAAAAAGCCGCAGATCGCAAACAAATTTTATTGAAAATACCAAAATAAACTAGAAATACGAGGTACATTGGGCTGTTTGAGAAGATCCTGGGCCCAGCCAATCAAATTTTTGGCACAAACAAAACTAATTAAATACAGCCAATCAAAACACAACAGGATCAACTAAAGAAAACATCGAATGTCCAAGAAAGCTATTACTGGATACAACAATAATCGGCCAAGTCGTTAAGTTTGAGTGCGATTGTATATTTCAACAGATTATATATATATATATATATATATATATATATATTATATATATATATATATATATATATATATATATATATATATATATATATATATATATATATATATATATATATATATATATATATATATATATATATATATATGTAATATATAATATATCAAAATTATTTAACTTTAATATTTCTTCAAAAACCTCCTCTCTCCCATTTTAATTCATCTAAATATCTTTATCAGCCTCTAAATGGTTTAATCAACGAAGTATTTTCCACTTAACATTCCTTTCTGTCATAAAACTGTAAACTTTCTGTCTATACAGCAGTTTCCCAGGTGTTGGCGGAACATGTTTTCGCGTTTTGCTGATATTGCAGTCAATTCGCTTATTAAGCTGTTTTTGTTGTGGGAAAATTCTTGTTGTCAGCGCTCTTGGGTACTTGTGTGAGAGCAGAGTGAACTCTGTGGCTTTTTTTTGTATATTGTCCAGAAGGACAGATGTGCCGTGTTGCCGCTCTGAAATAAAGTTTTAAATTAGACTTCTGAGTTCTCTTGAATATGAGACCCGACTGCATCTTTGTACTTTATGAATGCTAGCTGTTGAACTTTCTCCTTGTGAAGGAGTTTTATAAAAAATGGATTACATATATATATATATATATATATATATATATATATATATATATATATATATATATATATATATGTGACATGGACGAGTGGTTAAGGCATGGAAGACACGTTTCATTTCATATATAAAAACTTCTTTATTGTAATCTTTCTGTCCATGGCTATGCCATTTAGAAATCCTTTGTTCTCATAATTTACCACGACAAGCGTGGAGGATGTTATCAGCCCGAGTTCCCTCTCAGAACTGTCTCTTTTGGCGTTACTACCTAAGCAAAATTCCACTCCTCCGCGTCAGCTTTCTTACTCTGTATAGTTCCGTTCGAAGGTATGTCTTTCTCCTATTACGTTGTCGTTAAAGAGTTCTAACTATTTTTTATTATAATTCGCTTAATTCTTAACCCCCATTTTTAAGCCTTACATATATATATATATATATATATATATATATATATATATATGCTCCGCAAATTTTTTTTTCGAAGAAAATATGACTTTTATTACTTTATTTATGAAATAAGAAGTCTTAAAGCACTAAACTTAGGGACATATTATGATTTCTGTACTATAGAATAGTGAGGACTAAATAACATTTATGACGCATTTTCGTAATTTTTTTTTTTTTTTTCGTTTTCACCAACGTTTGTTTAGGTTAGTTTCTATCTCAACCGTTACAAATATTTCTCATTGGATAAAGCTAGTTTGTTTCATAGAAAGAAGAAACATAGCATTTCCAAATAGTAACAACATTACGACTGGGATTAAGTAAGCAGATTCATAGCAGTATATAAAAAATTAAGTGTTCTATAAAAAAGATCATGCAAGATATTTCTTCCAAGACATTTTACTTAATAACCGGATAATACCCAATATAAGAATAAAATAAAATATAATGGAAGATTTTATGAGGAATTTTGTGTCTAAATAAATCTATTAAATAAGTTCATGAGGTTATTTAACGTATTCTTGAGGGCTTAATTTCATAAGTAAATCAAATTACAATTTGCATAAAATCATTGTACTTAGTATTTTTTTTCAAGTAATTGATCCCTAGTGAAAATGAAACCTATATTAATTTTTATGAAAAAGAAATACAAAAAATACATTATATACTTTACAATAATAATATTCAAAGTGAAACAAAATCATCTCATACTTTCGTCTCCTTGCAAAAGATAAGCTCGTTGTACAGCCGCTTGATCTATCCAGCTGTTTAGGAACTGACTAAAGTTTTGAACTGTTTGTAAGCGAATTAAAAAATCTTCTGGAACCTAAAAAAAGAATAAAAGTACAGCTTTAATTAAAAATTGGCAACATAATTTACAAACTATAAAAAATGTGTTATCAGCTTGTTTAAATATCACATATAACATTATGATGCATTTTTCAAAATCAAATACTCAAAAGTGTAAAACCAAATAACAAATTATACATTGATTTTTACCCTTTTTGTAATACTTAGTATATTTTTGTTATATTTCATCATATAATCAAAGGACGTTTCCAAACAATGGACATGAGTTTGATTTCTAAAGATGACTTAACATTATGATCCATTTTCCAAATTCAAATACTCAAAAAGTGTAAAACCAAATAACAAATTACACATTGATTTTTACCCTTTTTGTAATACTTAGTATATTTTTGTTATCTTTCATTATATAATCAGAGGACGTTTCTGAACAATGGACATGAGTTTGATTTCTGAAGATCGTTTAACATTATGACCCATTTTCCAGATTCAAATACTCAAAAAAGTGTAAAACCAAATAACAAATTATACATTGATTTTTACCCTTTTCGTAATACTTAGTATATAAATTAGCAACTTAATTAACAAACTATAAAAATGTGTTAATAGCTCGTTTAAATATCACATATAACATTATGATCCATTTTCCAAATTCAAATACTCAAAAAGTGTAAAACCAAATAACAAATTATACATTGATTTTTACCTCTTTTTGTAATACTCAGTATATTTTTGTTATTTTTCATCATATAATAAAAGGACGTTTCCGAACAATGGGCATGAGTTTGATTTCTAAAGATAGCTTGGATTTGTATGTGTTGTGTCCCCTTATGGGTATATTTGTTTGAGTACTCCCAAATTAGATGATCAATTTATTTACCTGCGGTTTTAAATGGGAAAGGGGCTAAATGTGATATGCCTGCTGCATCGGAAAATATTTTAACTATGTGTAGTAAAATATCAAACAACCAATAAACAGCGATTTTCACAATAATTAAATACCGTTCTCTACTCTAGAGATTAAAACTATACATATTGTTATTGTACTAAACTAAATTTAGAATAAAAGATTTACTGTCATACATTTTCTTTTAATAAACATGTTATAAACCAATATGTATAAATGTGAATGGACTAAGAGGTAAACCTTTATGCTTTAATGCTTACATGAGAACCGATACTTTTTTCAAAATATTTTTTCTTAAAAATTTTATAGCATTAAAGTACTAGGTACTTTTGATTTATGCAAGCAATAATTTAATTTTTTATTTAAAAAAATCAGCATTCATTTAAAAAACATCAATATCAGTATAGCGTTTCGAACTTTCGCCATCTCTACTGACACTGCTCTCCATCACTCTCTGTGTTTCAGCTTCCAGTTCACTTTTGGTTAACCTTTTATGTTTATTTCCTATTCTTATAGTTGTAAAATAGGGATATCAAGCTTGCAGCCAAATATGAATATTTTTGAGCACCACTTACTATAATGTTGTATAGTAAAAAGTATTAATATAAATTTATGTTAAGAATAATTTAATTTTTTATTAAAAAAATCAATATTAATTTAAAAAACATCAATATCAGTATAGCGTTTTGATCTTTCGCCATCACTACTGACACTGCTCTCCATCACTCTCTGTGTTTCAGCATCCAGTTCACTTTTGGTTAACCTTTTATGTTTATTTCCCATTCGTATAGTTGTAAAATAAGTATATCAAACTTCCAGATCAAAATTAATATTTTTGCGGACTATTTAATATAATGTTGTATAGCAAAAAGCAGTAATAAAAATTTACATTAAGAATAATTTAATTTTTTATTAAAAAAAACAGTATTTATTAAAAAAAAACAGTAAAAAAATCAATATCAGTATAGCGTTCGAACTTTCGCCTTCACTACTGACATTGCTCTCCATCACTCACTGATGTGCTTCAGCTTCCAGTTCACTTTTGGTTAACTTTTTATATTTATTTCCCATTCTTACGGTTGTAAAATTAGGATATCAAACTCGAAGCCAAAAATGAATATTTTTGCGGACCACTTAATATAATGTTGTATAGCAAAAAGCATTAATAAAAATTTACATTAAGAATAATTTAATTTTTTATTAAAAAAAAACAGTATTCATTTAAAAAAATCAATATCAGTATAGCGTTCGAACTTTCGCCTTCACTACTGACACTGTTCTCCATCACTCACTGTGCTTCAGCTTCCAGTTCACTTTTGGTTAACTTTTTATATTTATTTCCCATTCTTACGGTTGTAAAATTAGGATATCAAACTCGAAGCCAAAAATGAATATTTTTGTGGACCACTTAATATAATGTTGTATAGCAAAATGAATTAATATAAATTTAAGTTAAGAATAATTTAATGTTTTACTAAAATAATCAGTATTCTTAAAAAACATCAATATCAGTATAACGTTTCGATCTTTCATCATCACTACTGACACCACTCTCTATAACTTTCTGTGTTTCAACTTCCAATTCATTTTTAACTTTTTATGTTTATGTCCCATTCTCAAAGTTGTAAAAAAAGGATATCAATCTTGCAGCCAAAAATGAATATTTTTGAGCACCACTTAATATAATTTTGTGTAGCAAAATGAAATAATATAAATTTCAAAAGTGAATTTTAACCCTTTGCACTCTAACTTATTTTACACTCTAGCTCTGTTGTCGTAGTGCAATGGCTGAGAGCAATTTGGTCAATATTACTTGCTACTCTATTCAGGGTAGCCAAAAACCCGGGTTTTTTTCAGAAAAAACCCAGCCCAGTGGGTTTTTTCAGGGTTTTTGAGGTTTTTTCGGGTTTTTTCAGGGTTTTTGGGCTTTTTTCGGTTTTTTTTTTCAGGGTTTTTGGACTTTTTTCAGGTTTTATCAGGGTTTTTACTATACTTTAATGGGTTTTAGGTGCTTTTTTGAGGATTTGAAAACTATTCAGGTTTTTTGTTATGTAAGAGGACAGGATATATAAATAATTGTATGATTAAAATAAATTTAAAATGTTAATCACTTTTTAAAATTGAAAAATTTAAAAATCAATTTTAAATTATGCAGAAGAAATTTTTGTCTGAATTAAAGGAAGTTTTGAAATCTTAAAATAAATTTTTTTCATATTATAAAATTTTTCTAACATCAAAAAAACTAGTTTTGAATGGTGATTATTTTATACTAAAAGTTGGCTTTGAAATAGTTGCATTTGAAGTTTTTTCTTTCAATAAAATGTATTAAATTATTGCTCTATATTTATTAGCAGTATTGTGTTATTAAAGCATTCAGAAGATATTTTTTTAGTTAATTTGTAAGTTATATATGATAAGTAGCAGAATTAATTATATATATTATCCCCATGTTTATTTATTTGCAGTTGTTATACATATTTTTTTCCCAATTTTTTGATTAATTTTATCACATGTAATACTTCAATATTCTTATTTTTTTCATCATACATTCTTATTAACTGGGATGTAGGATCATTGTCAAAGATGAAATATGTAATATATATTATAGATTTAATTCAATATATTTATTATTAGTTAAATATGTGGAATTTTAAATAAAGGTTTTGAGAACCCAATTTTGAAAAAACCCACTTGGGTTTTTTTGAAAAAACCTGCCCGGGTTTTTTCGGGTTGGGCAAATGAAGCCAACCCTGACTCTATTTGATCAACACTCATTGTCGTCTGACACCTGTACTCGCTGATTATGTGCTTATGTTTTATATACGATACGGAAAATCCACTGACTTTTGACAGATTTCTACCGATGTAGGAGGAATGGTGCAAAGAAGAGAATCCAAGTTTCAGAGAGAAAATTTAATTTGTTTGTTATTTTGTTTTTGGATTCCTCATTTAACTTTAACTAAATTTTTACATCTGTATACTAAACTGCTCGAAAAAAACTTCAGTTCTATTGAAATTGAAGTTTGTTTTTTTCGTTTGTTTTTTCTCAAAACTTATTTTTGCTGCCCACGGAAACTTATACCTTCATTATTTGAAACAATATTAATTTTTAAGTTTTACAGGCAGAAGGCCTATTTTTATTGCAAGATGTCTCTGGTTTACCATCCATTTCAATAGTAAAAAGTATTCCCTTTAAAATAAAAAAAAACATTCGCAAACCAATTAATGCACTTGCTATATAACATGGGTGGCCAAGCTCCTTGATAATCCGAACCATTTTTCAAAAATTGAATTTTTTCGCGAGCTGCAATTAAATACGTATTTAAAAGGTATGCAAAAAAGGTATTAAAAAATTTCTTTTTCACAGAAATTATATTTGTTGAAACCATATAAAATAATAGTACAAAATATGTGTATTGAATTTAAATATTAAAAATTAAGCACATTTATTTTACTTCTCTTGATAATTCTTTAAAATTTGGTGAATAATTGGTGACAACACTTCTCAGTAATTCTTTGAGATGTTGGGTAGTTAACCCCTTCCGGTACGATTTAATAATGAAAAACTGTGCGTGAAGTAACCATTTATTTTTTATTTAAAAAACTTGTTTTGTTTTACAATTCTTACATATTCTTAATTAAAATCCACATTTTACATAGTGTTAAGTATCAGAAACGGTAAAATTAAGATAATAGTCTTCAAGCTAGTGGTACTTTTCAAAACAAAGTGCAAAGGAATTCTGAACTGTTTACATCGCCAGGGAGTCTCACTTCTAATTTGATTCTTGTAACACACACGGCATTTCTTAGTAGGTTTTCTTTTATTCTGACTCATCAATTTGGCAGTGACTTGTACCAAGAAACTTTAAATAAACAATATGTAATAGTGACCTGGGATTTCCACAAGTAACAAAAGTGTTGCTAAATTCAGTACACTAGAAATTTTAAACTAAATTAATTATCATATTTATCAGTAACTTTAGTCGCATGACGAGTGTAGCTCGTCATTGTGCGGTATGGAATGAAAAACCAATGACGAGCTAGACTCGTCATTTTACCGGTAGGGGTTAATACTGATCAGTGTTTGAATTTCATGAATTTTAAAATGGAATAACAGGATTCACATAAGTACATTGTTCCGAATATTGAAATAATTCGACAAGCAGCCTTTTTTAATTCAGGATACTTCAATTCTGGTACAAATTTCATATTTGTTGCCAGTAAAAGATATTTTGAAACACATACGGAACGATAATAATCTTTTTAAATATAATAACACAAAAATGAAAAGAAAACTCGGGTACATTTATCGAGAGTCACAAATAATCCTTTAAAGAGCCGCATGGCTCGTGAGCCGCAGGTTGCACCCCCCCCCCCCCTGTTATATAATGTAAGGTCTGGATGGCTTCAGTCGGGATACGGTTACAACACACTTACTATATTGTGTAATAATCTATGACACTCTCTGCACAACTGCCTTTAGGAGGTTTTAGATTAACGATGTATTAATATTTTTACTGAAACGCCACTCCAACCGAAGTGCATGGCACTGGCGGAAAATACAGAAATCTCCGATCAGAGTGAGAAGCAGTTAACCTGTTAATATATCTTTTAATTAAAAATGCTTTACTAGACACAGTAAAAGAAAATTGGGAAATATTTTCACATGAAACCAGCGCAATAGTTAAAATTTCAGTACACATGAATGTTTTCTACATAAAAACCTTGAATGTTTACAATCAGTTTTACTATTTTTTATGTTCCATCTGTGTTTACGGAGATATAGTTCAGCATTGAAAATTGTAAGGTAAAAGGAAGATAATGTAATACAGATAGAGACAAAAGTCATTTCCCCATAGACATACAATAAAACCTGCTTAAGATTAGATAAGCAAAAAACAGAACTTTATCAATAGTACTATTGTTGTCGGCTTTAATAGAAAAAATGGATATCAGACACTCGTGGCCCCTGATTAATTTTTCTTACTTATTATCTGAAGAGGAAATTATTTTGAATGAATAAAATTTTTTTATCCTCTATTCATTACACAGACTTGTATTCTTTTGTCTGCCACATATAAACTAATTAGATATAATGCATACATCCATTTATTCGAACAAATGCGTCCAAAAATTAATTAAAATACCTCATGGATCTGATGAAAATCCTATAGAATGCACTTCATCTACATTTCAATTAATAACTCCCACATAAAACTTTCCAATTGTATATGAAGAACCGTGATTCACAATAATGTTCTTTTCTAGTCTATCTGAGGTCACGTGTCCTTTCCAGCTATATAAATACACTTCATTTTCGTTTCATCTGTTCCAATCTCATGCGGTAGATGAATAAAGACTGAGTTATCTGAATTAAATTCTATTAGACCCCGTCTGGGTGGTTACATAGTTAAAGAGAAATGATTATTTCTTGGGAAAAAAACGAAATTTGCTTATAACGTATCAATTTGATGACCTCTAAAACAATGTTGTTTCCATTTTATATGTTTAGCAATTAAATTAAAATATCATTTCTAGAATACATAAGTCAGAATCAGTTATTCCACTATCGTTATTCATTTTACAGCAACAAAATCTGGCATACGCTTCATAAATGATTGCTTACGGATTTCTATAATATTTCTTAAGGCAATCTGAATAATTCGCTATCCAAATAACTAGAATTCGGATAGCTGAATTACTATGGCTTTTGAAGAAAATACCTAGCATGAAGAGGGGACCTCTTTAGTCCCCAATGTAAGTAAAACATCGAGAATGAAACGTTTTCGTGATCTTGAAATCAGAGTGAATATAATTAAAAAGAAAGACAAAAAATAATTATTAAAATTTAAAAAATCATTGCAATGAAACAAATATTTAACATTGCCGTGTATGTCTCTTTTTTGTTTGAATAAAAATAAACTATTTGACTGTGAAAAATATGATTCACTGATAAAATGAACAGTTTCGTCAATGTTATTAATCTGTTTTATTAATAAACAATGCAACACTATAAATGCATTTTCTTTCTTGTGAAAGAGGAAACCACGTTGTCGATTAAATATTCGCCTTACATAATCGTATATAATTTCTTAACCACTTTATCATGGTGAATCGGTTTGGTTGACAAACTTTACTTCCTATGTAAAAACTTGATCTTATTATTATAAGAGAGAGTTGGTCCAGGATAACTTATTATTATTATTATTATTATTATTATTATTATTATTATAAATTATTATTATTATTATTATTATTATAAATTATTTATTATTATTATTATTATTATTATTATTATGTTACTGTTGCACCTGTCGTCACCTTCATCACTATTATAATTAAAATTAAAATTAAAATTATATTATTATTATTAGTAGTATTGCTATTATAACTTACCAATCAAGAAGAATATTGGTCCTAGAGATTTTACGTACAATGTAATGATCTGTAGAGGAATGACTGGGCCTGAAGCCGAGGGCTTTCTAATCAACACTGACCTACCCAAGGCCAAAATGCATTAAGGCTCTTTATTGTTTTTAAACGAGATAGTTTTTTAATTACTGTTAGGTGTCTGTTTGATCTATATTTTAATGATCTTTATGCGAGTCTCTTGCAATACTATATTTTTTTCAATATCTTTCTTTTACCTCAAAATCTTACTAAAATTTTTTTTTTCTATCTGATAAAATAAATCATCTTAAAAACAAGAATGACGTCGGACGAAAAGTAAATAGTCATTAAAAATCCCAGTAAAAATCCCTCAGTTGAAATATTTTTCCTTCGAAGCTTGAAGGAAACTTTACGTGCCATTTCTATGGCAACCACATTTCAAGAATTGAATTCTAATATTTTCAGCTGATCTCAGATAATTTTTGCGGACAAATTCTCGATTTAACTTTCGGAATTTTCTGTTTGTATTTTATTTTATTCTTATTTTTTGGAAGGATAGGAATCGTTTATTCGATAAAATTAGGGGAAATCCAACATTTTTTTTCTTTAATTCATGAACAACAATCCGTATTTCCAAATTCTACTTTAGTTCTGTTTTGTTGTTGTTGATTTCATTACTTTAGAAGAGTAGAAATAAATAGTAAATTGGTAAATGCTTACAATAGTTCTTAACCCACTCCAGATTGATTTTGAGAAAGCGAAAGAATTAATTCCTACATTTTTCAAAATATTGTTCATGGTATTTCACGTCTGATCTACTGTTTTTATTGAAATTTGTATTCTTCAGTAGTTGAATTAACTATATTTTCTATTAGTAATATTTTCTCAAGAGGCATAAATGATTTTATTTTTAAATTCTCAGCAACTATGAGTGGTCTTTAAGAGTCAGATCATAACATTCGTACTTTGTAAAGTGGAAAATTTTGAAAGTAATTTTTCTCGTTTATGACGTCAAAATTTATAGAAATCAATATGAGCTTATTGAATTACATATTATGCCTGCAGGGGGCTACATAACAATATGCGCTATATTTTGATTTTGAAAAAAAAATTAGTTAATGATAACGATGAATGCAATCTGCTATGAACTTTTCATCTATAAATAGTTCCCAGGAAAAATCTTCCAAAATATTCATCATTTTGTCAATATAAATTTACGTAGTTAATGAAATTCCATATTTAATTACTATAAAAGTGGTGAAAGCTCACTCACTTTCCGCGAGGACATAATATTTAGTTCAAAAATTATACTACGTTCTTTTAACTCATATTTTTAAAATGATAATATTATAAACGTAATTAATTTAATAGTTAAAAAGTAGCATAAAACGTATGAATCATCATTTTATCAATTTAAATTTACGTAGTTAATGAAATTACATATATAATTACTTTGAAAGGGGAAACTCCACTTTCCACAAGATATAATATTAAATTAAAAAATTATACTATATAATTATATTACATTCTTTTAACTAGTACTGTAAGTACTTCATTATCCGAACTAATTGGGACCATTAGTACCTTGGATATTGGAAATCTTGGTTAATAGAAACTGTGTATTTTAAATTTGTGTTGCGTAAAATTTCTTTCACTATACGTACAAAGTTAGGTAATGAAAAATTCATTTTCAAAAATAGCACAAAGTTGAAGAAAATATTTTATTATTGAAATTTAATATATATTATTTCAAGTGAGTACATAGTGGAACGACAGGGCCCCCAAACACAAAACATGGTTCTTTGTTGACTTCTCAAGGGGTAATGTTCCTTGGAAATTAAGTGCTTTTAGGTCTAAAGAGACTGTAGCTGGGACAACGAATTGAAAATTGTGGTCTTTTACTCGGCTCATTCAGTGAAAAATTATTAATTCTAAAAGTTAAAAGAAACACGTATCTAGCATATTAACTTAAATTATCTTGTAAAGTTAATTCCTTTATTTAAGAGATTGAATCATTTTAATTTAACTCTATATTTATATAAAATTTCTCTTATAACTATACTTTAATAAATATAAAACGTTTGCGAAACTATTCATCCCCATATTTAATAACACTATGTATATTACATAATTATTATTATATATATCACAATATAAGATATTATGATATCATATATATCATAAGATATCCAGAAAATAAATTGACTCAGATACCAGAAACCTCGGTTAATCGAAGCTTAAATAATCAAGCTTCTATTGTACTTTAAAAACTATCACATTTCAAGCTTAAATCAATTTAATATTTAAAATACATAAAACGAGCGCATTAACATATACCTATATTTTCTAAATCATCCAAATACAAACCGTTAAATATCTCCATACAATACAGAATGGACTTACACCGTTTTCAAAGAAAACGACTTATATAATAGCTCCGGAACTCTGTTGTTTATACTTTTTTAGAAACGGAAAATCATTTGCATATATGCTTTTTCAAAATAGTATTGACATTTCCAAATTTCAAAAAATTATTGCAAACATATTTAATTTCACCTACACCAAATGTAACTGGCGAGAAGACATTCTCAGTATTAAAATGTGTAAAATATTATTTATGAAACTGAGAAAATCATACATATACCTATATTTTCCAAGCCATCCTAATACAAACTGTTTAATATCTCCACACAATATGGAATGAACTTACACCGTTTTCAAAGAAAAGACTTATATAATAGCTCCGGAACTCTGTTGTTTATACTTTTTTAGAAACGGAAAATCATTTGCATATATGTTTTTCAAAAACAGTATTGACATTTCCAAATTTAAAAGAAATTATTGCAAACATATTTAACTTCGCCTACATCAAATGTAACTGGCGAAAAGTCATTCTTGGTTTTAAAATGTGCAAAAAATTATTTATGAAACTTAGTCAATCATACATATACCTATATTTTCTAAACCATCAAAATAAAAAAACCTTAAATATCTCCATACAATAAAGAATGAACTTCCACGACTTTCAAAGAAAATACTTATATAATAATTTCGGAACTCTTTTGTTGTTTATACTTTTTTCAAAACGGAAAATCATTTGCATATATGTTTTTCAAAAGTAGTATTGACATTTCCAAATTTCAAGAAATTTTTTAAACATATTTAAGTTCACCTACATCAAATGTAACTGGCAAGAAGTCATTCTCAGTATTAAAATGTGTAAAAAATTATTTATGAAACTTAGTCAATCATACATATGCCTATATTTTCCAAACAATCCAAATACAAATCGTTAAATATCTTCATACAATACAAAATGGACTTACACCGCTTTCGAAGAAAACGACTTAAATAATAGTTTAGGAACTCTTTCTTGTTTATACTTTTTTAAAAACGGAAAATCATTTGCATATATGTTTTTACAAAAACAGTATTGACATTTTCAAATTTCAAAAAATCATTGCAAACATATTTAACTTCATCTACATCAAATGTAACTAGCGAGAAGTCATTCTCAGTATAAAATGTGTAAAATATTATTTATGAAACTAGCTGAGTCAATCATATATATACCTATATTTCCCAAACCATCCAAATACTAACCGTTAAATATCTCCATACGATATAAAATACACTTACACTGCTTTCAAAGAAAAGACTTATATAATAATTTCGGAACTCTTTTGTTATTTATACTTTTTTCAAAACGGAAAATCATTTGCATACATGTTTTTCAAAAACAGTATTGACATTTCCAAATTTCAAAAAAATTATTGCAAACATATTTAACTTTGCCTACATCAAATGTAACTGGTAAAAAGTCATTTTCAGTTTTAAAATGTGTAAAACATTATTTATGAAACTTAGTTAATCATACATATACCTATATTTTCCAAACCATCTAAATACAAAACCTCAAATATCTCCATACAATATAGAATGAACTTGTACCACTTTCAAAGAAAACAGCTTATATAATATTTTTGGAACTTTTTCATCATTTATATATTTTTTAACTAAAGATCATTTACGTATATGCTTTTTTAAAAATAGCATCCACATTTCTAATTATAGAAAAATTATTACAAATATATTTAACTTTGCCTATATCAAATGTAACTGGTAATAAGTCATTCTTAGCATTAAAAATGTGTAAAAAATAATTTACGAAACTCAGTCAATAAAAATGAAATTTTATGCATCGATTAAAATGCCTTAGATAATATTAACTAATCTGAAATAATTGTTAATTTTGTTGAATTAAAGACTAGAAAGCAGAATATTTAAATAAAGTTTATCCGTATATACATATTTGTTTTTGTTAGACATTTAATAAAATAAACTTCAATCTTTTATAATTTATAAACAAATCTTTCAAAGCTTTCTAGAAAATTTAAAATTTAATTCTGTATACAGGGCCCGATCAAGACAAAGTTGAACCCAGAGCCTGTTATTTATTCGGGGCCCCACACAAGTTTAGTATAGTGTTCAATCATTTTGTACAAATTATAACAACTTTCTTTACATGATGTTACGAAGAAATTTATAAGTACCAAAAACTTATAAATTTGACATTTGATTTTTATAGTTTCCAGTAAGAATAAAAACTGCAAATTGCTTTTATATAACTTTCTGAGTAAAGTTTCATGAAAAGTTACTTGAAGAACTAAGCAGAAGGATTTTTAATTCAGTTAATTAAATAACTTAAGTTTTAAAAATAATGCATAAATTCTGAGGCCATAAAAGTTGGGAGGCCGGGTTACGGCCTTGTCAGTCCGTGCTTTAATCAAGACATATATTAAATTACATTAATATTAATTAGTATATTAAGTATTTCTTATTAATAACAACTTAAGATTTGTTATATTTATTGATTTACATATTTCGATTACATATACATTACATATATTACATATATTACATATTGATTTACATATTTCTAGTGGAAAAGAGTGAGAACCAGTTAAAAGAAACTGTCTAAGGCCCCACGATAGATACATAGATAGATAGATAAATGCCAAACGATAGCCGAATAGTAGAGCCCTACTCTTCGGTACCGGAGCAGTTCGATTCGAATCCCATTCATGGCATGGATGTTCGTAGCCGTTCGGAATCGGTTTTAAGCAGTATATACCAGACTCATCATCCCTCATGTAGCGAAAGAGTAAATAATACTACTCCAATCCAAACCAAACTGGATTAAAAATTAGCTATAAAATTAATAATATATAGTTCATATTACTGTCAATAGATGGCAGCACTATTAAAACAACATTCTTGTTTCCTTATAAAAGTTCATATTTTTCTTTCACTCGTTACCTGCAGTATGACAATCCTGTTTAATAATTTACTATATAAATAACAACCATTTGCAGATTATTCGCTTTAAAAAATAAGAAATCTTCACACTTTGACCATATAAAAAAATAAATTAATCGAGGTATATGAGAGAAGGGATCTTTTCTCAGTCAATATCTGCCTGGTATACTATAGCATTTTAATTTTGAACAATTTATGTAAGCACTGCTAATACAGAGAATACCTTAGAGACAAATGTTATCTGTATCCCCCACCCCCAAAAAAATAAATAAATAAAATTAACCTGATATGTTACTAAATATCAAAATATAAGCAATAACTAGGAAGGAGGTTAAGGAGAGGCAATCTTATTTTCTGTTGATGCTCTTGTATGTATGCATGTATGTATTTATGTAATGCCAAATTAAGCGTGAGTTGAGTTGTTAAATTCTAAACTCATTTTTCTCTGAACGGGGATTAAATGTATTCTTGATGTTAAGAAAACGCATAGACAGTTACAGGAATCCCCAATTTAGGCTTGGATTTCATACAAGCCATGCCATACTGAGAGATAAATGTACCTCACCATAGCTTTTGAAGTCTACATATCAACGCACCTTGAGAAATCTCGCCATCTAGCTATCTGTATTATGAACCTGTACGCTGGTTAGCATATAAAATAAAAATGGCATTTTCAATACGATATGTTTGCTATGTCTTTGACTCTTCATAGTTGCTCTCAGAAATTTTAGAAATGAAGCGTCTGGAAATTCTGATGTCTAACACACACACACACACACACACACACACACACACACACACATACATAAATGCTCAGGGAACAGTGGGTACTTCAATTAATATTTAAAATGTACTTTCTAGAAATTATATAAAATATTAAATAAAGTATCAATCATATTTTAAATATTAATTTTCTTTGACATTTAAAAAAAGGAAACTGCCTACTTAATACAATTACCTACAGCCCTCTTATTACAACCTAATTTAATATTTTTTAATCTCACTAGCCTATATTTAAAATTTACTTGGTTGTTTTAAACGTCAATAGGTGGCAGCACTACATCAATATGCAACGAGTAAGAGCAACATTTACAAAGGTAGCATCTCTTTTGCTATTAGTGTCCTTTTCGGTCTTATATTTCCATTTAAAAAAGCATGCAGGCAGTGCCAAGTCGGCACTGCCTGCTTTTTGGGGTGGTAATTTTGCCACCCCAACAGAAAAGTAAAATGCCGACACCCCCCAATATAACAATAGTTATTAAATGAGATAAATTGTTGATATATGCAAATTTAACTTTGAGAAATTCTTCTCTCTATTTGCCACATTTATTGATAAAAAAGTAAAATTCTTAAAAATCAAGATTTGGTAAACCTCGAATTTAAATTAGTTTTAAAATTTCAATTGGGATTCCCTTTTTGCCTAATATGGCCAGGGGCGCCTTATCAGGCAAATGTCTAGGGTGACTAAACTGCTAGAGCTATCCTTGATATAATCTTGTTTTCGGCATATACTAGAGATTCCTGATTAATATATAGAAAGGAATTTTTTAAGGCATAAATAGAGAACACTTAAACACTAGCATTTCAAAAAGACTTTAATTTGTTGAAAATTTAAAATTTCGTTGATGGAAATTGAACTTAATATTTCCTATTAAGTTCAATTTCCATGAAAAGAAAAACCATAGATTACTTTTTTCAAGTTAATTTTAAATGCGTGTCTAATCAAAGGAAATAGAAGAAAAGACATTCTTTTAAAATCACACATCTTTTGCTGATGCCTAGGAAGCATAGTTAGCGTTATAATAAATTGTCGCTTCAAAAGATGTTCATCATAAGTCCTAAACGGAAAATTTGTTCACTTACACATCTAGCGCTTTACGAGATTGGAAGTGTCTCAATGTAACGTTAAATCGGAGTTTGACAGTAGTTATGTAAACATTTGGTAGCACAAGCCTGAAAAGTGGATGTCTCAGATTTCTTGAAGTAAAAGCAAAATGCAAAACACCTCCTGAAGTACAAACACAAAACATTTGGTTTGTGTTTGATTTTTTTCTCATTACCAGGAATTGTTAAGATATTATTTATACCAGTGTAAAACATTAATATAAGTATAAAATCTTTCCTTTGAGTACACTGTATGTTTTTTTTTTTTAATTCTTTCATCTGTAACCCACCCCACCCTTCTTTCTCGCAGTCATTCCATCCTCATATAAAACTTTTGGAATTTTCCAAATATCACAAAAGTAAAACAGTAAAAACTGAGAAAAAAGTAGCAAAACTTTAGTTTTATTTAGTCTGTAAAAAGGTTTTCCTAATAGGAAACCCTTATTAACTCATATTAGAAAACCCTTTTTACCGATCATTTAAGATAAAAATTAGAAAATCTCTTCGGTACAATATACCGACAGAGTATTTCTATTCTAAATCAAAAATTTGTAACTTTTTATCACTTATTACTTTTTTTCTTGTAGAAAAACTTTTAGAAGCCTTTCGAGATAGACTCAGTTTATAAATGGAGTCTCTTTAATCAAGAATTTATTATTTTTTAATTTAATTTTTCAAGGGGGGGGGGGTAGAGTAACATTCCTTCCCATGGTGCACCCTGGGTAATGCTAAATCTACTTTGGAGATCAGATTATACTATTAATTATACTATTATACTTATACTTATTATAATATTATACTATTATATATGATTATACTATTATACTTATATTTTGGGCAAAATATTTTACTGTAATACGTGCTTTACAGCAATGCTCACCTATCGAAGCTCTAACGCACAATGTGTCCACTCCGGACACACCCACAAAATTGGAACGGCTTATGCAATTTTCACAAAATTATAACTTTGGAGTCTCCTAAGCCTAAATAGACTGCTTACATTTTTTTTTTTTTTTTTTTTTTTTTTTTTTTTTTTTTTTTTGCAAAATTCCTATTTTAAAGTGTAGCGTGCCGGAAAGGGTTAAAAGAATTTCTGCTTCTGACTCCTGTTGATAGATGACAGGAGGCCACAGGATAGATGATTTACACAGATCGGAAATCTGTGCATTAGAACGAACGGCGGGAACAGAAAGGACTGAAAAATTGATCTTTCTCTCAAACCACAGAAAAGGCTAATAACCTCAGATCAAGTCACCACCCCCTATATCTTTTTAAGGGGTGGGGACCAGGTGCCAAATTTATCGCTTGATATAATTTTTTTTAAATCGTGTTTTAAGCATATCAATTCAAAAATATTTTTTCCTTTGATTTTCGTATGACTGAACTTGATGGCTATATACATAATAAAACATAAAATCTAATAAATATATTTCTTTCCGAATGAAGTATGTGTATAACTACTTTATGTAAATATTGTTAACGTCAAAAAACCTACACTTGGATCAAAGTAAGGCTATATTTGCCTAAAACTATTAATTTATTTCGGTTTTTTTTTATGAACCTACTTGAAATTTTAATGTTGTTAGTAATATATTTATGTAAAAGTGAAACAATTTCGTAATAAAATATGAATACTTATTAATTAATAATTGTTTGAGAAGTAGATTTATTGAAAATGTTCCATTCATTTTATGTATAATATGGTCGTTTTTATTTATTGAACACCTTTTAGACCTCATTATAAATGTTAGTCGTTATCGTAAGTACTCGAAGAAAAAATAAGATAAAAAATTAACAGTTAAAATATCCATTTTTTCAAACAAAATATAATTATTTTTAGTTCATTATATGAACTAAAAATAGTTATTTTTTAGTTTTTATATGAACTAGCATTTGCTTCATACTCTAATTATTAAAAAAAAAATCAATAAATTTCAAAGATATATGACAGTAAAAATGCACCTAAAATGTTCCAAACATTCAAAAATTCCAAAAAATTTTATTTCAACAATTTAAATAGTTGTTAGCAGTAATGAAATTGTCTATTATGGTAATAATTATATGCTTTGTAAGGATATGAATTCTAAAACACTCTTTTCGTGACTCGATCTTAGTTATCTTTCATAAATCCATGAGATTCAAATCTAGAAATTTCAGTCATGTCTGAAAATTCGATACATCTATTACTTTAAATTATAATATATAACTAAAAATGAGAAACAAAAGTGGATTTTTAATATCTATTCTCTTATAATGAATATAATTTTGTCCCAACATACAATACAATTATTATTAGTAATGACTTGAAATGTTTTACAAAACAGAAATTTTGTGTTTTATGAATATTTCAAATATTTCAAATACATTTCTAACTACAATATCTCTTTGAAATTCATCAATAATTCACCTTTGCTATTAACTATTTACAGTGTTTTTTTTTTTTAACAATTGGGGCACCCTTCGAACTATATAACTTTGGAACATTATTTAAGACTAGTCAAGCCTGAAATTTCGCTACTTATATTACCTGAAATTATAATACATATCTAAGAATGTGAAACAAAAGCGGATTTTTAATATCTATCTTCTTATAATGAATATAATTTTTATCCCTACATACAGTATAATTATTACTAATAACAACTTGACATATTTCTCAAGTCATTAAAAATAACTGTATCTTTCTTTTTTTAAACCATCTTTTATTACAATCTGCATTATATAAAAAGAAAAATCTTGATATAATAGACATTAACGCTACCAAACTACAATAATATTACCGAAATACAACGTATTCATATGCAATTGTAACAATGATTTTTAAACATTTGAAACAATGCATTATGAAATTCCCTCAATAGAAAAGAAAAATAAAAACTTATTTCAGAAAATAATTTTAAATTTGTACTGTTTTTCCTTCCTGATATGAAGTAAAGGATGCATTATAATCGCAAAAATATCGTATTAAATCGAAATATCCATAAAACGAAAAATTTCAATGCAACGAATATTAATCCTGCAGTTCTCCACCAGAAGGCACTACTTCTGCTCAAACTTCACGGTTACCTTAAGAAACGAAACCTATTTTGAAACTTAAAGAGAATGTGAAAATGATGATTCTGATGACGCATGATACAGAATAAAAAATATATATCAATAAAAAAATAGGAGTACAAAGAAATCTTGTGGTGTGGGTTCACATTAGGTTTTTTTTTGTCATGTTTTGATCCCCATGATTTTTACCAGTATATCAGATGCTATTAAAAATGTATTAATCCTAAATCTGTTACTTTAATTTTACGTAGAGACAAGGGTAGATAACAAATATTTGGACAATCCAACCTTCGTACCTCGGACCGGCCATGTTTTACCACAGATTAGTACAAGGTACAATAGCTCCCAATATTAAACTTTCTGTTTTAAAGATAATTTGCTTAACCGTGTAAGTATTTGAAATTTTATAAGTAATATTTCATTTTTATTATTCCTATTAAATAGAACAGAAAAAAGAAATATTACTTATGAAAATTTAAACGCTTGCCCGAATAAGGGATTCCTTTATAATAAAAGCAAAAGAATAAGAAAAAAAGATAAAAGTTTAAAATAGGATCTG
Source organism: Pardosa pseudoannulata (assembly GCA_032207245.1). Classification (NCBI taxonomy): domain Eukaryota; kingdom Metazoa; phylum Arthropoda; class Arachnida; order Araneae; family Lycosidae; genus Pardosa; species Pardosa pseudoannulata. The sequence continues at coordinate 114,522,689 of CM063502.1, read as the reverse complement.
TTATATCTTGGGCCTAAACTGTGGTAACACCAAGAAGCTGGTCCAATTACTGCTTAAAAATTTTTTTTTCGTGTTTTAAACCCCATTGATTTTTACCAATACATCAGATGCTATTAAAAATGTATTAATCCTACATCTGTTACTTTAATTTTACCTATACATGAGTGTAGATAACAAATATTTGGACAATTCAACCTTTGTACCTCGGACCGGCCATGTCTTCCCACAGCTTAGGCATAAGATACAATAGCTCCTCTCTTAAACTTTCTGTTTTAAAGATAATTTACTTAATCGTGTGAGTATTTGAAATTTTATAATTAATATTTCCTTTTTATTATTCCTATGAAATATACTTCATGCATTGGGACACTTAAAGCTTATTAACACTTATTAGGCTTAAAGCTGTCATATATACCACAATTTTTGTTTGTATCCCAATGAAACTTAAACTCTTTCTTTTTTTTTTTTCCTTTTCAAGTACATTACTTCGCTGTTAAATGATCTATACATTTATGAGTTATGGGGGGGGGGTCTGTATCGGCTATACTGATTTTGTCTCGCTCCATGTTAACCTATGAGAAAAATAAAATTCCACTTGCCACCTCACATTTTAAAAATTCTTTCAATAAACTATACCACGTGATAGAACAGCTAATTCTCTAGGATGCTATCATTCCCTTTAAAAAACATCGGTAAAAATATATTTAATTTTAAATTGAGTAGTTTCGGTATACTCTTTTTCAAACGTAAATAAGAATATTTAACAGGCATAAATTCAAAAATCGGGAAATATAGCATCTTAGCGAATTTGCTGTTCAATCACGTGATATATTTTTTAAAGAATGCTTAAAATGCGAGCTAGCCTGAGGGAATTTTATTTATTTTTTTTTATAAGTTAACATTGAACGATAGGAAAGCAATCTGGCAGGTATATACCCACTTTAAAAATTGCAAAAGAAATAATTAGGTTCAAGGCATTTTGGAGTTGTATATTGGTTCTAATTGAACTCTAATTGTTAAATACTCAGAGATATGAATATAGTTAACATAAAATTATAATAACATTGCATGCATTCCCTAACAATGTATTGTTTTAAAGTAATGAATCAGATAATTTTTCTTATGCGAAATTGAAGAAAAATCCAATTAAGTCTGAGAATATTATAACAGTACAGAAGCTTCCCTTATGACTAGAACAGTCTAGGGATTTTATGTTTGTTTACACTTTCAGCCAAGGTTTCGCTAAACCCAGTTTGAAAACCACTGTCTTACAGAATAATAATAAAAAAAGTTAAATTAGAATATATTGAAACATACATTCTGTCCTTTCTGAACTGTAAGGAACTATTCTAAACATTTCATACGAGATAAATAGATATTTTCAATGTATTTTTATTTCAATTAGTAATTTACGTAAATGGGCATAACACCTAAGTTTTATTCTAGTGTAAAATTGATGAAATTAGGTATGAAAGGGATACTTGAGAAGTAATTTCATTTAAAGTGCACTTTTGAAATAATTAATGAAATCACTTTAACATAAGTATATTACTAATAATCAGGCAAGATTCTTGGCTACAGCTCATAATTCACAATCTAGGGAAGCCATTAAAAAGGGGGTGCTCTTTTTTCATTTTATTCATTTTGGGAAAAATTTTTCCTTTTTTTTTTAAATTTATGATTTTTTTTTTTCCGAACCTTAACGGAGTTAGAACTACGACGGATAATACCTGATATTTGGTTTTCTTTCTTTCTTTCTCTCATTTCCTCCTCCCCTCTCCTTGTTTTCTAACAACTTTTTTCTCATTTTCGAATAACCTTCTGCTGTTTTTCAAACATTTCTGTTCCGTTGTATGTCCATCTCCCCTATATATATATATATATATATATATATATATATATATATATATATATATATATATATATATATATATATATATATATATATATATATATATATACAGGGGAGATGGACATACAACGGAACAGAAATGTTTGAAAAACAGCAAAAGGTTATATATATATATATATATATATATATATATATATATATATATATATATATTATTTAAAGTATATTACTTAAAAGTAATCCATTTCCATAACGATATTTAAATGTTCTATAACAGCTTATTTAAAATAGTGATAGACAGTCAAAGTATGCTATTAATTAACACTCATAATTACTATGTATTTCTTTAAATTATTAAAGTCTCTTTAATCAAACAGGATATAGTTAAAGACAAATTAAAAAATAAACTATATCTTTTTTTGGAAAAACATATGTTTTTGCACTGTATAGAAACGCAGTCATGTTGTCCATAAACTCTCTTGACAGCGAAACTCAAAAATTTTAATTCAAAATCACCAAAGTTAAAAAGCTCCGATTGTATCAAAAATTATGCTCGAATATTGTTGCATCCTTAAGTTTTACTTCATAATATATAGTGAAAAAAATATTGTTAAAGTATTTGAAATAATTTTTAATTTTTTTAAATAATGTTGTGAAAATTTCTTTAAAAACACTCACATGCATCAGTAAAATAAATATTTTTTAACTTTAAATTCATAGGGAGGAAATTAAAGAATTATATAAGGGTGCTGTATATATTTGAGTCGACTCTGAGAGTAATGTATCGAATTCTCAAATAAATTAATTAAAAATTATTTTTCACTAACTAGTTAAATTAGAAGGATTAGAAAGAGTTTTAGAAATTAGTTAAATTTGTTTTAAATTCCCCTATCACCTCAACGGTGTATGCTACATTGGCGTGCGAAAAAGCTCAACACAGCTCAAAGTTCACAGAAGTCTGGTGACAACCTGTTGCACATACCATTGCCACCTACCGGAAAGTAAAGTCAAGCAGTGAAGACTGCATAACACCGCTAATACGGCGCGATGCATACAAATGGTGTGAGAGTTCAATAAATACCTGCGATTAGCATACTTCAGGATGACAGTTGGCCTTCGACAGATGGCTCCGTCGCTGAGAAAAAAAAATTCTGGATGGCGGAAATTCACGTATTAATTACTTCGTGACGCTGGTGGCTTCGTGACTAGTCGGGCGCGTTCCGATGGTTAAACACCAGATTATTTCAAAGTGGAGGGAGGGAACCTGTATCGAACAATCGATGGCACACTCTAGGTGAAGAACATTGCGGAATTTTTGTAACAGATCGGGCATAATGCAGGAAGCATGCGTGGCTCATTTTTGTGGAACTCAACTGCTGTAATGATTTATGCGTGCTCCACATTGGTAATGGAAACGGTCAATAGAGGAATCGACTTGCAGTAGAAATTTTCATATTTTAATATACTTGTCTATAAAATTAGACATAATGAGGGAGAATGACTGTAATGATTTATACGTACTTGACGTTGGTGATAGAAATGGTCAATAGAGGAATCGACTTGTAATAGAGAATTTAAGATTTAATATACTTGTCTATAAAATCAAAATACAATAAGTAAAAATTATTTTTAATTGCTAATAAAGTACGTATGTGTGCTCGTATGTGTGTGAATTTTACCAAGATACGAAATAAATAAAGGAAATTAACACTAGATTACAAAATGGTCATTTTAGTCTCTTGCACATTTTTTTTTTATGTAAAGAAAGTACTTTAAAAATTAGCTTTCTTTCTTGACTTTTCTTAAATTAGCTTATCAAAACATCCACTTTCAATTAAATGTAAATAGTTGAAACAACGGTTTGGTTTGACCATCTTTATGGAAATGTTACAAATAAAAAAATATACTTGTCTAAAAAATCAAAACACAATACGTAAAATTTATTTATAATTGCCAATAAAGTACATATGCGTGTGTGTATGTTTGTGAATTTTACCAAGATACGAAATAAATAAAGAAAATTAACACTAGATCACAAAATGGTCATTTTGGTCTCTTGCACATTTTTTTCATGTAAAGAAATAACTTTAAAAATTAGTTTTCTTTCTTGACTTTTCTTAAATTAGCTTAACAAAACATCCAATTTCAGTTAAATGTAATTAGCTGAAACAACGGTTTGGTTTGACCACATTTATGGAAATGTTACAAATAAAAAAATTTAATAATTGTAACAAAAACCTTTTCTGGTCATATTAGGTTTATAATAGTCTGTCAAAAACTGATGGTTAAATACCGGATATTACTTCTGAATCGAGAGAAGAGACTGTGTCAAACAATCAATGGCACACTCTAGGCGGAGAATATTGCAGGAAATTTGGAAAAAAGTAGACATAATGAGGGAGAATGACTGTAAGGATTTATGCGTACTTCACGTTGGTAATAGAAACATTCAATAGAGGAATCGACTTGTAATAGAAAATTTAAGATTTTAATATACTTGTCTATAAAATCGAATCACAATACGTAAAAATTATTTAAAATTGCGAATAAAGTACTTATGAGTGCGTGTATGTTTGTGAATTTTACCATGATACGAAATAAATAAAGGAAACTATCACTAGATTACAAAAAGGTCACTTTGGTCTCTTGTACATTTATTTCTATCATGTAAAGAAAGTACTTTAAAAACTAGTTTTCTTTCTTGGCTTTTCTTAAATTAGCTTACCAAAACATTCAATTTCAATTAAATGCAAATAGCTGAAACAACGGTTTGGTTTTATCACCTTTATGGAAATGTTACAAATAAAAAATTTAATAATTGTAATTGTTTAGATTAATCACACTTACTCCCTGGTTTGCGGTGTATGTGGTTTTCATTTCTGCTCTTTGGCAACACCTGTTTTGCAACTGTATGCAATGGTGGTTGTACGTTTTTGATGTGTAAGTGCACTGCTATGTGCGTGATTCACTTTCTTCTAATTAAATAAACTTCTGTTTGAATATCATCGGCTTCTGAAATCGTTAAATCTTATCCTAACAGTAACAAAAACCTCTTCTGGTCATATTAGATTTATAATAGTCTGCATAAAGTTTCTATCAATTTGCTGACAACTGTCTTTGGATAGGTGGATGTGGGCTAAACGCCGTTCTATTTTCGAAGTTTTACCATAATAAAATGAAGTGATAAAAAAAAACGCGGTTAAAATTTATCCTCTGATTGATATTGTTCATATCAATCGGTCAGCAAGAATGTCTGATTCCAGTTAACTAGTTTTAGCGTCTATTTAATACGTAATGCCGTGGCTCAGGATAGCAACTACTTTCCCTGTAAATTGACGAATACCCAGATGGGCCTCGTTTAGTTGTTACTCTATTCAATGACACTTTGAAGTCATCCTGCTTTGCTGCCCTTCTCATTACAAGTCTGCTGAAGCATAAAAATTCGAGAACCTACTGATGTCTTGTCTTATTTGAAATTAGAATTCCTTAAAGTCAATTTCTCTTCAGAATAGTATGAGTCTTATTCCACTTGCCGTCTTGATCTGCGATATGAAGAATGATTTCTGTAGATCAGTGGTGGGCAAATACTTTTAAGCTCGGGCCAAAATGAAATTTTCAAAATGTCTCCCGGGCCGGAGGACTATACCGCTTACGCTGTGCACACGCGAATGTTTTGGGTGGAGTTTTTTCCTCGCCCAAGATATTTTTTTGACAAAAACACTATAAGAATCATTTTAAAGTATTTAGAAAGAGAAATTTGACAGTTAATAAAAGATAATAGTAATAATATATTATCTTACTTAGGTGTATATGCGAACAATTTGTGCCCAGTAAAGTATGTCACGTAATTTTTAAAGAAATGTTACCCAAATATATTAAATTAATGGTCATTAAATAAATCAGTTAATGAAAGATTTTATTTTGATATTTATTTATATCTTAACAATACAAATTATTTTATTTTGGTCATAGTTATTACATTTTTATATTTATATTACATTTTGTAAATATAATAATAGAATTATAAAAAGAAAAGACAAACTTTTAACGTTAAAATAAAATAGTTTTAGTTAATGCGAAGCGTGAAATCTGGAACGTTCATTTGATATTATTTCTTCTAAATTTGGATCCAAATCACTTGTAGCAATCCTTAATACCGAGTGTAGATTTTCGTCAGTAATATGTGATCGATATTTATCTGTCGGGCAAATCCTTAACGAAAAAGTTCTTTCACAAATATATGTTGAACCATATAAAACTAGGTATTTAGGAGAGCACGTTCAATTCTATGTAGTAAGCCGACAACACGCTTTATGAGAGTATGTATGTTGCATACATTAAAGTAGGGATATGGTTACAGCTGTTCAAATTATAATGCTCTCTATTATTTATATATGTTTCATTATTTATATGTACCTAAGCATACAAATACTGCTGATTTCAACAAAATCGCATATAAGAGGTTAAAAAAATTGCATGCAGGATTTTTCCACGGGCCGGATAAAGTAAGCTAAAGGGCCGGATCCGGACCGCGGGCCAATTTTTTCCACCCTGGTGTAGATTATAGTAGGATATCATCTGGGATGCGTAATAGCCTACTACTGTCAAAAAGTTTTCCATTCGGTATTAATCCCTTATCTGAAGACGAAAATTTATACGGTTTTCTGTCCAGTGCCACAGTTTGTATGCACAGGTGAGTAGAGACGCAGGGAATTTAGGAAATATAAAAGGTGCTGTTTTCAGTCTAAATATTGTTTAGAGTTACAATGAAAAATTTACAGAAAGAAATAATTCAAGGTTATTGCATTCCATATCAGTGAACGTTCTTTTACGACAAGAGGCAAATTACAGAGATTTAGATTGGTTTGAAGCGTTATGGTATACTCTTTTGCTACACGAGGGCTAATAAAAACGGAACCTACTGTTTAAAACCGATTCCGATAGTGATTTTTCTTCTCTACAGTAGAAGACCTTGGCCTACACTGCTTCGTCCGGCCAATTACGATAATGTTTATAAATATTCATTCAATTTTACATCTATTTTCTGTACTGGGATGTTAAAGAAGTGATTATTTGTTTAGAGGTAGAATTTTGTTAGGGTTAAGTATATTATCAGATATACTTTCTTTTCAACAATTCATTAAACAATTTATTTAAAAAGCAATGTAAAACTAGACTAAACTAGTCATTTATTTAGTCTCCGGGAAAATGCAGTACATTATCTTGGGGGTGGAAACTTCTGTATATGATTATAACTATGAATTTTCCCTATTCTAACAAAGCTATTAACCCTTTTCAGTGACATATATATGTGAAACTGAAAAACCATTTAGGAAGTCCCTGTTTTAATAGTTTCTGAGTTTTGTTAAAGTAAGTAGAATAAATAATAATCCTTTCAGTTAATTATCTCATTGCTTTCAACAATTATTATTATTGTTTATTGTTAACATTTGTAATAAACTACACCGAGATATCGCAGCAACTAATATGATACATCGGTCCTGATAGGGTTAATCTCTTCTCTTCTGGCATCATCCTGTCTGTAAGTTTTTTGTTTAGTTTTGTTATTTAATGTACAGAAGTACATAAAGTTGAATTATTGTAAGACAGTAATGTGCAAAAAATAACTTTTTTTCCAACTTTATAAGAAGTGTGCACATTTCCTCTGATTACTATCTTTCTTAAATTTTAAGTACCAAATGTTACACCAATGTATGATATTTATAACTGAACAATCCAATTACGCATTAAATATGAAAGCTAAAGTATTCAGATTGCTTCGTTGATGGCGTGTGCATTTTTCTCCTATAAATAGATATTCTGAGCTACGACTGTCTATTTCAGTTGATATGATGTGTTTAGTTTTGTTATTTAATGTACAGAAGTACATAAAGTTGAATTATTGTAAGACAGTAATGTGCAAAAAATAACTTTTTTTCCAACTTTATAAGAAGTGTGCACATTTCCTCTGATTACTATCTTTCTTAAATTTTAAGTACCAAATGTTACACCAATGTATGATATTTATAACTGAACAATCCAATTACGCATTAAATATGAAAGCTAAAATATTCAGATTGCTTCGTTGATGGCGTGTGCATTTTTCTCCTATAAATAGATATTCTGAGCTACGACTGTCTATTTCAGTTGATATGATGTGAACAAACCTACAGAATTAGAGTACTATAAATTACCTCGGAAGCTGTATTGGGCACTCAAAGCCTAATTAAAATACGTATTTGCATGATAAACATCCCTAAATCAACCGAAATCTAAATATCATCGTGCGTCTTTGGCATTTATTAACGATTTTCAGTTTCTGAAGCAGTGAGTATGTTATGTTTGGTTATGAATTTTCCTTTCTCTAAATTGGATGGTGGAGGTTTAGGCAAAATCACGTGAAATACTAAACTGGATTGCGTAACGTCATCATATCTTTCAATTTAACATTAGTTTTTGTTGTTGTTACTATTCACCCTGTACACCATACACTGGAGACTAAAGAGCCTTTTGACACTGAAAGATACCATTTTTTAAGGCTGAAATATTCATTAATTCGTATTTATGTGTTTTTTCATTATTTCAATTTCGCTGAAATATTCGTTAATTTGTAGTAAATTTTTGACTCCAAGTCCTGTATATTCTTTAATAGAATCCAATAGTATTTATCAATCTATTGATATGTATATAAATATATAGATATGTGTATGTAGATATGCATATAGATATTATATATTATATATTATATATAGAGAGAGACAAATATATAGTAACTATAGTTTCTGATTTTATATATATATATATATATATATATATATATATATATATATATGGGGAGCTTTAATTCCCCTTACGAATAAAGAAAGATGTAAAGCAGGGGTAGGCAACGCGGCGCCCGCGGGCGCCATGGCGCCCCCGATCGATTTTTAATGTGCCCTCGCTGGACTAATGTAAATGTATGATAGCCAGAGCGATTTACTTACTCTTGTCAAACGGCGATATACAGCAAGTTGAAATCCAATCTACTGAAAAAATCATTATCACATATCCCAAATACAAAACTATACTGTTGAGAGTTTAAATTTGAATAACGAAAATTTTACTGCTACATCATATTTAGAAATTATTGATAAGCTAATAGAAGAGTTTTTTTCTAGATTTGACGATTTTGTAGCATTAGAACCCGTTCTAAGATTTTTCATAAATCCATTCAATGTTACTGAAGATGATGTTCTTGAATTAGTTTCAGTGTATTTCGAGCTTCATAATATCCTAGAATTAGAAATAATAAACTTGCAAAGTGATATTATTTGAAAAGCGCATAGTAATGATAAAATGTTTTGGAATTTAGTCGGTGAAAATAAGTATCCTAATTTAAGGAAATGTGCGCTAAAAATTTATTCATATTGTGCAACATACAATTGCGAGTCTTTTGTTCTCAAATATGAAAAATTTGAAAATCAAAATACCGAACAAAGCTTAATGGCTCACATTTAGATAATTGTTTAAGGACCGGGAACTCTAAATATATCCCCAATTATAAGAAATTAGCTGAAAACATGGACAACCAAGTTTCACACTGAACTGTATTTATCATTATGTATGACACCAACAAAATAAAGTTATAAAAAATCTGTTTTTTTATGCCTATTTATACCTATTGATTATCTGTAAAATATGCGCCCTCGGTGATTTTCAAATTTAGTATTGCGCTCTTAAGAACAAACAGGTTGCCGACCCCTGATGTAAAGAATTAATTGTCTGCAAAACGTAATACAAGATTATAAATGAATAGAAACGATTGGGTAACTTACCCATCTCCCAGGGCTGGACACAAGAATTATGTGGACACATGTACACCAAGGAACAGGCCAATTTTCTAAAACTTTAACTTTTAATGCGAATAAGATTGAATAAGAATTAACGAATTCGAATACCGACTTTATCGTCGGGCAATTTACACCAAAGTGACTAATACATATGTTTTTCGTGCTTGAAAACCAAAAAAGAAAACCAAAAAACCGCAAGTCTGTTCTGTCTCAACCAGTGATGACTGGCGCCTCACACATCGTAATTAGAGTTCCGTTTTCGCCCAACATATATATATATATATATATATATATATATATATATATATATATATATATATATATATATATATATATATATATATATATATATATATATATATATATATATATATATATATATATATATATATATATATATATATATATATATATATATATATATATTAATTTTAATAAGTTTGTAATGACTTGAATATAACATTAGAATATAAAATTGAAATGTATATCATTTATATATATGTACTAGACGACCCGACAGACGTTGTCCTGTTTTAACGCTATAAATCCAAACCGTTTTGATGGAAAAGTAATTAAAACCATTATTTTAAAAATACTTGAAGCCACCCCGCGTACAGTCATCCCAAACGTAATTTGATTAAATTAAAATTCCCACATCGCCTGTACGGGGATTTGATTCTGGGACTTCTCGTAGAGAAGCCAGTTTCGCTGACCACTGCGCCACAGATACGTTGGCAATGAAGGGTTTCAAGTGGCGTTATAATAATCTCAAAAAGCGTGTAATTCTGGATTTTTTATAAAGAAATTTTCTATCGGATCAAAGTGTGAATCTAAACACTTCTCGAATCAGCTTAATTACATACACAAAATTTCATCAAAATCAGTCCCACCCTTTAGGAGAAGTTCTATTACAAACACACGGATTGAAGAATTTTATATATAAACATATATGTCAGGTTTAAAAATGGGGGTTAAGAATTAAGCGAGTTATAATTAAAAATAGTTAGAACTCATTAACGATACCTTAATAGGAGAAAGACACACCCTCGAGCGGAACTATACAGAGTACAACAGCTGACGCGGAAGTAGACATAGGAATTTTGCTTAGGTAGTAAAGCCAAAAACGACAGTTCTGAGCGGGAACTCGGCGCAGATAACATCCTCTACGCTTGTCGTGGCAATTATGTAAAGGATATCTAAATGGTGTAGCCATGGATAGAATGATTACAATAAAGAAGATTTTATATATGAAATCAAATGTGTTTTCCATGCCTTAACCACTCGTCCATGTCATATATATATATATATATATATATATATATATATATATATATATATATATGTGTGTGTGTGTGTGTGTGTGTGTATATATGTGTGTGTGTGTGTGTGTGTGTGTGTGTGTGTGTGTGTGTGTGTGTAATGAGACTGACTTCTCGATGGGGGGTTGCAGTCATGGCCATAAAAATGATACCGTTTCAGCTATAGACCTTTATTAAGATAACTTTGAAGGACGGGTTCCCACTTCATCATAGGGACAAACTGAAGGGTCAACTAGCATGCAGTTCTATGTACAAGACGCTTAACACCTGGGTCAACATCTGTGTGAAAAATATCTCTAGAAAAATCTGTCTTTGCTAGCGTGTATCTCCTTTTTATTTGGAAGCTTCCTAAATTGTCCTCTAGGGCCATGTAGGATTATAATTGGTCAGGTCCCTTCTCCGAGGGCGTAAACTGTATCCCCAGTGGTCAATTTAGTTTAGGGGTTAAAAAGGGGAATGGAAAATGACGCTGGAATTTTTACCCTTGATTTAAGCTTTGAAAACCCCTGAGAATTTTCCTTACATATATATATATATATATATATATATATATATATATATATATATACATATATATATATATATATATATATATATATAATGTGTGTGTGTGTATGTATGTATATATATATGCTTATATATATATATATATATATATATATATATATATATATAGATAGATAGATAGATAGATAGATAGATAGATAGATATGCACACACCCGTCGACATTCTTGAAAAAAGCAATGGAGGAAGGTTTAGGGGGTTCCGGTATTACAGAAATACATCCCGGCCTAATTGCCTTCTTATTGCAGAAAATCTAGCATAGCACTGCAAATCAAATACCATAACATGATAAGTACTGCAACTTTTTAAATTTTCAATTCCTTAAATTTTTTTTCCTTAAATTTTTTTTCAAATTTTAAAATTTTGGACACCCTTGAATCTTCATATAAACATCATGAAAAGAATTTCTATTATCAGTTTGGTTTAAAAATTGTGTTTATTACTTTCTTATTTATGTATTTCAAAAGTTATCTTGCGGGTAAGTGAATTTTATATTTTTCATTTTGTGTAAAGGAAGCTGTTGTATCTTGGACCTATTTTTAGGTTTTATTAAAAATTCACTTTGTACATTATTTTGATACTAGAGTTTGTTAAAGTGTGCATGTGGGTATATTATAATTTTTATGTTAACGATTTTTCTATTATAGAGCATTTTAAAATTAAATTTCAATTAGGGCTAAGATACAACGGTATAACATACCTTGAACCTATTGTTTTGAATATTTATCTCGTCAATGTATTTGTACTTCTCTCTAATCAGCAATCTCTAGAAACAAGAAATACATTTTACTGCAACAAAAACAAAAATTATGATATATATTACAGTTTTACACCCAATGTACTCTGAGGCATGATGTTTATCAAATAGGAACAGGAAAAAGAAATATTACTTATGAAAATTCAAATGCTTGCACGAATAAGGGATTTCTTTGAAATAAAAGCAAAAGAAGAAGAAGAAAAAATAGTTTAAAATAGGACTTGTTATATCTTGGGCCTAAACTGCGGTAACACAAAGAAGCCGGTCCATTTATTGCTTAAAAATAATTTTACACGTATAGAAAGATTTATTTTAATGTATATTAGAAGAGTCTGGTAAGTATTTTGTAGTAATTTATGAAAAATTAATTTGAGATTTTAAAAGTTAACAAAAAATTTCATAAGGAATTAATACAGTAAAATCTAAGTTGCCTCTAAAGAAACCAAACAGTTTTGACAACTTAAGTGGAGTGAAAATTTCTGAAAAATAACAAATAATTAAATATTTTCATGAATTCTTGTAGAATTCGGTGAGAAAAATTAGATTTTCATGTTCTAATACATGCTAGTGACGAGCAAAATTCATTAGGCTACAAAATTAGCCCTCTTTCTGTCCACGTGGTTTGCGCGACCCTCACTAACTCCGGCTTCAAAAGGCAATACCTGCAAGGTGTTGCAAGAGGCCCGCTAGAGAATCAAGTAGCCTTCCAAATTCCTCTAACGACTGCTACTCTGCGTTCGCTCACCAGTAGCGCCTAAGGCTCGATAGGTGCTCGCCGGGTACTTTGAAGGGAGTTGGCCAGCTCTGGTGGCCCAATACTTGCGATCTGTACACCACCGCCACTACAAGCCTGGACGGCCTCGCGGCCATATGGTCTCGGATTGGTGCTAGATTGTTTCATCCATTTCTTACATTTGATTCATCAAACCTAGATAAAATGTCCGTAAGAACGCTATATTTCCAGTCGTCTATAGCCTCACCATCAACAGCAGGTGCTTTTCCAGAAATCATTTTAAAAGAAAAGTAATATCTGTCTGAAACGTTCCAACGAACAATTGCTTCCAATGAAACCTACAATGCTCACCTCCTCAGCAATTTCCATCACTTTTTCTCTAAGAATCACGACAGAAATTAGCACATGTTGTGATCTGGTATGTTTTAACCATCGAACTAAAACCTTCTCGATCTCGTCAAACATCGATTTTCCCCATTCTCTTTCTTTTATTTTTGTAGCCAGCTGTTTGATGCCTTGTTACGATGAAAGACTAGCATTTAATGTAGTCCTGGAAAATAGTGTTCTTTAGGAAAAGCTGTTTTCGAAACATTTAAATTTCTTTTTTTTTTTCTTTGAAAGATAAGTTTTCATTTCATTGACGTGTTAAAAAAGTAATCCAACCACGAAAATGAAAGAGAAAAATAGACCTTAAATAGACTAAAAATAGGCCCCGTGAATAGTAGAGTATACTCCCTGTAAAATAAAACCACACTCGTGTGCAGCAAGAAAAAAGTCTACACTCCGCAGAGTCACAGCGAGGAGTGTGCTTAGAATAATCAGCAGCAAGATTCGTAGTACTCAAATCCCCCTGAGTGGGTAAGGAAGGAATGATTAATCAAATTCAAAAATTCAAATACATACACTCAAAAAGTTTATGTAAATGTTTGCCTTTCTTAAATTAAAAGGGTGGGGGTGAAAAGCTCACACGATGACATTCAAAATGTAAAAGAAAGAGGCTTTGGAGCATTTATGAGGGTGACGAGTTATCCGGAGTAGATTAAATTTGGTGACGGGTAAAAGAGAGTTATTTTACATTATAGTGTACGAGACCTTGAAGGGACCAAAGGTAAACAACGACGGAGTGACGACTTATCAGGTTGACAACTTAACGAGGTTTTACTGTATGTCCAAAATATTATCAGATTTTAATAAAGAATTATAATGTGGCTAATTTACTTATACATCAACATACGTGTGTAAACAAATTATAATTCCAAGTTACTTTATAACGCATTATTAATCATTATTATAAATCATTAACTCAAATTTATCAAACTTTGTACACATCTGCATTGAAAATAACTAAATTCGTTACTTTAAAATAATTTTTAGGTAAGAAATATAGTTTTAAGTAAGAAACGTTTAATTTCTTAAAGTTTAGTTAGTTTTAAATGCCCTTTTCAACTTAAATTTTCATACATTCTTAAGAAAATTTTAACATACACACCTAATATGCATTATAAAAACTGTGTATTCACATTAAAATTCAACCTTTTGTACATTATTTAAATTCATTTTAAATTTAAACTGACATAGACATTCAAGGTTCAGACATGAAAACAGTTCTTACATATTAACTATGCAATCAATTGACATAATTATACACAAAGATGTTTTTTAAAATAGGTTTTGAAGTAATTATAAAGCGAAATTAGGATAACATTTAAAATTAAAGCGCATTTTTTTTTCAAAATTCTCTAATTAATATTTTTTAATGTGATTAATTTAGTTAAAATTAACTGTATTTAGTATAAAGTTTTATAATTGTTGATTGAATAGCTTTCACGTATAGTTTGTAAAGTGCACGATCCTCTTAAGAAGGATTATGACATGGTTTCCTAGTTACGTCGGAACAGATGTACGCTGTTTCACGACTGAGTGAGCTTAATTACTTTTCGAGGAAAAGGGAAAATTAATAAAATTTGAGTTTAAGACACATTTATAAAAAATAGAAATGATACATAAATGTTTAATTAGGTTGTTTTGTCATATTGAGAAGTGAGAAAAAATACAAATGAAATAATAATGTTTTTGTAAATGCTAAAAAAATTTAAAAAAAAAACAAAAAACAGAAAAATAAATCTTTACTTCTTTCAACATTAGATAGCTATCCTTTTTGTCTAATTATGTAACTATTGTTAAATCTGCAATGCAACTTTTTTTAAAAGTTATTTTAAATCAAGGAAATTAGTATTATATATAAGCTTTAATTATAAAAAATTATTGCTCGTTAAATTTATTTCAGGTTGAAACAGTTTATACTTCTAATTAAAAAATATTTCCGAAACAGGAAGGTAGCACTTTAGGGTCAAGTGCTCAAGAAACAAACAAAAATGACATAAATCTACCAAAATATGAAATGTTTTTGTTCCTCATGTATCAATCTGGGCGCTCACTTTAATAATGACATCAGTTTTTGCAAATCAAACCAATATTTTTATTTTACAATGTAACTCAGTTTTTATTACACTGCCTTCGTTTAAATTTTTTTTCTTTTCAGTTTGAATAGTTTAACTATATTAATGACTTCAATATGCTCTGGGAGCTTTATTGTTGTTCGAAATTTTATAAAAAAAAGTTTTCTATTTGGATAAAAATTAATTTTATTTCATATCATTTAGTATTATTTTTAGCGTTATATTGGTGTGCAGATTTTAGTTTCATGTATTAGGTATAACTTATGATCATCTTAAAAAAACTGTTAAAAGTTAATATTACAGTTAAGTACCCCTAGTCCCATTAAGATTATTAAAATTCTCAGTATTAAGGTATTTTCTTTTTGATGAAGCAAATATGGTAGAGAAATAATTAATTTATTGCGTCAAAGTTGGATATTCCTAGTCGTACTTTAATACTATTCAAAATTTGAGAAACTATGTAACAAAAGAAAAGTTTAACATTATTTTATTCTTTTGAAAATATTTTTATATTTGTATCTTTAAATGAATTTGACAAATTCAGATATTAGAATATCGTCGATTCCGCAAACTGCCTATTTTAAACTACGTTACTCACTAATAATGCATCTTAAAAGGAACATTGATATTTCCTGTAAATAAATGTGATACATTTTTCAAAACACACATAAAGTGAAATTGTAGCTCTAAAATATTGGGGTAGAAAATTAAGCAAATTGTATATGAAGTTTAAATATTGTAGTACGCACACCGTAAAAGATTTATATATTTTTTCTCTGGGAAAAGTTAGGAGAAACCTTAAAAGGAGAAACTAATCTACGTATAATATTTTAAATACAATTTCAAATTATTAGTAATGAAGTAGCTAAAATCATTGAATAGTAGGACTGTTAGTTTCATTGCGTTCATACGCAAATCACTAAATTATGTCACGGGAAGTATTAACACATTGTATCCGGGAAACGTACTAGTACGTTTTCTGACGATTGATACTTGAGAGCGGATCAAGTACTAGTACGGTTTAGTGAACAAGGTTTGTTTGTGGGTACAAAAATAACGGTATATACAGGAAAACAAAGCCGAATGTTCTTGTCTACTATATAGATTCTGGAAAAATTTAGACAGATAAAAACTAGTTTTTACATCAGTCTATGCGGAACCACAGAACGGGAAGTTTGATTAAAAAATCAATTTAGATTTAAAACTAACTCTTTATTTATCCTTGTGAAAATGATAGTATATATATATATATATATATATATATATATATATATATATATATATATATATATATATATATATATATTTGTTTATATATTTCAATATAAAATACGAATAGTTGGTTAAAAAATTAAATAATTTTCGATCTATAGAGATTTAACTGAATAACTAAATTTACGTGCAAAACGCCCACCCCCGCTACAATTTCGCTGCGAAATGTACCTGCACACAATGTGTTAAGTGATAGTTTTTAATACACCGTTAAATAAGTTAAAGATATTTTCATTCATTCATTTAAAGATATATTCATTGAATGTTAGGAGAACCTCAAAATGAGAAATTCATTACGCATAAAAATTTAGATGAATGTGCAATTTAAATTAATAAGTAATAGGATTATTAGATTTATTACGTTCATGCGGAAGTGGTTTAAATTTTATCATATACATGGCAAATGTTTGCGTTAAAAAAGGAGGGTTCTAACTTAAAAAGAAGGGAAAAGAAAATTAAATAAAAAATGTATCCATATTTTTTTACAAAGACAGAATCGGAATTGATTTTGGTAAAAAGATAACATCCAGCCAAACTGAATCAATTGACTTAGATACTTATGAGGCTTTTTAGTTCCCAATGCTGTTTCCGTGTTGATGTGTCATAAAAGCCCTCAATAAATTTGCATAAAGTCTAGCCACAATCAATCTCTATCCAACCTTGAAATGCGTGGATAAAGTTCGGATTTCCCCATCAAATCCCTTCTATAACATGTTCCGGCGGAAATCTAGCACGGCCTTGCTCGGCGAGGATGGGTGTGATGCAAATGCTTAGTTTGATTTGCTAGGTTTAAGCAACAGTCGAATGAATCAAAATTATTTGCTGCGTGTAAGCCTAATGAAAAAAAGAAGAAAAAGCGTTAGAGACATTCTGGACGGGGGAGTGACCCCAAATTCTAGGGAAGCAAAACGTTACGTGAGGGAAAAAATGAAATTCATAGGGTTGTCTGCCTGTTATTTTATCAACGAAACACCAGTTTTGACACAAGTTTCATATTAGAAGCTGTAACAAAATCCATTTGCTCTTGAACAATAATTTATACGGTAAATGAATTGAAATTTTTCGGATATCGAAATTTCAATAATTGGATCTGGGATAAGAAAAGTGTTAAAAGATACTTTTACATTCTTATACTTAAATACATATCATTATCAAAATACTTGAAAACAGAAGAAAAATGAGTTGGAAATATGATGCATGGGGCAAAGAATCCAAATTCTAAGAAGCAAAACGTTGCGTGATATGAAAAAAATGAAATTCATAGGGTTGTCTGCCTGTTATTTTATCAACGAAACACCAGTTTTGACACACGTTTCATATCAGAAGCTGTAACAAAATCCATTTGCTCTCGAACAATAATTTAAACGGCAAATGAATTGAAATTTTTCGGATATCGAAAATTCAATAATTGGATTTGGAATAATCTGGGATAAGAAAAGTGTTAAAAGATACTTTTACATTCTTGAATTTAAATACATATCATTATCAAAATACTTGAAAACAGAAGAAAAATGAGTTGGGAATATACTGCACGGGGCTAAGGCCCTAAATTATAGGGAAACAAAACGTTACGTGATGGGGGAAAGGAGATTTATAAGGTTGTCTGCCTGTTATTTTATCATTGAAACACCGGTTTTCATACAGGTTTCAAATTAGTATGTATAATAATTTTAAAAAATCTTCTGTCAATGCCTGTTATTTTATCAACGAAACACCAGTTTTCACACAAGTTTCATATCAGAAAATGTAGCAAAATTCATTTGCTCTCGAACAATAATTTATACGGTAAATTAATTTAAATTTTTCGGATATTGTAAATTCAATAATTGGATTTGGAGTAATCTGGGATAAAAAAAGTGTTAAAATATACTTTTATATTATTATATTTAAATACATATCAGTATCAAAATACTCGGCAATAGAAGAAAATGAGTTGGAAATATACTGCACGGGGAAAAGGCCCCAAAATTCTAAGAAAGCAAAACGTTACGTGTTGGGAAAAAATAAAATGAAATTCATAGGGCTGTCTGCCTGTTATTTTATCAACGAAACACCAGTTTTGACAGAAGTTTCATATCAGAAGCTGTAACAAAATCCATTTGCTCTCGAGACAATAATTTATACGGTAAATGAATTGAAGTTTCTCAGATTTCGAAATTTCCATAATTGGATTTGGAGTAATCTGGGATAAAAAAAAAGAGTTAAATAGTATTTTTACATTCTTATATTTAAATAAATATCGTTATCAAGATACCTGAAAATAGAAGAAAATGAGTTGGAAATGTACTGCACGGCACAAAGGCCCCAAATTCTAAGAAAGCAAAACGTTACGGATAAAAGGAAATTCACAGGGTTATCTGCCTGTTATTTTGTCAAAGAGATACTAATTTTGACACAAGTCTCATTTCAGAAGATGTAACAAAATCCATTTGCTCTCGAATAATAATTTATACGGGAAATGAATTTAAATTTTTAAGATATCGAAATTTCCATAATTGGATTTGGAGTAATCTGGGATAAGAAAAGTGTTAAAAGATACTTTTACATTCTTATATATAAAAACATATCATTATCAACATACTTGAAAATAGAAGAGAAATGAGTTGGAAATATACTGCACGGGGCAAAGGCACCAAATTCTGAAAAAGCAAAACGTTATTTGATGGGGGGAAAACGAAATTCATAGGACTGTCTGCTTGTTATTTTATCAACGAAACACCAGTTTTGACACAAGTTTTATACCAGAAGCTGTAACAAAATCCATTTGCTCTCGAACAATAATTTATACGTTAAATGAATTGAATTTTTTCGGATATCGAAATTTCAATAATTGGATTTGGAGTAATCTGGGATAAGAAAATTGTTAAAAGATACTTTACATTCTTATATTTAAATACATATCATTATCAAAATGCTTGAAAATAGAAAATGAGTTGGAAATATAATGCATAAGGCAAAGAACCCAAATTCTAAGAAGCAAAACGTTACGTGAGGGAAAAAATGAAATTCATAGGACTGTCTGCTTGTTATTTTATCAACGAAACACCAGTTTTGACACAAGTTTTATACCAGAAGCTGTAACAAAATCCATTTGCTCTCGAACAATAATTTATACGTTAAATGAATTGAATTTTTTCGGATATCGAAATTTCAATAATTGGATTTGGAGTAATCTGGGATAAGAAAATTGTTAAAAGATACTTTACATTCTTATATTTAAATACATATCATTATCAAAATGCTTGAAAATAGAAAATGAGTTGGAAATATCTTGCACGGGACAAAGGTCTGAAATTCTAAGAAAGCAAAACGTTATGGGGAAAAAATGAAATTCATAGGGCTGTTTGCCTGTTATTTTATCAAAGAAATACCAGTTTTGACACAAGTTCATTTCAGAAGCTGTAACAAAGTCGATTTGCTCTCGAACAATAATTTATACGTTAAATGAATTGAATTTTTTCGGATATCGAAATTTCAATAATTGGATTTGGAGTAATCTGGGATAAGAAAATTGTTAAAAGATACTTTACATTCTTATATTTAAATACATATCATTATCAAAATGCTTGAAAATAGAAAATGAGTTGGAAATATCTTGCACGGGACAAAGGTCTGAAATTCTAAGAAAGCAAAACGTTATGGGGAAAAAATGAAATTCATAGGGCTGTTTGCCTGTTATTTTATCAACGAAATACCAGTTTTCACACAAGTTTCATATCAGAAGCTGTAACAAAATCCATTTGCTCTAGAACAATTATTTATACAGTAAATGAACTGAAATTTTTCGGATATCGAAATTTCAGTAATTGGATTTGGAGTAATCAGGGATAAGAAAAGTGTTAAAAGATACTTTTACATTCGTATATTTAAATACATATCATTATAAAAATACTTGAAAATAGAAGAGAAATGAGTTGGAAATATACTGCACGGGGCAAAGGCACCAAATTCTGAAAGGAAAATGTTACGGATAAAATGAAATTCATGTTGCTGTCTGCCTGTTATTTTATCAAAGAGATACCAATTTTGACACAAGTTTCATACCAGAAGCTGTAACAAAATCCATTTGCTCTCGAACAATAATTTATACGTTAAATGAATTGAATTTTTTCGGATATCGAAATTTCAATAATTGGATTTGGAGTAATCTGGGATAAGAAAATTGTTAAAAGATACTTTACATTCTTATATTTAAATACATATCATTATCAAAATGCTTGAAAATAGAAAATGAGTTGGAAATATCTTGCACGGGACAAAGGTCTGAAATTCTAAGAAAGCAAAACGTTATGGGGAAAAAATGAAATTCATAGGGCTGTTTGCCTGTTATTTTATCAAAGAAATACCAGTTTTGACACAAGTTCATTTCAGAAGCTGTAACAAAGTCGATTTGCTCTTGAACAATAATTTATGCTGTAAATGCAATGAAATTTCAAGGATATCGAAATTTAAATAATTGGGTTTCGAGTAATGAGGGATAAGAAAAGTGCTGAAAGGTATTTTTGCATTGTTATGTTTAAATGCATATGATTATCAAAACACCTGAAAAAAGCAGAAAAAATCGTTAAAAATGTTCTGCACGGGGGAGTGACCCCAAATTCTAGGGAAGCAAAACGTTACGTGATGGCGGAAATGAGATTTATAAGGTTGTCTGCCTGTTATTTTATCATTGAAACACCGGTTTTGATACAGGTTTCAAATCAGCATACATAGCACGTTTAAAAAATCTGCTCTCAAGCATTAATTTATACGGCACACGAAATAAATTTTATTTTACACAAAGTAGCAAAGATTAATACTGAGAGATATTTAGCCATTGTTCTGCTTAAATACCTTTTTAATTTTTGTAATACATGAAGGAAGAAGAAAAATGTTAAACATTCTGCATAGGGCAGTGACCATAAATTCTAGGAAAGCAAAACGTTACGTGATAGAAAAAATGAAATTCATAGGTTGTGTGCTTGTAATTTTATCAGCTAAGCACCAGTTTTAACACAGGTTTCAATTCAGTAGCTGTAACAAAAGCCAGTTCAAAACTCCACTTTCGAACAATAATATATACAGCAAATGTAATTTCTCGAATATCAAAATTTAATTAATTAGGTTTGATGTAATGGGAGAAAGGTAAATTGTTGGGGGGTATTTGGATTTTTCTGTTTAAACACATATCATTATAAAATTACCTCAAATGATTAAAAAAAATGTTAGAAATATTGTACACGGGAGAAAGACCTCAAATTCTAGGCAAGTAAAACGTTACGTGAGAGGGAAAAGAAATATAGGGTTGTCTGAGTATTAGTTTATCAGCAAAACACCGATTTTGACGCATTTTAACTCAGTAGTTGTAGCACGATTCATTTAACAGAGGATAGGCTACGTTTTCAGTACATCCAAATAGACTAGGAGAAATCCTTTTGACTACCTTCTTTAAATGTCAAAAACTGACACTTTTTTCAAGATTTGTTAAATAAAAACTAAATTTTAAATATATTCAATCATTATTTAAAAGTTTGGTTAATTTTAACAATGTAAAAATATCTGTTTTAGTATTCATTCGAGAATTATGAAATTGATCAGCCAAGCGACATGCTACATCTTCTCTAGAGAGATTTTATTAATAGATTTCTTTTCTTTTTTTCCTTACTATGGAGCGTCAGAACGGCCGAGCGGTCCAAGGCGCTGCTTTCAGGTCGCAGCCTGATCTTCCATGCGTCGGTTCGAATCCCACTTCTGACGAATATTTAAATAATCATTTGCAGAACGATAGCCGATTGGTTAGGGTTCTGGCCTTCGGAACCGGAGTTCTGGGTTCGAATCCCACAGTGGCACGGATATTCGTAGCCGTTCGGAATCGGCTTTAAGCTGTAGGTCCCTGCCTCATCAACCCTCGTGTTGAAAACAGTAGACCGAAGCATTCAAAACCAAACCTTACTATGGAAAACCATTCAACATATAATTTGGCTTAATATTAGCTGCTTTAACCTAACATCAGCAAAGACTACTATTGCTCATAGAACTAAAAATAAAATACTAACCACAGATAAAATATTTGTTCAATGGTCAAAATCACCGCAGACAGCCTATTTGGATGTACACATGACTTTAGAAATAATGAGTAAAATCAAATACTTTTCATCTTCTTATTCTCTAAGAATAATTAGGGAGAACCAAGAAGTAAATAAAGGAAATATGAGAACCGCAAACATGTTTGTAGTCAAGATGACTGTTTCCTCCTTACTATCGAAGAAAAAAGCAAATGAAATTTATTGAATGCCAAACTTTAAAGAATTAAATTCTGTATAATGTGAGAAAAAACTATTGATAGATGTTCCGATAGTGTTCTGCTTATATACCTACCTGTTTCAAAATACCCGTATAAAAGAGGCAAAAACGTTAGAGATATTCTGGATGGGGAAGTGACCCCAAATTCTGCGGAAGTAAAACGTTACGTGATGGGAAAAATAAAATTCATAGAGTTAGTTCACAGGCTCTTATTTCATCACCAAAACGCTGGTTTTGACATAAGTTTCAACCCATTAGCAGCAACACAATCAATTTTTAAAAACTGCTGTCTATCAATAATTTAAAAGGCAAATGAAAGCAAGTTTCTCTCATTTAGAAAATTCATGAATAATATATTACAAGTAATGTCGTTCCTAACAATGATATTCGGAATTGATATTAAGTATTGAATTCTGGTGTCATTATTAGCTCATGTAGCCAAAAATTCACTTATTTTGGGAGTTATTTTGATACTGTTTTGTTTAAATACATTTCCTTTTCTAAATACCTGGACAACTATACCTATATTTGACATAGCATGAAATGTAGGTATTTGCAGGGGGGAAATTTTATATTTTAACCCTTAATTTGGCTAAGTCCGCTACACCAGACATGTATATTTATAACTACTACATAACATAATTGTCAGTGTTCGCCACAGCGGACATTAATTATCTCAAAAATGGAAAATGATATTTTTTTTTGTTTATTTTACAGAGATCCTAATGTCTATACAGACATGGGAAAATAACAGAAATTAAAATTAAAAAATATTTGAAGAAACATCTTGTCAAATTAAGGGTTAAATATCTCAAAATTTAGATAAATTATATTGACACTCACATTTAAAATTAAAACACCATATAAATAATCATAAAAATGTTCGTTAAAAAAGTCTGAAAACAACCGTAAAACAGTTTTTAATCTTTGATGTTAGTGTGGTTTATTGAAGTTTTCATTGCCGTCGCTTTAACTATTTTTTTATCTTTAAATTTTTGCTAGAACGGGCCTAAATTTTTTATTTAAGTAACTACGTGTCGTTTTTTATTATTACTTTTTCCTTTGCTTTTTTTAAACGAATGGTAGAAAGTAAGCAATTGAAACAATAGTACGCAAAACGAGGGGAGCCTTAATAAGGAGACCTTCCGGGTATGGCATCTGTCAAACCACAGGAAATTATCCTCAAGCGTGGGAACTAACGAGAACCATACGATATAGAGAGGAATTAACCCTTTAATCCTTTGTGCCTCAACAATCACGAATTGAAGAATAATTCCTCAAATGTTAAGAATACGTCGTATCAAATAAATAAAAAAAATATTAAAGGAATTTAAAACATAAAAATGAAAATCGACAGGAAAAAAAAAGTGTATTATTTAACAAAAAAATTTTTCTTCTTATAAAAAGACAGTCAATTTATTTTCAAAAAAATTATTTTTAATAAAATATTTAAAACTACCTTTGAGAAAAATGTATCCTAGTGTCTATCTTTAAAAAAATAAATTAAAAATTAAAAGATTATCAAATGCAAATTTTATTTCTGGATTAATCATGTGCATCTTATTAAGTGATAAATAAAACTTTGATAAAAAAAATAAACTCAGTATTGCCACTTGATAAGGATTCTATTACTAAACTTTGTCAATTGTGAGGATATCATTAGTCAACAAAACAGCAATTTCAAGTTCGCAGAGGAAATGGCATTCATTTTTTGTATGTAGCAAATATGTAACACGATGCAATGTTTGAGCGTTTTGGTTCTCTTACTTTCTTCGTTTATTTTATTTTTTTTTTTTTTTTCAAAATTTGTTGTATTATGGCTTCAGAAATAATCAGCCTTAAGCAAAGCAAAAGAAAATAAGTGTTGAAGAATTTACAAACTATTTAAGAAACATTAAAAGTGGAGACTGAAAGCATTTCTTAAATGCTTAAAAGGTTAAACTATAAAAAAGACTCTTAAAAAATAGAACTGAATGCTCGGCAAATTGATGCTCAAAACGGCTTACTGAATACGAAAAGTTACGAAAATATCAGTTAGTGGTTTGAATTACAGAAAGCTACAACCAAAACAGAAAATAAAACTGCGTAATTAATGACCTACAGTGCAGAAAGTTACTTCTGATTCTGTGCATTCCCATCAGCTTGAATGCACTTATTAAGTGGTCCACAAAATTTCTAATAATATCTAATAAACAAACAAAATTAGTAATAAACATTAAAATTTCCTCTAAAATATTAAACTGGTTAAAAATTATGAAAGCTGAAAAGATAAATAAAGACAAATAAATTTAAAAGTAACAAAGAGAGATTTAAGTTTGAAATGAAAGCTAAAAAGATAAATCAAGACAAATAAATTTAAAAGTAACAAAGATAGATTTAATTTTTTATGAATTTAGAAAATAATAATGAGCATTTTAAGAACTAAATTTATTTTTAAAAAATCAATTAAGCAATTGGGAAAATTGTGATTTTACATTCATTTTTTATATAATCCTTCCCGCTATCTTTAAAAGTAAATGCTATTGATAGCAATATATCGATAATAGGGAAAATATACTGCCTATTACTCTGAAGGAGAAATTATGTTAGGTCATTTTTTTTTTTTAAATATTCAACGAAACAAATTTATATTTCTTTAAGAGACCGCATGTTGTCAAGTATACGTTTTTATTAAAAGCTTCTGTCTAAAATTAATATACAAGCTTCTTTGAAAATTTGGAGGACATTGTGACCAAGTTGTCTGGGGGTGGCAGGCCGAGCCTAAGGGTCTACTGCCTGGTCTCTGCTTTAAAATTAACGAGGACCCGCTTGAGCATAAGTCGTACTTTCACCCTTGGGGTGCTCGTCAAAACGAAAGGCGCACCCTTTACTTTAACACATTGTATGCGGGACACGTACTAGTATGTTTTCTGACGACTGATACTTGAGAGTAGGCCACGTACTAGTACGGGTTAGTGTAACAACATGGTTTGTTGTGGGTACAAAAATAACGGTATATACAGGAAAACGAAGCCGAGTGTTCTTGTCTACTACATAGATTCTGTAAAAATTTAGACAGATAAAAACTAGTTTTTACATTATTAAATTTATGATTGTTGCTCTTTTCATTTTTTTATAATGTAAAAATGCTTATATACAACATAATTCGAAAAATTAAAACTATATACTACTATTTCTATTTCATTTTTCGTATTTACGATACTATTATAAATTTATCCACTAAAAAAATATTTTTTGTTTATAAAAATCTTATGGTTGTTATTTATGTATTTCTATTTATATATTTGTTTATATATTTCAATATAAAATAAGCCGAACGATGGCCGAATGGTTAGGGTGCTGGCCTTCGGAACCAGAGTGCGTGGGTTCGAATCCCACTATGGCATGGATGTTCGTAGCCGTTTGGAATCGGCTTTAAGCAGTAGGTCATGTTTCATTAGCCCTCGTGTTGCAAAAAGTAGACCGTAGCACTCCAAACCCAAACCAATATAAAATACAAAAAGTTCGTTAAAAAATTAAATAATTTTCGATCTATTGAGATTTAACTGAATAACTAAACTTACGCACAAAACACCCGCTCCCGGTACAATTCCGCTGCGAAATGTACCCATACACAATGTGTTAATACGAGTAACCTCCGGCTCAATCGTGTTTGGTTTGACTAAGTGGCATAAAACAACAACATATTTATGTAATAATAGAAAAGGTAAAGTAATTAACTTAAACATACATATATGTAATTCGGGATGATCATTTCCACTTATTTTCTTTTCACACGAATTACTTTTAGATGCTAAATTAAAAGGGATACAAAAATTCCACGTTGTGTATTTTTTTTTTAAATTTTGTCATTACAATTTCATTTCACCATATATTAGATTAAATTTCAAATTACCAAGTTTTACTGAAATAAACACACAGATTTGATCGAATATCCTTTCCTGATATCTTTCACTGCGAGCGAGGAATGCACCTACAGAAGCCAAAGAGTAATCATTTTTTCTATCTATAAGAGTAAATGCTATTGATAACAATATATCGATAATAGGGAAAATATTCTCTCTATTATTTTTAAATATTCGACGAAATAAATTTATATTTCAGTAAGAGACCTCATATTGTCAAGTATAGTTTTTATTAAAAGTTTCTGTCTAAAATTAATATACAAGCTTCTTTGTTTTACATATTTGTGTAATAATAAAACATGTTAAGTAATTACCTTAACAAACATATATGTAATGCAGAATAATCATTTCCACTTTTCTTCTTTTCGCAAGAATTACTTTTAGATTTTAAATTAAAAGGGATACAAAAATTCCGCTTTGTGTATTTTTTAAAAAATTTGTCATTAATAGTCCATATATTAGATTAAATTTCAAATTACCATGTATTACTGAAATAAATATACAGATTTGATAGAATATCCTTTCCTGATATCTTTTTCTGCACGTGAGGAATGCACCTACAGAAGCCAAAGAGTAATCCTTCCTT
The DNA here is from genome assembly GCA_032207245.1 of Pardosa pseudoannulata. Taxonomy (NCBI): domain Eukaryota; kingdom Metazoa; phylum Arthropoda; class Arachnida; order Araneae; family Lycosidae; genus Pardosa; species Pardosa pseudoannulata. Next base: position 114,495,130 of record CM063502.1, on the reverse strand, counting down.
CTATCTATAAAAGTAAATGCTATTGATAGCAATATATCAATAATAGAGAAAATATGCACCCTATTACTCTGTGGGAGAAATTGCGTTAGGTCATTTTTTTTTAAATATTCGACGAAACAAATTTATAATTCTTTAAGAGACCGCATATTGTCAAGCACACGTTTTTATTAAAAGCTTCTGTCTAAAATCAATATACAAGCTTCTTTGTTTTACATATTTGTGTAATAATAGAATAGGTAAAGTAATTACCTTAAACATGCATATATGTAATGCCGAATGATCATTTCCTCTTATCTTTTTTTCACAAGAATTACTTTAGATTTTAAAATAAAAGGGATACAAAAATTCCGATTTGTGTATTTTTTTTAATTTTGTTATTACACTTTCATTTCCCCATATATTAGATTAAATTTCAAATCGCCAAGTATTACTGAAATAAACATACAGATTTGATCGAATATCCTTTCCTGATACCTTTTACTGCGAACGAGGAATTCACCTGCAGATGCCAAAGAGTAATCTTTCCTTCTATCTATAAAAGTAAATGCTATTGATAACAATATATCGATAATAGGGAAAATATGCTCCCTATTACTCTGAAGGAGAAAATGTGTTAGGTCATTTTTTTAATATATTCAATGAAACAAATTTATATTTCTTTAAGAAATCATATATTGTCAAGTATACGTTTTTATTAAAAGCTTCTGTCTAAAATTAATATACAAGCTTCTTTGTTTTACATATTTGTGTAACAATAGAATAGGTAAAGTAATTACCTTAAACATACATATATGATCATTTCCATTTATCTTCTTTTCACACGAATTACTTTTAGATTTTAAATTAAAAAGAATGCAAAAATTCCGCTTTGTGTATTTTTTTTTAATTTTGTCATTACAATTTCATTTCACCATATATTAGATTAAATTTCAAACTACTAAGTTTTACTGAAATAAACATACAGATTTGATCGAATATCCTTTCCTGATATCTTTTACTGCGAGCGAGGAATGCACCTACAGAAGCCAAAGAGTAATCCTTCCTTCTATCTATAAAAGTAAATGCTATTGATAGCAATATATCGATAATAGTGAAAATATACTTCCTATTACTCTGAAGGAGAAATTGTGTTAGGTCATTTTTTAAAAATATTCGATGAAACAAATTTATATTTCTTTAAGAGAACACATAATGTCAAGTATACGTTTTATTAAAAACTTCTGTCTAAAATTAATATACTAGCTTCTTAGTTTTTCATATTTGTGTAATAATAGAATAGGTAAAGTAATTACCTTAAACATACGCATATGTAATGCTGAATGATCATTTCCACTTATCTTCTTTTCACACGAATTACTTTAAGATTTTAAATTAAAAGGGATACAAAAATTCCGCTTTTTGTATTTTTTTTACATTCTGTCATTACAATTTCATTTCACCATATATTAGATTAAATTTCAAATTACCAAATATTACTGAAATAAACATACAGATTTGATGGAATATCCTTTCCTGATATCTTTTACTGCGCGAGAGGAATGCACCTACAGAAACCAAAGAGTAATCTTTCCTTCTATCTATAAAAGTAAATGCTATTGATAGTAATATATATAGATAATAGGGAAAATATGCTCTCTATTACTCTGAAGGAGAAATTGTGTTAGGTCACCTTTTTTAAATATTCGACGAAATAAATTTATATTTCTTTAAGAGGCCGCATATTGTCAAGTATACGTTTTTATTAAAAGTTTCTGTCTAAAATTAATATACAAGCTTCTTTGTTTTACATATTTGTGTAATAATAGAATTGGTAAAGTAATTACCTTAAACATGCATATATGTAATGCCGAATGATCATTTTCACTTATCTTCTTTTCACCAGAATTACTTTTAGATTTTAAATTAAAAGGGATACAAAAATTCCGCTTTGTGTATTTTTTAAAAAATTTGTAATTAATATTCCATATATTAGATTAAATTTCAAATTACCATGTATTACTGAAATAAATATACAGGTTTGATAGAATATCCTTTCCTGATATCTTAAACTGCGCTCGAGGAATGCACCTACAGAAGCCAAAGAGTAATCTTTCCTTCTATCTATAAAAGTAAATGCTATTGATAGCAATATATATATAGATAATAGGGAAAATATGCTTCCTATTACTCTGAAGGAGAAATTGTGCTAGATCATTTTTTTTAAATATTCGACTAAACAAATTTATATTTCTTTAAGAGGCCGCATATTGTCAAGTATACGTTTTTATTAAAAGCTTCTGTCTAAAATTAATATACAAGCTTCTTTATTTTACATATTTGTGTAATAATAAAATAGGTAAAGTAATTACCTTAAACACACATATATGTAATGCCGAATGATCATTTCCACTTATCTTCTTTTCACACGAATTACTTTTAGATTTTAAATTAAAAAGAATGCAAAAATTCCGCTTTGTGTATTTTTTTTTAATTTTGTCATTACAATTTCATTTCACCATATATTAGATTAAATTTCAAATTACTAAGTTTTACTGAAATAAACATACAGATTTGATCGAATATCCTTTCCTGATACCTGTTACTGCGAGCGAGGAATGCACCTACAGATGCCAAAGAGACGTGAGCATGTGTACGGTTCCCGTCAGCAGATTTGCGTGACAAGACCACAGAAATGTAGAGGAACTTTTCAAATCTGCGTGAGCAACTATCAAATATGCTTTAAATTGATATTCATGATGCTCTTGTTCTCAATATCTTTCAAATTATGTATATTAATGAACACTAAAGACTCTAATTTTTACAAATATTTATGATAATATCATTGCCCTTCCTAGCTAATGTAGTGAATTCCTTCCGGTTACATTGAGCTATGTTTTCTAGGTATATGAATAATTTCTTTATATTAGTTTGTCATAATGTTTATGTTTGCAGTTAGGGCAGTGAACTTTGTAACTAATAATGAAGCGCATTTGTCATTTGTTTGTTACCTTGAAAACGGATAAAAACGGAATTACTTCTATGTAATGAATATTTTGCCTTTTCTATAAAGAAAGGTCCCTACTAGAAAAGTCCCTATTTGAAATAATCTCAAGATTTTCTCAAAAAAAAAAAGAAAAAATTTTAGAATATCTTAAGTTATTTGGCCTACATCTTAAGCCTACAACAATCTTAAGATTTTCTTGAGACTATAAAATTAAGAAAATCTTAAGATTATAATCGGAAAGTTTTCTTGAGAATGTAGGCTTATGTGGGCTAAATAACTTAAGATATTCTGAAGAATTATAGAAATTTGATATATTGAAATATTCTTAAGATATTAGGAAGAATTATAGAAATTCGATACATTGAAATATTCTTAAGATATTATGAAGAATTATAGAAATTTGATACATTGAAATATTCTTAAGATATTATGAAGAATTTTAGAAATTTGATACATTGAAATATTCTTAAGATATTATGAAGAATTATAGAAATTGAATAAATTGAAATATTTTTAAAATATTCTGAAGAATTATAGAAATTTGATACATTGAAATATTCTTAAGATATTATGAAGAATTATAAAAATTTGGAATTATGAAAAAATGATTTATTTTCCCCCGTGGAAAAGATTTAACATTGCTTTTTTATGACTTTTCCTCCCTTGCACATAATCATCTAATTTTTACAATAGTATTAATACCAAAATTATTTGATAATAAAGCAATTTCCTATATTTGTTAACTGCAAATACAGTAGGTGTTTTCATTTGATTGCTACTGGAATCTTTATTAAGATGTGATATTAATGGAAAACCAACTTCAATGTATAAATGTTTAATTTTTTTCTTATTATTATTTTAAATTGTCAGTTCACATTATTATACACATAAACAGTAAAATAGCCCGCCCTGTAAAACTTTGCTGGCCTAGGTGGAAATTTATAATTGAAACAAATATTGCTCTGATTAAAGAAAATATAATGCTATTCAATTATTTAATTGATTATTATTATTTATGTATAATTTTAAATATTTAATTGTTCTATCAATAATGTTTTAATAATAACAATAAAAATAAAAATAACTACAATGTATTGCATTAAAATTTTTCCTCTAGAATAAAATGAATTTTTAAAGTAGCCCTTACATTTCTTGCGGTCTGAAATACATGCTTTTAACCCCTTCCGGTATGATTTAATAATGAAAAACTGTGCATGAAATAACCATTTAATTTTTATTTATAAAACTTGTTTCATTTTACAATTCTTACATATTCTTAATTAAAATCCACTTTTTACATAGTGTTAAATAATATCAGAAACAGTAAAATTAAGAAAATATCAAAGCAAAACATTAATAAGGTATACAGATAATAGTCTTCAAGCTAAGTGGTACTTTTCAAAACAAAGTGCAAAGGAATTCTTAATTGTTTACACCGCCAAGTAGTCTCACTTTTAATTTGATTCTTGTAACACACACGGCATTTCTTAGTAGGTTTTTTTTTTATTCTGACTCATTAATTTGGCAATGACTTGTACCAAGAAATTCTAAGTAAACAATATGCAATAGTGATTTGTGATTTTCACAAGTGATAAAAGTGTTGCCAAATTCAGTACACTAGAAATTTTAAACTAAATTAATTATCATATTTAACAGTAACTTTAATCGCATGACGAGTGTAGCTCGTCATTGTGCGGTATGGAATGAAAAACTAATGACGAGCTAGACTCGTCATTTTACCGGAAGGGGTTAAGGAAATATTTAAAATTACATATTGAGGTATTTTCTTGTTGGCTGAAATTGTAAATTGTAATACTGTTCCATTAAAATAAAATGGTTGATGCCCCTTGCATTTACTATAACATTACAAAATATCACGCCCAACGGAATAAAACTTAATAGAAAATTGCAATATGGAAATGACTGCAACATTAATACCGTATATTATATAAAGTGTAAAACAACTTCTTAAAAGAATAAACCACTTTATTCATTAGCCCACATTTTATGCTAAACATATTTTATGCTTTAATTCTCTCCTGCCTTTCTATTGCATTCCTCCCTCCTGTTGGCTTTTATAAGTCTCGTTAATTCTTTCTTTTTGCTTCACTTAGAGAGCAACTCACTCTTGATACACTAGCATATGGTCCGTCATATGACGGAATCAGTAAAATTTTTAATTTTACAAAATTGTAAAGTACCTTATGAGGCAGGTAAAAAAATGGTTTGTTTTTTGGCTGACAATTATCTGGTACACGCTCAATAATTTGTTTATCTTTACTGACCATTAATCTCGTATGTCTTTCGCTGGGTCGGGATATAAGTATCTTACTGACCGTATGTTAGTTTCCAACTTTAATGTATCTTGTCATATTACGTGATAGGATGGGCAGCAGAGGTTTTAATATTGACAGTGATTATTTGACGGTATATATGAATGATGTTCAAAATTTGGCGAATCGATTGGTTATGCATAAAAAACAAACACACAAACAAACAAACTTCTTAGTTTTCAAAGATGCATAACTTAAAAGCTAAGTATTTAGTAGTCCATGAAATAGACTCCCAGAATTTTATGAAAATATTTTGTTGTTAATACCGGTGATAAAATTTTCATTGCAACATAAAGCAATCAATGATTAAATTTAATAACAATATGGATGCCTCTATCCATTCCAGGTCCAACCGCTTCATAAATTCGAGGACAGGCGGACAGATAACTTAGGCTATTATTATATAGGGGATGCTTAATAATACCGTAAAGAAGATATCAGTGCAAGCGACACAGTATATATATTTATATGTGTGTGTATGTCTACATACTACATTATGCTTGCATTATCACTTGAATAAAAGATAATTTTTTATATACCACTAATTATGGTGTTATTTAAATTTTATTTCTAACTTTCTTTATCTTATTTTAATATAAGTTTTTCTGTTCTATAAGCATTATGTGTCGTTTTTAAACTATATAGTTAAAACCCTTAAACTAAATAATTCTTTCTGTGATTTTGTATGTATATCTTTTACTTTTTTTAGATGAAAATTAAAAGACGATATATTTTCGTATATTAACCCCTTCCGGTACGATTTAATAATGAAAAACTGTGCGTGAAGTAACCATTTATTTTTTATTTAAAAAAACTTGTTTTATTTTACAATTCTTACATATTCTTAATTAAAATCCACTTTTTACATAGTGTTAAGTATCAGAAACGGTAAAATTAAGATAATAGTCTTCAAGCTAGTGGTACTTTTCAAAACAAAGTGCAAAGGAATTCTGAATTGTTTACATCGCCAGGGAGTCTCACTTCTAATTTGATTCTTGTAACACACACGGCATTTCTTAGTAGGTTTTCTTTTATTCTGACTCATCAATTTGGCAGTGACTTGTACCAAGAAACTTTAAATAAACAATATGTAATAGTGACCTGGGATTTCCACAAGTAACAAAAGTGTTGCTAAATTCAGTACACTAGAAATTTTAAACTAAATTAATTATCATATTTATCAGTAACTTTAGTCGCATGACGAGTGTAGCTCGTCATTGTGCGGTATGGAATGAAAAACCAATGACGAGCTAGACTCGTCATTTTACCGGAACGGTTTAAAAAGGCTTATACAATTTAAATTTTCAAGACACAGCTGGTGTAATTTAATACTGTAGGGGACCTCTGGGTTTTGCATTAAGTCTGAATTCCGTTCGGTCCAGAAAGGACAGGGAGGTAAATAAAACTCAAGGTATAGATATTCTGCAAATTTAGGGACATTAGTATCTTTGTTGCAGATAAAATCTCAATTTTTATAATTTCTTACAAATCTATCTACTATAAAAAGGCTATTGTTTCAAAGAAAAGAATTTTACGAACTAGTTAGTTTAAATTACAAACTTTATATATAATACAGAAATTTAGAATAATTTCATTATTAAAATTAAGATTTTAAAATATCTATTAAGCGTCAATTATTAAAAAAGTATCCATTGAAAAATATTAACCATTTAATTGTTTTATTTTCAAATGTGATACACGTGATATTTCAATAGAAAAAAATAAATCTCCATAATCTTATGCATTCTCTAGGATAAGATTAAATGGTTAATTTAGCTGAATACTTTTCACATTTATAGTTATACTTATAACGCAAAGTAATTAATTTTAAGATTTACTTTCTCTGTATATGGAGAAATAATGAGCTTTATAGTTTTAATAATAATGAATCGAAATTTCTTTTCAATTTCTAGTGACGTTAAATTGGATTCGTTTTCGTTTAAGTACCTCAAAAAGAAATTTTGTTTTACTTGGCACAAGTTCAAGGTTTTTGAGCAGAATAGAAACATTGGTTTAGATTTATTTTCACTATACCTGATTAGAATTGAAAGTTTTTATATTAACCTAAAATGAAGAGGATCAATAAAATACTGTTTTTCTCTTGGGAGTTTTGTATAGTTCTTTCCAAAAATAAAAAATAAAATAAAATAAATATATAAAAACTTCGTTGATACAATCTCAGAAGAAAAAATTCAGCATATGTAACACGTAAGAGAATCTCTTGCGTGTACTCATATAAAATAATGGCTAAGAATCTCGTACATACTCATTAAAATATAACCTAAGACTGCCTGGAGACATTATCCTTAATGAAAAGTTTTATATTAACCTTAAATAAAGAGGGTCGATAAAATTATATTTTTTCCTTGTAATTCTTGTATAACCCTTTCCAAAAGTGAAAAATCAAACCAAACAAATAAAGGAACATTTCGTCGATATAAGATCAGAAGAAAAAATTCAGCAGATGTAACACGTAAGAGAATATCTTACATTCTCATATAAAATAATGCCGAAGAATCTCTTTCATGCTCATTAAAATATAACCCAAAACTGTCTGATGACATTATTCTTAATAAAAAGTTTTATATTAACCCTAAATTAAGAGGGTTGATAAAATTACATTTTTTCTTGTAATTCTTGTATAACCCTTTCCATAAATAAAAAATCAAATCAAACAAATAAAGGAAAATTTCATCGATATAAACTCAGAAAAAATTAAGCAAATCTAACACGTCAGAAAACATCTTACTCGTATTAAATAAAGTCGTATCATAGCCTAAGAGGAATGACCGCTGCTTTTAAGTATCAGAATAGGTAGGTTACACTGCTTACAGGAATATTTGTAGCCTATTGAAACTGGGTTTAAGAAATAGGTTCTGGTATCATTAAACCTCTTATATCATAAAGTCAACTTCAATCCACCATACAGAACTGGTACACGGTTGCATGCAAAATTGGTACAATTAGTTTGAAACACTGGGAATAATTAGTAAAAATATTAAAACCCCCAAAAAACGCTCGTGGATTTGTCATTATCTTTGTTAGTATCACTATTGAGTATTGTATATATTTATTTATAAAATATTTTTGCGAAAAAAAGTTTTAAATCTTTAGATAAGTTCATTTGAAAATAAAATATCCACGTGTAATAGATTTGCCATTTTCGGGGTAGGAAATGCTTCAACGATTTATAAAAACAGAAAAAAATATTTCCTCTGTAGCCAACGAAGCAAATTCGTCGCTTTCTGCTCGTATCCCCGTTTCAAGCATGCGGGAATTTTCACCTTTTCTCTTTTAACATGATTCGTAAAAATATGAAACCCCGAAGAAAACGCTCGTGGCTTTGTCATTATCTTTGTTAACATCATTATTGAATATTGTATATATTTATTAGTAAAACATTTTTGAGAAAAAAAGTTTTAAATCTTAAGGTTGGTTGGTTGAATGGGGTTTGACGGCTCTGAGTCCTCCTGTAACATATTGTGCCAAACAAATAGTTCAAACTTAAATCAATGCTACAAAGATGAAGGGAAAATTGCTATAAAATGATGACAGATGACAAAAGCAAACAATTTAAAACATGCAAAAAGAGTGCAGAAAAGAGACATAACAAAATCAAAAGTAAAGAAAAACAGCAATGAAGCACAGAATTCAGATATGAGGGTAAAAACCAATGTCTTTTAAAAACTGATAGAATGTGATGAATTATCTAAAATATCTTTAATATTAATAGATGAAGAGTTAAAATGATGAAACCGGTAATTTCATTTGAAAATAAAGTATCCATCTGCCATAGATTTGCCTGTTTTGGGGTAGGCAATGTTCCAATGATTTATAAAAACAGAAAAAATATTTCCTCTGTAGACAACGGAGCAAACGCGTCGCCTTCTGCCCCTATACCCGTTCCAAGCATTGACGGTACCACCTACTTGTGGACTAAAGACATCAAATGGTGCTTGTTTGGTCCAAGTCTGGTAAGGGGGCATTGAGAAGCAACCGTCACCTCTCTGAGAAATACTTCCAAGAATGCACAGAAGAGTTTGATTAACATTAAAAACAATCGAACAGAATTTTCAAAAAATAGTTGAAAATATTTTTGTCTCAATAGTAAAATGCGGTGATTTAAGACTGATGACAAATAGGGAACCAAATAATGAAAATAGACTGTCATCACACTCAGTTCCCCCATCATTAATATATTACTTTTTTAATACTATATATTTTCTAACCAAATTTTGATCAATACACCAATATTGGTCATACCTTTTATTAAAGTAGTTTTGAAAATCACCCTTTGTTTTTCTCAATACACAATATAGTATACTGGATCTAATAGAGAGGAATTATCGGATTGCTGATTGAAAATATAGAATGCGAGTCTAACAGTTGGGAAATTATTGGTTGCTATATCAACTGATTTCAAAAACAGGAATCAGCGAACTTTTTCTGTAAAGGCGCCGGTAGTTAAAAAGAGGTTGGAGGAAACCTTTATCGTGTACTGTCAAAACTTATAAATAACGCAAGGCAACCAAAATATTGAATTTGAAAATCAACATTATTAAAACCGAAAGATCAAAATCAGGAGTCACCATTATTTACGTATTCAGAAAAAAAGTAAAATCTCCGAACAGAAAATGAGTGAGTTAATGTTTTTTTTTTTCGTTTTACTGAACAATTGTTTAGCCAATCGCAATAAAAATCGCTGACAGTTGAAAACATCAAAAATCCTTATAGAATTTACTTGCCTCAACCAGCATAGATCCTGCTTCGGAGTGTATTGTTTCGCATGGAAAAAAGTTATTCTTGATTTACTAATTACTCTATATCCTAGTCATTGGGGGGGTCTATTAAATTATATAATAAAATAATACAGATAACGAAATTGAACAAAAGTTAAATAACCACAAATGTATATTGCATGAGTCAGAAAGTAATATAGAAAACAACCCTTTTTTTAAACCATTAAAAATAATTACTTAATCTTTGATTTAGCAGAAAGCGTTTGAAAATTATTTAAAATAATTAGTTTTAATATCACAACTATATAATGTAAACTTTAAATCTTGAACACGAATTTTGTAATTAACATTAAACTTGACATTACAGCATCACTTTATAATTGACATTGCATTATGATATTTTAAAGTTAGTTACAGTCAATCACCCCCCATAGAAAATATATATATATATATATATATATATATATATATATATATATATATATATATATATGTAAATATATATATATATATGTATATATATATTTATATATATATATATATAAATATATATTTATATATATGTATATATATAAATATGTATATATATTAATATGTATATATATAAATATTATATATATATATATATATATATATATGTATATATATATATATATATATTTATATATATATATTTATATATATATATATATATATATATATATATATTGAGAACCCCCCTCTCATTATGCGTGCAGAGACTATTAATCATATTAATAATCATTTTTAAGAGAAATATAATGATTCTTCTTTAACAATGATAATTAATAAACTAATTTACAAAATATTCTAATAACAAATGTTAACGATGGGAAAATTTAAAAAAAAAATGCACGTACACTTTTCGTTTTCTCAACAATATCATTAGCAAAAGTGGGTTTTTTGTTTGTTTGTTTTTTTTGGGGAGCTCTACGGTCTACTGTTTTGCTCACGAGGGCTAATGAAACAGAGATCTACTGCTTAAAGTCGATTCAGAACGGCTACGAATATCCATGCCAGCACCGGGATTCAAACCCACGAACTCTGTACCGAAGAGCAGCGCTCTGCCAAAGAGGAAAATAAACTTTCAACAAAAAAAAATAAATAAATCTTCTGTCCAGTATATGAATATATATATAACTTTCAGAATCTTATTCTATTTCTTCCGTATGCTATACCTCTTTCAAATTTCATTTTATATTTTTTTTACAAGTAGAGTACAAAGTAATACGTAAAATATATCTGCTTATATCTTTTAATAGTTTTTATTAGATAGTAGTACCTATTTTTTCCATTTTGTTTCTGACGTATGTGTTACTGTAAATTTCTGTCAATCTTTCTACATAAAATTATAATATCTACTAAATTTATGTAATTATAAGTGTTTCTAAATGTTTTTGCCGTAGAACTCAAAAGCTTTCACGAACATTTCAAAAGATTTTAATAAACTGCTGCTACATGCATGATTAAATGAATATCATGCTTGCTGAAACATTCACTGCATAATTTGGTGAAATCTTTTCTGCTATCACTCTTTAATTTACGCTTCCCAGTTACTTTTACTTCTTTAGATTTTCTTTTAGATTTTTACGGGTACAAATACAAATAATGTAAAATTTAAATTATATCAGTTTATAACTTTCAACCGTATTTATTAGATAGTAGTACTCTTTTTTTTTATTTTGCCTGTTTGCTTTTGATGTTTCTGTTACTGAAAAATTTTGTCATGGTTTCTACTTCAGCTTGTAATACCTATTAAATCAATAAAGTCATTAATATTTCTAAATGTTTTTGGCTCAAAACTTAAAAGCTTTCCTGGTCAATTCAATAGGTTTCAATAGACTGGCTCTACATAAATTTGTTTATGATTAAGAAAATGTCAGGTTTGATGAAACTTTCCCCTCTGCCGTGTAATTTGGTAAAATCTTTTATGTTATTACCCGTTAGTTTCCTTTCCCCGGTTCTTTTACTCCAACTGTACCTTTTAGCCATTGATTTCATTCAATTGATCCCTATGACCACCTGTACACTGACTTCATTGTTTGTTTCGCTCAGACTTACTGGCTGAACTCTGTCCTTTTCACATTGGACTATCGAGCGAGACTGTGACATTTTTGTTTGAAAATATAGCTAAGTTTAGCATATATCGAAACAAATCAATCTTTTAACAACAATAAGATTGAAATTTCATATATTTGCTCATTCAGTTTAAATTAACCATGAAAATTCATTTAATATGATTCTGTATATATCTTAATTAATAAATGAAAACGAGTAGATGTGTGTTAGAAATTATCAATCAATAGAAAGAGGCGGAAAATATTTTATCGGGGTTATTTGCAAATTGTATCGCTTGTAAATATATATATATATATATTATGCTAAAACTCACTTATTGATGTCATCTATGCATACACGTGACCGTGTTCAAAGTTTTTAAGCTTGTAAATAGTCCTTCCGGATTTACAGTAACATTACAAGCTTAAGATGAAACATGGGAAAATACATATTTGGAAATACATCGGTAAGATACAAAGACAGTTCATGTCCGTATTTTCCGAATCTTGTTCGGGAAACTTAAAAGTACAATAGCTGTAATTTCCGAAATACCTTTCGGAAAGAGAGAAATTAATGTTTCTATTCCATGAAGACCAACCTGGGTTCATCTTTCTTTCGAATAGATATTTAATATGTAATAACTATCATCCTAGTATATGACGGTAATTGCCTTTCGTGTATGCTATCCTGACTATATTTTTCTAGTATTACCTACGTAGAAAAAGGATTCGTAGATATGTCACCGGAAATACCAGGGAAAGGTTAGTGTTTGATAGTAATTATAAAAATTTGGGCATGTTGAAGTCAGGTAGCTATGTTGTAGGTGAAGTAGCATGTAGGTAAAAAAAAGTACTGCTTGGTCACCGGTAGTTGTTTTAATGGCAACCTATTGTGTGGGATGCTCGTAGTCTTGTGCTGGAGAATTTTCATAAGGAGCGGTTTTATTGCTCCTAATTCTACATCTCTCTCCTTACTGCTTGGTCACCGGTAGTTGTTTTAATGGCAACCTATTGTGTGGGATGCTCGTAGTCTTGTGCTGGAGAATTTTCATAAGGAGCGGTTTTATTGCTCCTAATTCTACATCTCTCTCCCTCCAACTTAGTATTTGGTTTGCAACGCTATGGTCTACTGCTTATGCTACATAAAGACTAACGAGACAGGGACCTAAGTTGATTTCGAACATCTACAAGCATCCATGCTATAAAGAGATTCCGGTAGCGAAGAACTACTCCCAATTCATTCAGCCATCATTCGACTACTAGCAGTAATTGAATCCTGCTTCCCGGCATTCTATACACTCACTAGACTATCTCGGATCCAAGTCAGTATTACATTTCTGTGCATTTGGATAGTGATATATGGCAATAATGGCTCCTAATTTAAACTTTCTGCTGAATATTTAGAAAAATACATCAGGAATTATCCTACAAGCAAGGGCGTAATTTGTGCGCTTCCACTGAGGAAGCAAAAGTACAATAAAAAAATTAAAGAATGAGTTGGGCGTTGTTCTTCGATACCGGAGTTTACGGGTTCGAATCTCTCTATAGCATGAATGTTTGTAGCTGTTCGAAATCAGCTTTAAGCTTTAGATCCCTGTCTTATTTGTCTTCATGTAGCAAAAACAGTAGACTATAGCGTTACAAACCAAATACTGAGATGGTTAGATGGAGGGAGAGAGGTATAGAATTAGGAGCAATAAAATCGCTCCTCCTGAAAATGATGAAAATTCTCCAGCACAAGACAACGAACATCCCACACAATAGGTTACCATTAAAACAACTGCAAGTGATCAAGCAGTACTTTTTTTTACCTAGATTCTACTTCACCTACAACATAGCTACCTGACTTTAACATACCCAAATTTTTATAATTACTATCAAACACCATCATTCGACTACTACCAGTAATTGAATCCGGCTTCCCGGCATTGTATACACTCACGCTAATCACTAGACTATCTCTGATCCAAGTCAGTATTACATTTCTGTACATTTGGCTGGTGATATATGGCAATAATGGTTCCTAATTTAAATTTTCTGCTGAATATCTAGAAAGATACATCAGGTATTACTGTACAGGCAAGGGCGTAATTTGGACGCTTCCACTGAGGAGGCAAAAGTACAATAAAAAATTAAAATATGACTAAAACCTAAAAAATATGAGGGACAAAGCAGCAAATTTTCTAATTCTCTGAAATTTCTAAAGGGAAATTTGACCCCCCCTCCTCACCCCTCCCAAATTACGCTCATTATGGAAAAGAGAAAGACGAACTATGATCCATGGTTTTTTCTTTTTGTATTTTTTTGATAGTTTTTCCCTTGCCGAATGGCAACAGAAAAGAAAAGAACGATTTTTTTTATTTTTTTTCGTTTTTTGAGTTGTTCTCTTATAATCTATGTATAATGTACGTGTTTTAGTGTTTCGTCGTGTTAAATAAATGTATTATTCGCTACGAAAGGCTTCATCTTTAAATCGTGATTGAATAATACATCTTTCCAGTGCGTCCCACGGAACCCGAAGTTGAAAGGGTAAGAGCCTTTTGATATTTATTTTTTCGATAAATGCTTTTCCCTTAAGGTTGAAATTTAATACTCGTACCTAAGACCTAAAGCAGTATGGTAGATGTCATATATTACCGCGAAGACGTTTTCTTAAAATCTTATAGGGAAGCATCAAGAAATTGGAGAAAAACAAATACGTTTTAGATAACCTTGTAAAAACGAATGTCTAAAAATCGTTGAAACTTCAGCACATGATTAAGAGGTTTCTTGAAATAATCTGCATTCCTTCTTAGGAGGATAGCACGTATACCCGCGAAGAAATTAATGTTTTTTATACAAATAATTCAAATTTTCACTAAGTGTTTTAGCTCCCAATTTGCAGAGTTCTCAATGTAAAAGAATACTCTTTTTAGAAATCATGATAAAAAGACAATATACAAAATAAATTATTGCAATCAGAATTAAAAAATAACTATTGGAGGAAAAATGAACCAGTTTACTAAAATAATGATCAATGTGCATACTTGAGGGCAATCAAAATAGAAAGTTTATGTTTTTCCTTCTGAATCCAGAACAATCCTTGATAGCTGCCCATAATATACTATATATATATATTTCGTATTTATATAAAATACTATATTATATTTGGATACAACCCCTCATTTTAGCTAACTTTTGGAAAAAAAAACAATATCAAGCTTACTCTATCGATTACTTCAAAAATTTTCAAGCTGTTTTGAAACTTTTATAAAAGTTGCTGTATATATTTAGTTAACAAATAAAAAAAAAGTGATCTTTCTATTTTGATTGCATTTACGTATACGTGCATTATTTTTTAGTTAAACTGGTTCATCTTTCATACAATATTGTTTTTTTAATTCTGATCCCAAGGTACATTGTCATTTGCAATGCTTCCTGAAAATTCTTTTGAATTCTTCTATACTAAGAATTTTGCAAATTATAAGGGAAACATTTGATGAAATTCGGGATTGTTAGTATAAAAACCTTGATTTCTGAGTGTAAGCCCTATCTTCATAAAAATGAACCCAGACTATTACAAGAAGCGTCCAAATCATGGGTTCAATTTTCAACTTTTTCAGACGTTCGTTTTTACAGGATTATCCCAAACCTAATTGTATGTCTTCGATTTCATGGCATTCCTCTATGGAGTTTCTTGGAAATATATGACGTTTTCCATGTTCTTCAAACTCCTAAAGTTTCAGGATAATAAGAGAAACATTTGATGAAATTCGGGATTGTTAATATAAAATCCTTGATTTCTGAGTGTAAGCCCTATTTTCATAAAAAGGAACCCAGACTATTACAAGAAGCATCCGAATCATGGGCTAAATTTTCACCTTTTTTCAGACGCTCGTTTTTACAGGATTATCCCAAACCTAATTGTATGTCTTCGATTTCATGGAATTCCTCTATGGAGTTTCTTGGAAATATATGACGCCTGCCATGTTCTTCAAACTCCTAAAGTTTCAAGATAATAAGAGAAACATTTGATGAAATTCGGGATTGTTAATATAAAATCCTTGATTTCTCCTGAGTGTAAACCCTGTCTTCATAAAAATGAACCCAGACTATTACAAGAAGCATCCGAATCATGGGCTAAATTTTCAACTTTTTTCAGACGCTCGTTTTTACAGGATTATCCCAAACCTAATTGTATGTCTTCGATTTCATGGCATTCCTCTATGGATTTTCTCGGAAATATATGACGCCTGTCATGTTCTTCAAACTCCTAAAGTTTCAGGATAATTCCCCATGAATTTTCCTAGCTATTCAACAAAAAGTCTAAAATCGCAACCGGTCATCATTGATCATATAGTGTATTGGGACTACACTGTTCTACTGACTTGTACAGTACTGCAAATTATAAAGCATTTAAAATATGGATAGAAGTAAAATAATTAAAGAGTTTTTCTTTACTTTCGCCAAACAAAAGTTATTGTTTTTAAATTGAAGCAAAATAAAATTTTCAGTAAAATAAGACTATTCTATTAATTTAGGTATGTATATGAAAAAATTAATATAGAAATGAATTAATTCACAATCCTTTCCTAACCCTTTGTTGGCAATATGAAAAAAATTATGCTGGAAAAAAGTTTCCTTTTTATGTATTTTTCTGAGATGCAAGCAAGAGTTAAGAAGTTAATGCTTCAAACCACTATGATATCTAATGAAGTTTTCTCAGAAAATACGGTAGATATCGAGATAAAATTCACAGTTAACTAGTATTTCATTAGCCAATTGCTTCAGAAAATAATTAGAGTTGATACAAAAACATACAAAGAAGTGTCATGAATAAGCTTTTTAACACATTCGCTGCCAAACCCACTGTCATAAGTTTTTTTTTTTTCCAGTATGTTGATCATGCGTTGCCGCGTGATCGGCAGCGAATGTGTTAAGTACTACCTCTTATTCGACCAGTAACAGACAGTTCTACTTTTATTAGTTCTAAAACGTAACACTTTGATGTAACTTAAAGTGATTTTATCATTCAACTTAGAAAGTCTTTCAGAATTTGTGTATAACAAAACAAAAAGTGCGCAGTTCTCAGAAATAGATGGTTTTTCCGTGAGTGTTACTGTTTTGCACATTATTAATAAAAGCGGTTTTGGAGCAAGCTTCTTCCTATTATATAACCTAAGTTTCTTAATATTCGGTGAGTTTCAAGAGATAGCTTATAGAAATATTTGCTTATGAAAATACACGCTAGTACTACATTCGTGTATATAGAAGAACATCCACATGCAGATATAGTAGTATAAGAATATAATGGCATTATGATTAATAATTGCAAAGTTGCTACAAAGGAAACAAGAGTACAATTAAGGACTTTAGGGGAACTACATTAGGGGAAATGAAATCAATTTATTCGAGAAAGCATCTACTTTAACGCCTTTCCGTCTAAGACCAATAAAACAATTTTCCCATTATCTTATTTCTATATGTATCTCCTTTATCTTTACCAGCGTCAGGTTCTTCATAAAAGACATATTTAAAATTTATTTTATTAAGATATTTATTCTTTTATTTTTAAAATGAATTCTCAGTTGTTTTGTAGAAAACATATTTCATACATGATCAGAACTATAGATCCAAATTTTTCGGCATATTAACATTTTGTACCACCGAACTGTAGCGCTGCAACATACAAGGGAAGGTCAAAATGTAAGGTAAAAAGGTTCTGTCAGATAAAATCTTTATTTACTAATTTCAAGAGACACACAGCGGTTATAGACAGGGACCTATATCACTAACTTCGAATCGCCACCAGTGGTTATCGAATCTTACGTTAAATCAGTACACCAACCTATAGACACCGGAATATAACAAATAAGCATCTAGTTTGTGGCACCACAACATGGTGACTTTTTAAGTGCTTCTTCAAAGATCCAAAGAAATAAAAATAATTCTCTACGTGATCCAGACTGTAGTTATCGGCTTTAAGCAGTAGGTCCCGGTCTCATTAGCCCTCGTGTTGCTAAAAGTAGACCGTAGAGCTCCAAAACAAACCAAAACCAGACTGCAGTTAGGCTGTTTCAACAGCTTCCACTGTAAACGCATTCATATCCACAAGGTCTCATTAGCACTTGTGTTGAAAAAGAGTAGATTGTATTGCTCCAAACCAATCCAAACGATCTTCACACATTACTGATGTCGAGAGCGACACCTCTTGAAAGCAGTATATTCTGATAGCCCCTAAACATTTATTGACATCTGATGAATTCTGATAAACTTCCGACAATGGGTTTTAAACTATTTAATACCTACTCGGGTCATTTTAATTAAACGTAAAACTGTAATACCGCTACGCCCCAGAATCGATGACCACGTTTCAAACAATGATTCCGCCTTTTAACCAAGACCTCTGAACTAAATGGTACATTTAACTCTTTTAGTCATCGCTTCTAAATGCTGTAATCATCTTATTTGTTAAGGCAGAGATTATATTTCGAATGGGGAATTTGTATACATCTCAGAGCTCTTGTTATCTTACTTTTTGGACTACCAACGTACTCAAAAGTTTTACTTTCAAAGAGAACTTTAAGGAACAGTTAATAGTTTATATTACAACACAACAATTAACACAATTTTCTCCTAGAATCCGTATCACATAGTGGTATTAAATTTAATTTTTGCATCAGAGTTTCATTTATCGTTTGATCAGATACACATGATTATTACTCAAATAAACTTTGGATTTATTAGTTTAAAAACAAATGTGGTCACGTTTGAAGTAGAATTCTTGCAAAGCTCATTTTAAAATTCTTTAAATAAATATACTTTTAGTAAAAATAATTTTACAAAATTTGTAAGAAATACGTAATATTTTGTACGTAAAAAATACAGCTTTTTTAATCAATAAATCTTACTTTTATGTCTTAAATATTTTTAGTTATTTTTTACCTTTCGGAATTAATAAATACTAACAAATGAGTAAATATTTTTGTATATGTTGGGCGTGTGTATAGAACTTAAATAACAACACAAAGTTATGAAGATAAACTGTAAGTATGGCTCCAGAAATGCTGTGTAGAAACTAACAGAACTTTTATAAATATTAAGGTGCTTACAAAATATATTACAAAAAAATTTCAAACAAGTTTCTCCTCACCACAAACAAAATAACAGAAAACAGATATAGAATTAACGAACCAATCGATAGTATTTCGTTTCAAAATTTTGAAGATTGTAGTGAATTCGTTAAAAGACTGCTGCTGTTAACACAGTTGGCGGTCTGCTTTTGAACAACAGAGTTTTAAGTCTGACTGTGTTATTAGGAAAGCTGCTTGTGTATTCCTTCCATCTTTTAACAACTACCGCTGGAGAAGTGTTCAAAATTGGTTGTTTTACTTCTACATCTGTCATCTTGTTACGCTGCTTTCGTTCTGTTGTTTATAGTAGATGTAATTTGTTTGAAATTTTCTTGTTATATATATTTTAAAGCACTTTAATATAATGGGATATATTTATTGGGTTGTTCGGAAAAGTCATTTCGTTTTTAATATTTTATTAAATTATATATTGGCCATTCTGGTCCAACATTTTGCCATCTTTCTGGTAGTAGCATAATTACGCTCATAAAATTTTTGGTCTTTGCTGGCAAAAAACTGATCGAGGTGGTTTTTGGCCTCCTCATTTGAGGTGCAGGTTTTACCGTCTAAAAATTTTTGGAATGACCGAAACAAATAATAATCCGATGGTGCCTGGTCTGGAGAATTTGGTGGGTGTGGTATTGTATCCCATTTAAGCTGTAAAAGCTTTTGGTGAGTGACCAAACTTGTGTGAGGTTTCGCGTTGTCTTGGTGAAACAGTACACCTTTCCTGTTGATTAGTTCTGACCTTTTCTGTTGAAGTTCATCATTCATTTTGTCCAGCTGATGACAGTAGACTTCCGAATTAATCGTTGTGTTATCCGGTAAAAGCTAAAAAAAACAGATTCCTTTAAAATTCCACCAAATAGACAGCATCACCTGTTTTTAGTGAATATCGGCTTTGGAAATTGTTTGAGCCGGTTCATCATTTTTGCTTCATGACCTCTTGCGTTTGACAATGTTGCTTACAACCCATTTTTCGTCCCCAGTGATGATGAGCTTCAAAAACGGATCATTTTCGTGACGTTAAAATCGCAGACGTCAATGCGGCGACACAGATTTCTCTCTGTGAGAATATAGGGAAACCCATACATCGAGCTTCGAGGATAATACCAGGCCTTTCAAGTGGTCATAAACTGTTGAATTTGATAAATTTAACCAAATCTGATCTAGTGTTGTTATTCGTTCGCATCAACTAATGCTTTATCGCGTCTTTATCAGCTTCCACCGTTCCCGAACATGGTGCAGCTTCGACATCAAAATTGCCGGATAAATTTAGCGAACAGTTCTGGCACTGGCGTACTGTCTTTCCATACACATCGGTAATTTTTTTCTGGCTTGAACAGCATACCTTTCTTTAGTAAAACAGTAAAATATGTCAAAATTCTGTTATCGCTCTCCATATTTAAGAGGGTACCAACAAAAACTACTGCGTAGAATTAATTGGAATTTTTACACACAAGCCTTGCTATATGAGCTATCAAAGCATATAAAAATTATACGTTAAATGTGAAGTTGGGTGAAAAAAATACAATTAAATCTCTGTAAAAAACGAAATTACTTTCCGAACAACCCAATATATAACATGGTGCCTTTACAAGTGCTGCTTCAAAGATCCAGAAAAATAAAAATGATTTTTTATTAATCCAGACTATAGCTGGACAGTTTAAACCACTGGACGGTTTGACACACGTCCATCTTCAAAAGGTCCCATTAGCCCTCGTGTTGCAAAAGAGTAGATCGTAGGCTTCCAAATCAATCCAAATAATCTTCACACGAACTGAAGTCGTGAGCGAAACCTCTAGAAAGCAGTATATTCTGAATGCACCTAACATTTATTAACTTCTGGTGAATTCTGATAAACTTTCGATGATGGGTTTTAAATGATTTAATATCTGTTAGAGACATTTTAATTAAACGCAAAAGTGTAATACCGCTACGCATAACAATCGATGACCACGTTTCAATTAACTATTCCATCTTCTAATCTAGCACTCTGAACGAAATGGTACATTTATTTCCATTGGTCATTTCCTTTTAAATGCTGTAATCCCTTATATTTTTAGAAATAGATTATATTTCGTACGGAGAATCTTTATACGTATCAGAGCTCTTATTACCTTCCATTTTGGACCACCAACGTACTCAAAGGTGTAAATATTAAAGAAAAATTTAAAGGACTGTTAAGAATTGCTGTATTACAACACTACAATTAACACAACTTTCTTTTAGATTCTGTATAAAATAGCGATATTATTCCTAATACTCGTACCGGAGTTTCATTTATCGTTTGACCAGATACACATGATTATTTCTGAAATAAAGTTTGGATTTATTAATTTAAAAACAAAAGCAATGACATCTGAAGTAAAATTCTCACAAAGCTTCTTTTAAAATTCTTTACCCAAATATACATTTTGTAAAAAAAAATTTTCAAAATTTGCATTAAATACGTAATATTTTGTACGTAGAAAATACAGTTTTATTAATCAATAAATCTTATTTTCATGCCTTAAATATTTTTAGTTATTTTTCACCTTTCGGAAGTAATATATTATAAAAACAAAGTAAATATTTTTTGTATATGTGCGTGTGTGTGTATAGAACGTAAATAACAACACATATCGATGGAGACGAACTGTAAGTAAGGCTCAATAAATGCTGTACAACAATTAACAAACCTATATAAATATTAATGTGCTTACAAAATATATTACAAAAAATTTCAAACAGGTTTTACCTCACCATAAACAAAATAACAGAAAACAAATAAAGAACTAACTAACCACTCCCTGATATTTACGAGCTTAGACTTCAAAGTATATGAATTTGTTATAAGACTGCTGCTGTTCACATAGTTGGCGGTCTGCCTTTAAGCAACACAATTTTAACCTCTTCCGGTAAAATGTCGAGTCTAGCTCGTCATTAGTTTTTCATTCCATACCGCACAATGACGAGCTACACTCGTCATGCGATTAAAGTTACTGTTAAATATGATAATTAATTTAGTTTAAAATTTCTAGTGTACTGAATTTGGCAACACTTTTATCACTTGTGAAAATCACAAGTCACTATTGCATATTGTTTACTTAGAATTTCTTGGTACAAGTCATTGCCAAATTAATGAGTCAGAATAAAAGAAAACCTACTAAGAAATGCCGTATGCGTTGCAAGAATCAAATTAAAAGTGAGACTATTTGGCGGTGTAAATAATTAAGAATTCCTTTGCACTTTGTTTTGAAAAGTACCATTAGCTTGAAGACTATTATCTGTATATCTTATTAATGTTTTGCTTTGATATTTTCTTAATTTTACTGTTTCTGATATTATTTAACACTATGTAAAAAGTGGATTTTAATTAAGAATATGTAAGAATTGTAAAATGAAACAAGTTTTTTAAATAAAAATGAAATGGTTATTTCATGCACAGTTTTTCATTATTAAATCATACCGGAAGGGGTTAAGTCTAACTCTGTTATTAACAAAGCTACTTGTATACTCTTTCTATCTTTTATTAACCAGCGCTGGCAAGGTCTTCAGAATTGTTTTTTTTAGTTCAAAGTCTGTCATCTAGGTCTTACTGTTCTCTTTCTGATATTTATGGGGAGATGTAATTTGTTTGAATTAACTTTTTACATATATTTTAAAGCACTTTAATACAAAGGGATATATTTATATAACTTAGTGACTTTCCAAGTGATTCTCCTAAGATCCAAAGAAAAAAGTAATTTTCTACGTGATCCAGACTGTAGTTGTGCTGTTTTAACATCTCCCACTGAAAACGCGTCATCATCACAAGGTCTCATTAGCCTCGTGTTGCAAACGAGTAGTCAGTAGCCCTCCAGAAAATCTTCACACGTACTGCAGTTGTGAGCGACACCTCTTGAAATCAGTATATTCTGATAGCCCCTAAACATTTACTGACTACTGATAAATTTTGATAAGCTTCCCATGATGGGTTTTAAACTATTTAATATCTAATAGAGACATTTTAATTAAACGCAAAAGTGTAATACCGCTACACAATACCATCGATGACCATGTTTCAATTAACGATTCCGCCTTTTCATCAAGACCTCTGAAAGAAATAGTACATTTAGCTTAGCTCCGTTGGTCATCGTTTTTAAATGCTGTAATCATCTTATTTTTTAAGCATAAATTATATTTCGTATAGGAAATTTTGTATTCTTCAGAGCTCTAGTTATCTTACTTTTTGGACCACCAAAGTACTCAAAAGTGTTACTTTCAAAGAAAACTTTAAAGGACTGTTAACACTTGCTATATTACAACATTACAATTAACACAACTTTCTTCTAGATTCCGTATCACATAGTGGTATTAAATTAAATTTTCGTATCAGACTTTCATTTCTCGTTTGATTACAAGCACATGATTATTACTGATATAAACTTTGGATTTATTATATTAAAATCAAATGCGGTGACGTCTGAAGTAGAATTCTCACAAAGCTCATTTGAAAATTCGTAACGTAAATATACTATTTGTTAAAATAATTATACAAAATTTGTACGAAATACATAATAATTTTTTTACTTAGAAAGTATAGTTTTATTAATCAATAAATCTTACTTTTATGTCTTAAATATTTTTAGGTATTTTTTAACTTTTGGAAATAATATATTCTAACAAATGACTAAATTTTATTGTATATGCGCATGCGTGTGTAAATAACGTAAATCACAACACAAGGTTATGGAGACGAACTGTAAGTAAAGCTCATTAAATGCTTTACAACTAACAAAACTATATAAATATTAAGGTACATACAAAATATATTCAAAAAAAATTTTCAAACAAGTTTCTCCTCACCACAAACAAAATAACAGAAAATACATATAGAATTAACGAACCAAATGCTTGTATTCATTCGGATTTCATTGGAGATTATTGCCAGTTTGTTAAAAGACTGCTACTGCTAACGCAGTTGTCGGGCTACCTCTAATCAACAAAGGTATAAGTTTGTGTTTTTAAGAAACGTGTTTGTATCCTACTTCCATTTTTTAATAACTGTTGCTGCGAGGTGTTTGGGATTTGTTTATTTACTTCTTTACATGTCATCTTGTTACACTGCTTTCGTAGTGTTGTTTATAGAAGATGTAATTTCTTTGAAATTTTTATTTATATGTATTTTAAAAAACTTTAATATAATGGGATAAATTTATATAATATGGTGACTTTCCAAGTGCTCCTTCAAAGATCCAAAGAAATAAAAATAATTTTCTAGATGATCCAGACTATAGCTGGAGAGTTTTAACAACTCCCACTGGAAACGCGTCCATCTTCACAAGGTCTCATTAGCCATTGTGTTGCATAATAGTAGATAGTAGCGCTCCAATCCAATCCAAACAATCCTCACACGAATTGAAGTCGTGAGCGACACCTCTAGAAAGCAATATATTCTGATAGCCCCTAAACATTTATTGACTTCTGATGAATTCTGGTGAATTTCCGATGATGACTTTTAAACAATCTAATATCTGCTAGGGGCATTTTAATCAAGTTCTAAAGTGTAATACCGCTACGCATAACAATAGATGACCGTGATTCAGTGAACAACTCCACCTTCTAACTAGCCGAACGATGGCCAAATGGTTAGGGTGCTGGCCTTCGGAACCGGAGTTCGTGGGTACGAATCCCACTATGACATGGATGTTCCTAGGCTTTCGGAATCGGCTTTAACCAGTAGGTCTCGGTCTCATTAGCATTCGTGTAGCAGAAAGTAGACCGTAGCACTCCAAAACCAAAACCATCTTCTAACTAAGCCCTCTGAACGAAATGGTACATTTAGAGCTTCATTGGTCATTGAATTTCAAATGCTGTAATCATCTTATTTTTTAAGCTTACATTTTATTTCGTGTAGGAAATTAGTATACTTCAGAACTCTTGTTATCCTACTTTTCGGACCTACAACGTACTCAAGAGTGTTACTTTCAAAGCACACTTTAAAGGACCGTTAAAAGTTGCTATATTATAACACTACAATTAACACAACTTTCTTCTAGATTCCGTATCACATAGCGGTATTAAATTTAATTTTCATATTAGAGTTTCAATGATCGTTTGATCAGATACACATGATTTTTACTGAAATAAACTTTGGATTTATTATCTTAAAGATAGATGCGGTGATGTCTGAAGTAGAATGCTCACAAAGCTCAATTGAAAATTCTTTACTTAAATATACTTTTTTAAAATTAATTTTACAAAATCTGTACGAAATACGTAATATTTTGTACGTAGAAAGTACAGTTTTCTTAACCAGTAAATCTTAATTTTATGTCTTATATATTTTTAGTTATTTTTTACCTTTTGGAAGTAATATATTCTAACAATCGAGTTATTTTTTGTATATGCAAGTTCGTGTGATAGGACGTAAATAACAACACAAGGTTATGGAGACGAACTGTAAGTAAGGCTCAATAAATGCTTTACAACAACTAACAAAACTATATAAATATTAAGGTACTTACAAAATATATTACAAAAAAATTTCACACAAGTTTCTCCTCACCACAAACAAAATAACAGAAAACAGATATATAATTAACGAACCAGACCCACCTATTGGCTTAAAATTCAATCTCTTATTCGTGCATTTGTTAAAAGGCTGCGCTACTGCAAACACAGCTGGCGGTGTGCCTATAAACAGTACAGTTTTAAGTCTGACTCTGTTACTAGCAAAATTGCTTGTGTACTTCTTTCATCTCTTAATATAGATGGATATAGTGAAATATATAATATATGCTCATGTACCGGTTTGCCATAATTAAACTCACAGTGTTCTGTAGCGCAATCTATTTGCGAGAATGACACCACATTTTGTATTAAGATTAAACAAGACGGGAGATTCCGTGAAAAAAAACAAATTAGTTCCAAAAGTCACCACTAGGGGAATATTTGGCGCTGTGTTATAGAAAATAGAGTGTTAACAAATGCAAATTAATACGGAATAAAATTATCTTTTATTATGCACATTTTCTGATTTAGTTCAAGTGCAATATGGCAACACTTTTAAAAAAGCATAAAATCTACATAAACACCGATAAAGTCTCGTGATCTGCAATATCACGTACGCTGAGCAGAAGAAGAAGTTCTTTATTCAAATTTCACGTTACATCCATTGGCACAGTTAAGAATTTAATTTCCGTATTGATTTGCATTTGTTAACACTCTATTTTCTATTACACAGCGCCAAATATACCACTAGCTGTGACTTTTGAAACTAATTTGTTTTTACGCGGAATCCCTCGTCCCCCGTCTTGTTTA
Organism: Pardosa pseudoannulata; assembly: GCA_032207245.1. Lineage (NCBI taxonomy): Eukaryota > Metazoa > Arthropoda > Arachnida > Araneae > Lycosidae > Pardosa > Pardosa pseudoannulata. Next base: position 114,468,601 of record CM063502.1, on the reverse strand, counting down.
ATCTTCCTACACAATGTGGCGTCATTCTCGCAAATAGATCGCGCTATAGAACATTGTGAGCACTGTCAGTTTAATTATGGCCACCCGGTATATTTCAAAAAAATTTCAAACAAGTTTCTCCTCACCATAAACAAAATAACAGAAAACAGATATAGAATTAACGAACCAAACCCACATTTTTGTTCAACTTTTAATAAATATTTTGAGCATTTGTTAAAAGACTGCTGCTGCAAACACAGCTGGCGGTCTGTCTATAAACAGTACAGTTTTAAGTCCGACTCTGTTACTAACAAAACTGCTTGTGTACTTCTTCCATCTTTTAATATAGAGGGATATAGTAAAGTATATAATATATCCTTATGTATGTAATCTGATGTATCAATATATTAAAGTAAACTTTAATGTACCGATATATCAAGTTATGCTATGAAGAATATATATATATATATATATATATATATATATATATATATATATATATATATATATATATATATATATACCGGGTGGCCATAATTAAACTGACAGTGCTCACAGTGTTTTGTAGCGCGATCTATTTGGGAGAATGACGCCATATTTTGTAGGAAGATTAAACAAGACGAAGGACAAAGGATTCCGCCAAAAAAAAACTTAGTTCCAAAAGTGACCACTATGGAATATTTGGCGCTGTGTAATAGATAATAGAGTGTTAACAAATGCAAATCAATACGGAAATTACCTTCTGGCACTGTGCCAATGGATGTAACGTGAAATTTGAATAAAGAACTTCTTCGTCTGCTCAGCGTACGCGATATTACAGATCATGAGACTTTATCGGTGTTTATGTAGATTTTACGCTCTTTTAAAAATGCTGCCATATTTCTTGTCCATATCCCCCCGTCTTGTTTAATCTTCCTACAAAATGTGGCGTCATTCTTGCAAATAGATCGCGCTACAGAAGACTGTGAGTACTGTCAGTTTAATTATGGCCACTCGGTATATATATATATATATATATATATATATATATATATATATATATATATACATATATATATGCTTGATTAATTAACCTGATAATGGAAGAATAGATAGGGTTCTGCATTTAGGTACCAGAGTAGAAAGGTAGGCCCCGATCTTATTAATTCTCGTATAATGTAGTAAAACGTATGGCACCCAACCTTTATAGATTCCATATATAAAGATAGTATAAAAGTTTCCTTAATTTTCAAAATTATATATATCGAAAGATATCACACATACAAACACGTTTGTAAAAAGTTCTATATTTTATTACAGTATCTGAGCGATTTCCGTGACCTTTCAGAATACTATAGAATTAAATATTTCTATTGTTATGTATCTCAATAGCATATTGTACCAGTGAAGTATAAATGCACTGAGTAACTCCTCTTGTCTAAAAATGGATTTTAAAAGTTTTAAAAAATGCGTTTTAGATTTTAAAAACTATGAAAAAATGTTTGTAATAGTTTTAACTTTTTTGTTATATTCGAATTTTTAAAAAATGTGTTAAATAAATATTTTTCATATTTCTAAAAATGTGCTATGAACGTAAGCAGGCACCTAATTAAAATAATAACTATAGTTCACTACCGGATTAGCTATTAAATTTATATTTTTTACTTTCAAAACTTAGCATCTGTAGAGAAATATAATGCATGCTTGTACAGTTGAACTTCGATAACTCGAAGTCCCAGGGGACCCCGAAAAATATTCGACTTATCCGAAGTTCGAGTTATCGAAGTTACCAACCATTCATCTCAACTTGATATGATTTAAATGGTTTGATATGTGCCATAATACTATAGTTGTACGCATTTAAATTTTTTAATAGCCAGTGTAAACAACAAGAGAAGAATGGATTCAAAAGATTTATTAAAACCCAAGAAATTTGGCCTCATTACATATTAATTAGTATACATACCATGTAAATCTCATTCGAAAAAAAACAGTTATTTTTAAGGCTTTTGGCATTCACAAAGTCACCTAATTTCTGAACACAGTTAAATAGAGTGTTGTCTGTACATTCGGTGGTGTCCAGGTATTGTTGTAAGATGTGAATAGAGTCCCGTGCTTTCTCGTGACCTTCGAGAACCTTCGTTCTTGAAGATCACGAGTGAACTGGCATTCGAAGTTTTGAACAGAATTGTGTTTTTTACCATGGAAATGTATCACAAAAACTTCGACTTAGAAGATGTTCACTTCGAGTTATCGAGACAGTTTTTTAAAGAAAAGTATAGAAATGATTCGGGACTTGATTAAAAGTTCGAGTTAGCGGATTATTCGACTTATAGGAAGTCGAGTTATCGAAGTTCGACTGTAATACCATTTAACTTCTTCGTCTACTAAAGCACTACAGCCTGTTACAGGCCAAGGCTGCCCCAAGCAGTTTTTTCCAGCCGTTCCTATCTGCTGCAAGACTCCTCCAGTTTCCCTTTTTGACCGTAGTTAAGTCCCTCTCTACTGAGTCAAGCCACCTAATTGGTGATCTTCCTCGTTTCCTCTCTCCCATGGGATTAGTGAAAGTGAGCTGTTTTACTGGGTTTATGTCATCGAGTCGGAATAGGTGTCCAAGCCATCTCAGTCTATTGATTTTTATGACTTTAGCGACATGAGGTTGCTTATATTTTTTATAAATTTCAAAATTGAATAAAGATTTCCAAAAATTATTCTCTTGAACTACACCAAATATTTTTCTTAAGATTTTCCTTTCAAAAGCCAGTAATTTATTTTCATGCAATTTGGTTATTGCCCAGCATTCACTTCCATAGAGCAGAGTAGGTCGAAGTAGAGTTTTATAGATGTTAATTTTCGTTTTCACTCTTATCGAGATTTTAATTGGTTTTTAAGGCCATGATAGCATTTAACTAATAATTATCATTTTTGGCCTCTATTAATCCATAAGGTTTTAGGAAGAATCTGTAAATACGAACTATATCTGAATAAATTGATTATCCAACCGTACTGCTTGGTATTGAAATCAAATGTAAATATGAGAGATTATTTAATTTTCTTATGGCATTGATAAATTTTTAATAACAAACGTTATTAAAATATTATCATGATTTGAAATTATGTTATTGTTCTACTCTCCCAGGGCCATTGCAAAGAATTACTTTTGGGGGGAGAGTCAAACTGGACATGCCAATTATATATTTCACTATTTTTTAACTAAATAAACATAAAATTTTAAAAAAATTATAAAACATTGATAATCAATATTAATGATAGCCTTGAAATTATATAAACTTTTTATTCTATACATATACAAGGAGTCCCAAAACAACCGCATAAACTCTGCACAGCTAGATTCCTCGTTGAGAGTACATAAAAACTGCCCAAAGGAGCGTTCCTGTACGATCCATAGTTTACGAGAAAAATACGAAAAACAAAGTATGACGTCACTGCCTGTGCAAGAAAAAAACCCTTTATTGGACATATCAACAACAGTATTTGCCTATATTTCCATACGATAATGTTTAAAACATTCGCCTCACATATCGCGTCATGTATGCGCGCGCGCCATGGAATGACGTTAAGCCACCCTTGAACTGGTATTAAAAAGGCTGCATCTTGCAGTTACCGGTAATCTTCTTATAGTGGCCATATATTCCGTCCGTGACTACTGCGACATGTACCTGATGTACGGCCGATGTAATGGAAATGCCTTACGAACTGTTAGAGAGTATGCCCGTGCATATAATATTGATGATATATTCAATAAAGTGTTTTTTCTTGCACCGGAAGTGACGTCCTACTTTGTTTTTCGTATTTTTCTTGTAAACTATGGATCGTACAGGAACTCTTCTTTGGGCAGTTTTTATGAACTCCAAACGAGGAATCTAGCTGTGCAGAGTTTATGCAGTCGTTTTGGGACAAGCTGTATATGTGATAATAATGTCATATATAATAATGGTATAAGGGCATAATAATATTAAAAGTAACATAATTTTATTATTAATAGTATATATAATAATGTGTATATATATATATATATATATATATATATATATATATATATATATATATATATATATATATATATATATAATCCAGTCCCCCGGACAATAATCCCGTCCTTGGTAATGACAATTGTGGCCGGGTAATAAAACATGCAGATAAAGTGCATACAACAGCATACAGATAGCAATTGTCTTCAGTTTTACGTAGGAGAATTGACAGCTTCTTTAGAAAATTGAAAGAAAGAGCCATAAGTAATAGTTATTAATTCGCACTTTATTTTTGAGAAGGATGGAAGGAACACAATCTTGAATCACATCCTTGATTTTAACTTTTATAGCTGGGAAAGTAAAGATTGCATGAATAGAAGGTGAATTTGGAAAACTTTGAAGAACTTTTAAGGCAATAAATATTTATATTACACACACACACACTCACACACACACACTATATATATATATATATATATATATATATATATATATATATATATATATATGACACTGACGAGTGGTTAAGGCATAGAAGACAAAAGTAATTTCGCATATAAAATCTTTATTGTAATCCTTCTGTCCATGGCTATGTCATTTAGATATCCTTTGTACACATTTTGCGACGACCAGCGTGGAGGATGTAAAAAGCCCAATTTCCCGCCTAGAAGTGTCTTTTTTGGCGTTACTATCTAAACAAATTCCTGTTGTATACTTCCGCTTCAGCTTTTTTACTCTGTGTAGTTCCGCTGGAGGGTTTGTCTTTCTCCTATTACGTTATCGTTAAAGAGTCGCAGCCCCGTTAATTCATTTTTTCCCGCGGATTGTGACAAACTATATCTTCTAGACTAAACTAGAAGTAATTAAAGTAAAGTGATTGGTTACCGGAAGGACATCATTTCTGGAGTCATGCCCCTTCCCATACTTAATAAATAGGCTAGCACACAGATTTCGAAGCTTTTCCTTTGAGATCGAGATGTAATATATAGTCAAATATTTTCTGTGATTGTGTTTTTTCCCCTACTGGGATTTGTGTGTTATCTGGTGTTCCAAATAAAAGATGTTTTCGTAAGTGAACTTCTGCATCAATCTAATCGGCTACTATATTTAATAATAATTATACAGTGATGACTACAGTATTTTAAATTATGTGGACGTTATATTAAGTTATTTTAGGAAGATTCACCCCCCACACCCTATCAACAAAATGTTAAGAAATCTCAATTTAAGATAAGCAGATTTGCTACCGTCCTCTCACAAATATGTGCATATCAACGGTATCTAATTACATAATTTCTAATCAAAGTTTCGATTTATATACAATGAGAATACTTTCAAAGCTAAGTCAAAAAGTAATTTCGAAAAATTATATACTTCTGTCTAATCACACTAGTTTGAACTGACACTTCTAGTTATTTTTCATTTCAATATTCTAATAATGAAAAATAGTGATTCCAGTAAAATCCATTTCACTAGTTTATGTATAAATGAAGTTATAAAAAAATGCTATTTGGAACATGCTAAATAAGCCTTACAAAACGAAACCCATACTACAGATATATATATCACTCAAATTTGAAATAACTTCTGCCAACACAAATGAAACTATTTTATAGAGTACTGTTATTTGAACAAATTCAAAATTATCACCAAAAAAGACATACTATTAAATTCTTATTAACAGCATTAAAGGAAGAGTGAACACGAACTTTAAAATCAGCTTTTTGTAGAATAACAGATAAAAAAAAAAGTTGCTCCATGAACTATTTTAAAGAGAGTTGTAGGCATCATTTCTAATACAAAAAAATGCCAGTTCAAGCCACAATTTCTTTATTCAGTTTTCCAAAATTATAGATTCAGTGAAATTAATTGTAGTTTATCTCATACTGAAATATTCCAATGTCTATCTTAGGTCGCTGGTCGTGTCTATATTCTTTTGTTATCTCTCGTTTTTCAGTGGAAAATTTACTGGATATTGTAGCGTATTTAGCACCTAGACTAAAGTGCACAGGTGTTTAGGGAGACCACACAAGACAACCAGAACAATTAAATTTCCTTTATTGAAATTATCTTGGATAAAATGGGTATTTACAATGAATATATAAGTGATCCCTAGGACAGAGCTCCTCTACTGCCCTTATCAGATGTAGATGTATCCAGTGTCTTCTTCCGCTGGTTATTGTCGAGATGAAATTCATCGCTCCCTAATACTTTTCTGGCAACTTGGCCGCAAAGGGAAGGGAAACCTTCTCTTCTTAGACTGTGGTTGTCTAATAATCAGAACTTGGCTCACAGACCGAAATCCCAAAAACTAAGTCTTCTAGCGACTTATACGAAAACTTTCGTCTCTCTATAAGGGTGGACATCTCACTCTCTTAGCGAATCTGGTTTAAAAAAAGCCACGATTCCAAGAAGCCAAGGCCGAACGATGGCCGAATGGTAGAGCGCTGCTTTTCGGAACCGGAGTTCGCGGGTTCGAATCCCGCTGCTGGCATGGATGTTGTAGCCGTTCGGAATCGGCTTTAAACTGTAGGTCCCGGTCTCATTAGCCCTCGTGTGCAAAACAGTAGACCGTAGCGCTCCAAACCAAACCAAACCAAACCAAGAAGCCAAGAACACCGGTTGCACTCCCGTTTTTAAAGCTCCCGCCGTGACTTCGGATGAGCATGACATCACTGATTTTATGGGGCCCTCATTGCCTGGAAAGTTTAGGTGGGATATCGATATGCTTCGATATTAATTTGTATCGGCCATCCATCAAGGGCGTAACCGCAATTATGTTATAGTGTCACAAACATAGACTTCATGTCTCCACATCATTGTTACGTCGGCCACATCCGCTTGAGAAGAAAAGGTGAAAACAACTGAACTCTCCGCCGGATAACAAGTCGGCCATTGTAGATCGAGACATAAGTCTGGAACTCCACAATATACTCAAATGTAACTCCGTATTGACCACAGACCTTGTGTCCTGCTTCGGGGAATATTTCAAAAGATAAGAGAACTGCTCTACCTCCTGGAGAAATATGGCCATTACAGTTTCCCAAAATGGAAGTTATAGAGGGGATGCACACCTGTCAAATTTGCCCTGCCTTTCCTAAGAATATAAGCCTAACAATATGTCGAAGCAGGATTTTTCGTATAACCAAAGACCTTTTTAAGGTCTTATCACGCGAAATGAAGATACTGACAACTGTTACGGTTTGTAGTCGTAAAATACTCTATCACACATGATTTTCATGCTTAACAATTGTTAATGCCTGTCTTCTTCTCATATGATACTAGAATACAGGTAAAGAAAACAGATAATTTTAAGTTTTTTCCATGCTTATTTGATGACATTATACTTCTTTCATTAAAAATTTTTATTCCAAGATAAACTAATCGTAAACTCTTAGAAGTTTAAGAAGTCTAGAAATAAATTACTAATTTCATTTTCATTTTTGTCACATATTAGGGCATTCAGCGCTGTATTTTCTTAACATTCTGACATACAACTAATCAAGATTTATGAACACTACATAGCAAATTTCAGTTACAGCTTTTTCATATATGTGAGATGTAGTTTATTTTTAATCTAAAACATTATCTTAGGTAAATTTTATGCTTTGAGCTGTCTTGAAAGATATTTTTAACTTATATTTAAATTCGATAAGAAAATTTCATACATCGTCCGTTTTCTTAAAACAAAATGCATCATTGACCAAACATTTGATCAAAACAAATTATTTAATTGTTACCACTTTTATTTTATTCCTGATTTCTATCTAAGATATTTAAGATCCTTCGCTTTTTATACTCCATAACTTCTTGTTTGATGAATATTCAAGGTATTGCTGAGCTATTGGCTTGCATGTAGAATTGAACAGTAGGTGCTTTAATGATATAACTCTTACAGTGTTTTCTTCCGGTATCGTTATATATGGGTTCTCTTTAGGCATAGATGCTTATAATCGTTGTTTGGAAAGTCTAATTTTTTAAAAAGCTTGCTGGCATGAGTATTTGCCAGCAAGCTTATAGGTCAATTATCCTTGAATAAAATCAGTATGATCGATTATACTAGCTCTGCAGTTAATAATTATTGAATTTGAGACATGAATTCGTACCACGTACACAAATAGTAAACAGCTGGGCGTGGAGAATTCATCACGTTTAAGGGTACCACGAATTAAGACTATTTTAATAGAGGTAAAACTTAAAATGTAGTAAAATGAGTAATACAAATTTTATATCAAGAGTTTGGTTTTCTTTCTTTCTTTAATACAGTTCGTAGATTACTATTGTAGAATTTTTTCTTATTTTTTCTCATATTTTCTTTTAATAACTTCATATAATTCGTATCGTTCAGCTATAATTTAGATATCAAGGATTCAAAAAGAGTGCATGGTTTGCAACCATTTAAAGAAGTTACAGAACCATTTAAAGAAATTGTGCAAATTCAATAGAGTCAGACTGACTTTAATAATTTTTAGGTATATGTTACCAACGAAAATTTTTTCCTTATTTCACTTGGGAGATCACATCAATTCAAGTTACTGGGCTTTTCAAACAAAAATCTATTGAAAAATCAAGCATTTCCATTTATACGTATTCTGTAATTTTTATTATTTTATTTATACTTTAGTTCTGGTTACAACGAAAAATTTTTCCTTATTTCACTTGGGAGATCACATCAATTCAAGTTACTGGGCTTTTCAAACAAAAATCTATTGAAAAATCAAGCATTTCCATTTATACGTATTCTGTAATTTTTATTATTTTATTTATACTTTAGTTCTGGTTAGAAAGATTATGCATCTATCTACCTATCTCTCTCTATACACACCCACCCACACATACATATATATATATATATATATATATATTGTTGGCGGACAGTAGCGCTAGATAGAATCCGTTGCAGTGCAAGTAAAGAAGATATATATATATATATATATATATATATATATATTCATTAATATCATTTAAATAATTATATAATTTATGATATACTTAATTACTTAACAAAACTTGTCTTACTTGTCTTAAATACTTAACAAAACCAGGCAACCAGTCACAAGGATAAAAAAATAAAATAAAATTCGTTGAAGTATTGCTAATAAAGGAACTTGCCCCCCTGAAATTGAGAGCAGGATGTGGATTTAAACTAGTTTTATGCCTGCAGCTTTCACCTTAGATAGTTAGCAATATAAACCATACCATAAAGGCAAAATTAAAAAAAGAACATATTTATAAAACTTATACAGAATAAATGGAAACGTAATACATATCTGGGTGTGTGTGTGCGTGTGTGTGTGTGTGGTATCATCCCAGATAAAATGAGGTAGCGGTAGCCGTGCTAAGATAATGAAAGATAAATGAAGAGCCCAAACCTTATTCTAGAGTAACATACATTTATTTCTTTCGTGAAGATGATATTTACAAATGTGAATATTTTTACACGCAATTCATTCTTTGGTAGAAAGTTCGCACCTTGCATTAAAGTCTTTAATTACGCTTAGATTGGCGGGTTGGTTTAAATGAAAATTACAAATGCAGGTTGCTACGTTCTGTGCTCCACTACCAATGTAAAATTCGACTGTTTCGAGATCCGAAGCTCAAACTAATGTCAGTTGAAAATGAGCTAAATGAAGCATATGGGTTTCTACTAAAATAATTGGATCTGAAGACAGTACCAAGCTAGTTGTTCTTCCTTAAAATAAAAGGGATTCGGGTAACTTCTCCTTCCCTAGAGAATAACCGGAGTTCCTACAGACTACAACCAAAAGTAAAATGGCACTCCAAAAGAAACTAAGTCAAGACGATTTACAAAGCGATTGGCTGCCGCTACTTGACACTCCCGGTAGATATTATCAACTGGTCTCTATCGAAGAGTAAAAGGCATTATTGAGGATAGCGCACTTTAATATAGGTGACCCGCATTAAATTCACATCTTTCTAGAAACTTCTATATAACTACCGAAATAAGGATATCTGTTGACATCCACTCTTGGGAATTCCGTGCCCAGTGTGGACCGTAACAACGGCAGGGGTCATTCATTCATTTACGGAAAAAGCAGTTTATAATTTCAGGGAGACAAGCACGTTGTTCCTCTCTGATGACCGCAGTGGTTTGAAAAGGGGGATAGGAAAGTAGAAAAATAAGCTTTTCTTCTCGAAAACTTGCTTAATACCATCAGGTACTTTAACGGTCAATATCTGCCCTTTAATTTGGCAGTGAACTAATTTCTAAAGATATTTTCTAGAGGAATTCTAAACGGTTAGAAATCCAAGTGCAGTCGGTGGTCCCTTGGTTTAATTTTCCTTTTCTGTGGCTAACAAGGTGCATCTACGGTAATTTTTTTTATTTTCTTAAGTCCTAAATTTATTTAAACTTTTCTTCGTGTTTAAAAAAAATGGTCAATGGTTGTTCTGATCTCTAAGAACAAAAACATTCAAACTATTTTTTCGAACGG
>CM063502.1:114373196-114448196 GCA_032207245.1 Pardosa pseudoannulata | reverse complement strand
ACTATGACTGATTCATTTTTGAATGTAAACGCAAAATATAAATTATAATATATTTTATAATGTATCAGTGTTACATTGAACCTAAAATATAATAAATGAAGAGTCCTGATACATTTTTTAAAAGAATTGGTAGTTAATATTACAGTTTTACCTTGACTTAAGGGTTTAACACTAAACATACCATATGACGGGTTAAATGACCCATAAGGTTTATGTAAAAAATGCGAAGGGAGATGAATTAAAAATTCTTATTCTTTGTGTACAATATACAATTTTGTTTAATTATAATAAAGTTTATTTGTCTATTTCCTTCCAATTTTCATACTTCATACAATTATAATCAGAAAAAATAGTCCGGTCATCTGACCGGCTATTGTAGAAATAGGTATGTATTAAGTGTTGGTATGTTCAGTGTTAATTCGTTCTTTGACAATGTTCTTAACTGATATCACAGGTATATCAAATCCTTTTTTCTTACTTAAATGTAATTAATTTGTTCCGAGAACCCCACCCACCCAAATTGAATTGTTTTTAAGTTTTAGAAGTAGTGAGGCACCTTAAAAACATAATTTTCTTTCATAAATATATTCTTATGGATATTGGAACACTCTAAACACACGATAATCTATTCTTCGTATATCTCCCTCCCTTTCAGCTCTACTTAATTATCATATTGATTACATGACAATTTTGCCATTTTGTTCGTTTCACTTGTTTTCTTTACAGCTGTCTCGCGAAGCACTCAGGCATGACGCTTAATTGTGCAGTATACTTGTGTTCATTGTGTAAAATTATCAGCAAACAAACTCCGTTTAATGAACACTGCTTGAAAAGGGCATGTATAATACATGCCCTTTATTATAGAATTATATATACAGTAGATTGTCAATAAACGGCATATTTTTAAAGCCCTAGCCTAAAATATTATGACAGATTAGTATTGAAAAATAAGGAATTAATTATAATATATATATTGAATAATTTATCACATTTGGTTTGTAAAACAGAACTAGTTTTTAACGGTGTAGTACTTTATGTGACTCAAAATCTTTTAAGCAGCTTTTATTCGAGTAATCATACAATAAAATGTTCTGCTTTTTATAATACATTTTTTACACCTTCTTACATACAATCCAGCTTAAAAAATATTTACTTTTGGTTCAACTAATAGTATATTTCTTATAACATAAAAAATGTACACCACGTGAAATAACTGAAATTCTCTTATCCGCAAGATAAGTTTTGATATATATTAGAAACTAATTTTTAAATCAAATTTTATTATGTAAACTAACACTTTTAGAGACTTCTAACATTTTATATTTTAAATAAAATTTAATTACTGTGAAGAAAACTAAAGTTTAAAAATATTCATCTTTATCAAGCTATAAAACAAAATATATCGCTGTTATTAGTATAACTTCACAGAATGAAAATGATAATTAGCTTGTATTTGTCATAAAAATAAGTTTTCAAATTACAAATTATAAAAGTTATTTTGCGAGTAAGTATTTTATTGTTTCACACTTTTGTATAAATTAACGTATTGCTTCATCCAAGAAAAATTAATTTATTGATTCTTACAACAAAGTTAGACCCGTATTAATGACTTGAAATATTTTTATTCTAAACAGAGCAAAACATTATTTTATACTGAATCGAAAGTATGCTGTTTTGATGAAGATTTTTCGGCTCAAAAGGTACTATGCCCCCTTATATAATTGCATAATTAATAAAATTTTTAATTTACACTAAAAGGGATACAGTACTTTGGGTGTCAAAATTATCTTCATTATAAGGGCATAGTTTTTGATTCATCATAAAATAGTTCTGCTCAGTTTCGATTCAAATTTTTACAAGAATTTTAACTCATTACCTTATGCAGTGATACAACAGATAAAAAAACAGTTAATTGAATATATATATATATATATATATATATATATATATATATATATATATATATATATATATATATACGTTTTCTTGGAACAGTTTCACAGTTCCTCGTTTTCAGTAAAGATGGATGGCAATTCTACAAGTAATCTCCAAAATTTCAAGTATCTGGCTATAACTAAGTCCTTAAGTATTATTTATGATTAAGTATTATTTATAACTAAGTATTATTCCTAATTAAGTTATTTGGATCATTTTAGTATTTTTTAAACTTCACACAGGATTTTGCTTTTTCTACAGGTACATCGACCAATAGAATCAGGCTGACTAGCTATATCTATTGTAAAATTTCACTTTACAAATACTGTACTTACAAACAACAACAAATAAATATTTATCCTGAAATTTTTCTTTTTTTATAAATAATATCCTATGATGTTTAACATTATAGCTCATCACTAATGAGGACAGGCTGTAATATTGGTTTATAAATGTTATATTTTTTACTTATTTAAAAATATTCATAAAAGATATAATATTTTTTCAGACCTGTTGTGCTAGAGTTTTATTATAGCATAGTTCATAATGCTAGGTAGCAGTCATAAAAGAATGCAAAAAATCTGCTGGATTACGTGTACTTTATCATAAGAAATAGAAAAATATTGTGTTTTATCACATGAGGACACCGGGAAGTAGATTTAACTGAGAATAAGCGGTATGCAGAAATGAAGTACGAAAGCAGAATTAAGTTAGATAAAATTATAATAAAAAGCACTAGCAGAATTAAAATAACAATAAAATTGTTAAAAACGCTATGCATGTTTATATATATTTTACACTCATATATATGGCATGTATATATTCATAAATATATATGTGTGTAAAGCATCGAATATTTTAACGTGTCACGAGAGTATATTCAAATATATTAAATCCGGAAGGCACAGGTAAATACTATCTAAAAGGCAAAGAGGAAGCACGTGGTAATTTGGAAACGCTATTTTTATTTAGGAAGCTGGCCAATTTAAAAGGTTCATAGTATAGATCAGGGATGGGCAAACGTTTTCGGTCGCAGTCCAAAAATCGAAAAAAAAAAGTTTGGCGGACCAAGATAAATTTTCTAACATTTTAAAAACAATATACAAGTATTACGATTTAAATATCTTAATGAGATGAACAAAATTGCAATTTCATAATTAAAAGTTCCTTATATTGAGGTTCAAAGTGAGATGTACCAATTTTAAAGAACGAGAATAAAGGCTCATTTGTCAGTCTACTTCTGAAATTATCATTTCTAAGGTTCATAGTTGAAAACACTTGTTCACATATATAAGAAGCAAACATAGCACTGATCTTCTGGGCGTGAGATAATACATTTGGGATACAATATTTAAACAAAGTAGAAAAAGGAGATGGATATATAATGTATAAATATGTATTTCTTTTAATTTGCCTCGTACCAGCAACTTAAAATTCCATCCGAGTGCCGGATAAATTCTTCCGGAGGGCCGGAATTGGCCCGCTGGCCTTAGTTTGCTCATCCCTGGTATAGATAAATAGACTAGAAGGTGGAGTGATATTTTTCTCGGCAGGTCCAAAGTGAATATGTGGCACATTTCATTTCTACAATATTACACGTGTAGGGTGAAGTCGAAGGACAAATCAATGACTTCGACAGCTTCCACGTTCTATCTGTAGATCATTGATTAATTTAATCACCCAATTACAGAAAAATTAGTTCCGAATTTAATAACTGAACTGGTGCTATTTTCTGCCATTGCACACCCACATATAGTAGAAGTTGGTGATAAGAAATGAAAACAAAACAAATCATAAAACCTAAAAACAAAGATTTAATGATATTGTGTTTCATAAGCAATGCCTATAAACATCATTTAGTAAACGGGTTGTTTTTGAAAGATGTGATAGATGCAATAAACACATCTTGAGACTTTATTATCCTTAAAAGGAAAAGAACAAAAATTAGCAATACCTCAAGCTACAACACTAAGTAAAGATGCGCTAGTCAAGATAACAGTTAGAAAACCAATTGATTATTGTACCCATCTTCAAATAATTGATTAATCATTATTTTTTGATTTAATGATTAATCATTAAATCTAATACTACCAGTAATGTAACAAGAGAAGGGGGAAGAGCTAAACTTTTTCTCAAGTGTATAGATGTTTTAGAGTGAGCGTCAAGTATACCTGAAAGAAACAGGGGATACCCAAATTTTTAATAGCTTTTGTCTCTTACGAATTATTATTTCTGAAAGAAATTTAGCTTGAATTCGTTAAGATATCGTCTAAAATGAAAGGAGTGTTAACAAATGTATTAAACTCGACAAATGTGTTAAACGAAAAGCAAAACATTAAAAAAGACAATTAACTGTTAAAAAAGACAATTAACTGTTTAGTGATCGTTTAATGTAAGTAAACAGTTACCATTTAGTCAATAAGTCATTGTGTTCTTTTTCTTTAAATATGCTAAAAATTTGACTGGTACTATTTTTAATTCGATTAGAACAAAGAAAGTCTTTATTGCTTCCTAAATCCGAAAAATTTCATTATTTGTAGGAAAATAACTTTACAAATATTTATTTTATAGAAGTATAAATATTTTTTCAACTATTCAACTTACTTAGGAAGAGAAATCCGATTGATCCGAATAGTTATTTAATATGAAATCCAAGCACTGGTATTTGGTACGTGTAAAATTAATAAATACTTAAATATTTAACTTAAACGTAGAAGTGGTTTTACGCGTATATGTTTTTATCAGACAGGATAATTATAAGCTTTAAGTTAACTATCCAAACGTGATAATTATCTTTTGGCATACATCAGTTTCACCATAGGAACCAAAGAAAATCTATCTCTTAAATAGGTCTTTGACTACTAGCCTGAAATTTAACTAATCAATTCAAAATATGCAGGGAAAATATAGATTCAAAATAAACAAATAAATTTCAATTCGTGTACATTTTTTTACCATAATTATATTTTATATAAATCTAAAATATCTTAAATGAATTTCCATTTTTTTTTCAATTAAATTTTTAAGTTAATATTATGCTTTGGCTCTTAACATTTATCAAATAAATATCTAGTATTATTATGAATGTACAAAACTTTTCTGTTGAATACTTTAAACATTATTCAATCTCTTTCGCTATGTTCATTTTGAACCATTTTTTGGACAAAAATAAATGTGTTTATAAATAATAAAATAGTCACATTTGAAAAGCGTTTTGAAGGCGTGTATGCATGTTAAAGGTTATTCAACTTCTGCTTTACAAGAAATACAATTTGGTTTGGTTTGGTTTTGGAGTGCTACCGTCTACTTTTTGCAACACGAGGGCTAATGAGACCGGGAAATACTGCTTAAAGCCGATTCCGTACGTCTACGAACATCCATGCCATAGGGGGATTCGAACCCACGGACTCCGGTTCCGAAGACCAGCACCCTAACCATTCAGCCATCTTTCGCGAAACACAATTATGAAAGCAGTATTAAATAATGTGTATATAAGTATAGAATTAAAAAATCCTAATGATATTACAAGAAAATAGGCTAAATTATGGCCAAATTGATAGAACAGTGCCAATTCTCACCGAAGTTTCGAGGTTCGAATCTTGCTATTGTCATTCCATGTGGAATTGAATATTAGGTATATGTGTAGATTAAATTAATACTTGAGTCGAAAACCTTAACTGCAACACTTACAATCAGCTATTAAGCAGAAATATAATAATGATATTGATAGATTATAAAGGTAAATAATCATGACAGCCAATTAAAAACTCAAAACATATTTATTCTTATAAAATGCGTCAAATGTTCTATCTTGACTCTTGACTTCACTAACCGCTAATAAATATTAGCGGTCATATTATTTGAAATTCCTTGAAATACTACCCTCCCCCCATTAAAACAAATTGATTCTTTATAATGCAGTCATATAAATTGACATATTCACAACAGCACAAGTAGATTAAAATATATTTAAATACATAGATACTTAAATTATGGTCTTAAATACATGTAATACATAATTTTAATTTATTCCCGCTTTTTTCCTGTTTATTTAATTGAAAGTTGTAATTCCTAATGATGAAGCCGACAAATTTAATTTACAAATATCTTTTAAATCGTTTTACCTCCCAATAATCAAATGCGCATAAAACAACATATACTGTTACACTCTAATATGAACAAAATAACGAAAATTTATAATGCTGAAGAATTCTATCAATTTAAAAATTTTATCTTAAGTAAAATTAATAACATTTTTGTACAAGCATAAATATATATATATATATATATATATATATATATATATATATATATATATATATATATATATATATATATATATATATATATATATATATATATATATATATATATATATATATGTGTGTGTGTGTGTGTGTGTGTGTGTGTGTGTGTGTGTGTGTGTGTGTCTATATGAGGATGCATGTGCAAATTATTAAATAATAATTTATTTATTATTTACGGATATTTAAATGTGTTTATGACTAAATAATACCATATTTAAGTGCATTGAAAAACGTTAGGTAAATTATCTCCAGGTAGATAGCTTACATTAGAAAAAGTTATAACAGATCAGCATTAGAACAAATCAATAGCTATTTCTGATATCCTTAAAAAGCAATTTTATCCCTGAAATTAGTTTGCACCCCAAGTAACAGAAATCCCTTTATAGTAATATATATTAATAGGTTACCTCCAAACAATCTAGAAACAAACAAATAAAAAAAATTACATGTTTTTACAAAAATCATTATTAAGTAAATGTTTGTATAAAAATTATTCATAATTAAGATAATATTTTTAATAACTCTCAATTATTAAGAAAAACTTTATAAAGTTACACACACACACACTAAATAGGCAAAATATTACTTTATCTAATCTCAAATTACGTTTCGTTTTTATGATCTTTTTATTTTAGCATATAAAACAGTATAACAAATTTAAATACTAAATCAGTTTTTTTTCTATGAAGTTTGGATGTCTTATATTTCGGTACTTAAAACAACTTTGTTTATATTTAATACAGTATATCATAAAAAAAAATTATAAGTTCATTATCATGTGATACATAAGTTCATATTAACTTAACCAATTTCTAAATTTTAGAAAAACAGATCCATGATTGAAAGTTTTAAAAAAATGCAATAGAATTTTCATAAATTAATGATAGAGAATTATATTTCTTTCTATATTCCTACTGATAACGTTTATTCAATTTGTTTAGAATTCGATATCTTATCAGGTATGTAGGTGACACATAAATAAAAGAACAAAATTACTGATGATCAAAGTTAAAAGCCGAAATAGTTACTACTTTTAGGGTTATGTTTTGAGTACATTAATCAAGACAAATGTTAAAATCAATCCTTTCATGGAGAAGTTGAATTAAATGCAATAAAAGCAGTTACATTTGTGATATAAAATCAAATTAGTATCCTAAAAAATATTATTTTATATTACCCTTAAGTTGGTTACTACCACAGAGAAAACTTACAATGAGAAAAATTATATCAGCATTAGAGCAAATTAATTAGCATTAAAGAATTAGAACGAATTACCATTAGAGCAATTAGAATTAGAAGAAGTTAATTCCAACAACCATTAATGAAATATTTGGAAAGCAGTGTTATTGTTGGAATTGGGTAGAAGAAAAGAAATTTCAGCTTAATAATATGTAATAGGTATAATGTTCATTTGATCACTTTACACGAGATACCAAATAAAAAAAAATAAATAAACATATTCTAAGAAGAAATTATTAATAAGTAAACAATTGCATAAAAAATCCATAATTGAACCAATACTTATAAGAACTCTCCAATATTAAGAAAAGCGTTTTGAAATAACGCAGTCTTAAAGTAAACCAAAAATTGCTTTCATTAATCTCAAGTTACATCGATATTATTAAAGACAAAATAGCGGATTAAAAGACTAATATTAGATTAAAAGCTTAAGGTTAATTTCTCAATTTTGAAAGATTTATATTTAACTATATGTAACAAATTGGTTTATATTTAATGTTGCTAACTTAACACGTTACTAAATTTTAATGAAACAGATCGATGTTTCAAAACGATTTAATATAATATACAGAAATGATATTAGATGACATTCTGTCCTTTCAGTTTTCTTAATAATAACATTTATTCCATTTATTTAATATTAGGTAGCATTTATTTAGCTTTAGATGTCCTGTTCTGTATGTAGATTACACATTTTCACAACCTACTAAACAAATTAGTAAACCCCAAAATATTATTGTCCTTTCTTCTTCCAAGTTAACTAATATAAAGGTCAATAAAAGCATTGAATAGGGAACAAAAATTTATTTACAGCTACATTATTAAATTTTGGTGAAACATATCTATGATTCATAGTTTCAAAAAGATATGATAGTATATTTAAAAAAAAAAGCTAGTCTGTCCTTTATGTTTTCTTAATAATAACACTTATCCAATGCTCCATTTATTTAGTATTATATGACATACCATTATAAAGATGACACATGTTATCAAAACCCTAAAAATACTATGTCACAAATAATTGTTCTTACTTCTTTCGAGTTAACAGATATAAAGGTTAATAAAAGTTTTAAATGAACAAAAACACAAATCAAACATTTAAAACTAACCTCTGTATTCCAGTGTATGAGTAATCCTTTGTAATTTCAATGTAGTTACTGGTAGTATTTGGTAATATAAAAATTACTTTACCTTTTTCAAAGATATATGAAGAAAGCTAAATTCAAGACTCTATTTCAGTATGAAGTACAAAACAAATGGATATACCCCCCCCTATATTTTTCTTAAAACAAAAAAAAAATTCTTTTAATATCAGAGTTTCAAATAATAATATTGATCTAAAATTAATATCTTTTCTGTAAATCTTGACCAGTTTCTGTCAATTGACTAAAATGTTAAAAAGTGATTAAAGATAAGCGGGAAGGACAAAAAATTAAACTTTCCCAACTAAAACTTAAAGTAAGAGGTAAACACAATTATTGCACAAAAATGATGATAAAAAAAAATATTTACCATTTCTTGCGTTTAAGGTTAAAAAAGTTTTTCATGCCTCTGTTGCAGTAGGAAATACAAAACAAATGCGTTTTTTCGCTTTAAATAGTAGAATTTCTTTTGATATAAGAATTTCAAGTAGTAATGGGTTTAAATTAATAATTTTTCTGTAAATCTTGACCCGTTTCTGCCAATTGGATTAAAGTGTTAAAAAAAGTAGGGAAAGATAAGGAGAAATAAAATTAAACTTTTCTAATTTGAACTTAAAGAAACGGGGAGCACAATTACTACACAAAACGGAGGTAAAAAAAAATTTCCCCTTTCTTACAAAAGTAATTATTTTTTATCCATTTTACACTAGTTATAACTACTTATCAACATCAGAATAGTTGAATCACAAGTCTTACCTTTATCCTTCGGATGTGGAAATTAAAAATCCCATTCTAGTTTATAACTTACACAAGCGCCCGCTAAACTAGAATTTTTGATAAAATAAATTTTTCTTACCTTAAAAAATGATATTTTGAGCTTTTAAGGTACTGGTGAAAAGCTATTTCATAATTCATTTTTTTAATTCATGTTTTTAAGGGATCCTTATGAGACACATATAATTGTGAAAAAAATAAACATTTATACAGTAAATACAAATTAATAAATTCATTATTCGAGAAGTTCATAGTTATTTAGCATGTAAATTAATAACTTCTTGGTTTTCGATGACAAGGTCATTAAAAAAATCTCATTTTTCATCTTTTAATTATAGTTTATTAATATGCTAGTAGAGAAAAGTCCTATTTTTTATCTCAGAAATGATATTTTGATATTTTAAGATACTAAGAAAATGTTATTACACAATGTAATTAATTTTTTTAATTCATGTTTTAGATTAATCACTGTTATAGATTATGTAATGATGAAAAAAATACACTTACAGTTTAAAAACAAATTAATAAAGTCTTTATTTGGGAAATCCATAGTTATTTAATAACCTAGTGGTACTGAATGACAATTGCATTACTTAAAAAATACTTTTTGTCTCTCATTAAATATTAGCACTATATTACGACAATTTGAAAATGGACTGTAGAGTATATAATTGAGCAAAAAATATACATTAAAAGATTACATACAAATTAATGAAGTCATTATTTGGGAAAATTCTTTGTTATTTAAATACCTCGTGGTTTTGAATGACAGCTTCTTTAAATAAAAAAAAAATTACTTTCTATCTTTTACTGAATTATAGTTCATTAACATGCTAGTAGAGAAAAAGTAATTTTATATCAGAAAGGATATTTTGAGATTTTAAGATACTAAGAAAATGTTATTACACAATTAATTTTTTAATTCATGTTTTTGATTAATCACTGTTATAGATTACGTAATGATGAAAAAATATACATTTGTAGATTAAAAACAAATTAATAAAGTCTTTATTTGGGAAATCCATAGTTATTTAAAAACTTCGTGGTACTGAATGACTATTGCATTACTTAAAAAATACTTTTTTCTCTCATTAAATACTAGCACTATATTACGGCAATTTGAAAATGGACTGTAGAGTATATAATTGTACAAAATATATACATTAAAAGATTACATACAAATTAATGAAGTCATTATTTGGGAAAATTCTTTGTTATTTAAATATCTCGTGGTTTTTAAAAACAGCTTCTTTAAATAAAACAATCTTACTTTCTACCTTTTACTGAATTATAGTTCATTAACATGCTAGTAGAGAAAAGTAATTTTATATCAGAAAGGATATTTTGAGATTTTAAGATACTAAGAAAATGTTATTACACAATTAATTTTTTTAATTCATGTTTTTGATTAACCACTGTTATAGATTATGTAATGATGAAAAAATATACATTTATAGTTTAAAAACAAATTAATAAAGTCTTTATTTTGGAAACCCATAGTTATCTAATAACCTCGTGGTATTGAATGACAGTTGCATTACTTAAAAAAAAAATACTTTTTTTCTTTCATTAAATACTAGCCCTATATTACGGCAATTTGAAAATGGACTGTTGAGTATATAATTGTACAAAATATATACATTAAAAGATTACATATAAATTAATAAAGTCATTATTCGTGAAATTCCCTGTTATTTAAATACCTCGTGGTTTTGAATGACAGCTTCTTTAATTAAAAAATCTTACTTTCCATTTTTTACTTAATTATAGTTCATTAATATACTAGTAGAGAAAAGTGCTATTTTTTATATCAGAAAAGATATTTTGAGATTTTAAGATACTGAGAAAATATTATTACACAATTAATTTTTTAATTCATGTTTTTGATTAACCACTGTTATAGATTATGAAATGATGAAAAAATATACATTTATAGTTTAAAAACAAATTAATAAAGTCTTTATTTGGGAAATCCATAGTTATTTAATAACCTCGTGATAATGCAAACTGAATGACAATTGCATTACTTTAAAAAAATACTTTTTGTCTTTCATTAAATACTAGCCCTCTATTACAGCAATTTGAAAATGGACTGTTGAGTATATAATTGTACAAAATATATACTTTAAAAGATTACATATAAATTAATAAAGTCATTATTCGTGAAATTCCTTGTTATTTAAATACCTCGTGGTCTTGAATGACAGCTTCTTTAAAAATCTTTGAAATGAATTTTTTAAAAAAATCTTACTTTCCATCTTTGACTAATAGTAGCCCAATTATTATGGTAATAGGGATGGAAGAGTGCCTTACCTGCGTGCGGCGTTCGAGAGGCGTCCCGAGTATAGCCACTATGCTGGCTGCTAGTATGAGCCAGGGGATCATAGCTGGTCATGAGATCATGTTGCGTCTCTCTACCTGGCTGAACGGTACCGTTTGTGAACTCGGTGGACTGCGAGTGCGACGCTGGAAAGGGTCGCCATGGAGACCACGCGCTCGAGTGACGTCACAACCCATTTGTGTCACTTGACACGCCACGACGAGCACGTGATTTACGGGACTAGGACAGACAGCGGCACAGCTATGCCAGGCTTAACCTTGACCTTTGGCCCACCCCCCTGGTTGTTTTACAAAGTTCACTTTTTCCGCATCAACAAAGCGATTAGGAGGGATAATTTAAAAGTTTAATTGCCTTCCATAAACATCCTTACATATTTAGGAACTTTATTTTTTAAGTTGATGCTGAACATAACTAGATATTACGAGATAACTTTACATTACGCTTAGCACTGTCATCACTGCCGGCCCTATCATTTCGCCGATATCAGGTCTAACCTTAGGGTTTTTGCCCCCATAGGCAAGCCCAAAAATATACCACCCTCGAGCTTAAAAAACTGCAAACCAAAAAAAAAATTTTTTTTAATGTGTTAACCAGATAAATGGCATATACTTGAATTAAGTACTAATACTAATATAAAATTTATGGAAATTGTTTTATTGAAAAATAAAATTTACATTTTTCATACTGGAATGAACAAAAAGCTTGTTAATTCCTGTTGTGTTTGATTTTACAATTCATTTTATTTTGTAGATTCAAATAATCGGAACACATAGTTTTGTGGGTTGTGTTTATTTTTTTAATTAATTTTTTTTTATTTCTGCTCCATTTCAGGTGCTTCTGCCTCTCCTAAATTTTGCCGCCGTAGACAGTCGTCTACTTTGATTCCTGCCTAGGGTCAACCTTGCCGCCATAGGAAAATTTGGAAAAAAACTCCCTTCTCTCCAACGCTTGAAAAAAAAAATTTAAAAAAAAATATTTATAAAAGAATCATATTAACCAGAAATATAGCATATAATTGAATTTAAAAAATAACCAGGCCGTTCCTGGTATGCAGTGAATGCCCCGCTCGCAGGCGAGAAAATTTAGAGGCACCAAATTCGGTCGTTATCGTGTAATGTAGTCTAGTTCTTTAATTCACTGGTAGAGGATTTTGAAATTTTGATGGCATTTGATTCAAAATTAAAGAATTCGGTCTATCTTGTTTATTTTGTGTAATGTAATCGGTTTTTTTTTTTTTTTTTCATAATAAGCACTTCTTGTTTATTTTATGTAAAATGGACTTTAAAATTAATTTTGATTAACGGTAATGTTTGTGTTTTCACTGTTTGTTTTGTCGTGTAGCAAATAGCCCTTGTTTATATTGCCTAAAAACAATAAATACATTTTTGTAAACAATGTTTTATCCTTTTTTTAAGTTATATAAAAGTAAACAATAAATCCTGTAAGCAGACCACCCAGGAACGGGCCTAACAGTAACAATAATACTGATTTTCAGAAAATTGTTTTGCGATTTTGCCGCTCTTAAATTTTGCTGCTATAATCAGCCTCCTACCTTCCTATCACCTAAGGCCAACACCTCCTAGAGACAGTCTAATGTCTTTAGAAGGAGTTGCTCAAGTCCCACTGCTGGCTTAGGTGTAAACAGTGCCCGAACATCTTTAGGTGGAGCCCTGGGAGAAGTGGTTACTTCGAGAACCCCATACGATCACAAGCATCTTACTTCATACTTCAATACTAAATATACTTCAGTACCTGAGTTCGTGGGTTCGAATCCCACTGTAGCATGATGTTCGTAGCCGTTCGGAAGCGGCTTTAAACAGTAGGCTCTGGGTCTCATTAGCCCTCGTGTTGTAAAAAAGTAAACCGTAGTGCTCCAAAGCAAACCAATTTAATCGCTAAGTACACATGTCAACTTTTGAAGTTTACTAGTGAAAATTTGAGAAACAGCTTCAAAAAATTAATTCATTTTAAAAAGTCACATTATAAGGTGTATTAAAAACTCATACACTCAAAAGTTATAATTTGTTGAAAGTGTATACTTATTCAGAAGAAACATGAATAGAGAAACAATAACGCTATTCTGAGGAACTTGCACAATATCATCCTGTTAATGATTGCAGTAACTAATCTTCTCGCTGATTTCATGACAGATAACTGTCAGATTATAATTTTGCCACTCTGTTACATTTTCCTACATATGTTATCTGATGTTTCATTTTAATAATCAGCCAACAGAAAAAAATGGACAGAATACTGGTGGTTTGTTTTGATTAGTGGAATTCTTTTTTAAACTACATATAATAATAAAAATTGGGCATGTGAGATTTTCAAGAGTATATATTTTTCGATGTAAATAAAAATTATAATGGAAATTTCACCTTTTTTTTAGTTAGTTATAATTTTAACCCATGCAAAGAATTTCTAATATATAATAGAGCTTGGAAATTTATTGACCCCGGATATTTCTCCGCTTGCTCATCTGATAATCAGGCCCTGTGTGTAAATAATTATATATACCTGTTTAAGAAAGACATGTTCGTTTAGAGACAGTGATACTATAACTACTTATATATGTTTAAACTTCCAACTGTTTCGCCTTTACTGATTTTAAGAGAATGGGGATATATCTTCAATGTTTTCACAAAAAAAAAAAAAAAAAAAAAAAAAAAAGATTCTGAAAGTCGTTGCTATTCGTTTAAACTTCTCCTCTCCTTCGGAAAGAAATGTGTTTACCCGATTCTAAATGTTAAATTTCGATTTTATTGCTGTTTATACGCAGTATCAAACTCTTTTCGTAAACTTTACGATGCATACCTGCTCTTGTAAGTAAGTTTATTAGTTTTAACTTCGTACATATCGAATAGTGTTTAGCGTGTGGTTGCTTACCCTCAGTTCTCTTGGGCTCGATTCCCGAGTTAGATTTGATATATTTGTATCGTTCTCTTATACGGAGCAATGTCGCCAGCCTATATGGAACTCTTATAATAAAATGGTCAACAACACATGTAAACAAATTCTTAGTTTTTGCGCAACACATATTGAATAGTACTTAGTGCTCTGCTGTTTAACTCGATTCCCAAGTGAAATTTGGGTCAAATTCCTGAAGAAAGTTTCAGTGTATTTGAATTGCACCCTTATACGAAGTTTATGGTGCTCAAGTGATGTTTAAGCCCGGTGTTCCATTGTAATTATATTGTACTTTCATATGGAGTTAATAGGTGTCTTGTAGTAAAATTGTCATAAACTTATATAATAAGCATATTCATTAGTTTTTGCACCGTATATTGAAGAGTATTTAGCACTTAGCTGTTTTACTCGATTCCCAAGTGAAGTTTGCGTCAAATTCCAGAAGAAGGTTTCAGTGTATTTGAATTGCACCCTTATACGAAGGTTATGGCGATCCCTTAATAAAATGGACAACAACTGATATAATAAATATATTTATTAGTTTTAGTGCAACAATTTGTGAATAGTATTTAGAGCTATGCTGTGCAAAATTTAGGACAGCAATTCTTAATTTCTTGGTAGTTATCTCCCATCGCCTGCAATTTCTCAAGTTGTTTTCACTGCATAACTGCATTTTCTGGAGGAAGCTGCCTCTTAAACAGTGGTTCTCAAACGACACATCTTCCCTTCACAGGATGTGTCTGTGAAAGAGAGGATGTGTTACTCCTTCACAGACACAACTGTCCGACAGCGAACGCGGCGCACAGTTTGGGAGCCACTGCTTTAAGCAATAAACACTTTCTTCTATGAAACACGTCTAAAAATTTTACCCTGCATTGATGAAAGAGAACCTGCTCGTTGCACAAGCAAATACGGTAGGCATGCTATACTCATGGTCGCTTAATGTAACAGTCGACTTTCAGCTGAGCGAAATGTAACTAAAAATTCTATAGTTCTAGTTCCTTGAATTGTAAAATATAAATAAGAATGAGAAACAAAAGTGTCATTATTTCATACTTCATCCTGTCACGAACGTGATTACTGCCTGAAAGGACAATAGCATTATTACTAATAATAACTTTAAATTCATTTTTGAAACAAGCATTCTTTCTTTTAAACACTCCAAGCGAACTGTC
Source organism: Pardosa pseudoannulata (assembly GCA_032207245.1). Taxonomy (NCBI): domain Eukaryota; kingdom Metazoa; phylum Arthropoda; class Arachnida; order Araneae; family Lycosidae; genus Pardosa; species Pardosa pseudoannulata. The sequence goes on along the minus strand of CM063502.1, from coordinate 114,432,376 downwards.
CTCACCCTCTGAAATGCATTTCAGAGATGCATCTTATAGAATATAAAACAAAAGTTGTTTAAAATGTTTTGAAAAGCAAAACCTGTTGGTTCTATACTAAGCCTGTGCACATATTCTACACGAAAAGACGGGTATTTTCACTATTACTATGGTTTTCATTTAATGTGTTTCACGAATGTTTACAATAACAACTAAGTTTTATAACGAAGGGTAGAGGTATCCTTTCAGTAAAAATATTTACATTATGCTTAAAAGAAATGGGTTCGCAAAGAACATTTTTAACTATGTTTACTGTGGAGCTCAGTAATAGTGAAAATAGATATTTTCATTAATACAGTTGTTTTCTTTTAATATTTCATAGTCAAGGTTAAAAAGTATCCCGTAAATCAAAATGATCTTGTTATACCTAAAAAAAAATTAGCACTGAGCTTTTGTTAAGATAATTATTTTTAAAACAGTTCGTAATTAATTGTCTCTAAAATAATTACTATTTTCTGTTGAATTTTTAACCACATGTATAAGTATATATTGCTAATAACAAACAAAATTTCCAAGCATATTGATTAAAAACAAAATAAATCAGCTTTAACAGTCCACTGTCTTCCTCAGTTAAATAAATAAATAATAAAAGAGGGAGATATTGTCCGACCGAAGAACTAAGCCAAATTTTAAAATGAGAAAAAGCTGTAAAGGGTGGGAAAATATTAGGTAGGAAAAACATCTTTCAGCTATAAAAAGGTAACATTGGAAAGACAAAATATGAATCTGCCAAATTATGCATATAGAAGGTAAGAAAAAAAACACATTAGAAAAAATCAAAAAAGAACACGATAGTGAACAATCTTCTCTACAACCAGTTTTATGAAAAATTTAGTCCTAATAACATTTAAAATGTATTTAAGAGAAAAATAAACAGATCATACTACCCACGAGATGTATAATTTTGTATTTAGCATGTGATTCTTAACCAAGACAAATTACGCAAATAAACTACGAATTATTTGTTCAGCATATGAAAAATTAAAATTTTCTAGCAGTATTTTTTATAGAAAAATGACATCTTACAGAAATAAATCACAACGCACAGATATAATTTGTTAATATACGAGCATATTGTTCACCATCACTTTCCAATTACACACAGTTATTTACATATTGCTCTTCTAAATGTTTAATGTCGTAATACATTCTGGCTTCTACTAAAATATCAAGCATTTAATTGGCAAAACGGGGATTTTAAAAGACAATAAAATACTGGCAAGAAAATAGTCTAACCCGAGTAAATGGGAAAGAAGCTAAATAATCGGAGATGACGGCAAGGTTTTTCTGTCTCACTTATAATGCATCAATCAAGTAGAATGTACTCTTGTTTTGACAGATACAGATATATGTGAGAGTGTATGCAAAACTTTCCGAGGTTTAATTTTTCTTCGTGCATCTTAGTCCCTCTAAATAAAAATAAAATTTCTCTGCAAAAATGTAAAATTATTCAGAGCGGAGCAAGTGTGGAGGGCTTATTAATTGATTCCATTTAATTATCATCCCCATTTAAAAACAGTATGAAAAATAAAGTTATGAGCTTCTATCAACTCTTGTATTGGACGGAATCAAAAACTCTTTTAAATGTTAAGAATATTGTCATAATATTTCGATATCTATATTTTCGTTGATAGATAGCTTATATTTGTTTGTGTGTAATCCTTTATTTCGATTGAGGTATTGTTTCTCTCATTAATCTAAAGAATGGGAAAATAATGAATTGAAACATTCATTAAAATTTTATTTTTAATAGTTGAAGAGTAATTTTAAAAGAATATTATTTTTATTCGGTTTATGTGTATCACTTACAAAAGAAAATAGTACTGTATTGCCTTGGCCTGGCAAAACGAAATATCTTTAAAAAAAATAAAAAATATATCCGATGTTATTATTTTTTTTTTCATGAATAACTTTAACGGTGGGTTCCTATAATTACGCCTTTCCTATCTTACCTATTAAGATATAAATGTCTTTTAAATAAAACTTAAATAGGAAATATTTTATATTAAAATTACGGCTTTATTAATATTTATTTTTTGTTTATCCAAATATCACTTTTTATATTAAAACTCCCGTCTTCCGCTTTCATTTCCATCTTTATTACTAGATGGCGCCATTCTTATAAATTGAATTTTCTAATCAAATTCATGGCATATGAAGACCTTGGTGGTAAAAAGTGATAACCCACTATATTGTAGTTTGGAGCTAAATCGATTTATATTTAATATTTAGTATTACGTATTTCAAATTGGAAAAATTATGGCTAAACAGTTTTTTTTTTTAAGTAATACCCTTTTTTAAGAATACCAGAAGAGTACTAAAAGCAATAGAATTAACATTTAATGCAATTATGACACACTGAAGATTTAATGTAGGTTATCATTTTTTACTCCCAAGGTCTTTATACCAAGACCGTAGGCAGGGGGAGGGATTTGGGGGACAGGTCCCCCCCCGAAACTTTGAAAGACCATTTTGTTGATAGACAATGTCCCACGTTTGTAATTATGGGCTATTTGTCTAGCTGTTAATGAACAAGGACAGTTATTCTCTTAGAAAAAAAACGCTGAGACCATAAAAGTTTTGCTAGGCCGCTGGCCGGAAATACAACACTGTATTTTCGGTATTGTATTCTGAAAATGCAGTGCTTTTCCTTACATCAATTGAAGTATAATTCACAAATAAAGATGTCTTTCTCCCTTGGTCCCCCTCCGAAAATAATTTCTGGCTACGGCCCTGCTTTATACATTTACAGAAATTGGATTATATCTTGAATGGTGAGAATTTGTATTATTTCCATCTCATTTCGAGTACGGTGTGGTGCTTTGGGACTTTGATTTATCAACATGTTTATTCTCTTTTACATTTGCTTCTTACATATCTTCTGGATGAACTGTAGTAATGTAGTTCATCTTCAACAGTGCGAGCGTGAGTAGTCAGTTTATTTTAGCATCATAAATCATTTTTATTTATGTACCAGAGGAACTTGGGATTTATATAGCCACTGATTTTCGAGTTTCTTAAAAGTAGATAAAAAAACATAACATCAGTTTGCCATTAAAACTGTTTACTCTTTTACACAAAGCTATTTACATTTGCTACAAAACTTCACACAGTAGGTGGTTTCAGATTAAGTGAAAAATATATACAATTATCTTTTAATTTTGTGTTCTTTAGAATTTACTTTCAAAGGAAACCATTAAAACAGAATTAAAGTTGTTGACGCATTTTTAACACGTTTTTATGTTTCGATACATGTAATTTGAAATAAAAAATTTTACACATCAATTCTTTCAATGAAACGGAGATTTAAATTATGTATATTTTTTGCAATTCGTAACTGAAGTGCTTGATTTCAGTATTTTAAAAATCTTAATTTATTTGTTATTTCCCTGTAACTGGCCAAGCAGAACACCTAGTATTCCTCTTTTTTATTTGAAAGACTTTTTTTTTAATATTTTTTCATATTTTCTCCCATTTTTCGTACATTGTACTTATTTCCCCTTCATTTTAAGGCCCCAATTTAAAAAAAAAAATTCCCATACAGAAGCACAACTTATATAAGAAATTTACATAAGAAATATAGAAAATTAAGAATAAGAATATAAGAATTAAAAGAATATAAGAAATCCCCTATATAATAATAGCCTAAATTATCTGTCCGTCTGTCCTCGAATTTATGAAGCGGTTGTACCTGGAATGGATAGAGGCATCCATATTGGATTCTTCATGAGTTAGGGTTAGAGTGTTCGAAATCCACCCCTTCCCCCCTTTTTCTAGCCATTATTTCAAGCCTTATTAACAGCAGGCGATTAAATGTATTAATTTGTCACACAATAAAAAGGTAAAAATAACATTTTTTCTAGCATTATGACGTCATTCCTTTAACCCTCTAAGTGGTGCGCACGTACAATTCCGCCAAACCGATGATGTCTTCAAAGCGGTTGTCACGTACAATTTATCGACCTCCAAAAACGTTCCGAAAATGGATGTTATGTACATTTCTGCCAGTGTTTTCCCTCATGAAGTTTTGAGGTAGGAGGATCAGGTCGATTATTTAGGAACTCCACCCTTCTTTGACATTTATTGAGGGGTGCACCCCTACTGAGGCACAATGACGCTGATAGCTTTTCATGGCTTTGTAAATCTCTATTTCGAAGAATTTCGTTTGCTGTAACAGATGTATCTCTGATTGCACCACTTAAATATCTTGGACGACTTTCGTAAGAAACATAAATAATTCTCTTAAAGAATATTTTTATTTGTACTTTTAGAATCCATTATTTCTTATCGAATGATCTTTGAGACTTGACGAGATTTATGTGCATTAAAAATTAACAATCTATAATATCTATTTATCTATCTATTTATAACAGGAAATAAAGTGACAATAACGAGGGTGAGTCTCCCATATTCCATTCTAGTCGACAAAGGGTGAAGTAAAAATCATAGAACACTTTAGCCACTGCCACAATAAAACTTTAGCGTATTTTTGGAGACTTTTTTCCTGTGTTCCACTCGGAGGGTTAACCATCTCATTTAATCATTTCTTATTTTAAATTATTTAAATATCGTCTGCATTATTTTCATACGTTTTATCACTGAACTTAGATATTACGTAAATAATTTTCTTTTATATTTGGCTCAAATAATAGATTAGGTGCATCTGTGATAATTTTAAAACGAAAATTTTGTACCAGTATTAACAACAAATTCTATATATCTCCAGAGTGTAGTGGAAATGACAGTTTTATTCCTTTACTTCCATTAATTACTGTGTCAAAAAAAAATGGGAAGAACTTAACGATAATTTCGACGTACCTAAAAAACTTTGAATTATCTTTCTAAATGAATTCAACATGATTCTAAACTGCATTCACAGTATCGGGAGACTTTAGAGGAGTATGAAGAAAAACAAATTATTGAGCGTGTACCAGATAATTCTCAGCCAAAAAACAAACCATTTTTATATCTATCTTATAGGGTACTTTACAATTCTGGAAAATTAAAAATTTTACTGATCCCTTCATAAGATGGGTTATATGCTAGAAAGAATATAAGAAATTAAGAATAACAATATAAGAATTAAAAGAATATAAGAAATTTTGTTTCAGTTCTTTGCAAACCATGTTATCAAGAATCATTATTTTAATGAATCTGATAAAAGAACTCCCGACTCTCTTTTCCTCAACTCACCTCTAACTTCTTTTAACTTTAACTTCTAACTTTATAGTGGACTGTACACTTTCACGCTCTACTAGATTGTAGCCAATAGGAAGAACACTGAAATTATAAAATAAATAAACTATATATACAAATAATACACTAAAAAAATGCCTTGTGTGGAGGCAATGGCACATAAATTTACTCTATGTCAACGTCGTCCAACTGGCGGGCCGCATGCAACATTCATGACTTTCACTCATGGCCTGCTAAAGAAATTAATATTCTGTAATAAGGATATCTTTGCCAAATAAGCACATATTTTGCTCATTTTAACTCATTGAAAGGAAGAAATTATGAATCATGATAGTTGTTGTTGCTGCTAATGACTCGAACACCTGCAAATTGCTACGTGAGGGTGGCCAGATGCGATCTTCCTCCGCTCTATATTTATTGTCGTTGCCAGTGCCACTTAGCCGAACCAAGCATGTGGACCAGAGGGGTTCACCTTTCATTTAACGAGCACCGCTAAAGTGAAAGAACGCCTTAGCTTAAGTGTGTCCTCGTAATTTAAAATCAGAGACCAAGCAAGGGTTCCCAAGGTTTGACCTACAATCCCCAGAGGTATCGTTTGGGAACCTCGAGGACATAACTACGAACATATTTTACGTGTCCCGGTCACCATTAATGAACATGGTGGGCTTAAAGCCGGCTCGAGTCCCGAACCTGCAGAAGCTTCTTTATCGTGAATCGGTGCCCAGCCATGTGCGCATGCTCACGGACTTAGCTTTATTTTCATGCAGTTTGGGTGAAGTTTACGTTTATAATAGTCAGCGAATTATCGCATAGTTAGCGATTATTATTAATTTCACTTTTGCGAAAGTTAGACAAGGGTTTCTATATTATTTGCTTAATCCCTCAAGTTGGCCAAAAATAATTCAATGAAAAGCATGTTTGACAATTATTTTGAAAAGAATTAATTTAATAATTTTACAATTGACAATATTATGATTTCAATTTTTTACAATTGTGTATGACATAATTTTCAGTGATTTCTCATCAAAATTTATGCTGTTGGCCATTTAATTTTAAAATCGTCAATATTATTGTGTTACTATCATACATATTTTATACTTTTATTTATACAACATTTTTAATAATTTGAAAATTAAATTATGATTCTCATTTTATTTTGTACATACTTTAGATTGGCAATGCAATTAAATCTAAGTCATTTATTTGGTTAGGTTAGATTTATTTCATTTTAAATTTCACATTTGATATAGTACATTAATATACCTAAGATCCGCTTGATAGGCACAAGCCACAACGTCTCTCATTCGCAGTTGGTTTTCTTAACAGAATGACTGTTGATCTGTCATGGCCTTGGAATATTCTGTGGAAAGACTAGGCTCATTTCCACCTCAATGTTACAGCCAACACACAGAATTACCACATTTAGGCTAAGGAAAATTCGCGAATCCACAGTGAAATTTCCTTCAGTCTCCATAGGTCACTATCTGGTGTGGATTCACGGTTACCTTCATCTTTGGGCCATTCTTCTTCTAGGAAAGCGGGGAATGTGGGCCTATCATAGGTTCCGTTATGGGCCATCGGTACCATGATATGCTGCAGACGTTTGCTATGCCGCAACAACATCGACCATTTTCATGCAGGATGGTGAGTCCCCACATATCCATAGATCCGTGAAGGCACTATTGCTCCACAGAGGAACATGTTACAAGCCGCTCCTTTCTTAATCCATGTCCACCACTTTTGCCGAATTTAACTCCATGCGATTTCTAGTTATGGGGCTATTTAATAAGTCTGGTGTAACGTGGAGGTGTTGTGACGTTGAATGACTTAAAGAACTCCATAACACTTCATGTGCGAAGCCTGTGATCAGTTAAGACCTGCTGTTGAACATGCTGTCCATCGACTTTTTGCAAGTGAATGAGGGTGGTCCCGTTTAGCATCTTTCCTTATATCGTCCTGAACACGATTGACAACTGCTCCTCTTGTGCAATTTCGTCCTAATCTGCTCTTGTTTCTGCAAACTGAATTGCTTTTGTTTCTCCCTTACCTTTACTTAATGTGGTTCGATGACAAAGTGATCAGAAACTAGTCAATAAATGTTAATATTGTTTCTGTACTCCGTTTTGGTCGTTTATGACAGAGTTTGACAGCTTGAAAAACTATAATGCTGTATAATGCACAGTGGTGTCTAGAAATGTGAGTGACCAGGAAAACTTTAGAAAAACGTAAACACTACTTTTAACATTTAATAAAAAATAAAATGAAACAATTGCATAAGAAAAGGATAAACCATAGCATCGTCCATCGAGTGCACTCCTTCATACCAATGAGCACTGGAAAAAAAGGGGAAAAATAAAAGTACGAGCTTCCGTTTGTGAAGGCGTGACACTATCGGTAGAGTGCTGCCCCTTTGAACATCGAACATCTCGGTTCTGTCCCCGATGATGTCACTTTTCTAGGGCAAAATTGTTTTACACCTTTTATGTAATTCCTTATCTTAATAATTGTATAACCTATAATGTAACCCACAAATCCTGATGCTCACCCTGAGTGAATCTTTTCACCTTTATGATGGGGGATACAGCTTCGAGCTAAGGTGCCCCGTACAAACTACATCTGAGCTCCCGTACGAGACGTCTTCAATTTATAGCTGCAGACAAATTTTGCATATTCGAGAAATCGACGTTGGCAGAACTCCGATCCAAACATCACTACCGTTTCTGATTCAGCTAAGAGTACTTCTGAAAACTAAACTTACAACAAGTATGTTGAATTGGAACATTGAGAAAACAAAAAATATGGCTAACAGTTTATTGTGTTAAATTTCATGTTTTTCCCTAAAAGGCGTCCGTCCTTAAGTGGACAGTTTGGAACTTTTTTTTTTTTTTTTTCGAAATTACTTGAGTGCATATCATGTATAACCCATATACAAAACTTCGTTGCTTTCAGTTCATCTGTTCGCGCTGTAGCAAGGTTCAGACTCTTTCCTCAGAAAAAAAAATTAAGCACTTTTTAAGCACCTTAATTTTTATTGTACTATGATCGACCTACAGCTAAAGCTTAAAAATTGAAGCTTTTCATGAGCTGTATGACTTAAAAAATCACATTGAATAATATGTATAGATCAATTTAATAATTTTATTAAACACAATTGTTAATATCTCATACTTTATGTTAAGACATCTGTCTTCGCAAACATAAATTTTAGAACAGCAATAGTCCTTATTGATCAAATGCCCCCCCTCCCTAAAAAAATATGAAATATTTGTAAAGATAAGAAAGTACTATATGTGGTGGAAGATCAACAAATTTCACATCATAGCAACAGTATTTTTTGATCAACATAGATGTAAAATAAGATAATAAAAAGTATTTCTGTATTATAAACAGGTAAATATAATATTCACACAGGGAGACAGAGAGAAAAGAAGATGCAGTATCTACACTATAAAAGTTGTAATTAATTATGACATACTCAAAACAAGATTCAAGAAATTATCAATGCTATTTTAAAAATGTAACTGAAGAACTATTTCCATTCATAATAAATGATGAGAACCAAAAAATATAGGAAGGGGGAAAAATAAGAGAATATATCTAATTTTGAAGTTCATTTTTCTTTTCTTCTATACATTTTTTTAATTGGTCTACCTCTTCTTTATCTTTAGATTTGTTGAATCGATTGACGATTAATTACCAAGGGAAATAAAAATTCAGCACCTGATATTTGGGGAAAAGTAAGTACTTTTTGAGACTCGGAAAAAATTATAAATTTTAAGGCTACGAAAAGAAAATTAAGCACTTTTTAAGGACTTATTAAGGACCTTAAAAATGGATATACAAAATAAGCACTTTTTAAGGATTTTAAGCACCCGGCCGAACTATGTGTAGGATGACGTTTATAGGGGAAGTTTAATTATAACCACTCGGTAGTATTGCATGTCATTTTTCAATGTTAAAAGTTGTCAATACTTCTTTAAGACAATGAAATTATTTTTATATTATTTAACAATGTTGGAAAATCCGTTGGTTGACTTTTAGTATATTTTCTTTTCTGTCTTTATAAAATGAAGCAATTCTGTTCACATATATTCAGTTTACTTTTTAATTTTTGAATTTGGGAATACTAATTAAACTTTCTGCTTACCACATATTTATGACCTCTTTTGCTATAGTATTCATTCTTTATATTTAACCAAAACAATTTCAAATTATTTTTGAAATCTCTTAATGATTACAGAAATTTCAAGTAATATTATAGCTTTTTTAATTTTTGGCATGTCTGATTAGAGAAATTTCAAGAAATTGTAATGGTTTATATATAATGAGGAAATGAGAAAAAATAATTATGCGGATTTAAATTAGCTTTCCTCTGTCGACACTTTATTGTGTAAAGTCAACAAAAGAAAATTTTATATTTAAAGTGCAACACATTTCAAGGCTAGCAAAATAAAAATAATAAAGTAATCAATAACAAAAGAAATATAGACATTCTACTTTGATGTTTTACAGCCAAAAAAACACTCCAATAGATACTGCTTATAATCTTTATAGCAGAATTCATGAAGTATTCATCTAGCTTTTCAATTGTCAAAACATTTATGCACTAAAATAAAATGCAATAAAATAACTTATTCAATGTCATTTCTCAGGAACAAATTGTATTTGGTTCTGTGTACTATCAGAAGCCTTTAATTTTCTATATAATAATAATTATTATTATCACATAAAGATAAAACAATAAGTTATAACAATTTTTTGTTTGCAAGAAAGGATTTATAAGCAACCACTTCAAAAATTGTAAAATCAGAGAATAAGTAATGCGTACATTTTAATATTTTTTAGAAAGTTAACTTATTATTTTTTTTTTAATTTTCACTGTTATAGTATGTTTAAATTTGTAGATGAAAGAGATTTTTCAATTAGTTTTTCCTCGTGCTCAGATAATTTATAACACTATTTTGAAATTAAAAATGACATGTTTGTTAAACTACATTTCAGCAGTTTGAATACATTATACACTGTCTACCAATAAGTATTTGGACACCTGTGATAGAAAAAATAACTTTATTCAAAATCAATAGTTGGTATAGCCTCCCCCAGAGTTAATTACAGCGTGAACCCTCCGGGGCATACTTTCCACAAGTCTTTATTTTACAGCTTGTGGTATTGTCTTCCACTCGGCTTGGAGTAAACATTCAATTTATTTCACCAATTTTGGACGGGTAGTTCAACCCTTAATTCGGCTATCCAACTAGTCCCAGAGGTTCTCGATAGGGTTCAGGCCTGGGCTCTGGGCAGGCCAGTCCATTAGATGAACATCACTAGCACCATACTAACCCTTAGTTAACCTCGAAACTTGACAACTGGCATTGTCGTCCTGAAAGTAACAGGGGTCCAACCCGTAAAACTGCCACATCGTTGGAAGCACACTGTCATCCAAAATAGTGCAGTCGGCGTCGGCGTTGAACTTACCATGAATGGGATCCAAGGGTCTCTGTCCATACCAAGAGAAACACCACCAGACCGTAATTCCACCTCGAGGAACTTGAATGTTGGCACAATGCATTCTTGCTGGAGACGTTCTCCAGGCAGACGCCAGACGCAGACCCTGCCATCCAAACGGTAAAGGGTGAATCTTGATTCGTCACTCCAAAGAACCCATTTCCACTGATCTACGGTCCAATTTCGATGTGCTTTGCACCCCATTAACCGAGCAACAAGGTTGGATTTTGTGATCAAAGGTTTATAGTTAGCAGCACGACCATGAAAACCAAGCAGATGTGCTTCCTTACAGATAGTATTCATTGAAACAATACTCCCGGATGCCTGTTGAAACTCTTCGCGGATGAGGGCCATCGGTTGGGTGCGGTTCTTCCGAATTACTTTGGACAGCACTCGTCGGGTTCCATCTCCCAGTTCCGTTGATCTGCCGACTCGGGGCACATTCCGACAGTCACCGCTCACCTTCCACTTCTAAATCACATAGGCCACTGTCGATTTTGGGTACTTCAGATCGCTAGATATGTCCCTTAAGGATCGGCCACATTTGTGATACCGATAATTATACTTCTATCGAAATCAGAGAGCTCCGAACTACGCGGCATCTTGCATGCAACTAATGCCGATGCTGTTTGCTACACGATGTATGCCGGTGGAGGCCGTGACGTACCTCAGGACCGCAGATATCGTCATTTGCATAGGTGTTCAAATACTAATTGGTAGACAGTGTATAAAATAACTGCTCCCTATATTCTATTGTTATAAAGCTTTACAAATATGTATGGAAAACAGCCTTGAAACAATAAGACAAGAATGGAATAATCGACATCAAAACAACTACATAACATTTGTATTAACATAACAAAACATTTTATATAACTGTGTTCATAATGTTAACTTAAATAAAATAGCAAAATACATTTATTTTTTCGATTTTCTACCCCATGCTATACTATACTTATTTAGAGTAACCCCAATAATGACTACAATTTTTAATGACAGGCAATTAAGTATAAATATATTTCACATAGATACATCATACAATAAAACATTGAAAAACAAAGGAGTATACAAACAAAGGTGTAAATGCTGTGTCTATTATCAATCCAAATCTGCAACAAAGCTATCATTATGTAAAACATCTTGCTTATACAACTTATTCATAATACAGTGCTGGAAAAAAATTATACAGCCAATAGAAAAATTTAGAAAAGTCAAAAAGTAATGGAATTGTTGATAACGTGAATTCTATTTTCATTTGCATGATCAACATCATAATAATATGCATAAATTTTATTTAGAAAAACGGAAGGGGGAACATAAATTATACTAATTCCTTACAACCAATGAAAAACAACTTGGAAAAAGTTATAAAGCCGATGGTTCTAGCCTTATTTGACATAATGCCAGACTTCAGAAAGTAGGCCGCCTTGAAAGTTTAGGTAAATGTAAACGTAATACGTGCATTCATTTTGTATTTAGTGTGTTTAATACAATTACAAAAGGAAAAAAAGTTATCCGATAATGAACAAATACTAACATTAACTTTAAATGAAGCTGGAATGTCTGGTTCTAATATTGCAAGAAAAATAGGAAGGCTCAAGGCTACAGTAAACAGTTTTCTCAGAAATCCCAAAGATTACGGCTGTAAAAAGCATACAGGAAGACCGAAATCCTTAACTGTAAGGCAATTCAGACAAATCCAGAAGCTAGCTTGTGGGCAAAAAATGTCATCTGCCCAAATTCAAGAACAGTTACAATTACCATTGTAAAATATTCTATTTTCCCGCCAAAAGCTAGCCCCCTCTCCGGGAATGTTGGTGCGTCTTTTGGAACATATACTTCTCCTCTCTGAAATGCGGGGAAATCCTTACCCCCCCCCCCTCGGAGTGGAGGCGAAAGTTAAGCGCCTAACTGGAGAGAGGCTAGGGGGCCTGGGATTGGCTAAAAAGGGCTTTGTCCGAGGAGGTTATTCTCGGACGGTTGGAAGTTCGTGACCCGGCGTTCGGGGGAGAACGACTCTGGCTTTTCTCGAAGTATGTTCGCGCCTAGCGTAACGGAGTTTAAATGCTTATAATGCTCCTTGTAGATAAATATGTAAATAGTGATATAATGTATATAGCTGTGAGTGTTGGAATAAAAACCAGAAAATCCAAGAAGCTTGTCTCGGCTCGCTTACTACGTCACAGCTATTAAAGTGGTGGCAGCGGAGTTATGCCACTGAAGATTTTCCCGCCAAAGAAGAGTTCGTTGGGTCAGCGTCCATGCTGAAGGCGGCAATCCTGCCGGTGAAGGGAGACACACATCTCGGTATATTCAGCGCCCTGCTGGAGAGATAGATAATCCTGTTGGAAAGGAAAGCGGTTAATTCAGCGCCCTGCTGATGAAGGCAATCCTGCCGTAAAAGAAGGGACACCCGTCTCAGGTTATTCAGCGCCCTGCTGGAGAAAGAATCCTGTCGAAAAAGGAATCTGTTAATTCAACGCCCTGCTGTAAGGAGGCAATCCTGCCTTAAAAGAAGACATCCCGTCTTAGTTTATTCAGTGCCCAGCTGGAAGGAGGCAATCCTGCCGGAAAAGAGTACTGTGTTTAATTCAGCGCCCTGCTGTACTATAGAAATCCTGCCGAAGGAGAAAGAAAGAAAGGAACAACCTGTGCCAGAAATTCAGCTTCCTGCTGTATATGAAACTTTAATAGACTTCGTGTTCATCTAAGTGATTTAAAGGCAACAGAATTTGAAAAACGGAAAATTTTCAGATGTTTTGTTTGTCAGAGACCGGATCACCTCAAACCAAACTGTCCTTTCCGAAAAGAAAATAATCCTGAGTTGTCAAATAGGCTTAAAGTCATTAAAGGGGTAGAGGAATGTATGACTCCCTTTATTAGTGATGGTTTCGTAAACAATAGGAAAATGCAGATTTTGCGCGACACTGGCGCGTCTATAGATTTGGTTCCACGAAAGTATATTTCCCCGGGGATTTCACAGGAGAAACAGTCTGGGTAAAACAACCTTTAGACGCCCGTCCAAAATGTTTACCCATAGCTCAGGTCTGGATAGGTACCACAAAGGGACCCTGCATTCGCACGAAGGCTGCAGTTATTGATAATGAGTTAGATTCAGGTATTTATCTTCTAGGAAATCGTTCCGCGATACTTCTCGCTGAAACGAAAGGAGAAAATAATCAGAGTATCAGTGCGATGACACATTCGCAGGCGAGGGAGAAATTGTGTAGCGAAGAAGGGGTAGAACCAAAAGGGGGAAATTCCACAGTGAAGTCAGGAGAAGAGCCCGTTTCGGTTTCAAAGTGTGATATAGAACTCAAAAGTTCCGAAAGTTTGAGCAGTCCGTTCGCGGATGTCAAGAATCGGAAAAGTGTTCCAATTTGACATCTCTGAAAATAATCTAGATCGAAACGAAATCTATATTTAAATCTGCCGGAGTTAGCTTAAAGAATTTGCAGAGGTCACCAAAATTTAACTTACTAGATTTTGGTCAATTATATTTAATATGGAAAAGATCTTCAACTTAAAGGAGAAAAATAATGTACAGTTTGAACATGTTTTGTGTAGCACACCAGATTGGTTATTTCTGCTGATAAATTGAAGGTAAATTTGACATGTCTCAGAATTTTTAAACTATGTCCCTTAAATTCCCCACAAAAACCTGCTAATAGAAGAACTGCCTTATTCCTCAGAACAACTGCTCATAGAATGTCTGTTATTCTTATCTATTAATTTTCTTTTAAGCGAATTTGTTTTCATGTAAGCCAATGTCTTGTTAAATTTCAAACATACAGCTTTAAAGGGTAACATATTGTTTCAGCATTTAAATTATTTGCTAGAATTTTTTATTGTATATTGGTACCATTTTTACAGCAAAGTGACATTCCTAAAATTGCTGATTCAATTGAAAGATTATCTCCTGATTTTAGCAGTAGAAATTTTAGCTATAATGTAATGTTTAATGTAAAACTAGAACATAGTGATCTTAATGATGACTACTCTTGTTCACTAATAGTTAAATCATTTTATTTGTTGTCGGTGTCAATTTTTACATTTCGATGCAGTGACATGTGGAAATAATATTTTGATTTTATGATTTATATTTAATATTGACTTTTTTTTAGATTGTTGTGCGGAAAAGTAAATTAGAGTGATTTGCGAGATTTACTTAGATTTTTATATGTTTGTAGAAAGTTTTTTTGCATTGTTAGTTATGTGTATTTGATATGCTGCCTTTTTTAAGGCTGCGGAATAGAGGAGGTCAGTAAGTGTCAATTACGGGAAATGTTGTTTATAGTTTACTATCGGCGTTTCTTCTTATCCATTTCATCCCCCCCCCTCCCAAAGTCTTTGTTTCCGTGTTGGTAGATCCTGTGAAAATATCTTTTTATTTCCGTTTTGGTCACTCCTCCTGGGCGAATCGTACATCCTTTTCCTGAGGAGGAGAAAGTTACCATGGGAGGCCCAGGGGCCTGACGATGGAAAGTAAGTCCTCTAGGATCGACGAGGGAGTTTGTGGAACGGGGCAGAGTTTCGAGAGTATGTTAAGCGTCCCCGGGTACTGCTTTGTAATGTAGGATAATGTACAAATGAGTGGGTTATCAAGGGATATCTACAGAGAAGCTTGTTCGCTTACTTCTCGTAAACGTTTCCATGCACAATCTCTGAAAAATATAAGTGAAATTGTTAACGAGAAGGAAATCGGTAAAGTATTCCGTAAATCCATAGGAATTTTGCTTTGTGAGTTAGTCTTAAAGAAAAATTTGAAAACCCCAGAGGTCACTCAAAATAATATATCCTTTGACTTAGCTAATTATTTGGGTTCCCCTGGTTTTATTAATGTTAAATATGGAAAGTTAGATCTTCAGAAAGGTTTAAAGGTAGCTGAAAATAACTTAAGTACAGTTGAAAGCAAAGTTTTGATGGGTACACCAGTAGTTGATTTGCATACATTTGGTGTGGGTGTTTTAGAAATAACAGTTGAAGGTAATCATGAGAATGGTGGTAGAAGTCAAGTGGAAGAATTTGTGAGGAAAAAAATTGACACCCTTGAAATTTCCCCACAACCACATATTATTAGAGAGTGTTTAAAGGAACATTCCTCAGAACAACTGTCCATTCCGCGAGAATTATTCCATCCTCTAATATCTGAAGTTCATTCTTTAAAACAATTAGCTGTTAATGTTATAGTTAATACTTCAGAATGTCAAAGAGATCAACTCGCCAATGAAGTCTTATGCACTAGAGATAAACATCAAAATGCTGTTTTGGCATACATGCCAAGTATAAGGGGTAAAACAGAGACCTCAGAATCTCTCAGTCAAAGCCCAGAAGTTGGAAAATTACTTGATGTCAGAAGTAGAATTTTTACTCTTATATCATATGCTGTGGCACATTACTCTGTTGAGCAGCAAAGGTTGAGCATTCCTAAAATGGCTGATTCATTGAAAGAGTTATCTCCTGAAATTTTAGCAGTAGAAACAAGGATAATTGTAAATATAATGTTTAATGTAAAACCGCTAGAACATAGTGAAATCTTAATGATGACTACTCTCTTCAAAATAGTTGATAAAATGACTAGGCATTTGTCAGGTGCGGTCACTTAAATTACATGTTTTTATCCCTTGTCAAAATGCAGATACATTAATGTGTCTAATGAAAAGAATATGATTTTTTATGTATAAAGGTTTTTATAATTACTTTCATTTGCTTATATATGGAAAAAGTATTAATTAAATTGTGTTTGCATGAAAAGTATTACTTAGATTTGCTATTTAATTGTGTATTTTCTATTGTGTGATTTTATAGTTATGTGTATTGAAATATGTATTCTAAGACTTAAATTAAGGCCGCGGTAAGAGCGCGAGTGAAGCACTCTAGCAGCCTTTTGTCAGAGGAATATGGGAAGGTACTAGCTAGAAGTGATCACACTTCGAGGAAATGTTCGTTCTCAGTTTATCTCCCCCACCCCCTCCCAAAGGCTTCTGTTGCCGGGGAGGTGCTGTAAAATATTCTATTTTCCCGCCAAAGGCTAGCCCCCTCTCCGGGAATGTTGGTGCGTCTTTTGGAACATATACTTCTCCTCTCTGAAATGCGGGGAAATCCTTACCCCCCCCCCTCGGAGTGGAGGCGAAAGTTAAGCGCCTAACTGGAGAGAGGCTAGGGGGCCTGGGATTGGCTAAAAAGGGCTTTGTCCGAGGAGGTTATTCTCGGACGGTTGGAAGTTCGGTGACCCGGCGTTCGGGGGAGATCGACGCTGGCTTTTCTCGAAGTATGTTCGCTCCTAGCGTAACGGAGTTTAAATGCTTATAATGCTCCTTGTAGATAAATATGTAAATAGTGATGTAATGTACATAGCTGTGAGTGTTGGAATAAAAACCAGAAAATCCAAGAAGCTTGTCTCGGCTCGCTTACTACGTCACACCATGCACAATCCGAACGGTAACAAATGTTTTAAGTAACATTCCCATTGTTCAGTTGAAAAAATTTAAAGGAAACCCCCCTCTTTCTTAGCACTACAAAAATGCTCGCCTAGACTTTGACCGAAAACATTTAACCGAAATCACAAACTGGAGATATGGTGTCTTTTCCGATAAAAAGAAATTTAATTTCGATGGACCCGACGGTATAAATTATTTTGATATGATTTACACGAGGAACCACATATTTTTTCAAAGTGTCAATTTGGATGTGACTTTGTAATGATTTGGGCTGCAGAACCACTCCAATTGTTTTCATTCACAGCAAAATGAATTCCTTTGTATATCAAGATATGTTAGGAGGTTATTTATTACTCATTGTTCCTCTTATAACTTCAGGAGACTGTACATTTGTTCAGGACAATACTACTGTTCATGTTTCCGAATCAACTAAATCTTGGCTGGAAGCCAGGTGAAATGCTTTCAATGGCCAGCAAGTAGCCCCGATCTGAATGTAATAGGAAATCTTTGGGGAATTTTAGTCCGAAATGTTTACAAAAAATGGACTATTCAATTCAAAGTTAGATTTAATGAATGCTATTAAAAACTGCTGGAACAATATTGATGCAAGTACTTTGTGTGGTCTGATAGATTCAAAGAACAAGAGACTAATCACAGTCAGAAAAAGGGTCTCACATCGATTACTGATGAAGTACATGTATCGACTTTATAATTGTTTCCAACTTTCTTTGTACAGAAAATTTTCTTAAGTCTATTAACCATTTGTTAATGTAGTTATTAATGAATTTACTTTTTCTTTAGTTCCTTGTAGCATATAATATATATGTATGAAATTTCATAAATGTCTGATCTTTTGTTTTTTAATTATATCATATTTTCAAGTGGCTTTATAATTTTTTACACCACTGTCGTTAACATATTCTAATATTTACTACTGCTTACAAATCAATTAATATATACAATTAAACAATTTAATAATATATTCAATTTAAAACTTATCTGAAAACTCTAGGGACTTGAAGTAGCTTTACGGTCAGTTTCTTAAAAATCTTATTAAATCTTATTTCTTAAAAAAGAAAATTGCAAATCCCAACTTTTCAGCATGAAAAAACGACCATTATTAAAAGTTTATGTCGTTTTCTATATTACAATCTGATCTGTATTTTAAATAAATAATAATACTTTGAATAAATAATACTCTCTCATTGACAAACTTAAAATTCCTATATTGATCATTCCATTGCATTACTCATCAGCTATATAAACATGCAACTCATGGCGACAGTTTGAGTTACAAATTTGACGATGCCAATATGGTTACTATTAACATCAAATTTGGCATTTTCTATGCCAAATGTACCTAGGGCTCCCACTACATCCTTCAGAGAAACGGTACCGAAATAGGTTTCAAGTCCCAACGCATGCGCATTTCAGCCAAGAAGTTTCGGTTTTGGTGTACCGATTCACCAAACCGAGGAAGGTTCACTTGAAGGTTAAAACCCGAATAATCTCGTGCTGTTTGACAAGGAAACATTCTTACAGGAGTCACCGTCTGTGTGATCAACACCAGCTGCTGTTTTAATAGTTATTGGTTAAGTTTTGGCGTAGTGGCGTCACAGTGCGGGAACTACAAATCACCACTTGCTCTAAAGAATGATACAGACTCGGTCTCTCGGTCGAACTAATGTTCAACGCTCTTACCATCTATCCGTTTAACAGAAAATTTAATCTAAAACTTAATACAAAATTAACTTAAACATTGTGTACATATTAACGTATACCTCAAGAATATAACTTCAAGGAATTTTTAAAAATCCATACCTGAAATCTACAAAATTGATAATTTAAAAGACAAAATCAAATCACAACTTAAAAGAGGAATGAAGAAACTAAATCTGAGCAGAAGGCTGTAAAGTAGTTTTTCTATTACGGTTCTGGGACATCACTTCTTTCGCTTGCGTGTTTACATTATCTCTACGGCGCCTTCTCTTCTTCCTGTGTCTATATTCTTTGGAATAACCATGCAGACGTTCCTTGGACCCGCAACCCTTCTGTGACGAGATAGTTGCCTGTGCCGACTGAATTGCGGCGACTCTTGGTCATATTTCATGACATTGAGTCATCCTATATAAGGCAACACCCCGTGGAAGGATCGTTTAGGAAGTGCTGTATAAGGTCTAACTTGGGGACCGTTAAAAGGACTTCGCCAAAATCTTTTGGGATTTTTCAGCTGAGGGAGAGAGTGAGTCTCGGAGCATACTAAAGTTGGGCCCGCGCTTAAGACTGAAAAATTCATAATTTCTAGTGTTATAAATCCTTTTCGCCTCTCTGATTGTATATGTTATTTAATGCATAAAATAATGTAAACTTTTTATTTTTATGTATTAAACACAATTTGAACAAAGTCCTTGCTTGGTAGGGCCGTATCCGTGTTCGAGGGGGGGGGGCAAATTCTAGAACCCAGTTTTTTGGCAAACCTTGCTCTATTTTTCATTTTCTATTTTTTTTTGTTTTTTTTTTTTTTTTTTAATATTCATCTTAACAAAATTTCAAACCTTTTTTTTTTGTTCAAAATATGCTTTGAAATTGGGTATAAACTTAATACAAAATGAAGCACAAATTGTAAACATCACTTGGCGACAATTTGGCGATCACTTGTACAAAAATAGAGCCAAAAACATGGCTGCCGGGCCCCAGAACTGAGATTCTACCGCTTGGTAGAATCCCAGTTATTATTTTCTAACTATGATTTGCAGCTGATAATTCTTGCCTCTGAAATTTTCTTTTGGGGGTAACACCCATATCCAACTTGCTAATGTGATTTTAATATTATAACTTCTATGGCTATTACTATATAACAAGCACGACCACAGTTGTATAGTAATAAAAAATAAGTTTGATAATAATTTAACTCTGCATTTCATGTAACCTAGTAATTAACTAATAAATAAAAAATGAAAATGTAAATTTAATGAATCATCAGCGACCAGTTTATGTAACGTCATAATCTTCGAATATAACTGTTATTTGAGATATATAATGTGTCATTTACTTCCGTTTTCATTTTATTCTTTTTTTCTTTTAAGTTAGGGTATTCATTTTTTCTTTTTTTAAGTTTCAACGTAATGTAAGATATAGTGTTAGAACCTATTGTTTTGAGAAAAACAACGCAATGTATTAAATTAATCTGAGCAAGATTGTCAATTTGGTTTCATTACAAGAAATCAATACAGTAATTATATCCTCTTTAATATCTATTTCATTATTATTATTATTATTATTATTATTATTATCATCAACAACAACAACAACAGATTTTTGTTACAGATTTAATTTTAGTATTGCTATTAGCATTAGTGAGTATTAAACGATTAAAATTTTTTTGCTGTTAGCTTACATTTTTATTTATATTTTCGTATTTCGTTTGAGTTAAGATAATTAAAAAATTCTGACTTCAAATATCAATACCAGTTTTCTATCCTGAACTGTAGGCTAGAGTAGGCCTGGCCAATCCAAAAAATCATTACGAAATAAAAGCAAAATAGAAGTGCATTTTGTTTCGGAGGGCTGAATTATATGTATAATTCAGCAATGTCCTTAAGTTGATGGTGTGGACATAACAAATTGTTTTTTATAATTTATTAAGTTATGAAAGTTTGTACACATATAAAATTTTGTACACATGTAAATTCACATAATTTCTTTTCTTAAAACCAGTGACTATTTTTAAGTAATTCACTTTTCATGAAAACTTTTTTTAATTTTTAAAGTGCTCCTTGTGACTTAATTTTTCAAGGATTGCTACAAAATATGTACAAAAATCCCTCACATATATAACTGAAATAAATCTCGGTATCATTTTTTAATTTAAAATTTATATAGATTATTAACATTCAATTTTCGAAATTCCGTATTTTTCGTGAAAATTCTACGTAAAAGTATAAAATCTTTTCCTTTAACTAATTAGTCCATGAACAAAATAATACCCAAATATGTTCAAAAGAGAATTTTATGTAATCATATGACAAAAGAATATAATGAAAATTTGTTCGCAAGGAACATTTTAAAACTCAATAAAATAAACATGTAACAAAAAATTTCAAAAATTTATTTTTGTAAAAAAGTTGAGTAAAAATTTTTGGAATAATATCTAAACTTTTTACTTAAACGTATGTGTTGTAACGATTCTTGTTACATTAAATTTCCAGATACAGACTTAACTACGACCGTAAGAAAAAACGGCATAACGTAGAAATGGTAAACGCGCATTTTGTGAGCACTGAACTGAGCTCATCTTTACCTAGTGAAAGGACGTTGTTTCGTGCAGAATAGGATGCTGAATAGAGGATTGTTAACACTGAGAACAATCTGTCTGAGAAATCCATTTGGATGCTGGCGAAATGTTTCCAGTGTTAGTTTCAATGGCATCCCGAAGAAAGAGTCTCACACGACAGAAATCCTCTACATTGTAAGGGAAGCAGCAATACTTTCCTACCTTGTTCTCCAAAGGTTTGTCCAGAGACATCGATTAATGATCTGCGAGATTGCTCCCGATTACTGCAAACTTCCCTTGGAACCGGGTTTGCACCAGTCCGGCTAGAGCAAGTCTACAAGCGGTTTCTCCACCACGTCATCAACCAGCTGTCCGATCAGCTGAGATGAAAATTTGTGGTCAGACGACGATATAAAAAGATCAGAGTTCGAGGCCCAGAGAGAATTTTTGACCGATCGAGTCTCCTGTGAACTCATCGGCCGAGAACGTCGAGGCGAGCGACTGAGAGTGTCCTCCCCCTCTTTTTTTCTCTCCAAACGATTAGGAAGCTGATTCCTGCAACGATCATCATTTCATTTGTAGATATTCATCGTTTTCTTCATGTCTTCATCATAACTTCAACATTGTGTTTTCTAATCTTTAGTCTGTACGTAGGCCTTCGCTATCCCTTTTCGGGTTCAATTAGAGCCCCAGAACGTTACAATGTGTAAAAAACTTTAAGTTAATAATGTCAAAAAATGTTTCCCAATGTCTACCGGCCCATAAACCAGTCTTTAACTCTACATTCGTTAGTTGAAGATATACACTTCTAACTATAAAGTTATTTCAAATAAGATAAGTTTTCATTTCATATTATTTTTAAATTCAAAAATACACTTTTGCGAAAATTACAAAATCTAAATTTTCCTACGTACCCCGCTCCTTATTAGTATCTTTAGTAAAACGCGTCTTAAAAAAACGTAACACAAAAAGTTCCGTTCTTCTATGACAAAAATTGACAAAATACCTAAAATCAAAATTTGAGAAAATTTATAGATTTTTTCTTCCACTGTCGGAGGATCGGTTAAAAGACTAATTACAGTAATTCGAGTTTGTAAATAGGTTACAACGTCCCTTTCAACTACAACCTCAAGACTGCACTCGTTGTCATCGGGATCTAAAAAATGCGCTATGTACATAGCCAAAATGTTACATAGATATAGCCTGAGGTTACACTTTGGCCAAATTATTGACCAAGGGGCGAAATTAACACATTGTGTGCTGATACATTACGCAGCGGAATTGTACCGGGAGCGGGCGTTTTGCGCGTAAATTTAGTTTTTCAGTTAAATCACAATAGATCGAAAATTATTTGATTTTTTAACCAACTTTTCGTATTTTATATTGAAATATATAAACAAATATATAAATAGACAAATAAACAAATATATATATATATATATATATATATATATATATATATATATATATATATCATTTTCGCAAGGATAAATAAAAAGTTAACCCCTTCTTGGTCGGATTTTTTTTCGAATTTCCGGCCCCAAACAGGCATTTTTTTTATTGCTGAAAATTAATCTATGTTCTATCCTAATTTCGAAAATGCAAAATATTTTTGTCAGCAAGCAGTTTTTTGCTTGACTTATTGGGGGTGAAATATGTGATATCCTGTCCACTGATCTGCAGTTTTCACCGCAATGCACCCACGTTTTATCTTTAAAAAATACACTGTAATAACATATTTATTAACTCTATTGCTTTAAGGTGTTTAAGATAAATATCTACATAAAATAATTATTAAAATTAGGTAAAAAATATTTTAGAAAATAGTTTTCCAACCTTACCGTTAAAACAGATTTACAATCAGTCTTGGGTATCAGAGCATAAAAATCACATTTATCAAAAACTGAAATATTTTATTACAGATTATTTTTTTGCTTATTTTGTCATAAAACTGTTGGTTATGAATATCAAAATATCATGAATAATCCCGGGATTTATAAAAGAAGTGTAAATAGCGGCGAATTCAATCTCAATATGCAATTTTTCTTTTCGTCGCATGGCATGCGATGCCGACAATACGGGCACAAAAACGCCGAACGTATGAGATGCGACGCCGACCAAGAAGGGGTTAATTTTAAATGTAAAGGGATTCTTTTAATCAACCATCCCGTTCTATGGTTCTGATGTAAAAACTAGTTTTTATTTGTCTATATTTTTCCAGGATCTATGTAGTAGACAAGAACATTCGTTTTCCTGTATATACCGTTATTTTTGTACCCACAAACAAACCATGTTGTTACTCTAACCCGTACTAGTACGTGACCCGCGCTCAAGTATCAGTCGTCAGAAAACGTACTAGTACGTGTCCCGCGCTCAAGTATCGATCATCAGAAAACGTACTAGTACGTGTCCCACATACATTGTGTTAATAGAATATATTTAGTGCAAATAGTTCCATTGCTGCATCTCATTTGAGTAGCCTTCCGGGAATCTAGTGAACTAGCATATAGCCCGTCATATGACGGGATCAGTAAAATTTTTAATTTTCCAGAATTGTAAAGTACCTTATAAGGCAGGTAAAAAAAAAATGGTTTGTTTTTTGGCTGATAATTATTTTACAATAAAATATTACCTTAAGAAAATTATTTACATAATATCTAAGTTTAGTGATAAAACTTATGGAAATAATGCAGAAGATAATTAAATAATCTAAAATAAATGATTAAATGAGATGGTTAAAGGAATGACGTCATAATGCTGGAAATTTTTTTTTTATTTTAACCTATTTATTATGTGATAAATCAATACATTTAATCACCTGCTCTTAAAATGGGGCTTGATATAATAATGGTAATACGTGAATATAATAAAAAAAAATCATAAAAATTTGAAAAATGGTAAACATTTATTTTAAAAATAATAAAAATTTAAAAATAATAAATCAACTATAGGAATAAGAATTCAAAAGAAAAAACAGAAATTATTAAATTAGACATTTAGAAAAATTCGGTTACGTCGGGGGCAGAACCATTAACCCGAGAAGTACAACGATCAAACGGGCAGACACTCTACCCCATGTGCCAGCTTACACGTGGTGAAGGAATGGTTAGAATATATTAAGGTCAAGTAAGAATAGACTAGAAATTTAAATATTGCGCTCCGATCTCGCCATCTTATCAATAATGAATTTAGTATAAAATAAGAGGAAGAATAAGGCTTGAAATAATAGCATTAAACGCTCGAAAAGGGGGGGGGATTTCGAACTCGCTTTGAATTTTGCTAACCCTAACTCATAAAATTCCAATATGGATGCCTGTATCCATTCCAGGTACAACCGCTTCATAAATTCGCGGACAGACATTTTAAGCTACTATTATATAGGGGATTGTGAACGAAGACAAAAATCACTTTTTATTACTAGTTGAGACATTTTCGGCGATTTACTTTTGTTCTAAATTCATGCTTTAAATAAAATAGCATCAGTCGCACCAATGTGTCTTAGTATTTTTTTAAGAAGAAGAAGAAGAAAATTTTATTCACATATAACACAAATATTTTGATTATTCCTTTCATAAGTTAAATGTGAAATTTTCACATATATGCAAATAAGTTTTTCTTTCGGGAAAAGTAAACACCGCAATAATCCTACTGATTCTTGCCGAACGATGGTCAATTGGTTAGGGTGCTGGCCTTCGGTACCGGAGTTCGTGGGTTCGAATCCCACTGTGGCATGGATGTTCGTAGCCGTTCGGAATCGGCTTTAAGCTGTAGGTCCCGGTCTCATTAGCCCTCGTGTTGCAAAATAGTAGATCGTAGCACTCCAAACCAAACCAAAAACCACTGGATTCTTGAAATGCCCGACATTATTACACAGTAATAAATAAATCCTCACATCCAATATACGTACAAACAGCAAGCTTCAAGATCAATGCAAAGCCGTAATAAAATAATAACACCAAAAGCTTGGTAGAAGATGAACTAGATTTATAATTATAACACGCATGTGCAGACCCAACTTATCAATTCCTCGTAGTCAACCAGCGCAAGATTGAGACAGTACTTAAATTTCAAGGCGAAAGTTTGTTTCGTTTAATTTCGTTTCGTTTAGAGAGCTATGATTTACTGTTTTGCTACCCAATAACTAATAAGTCCGGGACCTTCTGCTTAAAGCCGATTCCGAATGACTACGAATATCCATGCCAGCAGCGAGATTCGAACCCGCGAACTCCGGTACTGAAAGGCAGCGCCCTACCATTCGGGCATCGTTCGGCCGGAAAGAGGGGAAATATTAAGAGCTCATTTTACTAAAAAATACCATGTTTATCCAATTTATTATGGATACATACCTCTTTATAGTCAGAGAAACCTCCCCCGTCCCTTCCGCATTAAATTGTACTTTTACAACTTGATTCCACTTTCAAATTACTGTAATTAATCTTTTAACTAAATTTAACTAATATTTTGATTAATTTTTGTCACAGAGAAACAGAATTTTTGTGTTCAAGTTTTCAAGGACGAGTTTCAAATCTTGCTAAAAATAATAACATAAAATGGGGTAAACTATAAAAGTTTAGATTTTATAAATTTCGCCTTGTCGAGTTGAAATTTTAAATTTAAAAATACCATAAAATAAATGCTTATCTTATTTGAACCCCTTTTTTTCGTTTATTACAATTGGAAGCATATGTTTACGACCAAAGATTTAGGAGAAAAAGGCCGGTTAAGGACTTTGATACTAAACATTTTGATACTTAAAATAATATCTATTGAAATTATTACTTCGTGTTTTAAATTATAAAAATATTTTACTAGATATGGTCTTTAAGATTGGTTGATATATTCAGCTTTATGTTTAAGAGTAATATTCCCAAACCCAATTATCAGTCGATCCTTTTTTCTTTTTTAATGTGGTGAGGCTAATAACTGTACAACATTTTACTAAATAGCTACAAAAGAACTACTGCAGAACAGCTAAAATGAATGACTACTAATTTATTTCATTGATATTTATTTTAACTGTCATAAAAATAAAAAAATACCTCACAATAATTTAACTTTAGTTTAAGCATTTCATTTCGTGACTACCCCCCTCAACGTTGTCCACGCACCCTCAAATTATTGTTATTAACATTTGTGTGTGTGTCATGTACCCCCTTAGCGGTTTGGTTTGGTTTGGAGTGCTACGGTCTGCTTTTTGCAACACGAGGTCTAATGAGACCGGGACCTACAGCTTAAAGCCGATTCCGAACGGCTACGAACATCCATGCCACTGTGGGATTCGAACCCACGAACTCCTGTACCGAAGGCCAGCACCCTAACCAATCGGCAATCGTTCGGCCCCCCTTAGCGGTAACACAAACCTATAGGTACCGGGAATAAATCGGGAAACTAATGTAAGTATTTTGTATAAAACTCCATAGACGGCACCTTAAGGTATATAATGCCGCTAAATGAATTGAAAGTGTCGCGTTATGAGAGTTTAAAGATGCCAACGTAAATTTATAGCCGAAAGCCCTCGTTAAGGCCAAAGAAATTTCAAATCTAAAGTCAAGGGCAAAAACCCTTCATCCCTTTACTTTCTCCTTTTTAACCCCAATCCAAACTGACCACTGGGGCTACAGTTCACGCCCTCAGGGAAGGGGTCTAACCAATTAAAACTTAATACTGCCCCAGTGGCCAATTTAGGAAAATGGAGAACAAAAAGGAGATGCACGTTATCAGAGACAGATTTTGGTATGGATTTTGACCAGGATGTTACTTAGCTTAGCCTTTTACTTAGAACTTCATGTTAGGTGATCCCTCAGCTTGTCCCGAACCTGTCATGAAGTGAGAAACCGTCCACCCAACGTTCTTGCTAATAAAGGTCTTTGCCTAAAATGGTGTGTTCGTCTGGTCATGACTGCAACCATCCGTAGTAGATTCCATCATATTGCATATATATATATATATATATATATATATATATATATATATATATATATATATATATATATGACAAATCGTGGTGCAGAGTTAAGGCGAATGGACAACATTCTTCTTGATAATAATAAGTTTTATTCACTCATCGTTCTCAAGGAAAGCAACATGCGACATTTTCATTGTTCTTGGAGGAGCTGTTTGAGAAGGTGTTGACCACTCCATGTCCACGCGCCAAATCAAACTTATCTGTTTGCAAGCTCATCAAATAGACCGGATTATCCTGAAAGCTTACGCGAGCGTGGGTCTTTTTCATTTATTTTATTACTATAAAAGAGTTTTCTTTTTAAAATCGTTTTTAACTTACATAATTTCCAACTACCCCTTTTTTAGACCTGACATATATATATATATATATATATATATATATATATATATATATATATATATATTAGAACCTCAGTATAACGACCCCCTGTGGGACCAACATCAAATGGTCGTTATAACGAATTGAAAAAATAATAAAAAAAAAAAAATGAGCAAAGAAATGATGCAACAGTGCATACCTAGAGAACACTTCTATTTATTTGTATTTCCATTACTGAATTTAAAAAAAAAAAGTCTTTGATTGACACCTGTTTCAAGTTCATTTGGGAATTTTTCATTATCACTGATTCCATATCCGTTAGATTTTGAAGGAAATCTTCAGAATTAAATTGTCCTTCAAAATATTGACGCAAGGCATTGATTGCATGGAAGACTTCTTTTTCATTCACTTTTACAAAAGCTTGGACGATTTCTTCTCCGTCGTCGGAATCGAATTGAAGTTGCACCACAGTACAATAATTTTGAAATAGCCCACTTGCTCATGAGTTCTGCGGACTAAAATTGGCGGTCGCTCTAACGAAAAATAATACTCTTGGGGTCGTTGTAATTATTCAAAATTAACATTATTCCTATGGTAAAATAATTGGGACTTTTTAAGATGGTCGTTCTAACGAAGAGGTCGTTGTATCGTGGGGTCGTTAAAAAGAGGTTATACTGCATATACACACACACACACGCACACACGCATATATATATATATATATATATATATATATATATATATGTAATCCATTTTTTATATAACTCCTTTATAAGGAGAAAGTTCACCAGCTAGCATTCATAAAGTACAAAGATGCAGTCGGGCCTCATATTTAAGATAACACAGAAGTCTAATTTAAAACTTTATTTCAGAGCGGCAACATCGCACACCTGTCCTTCTGGACAATACACAATCAAAAGCCACAGAGTTCACTCTCCTCTCACACAAGTACACCCAAGAGCGCTGACAACAAGAATTTTCCCACAACAAAAACAGCTTAATAGGCGAATTAACTGCAATATCAGCAAAACGCGAAAACATGTTCCGCCAACACCTGGGAAATTGCTGTATAGACAGAAACTTTACAGCTTTAGGACAGAAAGGAATGTTAAGTGGAAAATACTTCGTTGATTAAATCATTTAGAGGCTGATAAAGATATTTAGATGAATTAAAATAGGAGAGAGGAGGTTTTTGAAGAAATATTAAAGTTAAATAATTTTGATATATTACACACACACACACATATATATATATATATATATATATATATATATATATATTTATACATATATATATATATATACATATATATATATATATATATATATATATATATATATATAATATATATATATATATATATATATATATATATATATATATATATATATATATATATATATATATATATATATATATATATATATATATATATATGTAATGTTTAAAAATGAAATACTTAAAAATGGTAACTATAATTCTGAAGAAAACTCTAACAACATAAATTCAGTCTGCGATTCAAGAGACCAAAGTATAAATAATATTCAATTAAGTTTACATCTTTCATTAAATGTGCTTTTTTAAAAACTACTATTAATGTTATTCGTATTGTTTTGAAGGCACACAGTACCCTATCAACTATTTTTTCTTTTTTAAGCATTATTTTGGATATTATTTTTCATTTTCTCAGAAAAAGAAAATGTCTGTTTGCACTTCCTTTTCAATGTTAGAAGTTAGTAAACATAGTTTTGCTAATCCCCTAAATTCTAGTTTGGTTTTGGTTTACTGTTTTGCCGCACAAGAGCAAACCAGACCGGAACCTACTGCTTAAGCTGCATTCGAATGGCTACGAACTTCCATGCCATCACGGAGATTCGAACTCGAGAGCGTACTGTATTGTCTTTTAACACTGAAATGAAAATACGTTTCCAAATATAATTTTTTTAAAACTAAATGCATATTCAAAATTTAATTTTTAAGTAAAAATTTCAATTTTAAATATTAACTACTTTTTAATTTCAATATTTTTTTCTCCAAATTGTTTTATACATTTACTCAAACATATTACACAAAGTTGTACATGAATTTTTGGTTTGGTTTGGTTTGGAGCGTTACGGTTTAATTTTTGAAACACAAGGACTAATGAGACCGGGACATACTGCTTAAAGCCGATTCCGAACGGCCACGTACATCTATGCCACATTAGGATTCGAGCCGACGATACTCCGGTATCGAAAATTAATACCCTAACCCAGCGGTTCTTAACCTATGGGTCGCGACCCAAAATTGGGTCGCGAAGCATATTTCTTGGGTTGCGCTGAGTCGAACCAAAAAAGTTAGTAATAGACCAAATAATAAGTAATACCAACACCTCCTAGAACAAGTTAAATCCTGAAATAGATATAAGGTGCTCCTTGACCAGCATTCAACCGAGGTTTGAAGATATTTCAAAATGTATTCAAGCATAAGGTTCTCATTAAAACTGTATGACTTGCATTTAAAATTTAAAAAACTTAACATATGTATTGATATTTCTTTTTTTTTTTTTTTTTTTTAGGAATAAGTTAAAATGTCAATTATTTTCAAAAAGTTATAAATATATTTTAATTTGGTCAATAAAAATTATTAAAAACACTTGATTATTAATTAAATTTTCCTTCGATCGAAAAGTACTTTTGTTTATCTTTATTATTAAAAAATTAAATAAAAAATTTGAAAGTTAAAAAAAATCATCGTAGGATTGAAGATTTTTTTAAAAAATACGCTCTAAAATAAAGCAATGAAAAAGTTTTGACTTTTTTGGGGTCGCGACATGAACATATTTCTCAAATTTGGGTCACGGCTTAAAAAGGTTAAGAACCACTGCCCTAACCCAGTGGTCGGCAAACTTATTCGTCAAAGAGCCAAATATGAACATTACAACAATTTTTAAAAAAATTAGGAGCCAAATCTGCTTGTTTAGTAAACTTTTATTACACTAAATAAAACTAAATTTCATACTTAATCAATATTTATTAATGCGAACAATGTGCTTGCATCTCCTTAGAAAGTTGGAGTAAGTCAGGTTAGTACAAGGCCGTAGGCAAGGGAGGGGATTTAAGGGACCGGTCCCTCCCCGAAATTCCAAAAGACCGTTTCGTGGAAAGAAAATTGACTACGTGTGTGGGTGTGTCATCTGTTATATTTATGTATATCGGTAGGCAGAAAATCAAGGTAGTGAAAATTGTTCACTTACCTTTTATTGTAGATTCCGGTTTCGATCTCTTTGAGAAACTCCAGGAACTTGTTGTAGGCTAATGAGCATGTGTTCCATGAAACTATTTAAATTACGATATATAAAAACATTTAATTACGAAACGAAAAAGTTACAAATTTAGATCACATAGAAACAGCTACCAGCATGGGACGGAACAAAACTACATCTGAAAAAAATAGAGAGAGAAGGATTAGAGAGTTTACAGATTTGGCGATAAATGCCGCTTCACGGGGTTGCCGCTGAACTTCAACAATTTTCATCCAACACCCCCCCTGAATTGTTTAAGTTCGTAATTGGGTTAGAGTTCTCAGTTTTTCAAATCGTGGTTTTGGTAAGGGTTTAGTCAGGAAATCCGCTAACATGTCTTCGCTCTTGCAGTATTCGATTTCAATAGTTCCTTTGTCTTGTAGGTCCTTGATGTAGTGACATCGGATGTCAATATGCTTTGTTCTGTTACTAATTCTTCCAAACTGTGCCATCTTAATACAGGATTGATTATCTTCAAAAATTTTTATTGCAGTTTGTTGTGGTAGTCCGAGATCCTTGACAAGGTTGATTAAGTATTGTGCTTCTTGTCCGGCGTGTGACAGAGCGACGTATTCAGCTTCGGCGGATGATAGTGCAACTGCGTTCTGTCGTTTAGAGTTCCACATGATGGTGTTGTTTCCAACTTGGAAAATATATCCACTAGTTGATTTCCTGGTTTCGTCATTTCCCCAATCTGCGTCCACGTAACACGAAAGTATTGGCTTCTTCTCTTTTGTAATCCACAATTTCATTTCTTTGGTTGTTTTCAAGTAGATTATAACTTTCTTCATGGCTTCAAAATCTTTGATTCTAGGTTTTTCATTTCTTCTACTGAGTAGACTGACTGCGTTTGCAATGTCAGCTCTTGTTATTGTGGCTAAATACAACAAAGCACCAACTCCTTTTCTATACTGGGTGTTATCAGGTAGTAGTTCATCATTGTCTTGATCTTTTATGTAATTTGGGTACATTGGTAAATATGTAGGTTTATCTTCTTCTAAATTGAATTTTCTGGCAATGTCTTCAATTTTTCTTCTTTGACTGAGACCATAGCTTCCATCTTTCTCTTTAGTTACTTCTACTCCTAGGTAATTGCTTACTTCTCCAAGGTCCTTTATATCGTACTCTTTTCTCAGTTTTTCTATAAGATTCGTAGTTTCTTTTTCACTTTTACTTGCAATTAAGATGTCGTCAACATACACTATTACATATATGTTGTCATTTTTCATAAAGAGGCATGGGTCCATTTCGCTTTGTTTAAATCCATTATTTAGTAGACTTTCAGCAATTCTTAGATTCCATGCTCTAGCTGCTTGTTTTAGACCGTATATAGCTTTCTTCAATTTCAGTACTTTTTCTTCTTCTCCTTTCCGAATGTGTCCTTCGGGTTGCTTCATAAAGATTTCTTCTTCTAGGTTGCCATGCAAAAAGGCAGTTTTCACATCTATATGTCTCACTTTCATTCCTTTGTAGACTGCGCTGGTAAGAAATAACCTTATCGTTGAATGTCTAACAACTGGCGCGAAAGTTTCGTCATAGTCACTCCCAAACTTCTGACTGTATCCTTTTGCAACAAGACGAGCCTTGTATCGACTAACTTCGTTTTTCTCGTTATATTTGACTTTAAAGGTCCATTTACAGCCGATTGCTTTGCGATCTTTTGGTAAGTCTACTATTTCCCATGTATCGTTTTCTTCTAGACTCCTCATTTCTTCTTCAACAGCTTTAATCCATTTTCTTTTCTCCTCTTCCTTTAAATTTTGCATTTCATTCCAACTCTTGGGTTTTAGGTTGTTAGAAATCTGCACGTGATATCCAAATCGATCGGGAGGTTGGCCTTTCGTGATTCTTTCGGATCTTCTAACATCTGTAGTATGTTCTTCATCTTTTATTGAGACTTCACTATCTGGTTTGCTTATTTCCTCCCTTTCAGTTTCACGATTGTTGACGCAAATGGTTGTACTGTCAGCGTGATTTTGATCTTCTATGAATTTCACTGTCCTGCATATGACGATTTTGTCATTTTCCATGAGAATTCTGTACCCTTTGCTCCTACTATCGTAACCCATTAGTATACCTTCTTCTAAGGTATTATCTAATTTTCCTCTTTTAGATCTGTGGATATATGCAAAAGCTTTGCATCCGAAGATTTTCAGGTGAGAAATATCGGGTTTTCTCTTGTTCCACAATTCGTATGGAGTTTTCTTACAAGGTTTTGTCGGTAAGCGATTTTGTATATAGTTTGCTGTGAGTATGGCTTCTGCCCAATATTTATGGTGCATGCCGGAGTCAGCTAAGAGACATCTCGTCATTTCTAACAGTGATCGGTTCTTCCTCTCACTTACTCCATTCTGGGATGGACAGTAAGGGACGGTTAATTCATGATGAATACCATGCTTTGCTAGGTATTGTTCGAGTTCTGCGCTCGTATACTCACCCCCGTTGTCACTTCGAAGGTTAGTTACTTTTCTCTGAAATTTGTTATTTGTTAGTGCAATATACAGTTTTAGTTTCGAAAGGACTTCACCTTTTGTTTTCATTAGGTAAATCATGGTGAATCTGCTATAGTCATCCACAAATGTGACAAAATATCGATTACCGCTTACGGAAGGTGTCTGCATGGGACCACACACATCAGTGTGCACTAGCTCGAGTGGTTTAGATGCTCTAAAGCAAGATTCTTTGGGGTATGGCGTTTCACTTAGTTTCGATTTCATACACGCTGCGCAAGCTGTGTCATGTTCGCATTTATCTAGCGTGATACCTTCTGCCATTTTATTGTTTATCACGGTCTTAATCGAGTCGTAATTTCTATGTCCTAGACGTCTGTGCCAAATATGAATACAATTTTTGTTTTTGCATTCAGTTGCTATGTGAGCAGAGTGCTCTTCATGCTGAGCGAGTGGTTCAATTTGATACAAATTACCAATTGCGCTACATTCTAATAGAATGTCGCCGTTCTGTGAAATTGTGCATTTATTTCCTTTAAATAAAACTGAAATTCCCTTTTCAGTCATTTTCTTAACTGATATCAAATTTGATTCTAATTCCGGCACATACAGTGCATTACATAAAGTAATGTTGTTTATTTTTCGATTAGCATCCATCATCTTAAATTGAACAGTTCCCGTTCCACAGGTGTTTATTTTAGAGCCGTTCGCAATTATAACATTTGTAGGATTTTGCGGCTGGAATTCCGAAAATAACTGTATATCATTTACTAAGTGGTTACTGGCGCCGCTGTCGATGATGAAGTTAGTTGTTTTATTTATTTTGTTATTACTCAGAAGCGCGATGTACTGCTTTGATTTTTCACATGCGTTGGTTTGCACTGCGTCCCCCCTTTTCGGCGCGTCGGTGGCGGCGAGGTTACATGAGTTTTTATTTTGGCGATTTTGAGGAACTTTATTAAACGATTGGCGATGACTTTCATTCTTTTGTTTTGATGCGGATTTTAGATAGAAACACTCGGATTTAAAATGATTATTACGATGACAATAAGTACAGAATTTATCTTTTCTGGGTTTATTTTTGAATGAGGCTTTAAAAGCCTTTGATTCTGTCGAGTTAGTCTCGATTCTTCTGTTGAATTCATCGATCAATTTCCCTTTTATAAATTCCGGGGTCAATTCACCTTCGGGTCTCGCTTCTAGGGCTGTAATTAATGTATCGTAAGAACTGGGTACTAAGCATAGCAAGAGAGCTGAAATGTGATCGTCTTTAATGTTCTCGCCGATTGCTTTCAGTTTATCTACCAATTCTAACAGTTTGTTTATATGAGTCTGCATATCCCCGTTTTCTTCTAATTTTAGTCCGTAGAGTTTTCGTAGTAGAAAAAGTTTACTAGACAAGTTCGATCTCTCGTGCACCTGTTTTAATTTATCCCATGTCCCTTTAGCTGTGGTTTCATATTTTATGTGAATGATTTGATTATCTTCAATGAACAAATTAATCATAGCGCGACACTGTCTGTCACGTTTGTTCCATTTTTCGGTTAAGGGATCTGGAGGGTCATTTTCAATGACATCAAATAGATCTTCCTTAATCAGTAACATTTCCATTTTAAATTTCCATGTCGAATAGTTACTGGAATTCAGTTTAACTATTTGTGTTTGACTTGAATGTAACATGTTTACTTTCGTTTCTGGTTTTAAATTACTATTCAAGAAGATGTATTTCAATATACATACATTAGTAAATGGATTAGGAAATTATAGTTTCAGTACTCATTTAGCAAATTGTTTTTAACAGCAATTCAGTCTCATAATCTGTTATATTTATGTATATCGGTAGGCAGAAAATCAAGGTAGTGAAAATTGTTCACTTACCTTTTATTGTAGATTCCGGTTTCGATCTCTTTGAGAAACTCCAGGAACTTGTTGTAGGCTAATGAGCATGTGTTCCATGAAACTATTTAAATTACGATATATAAAAACATTTAATTACGAAACGAAAAAGTTACAAATTTAGATCACATAGAAACAGCTACCAGCATGGGACGGAACAAAACTACATCTGAAAAAAATAGAGAGAGAAGGATTAGAGAGTTTACAGATTTGGCGATAAATGCCGCTTCACGGGGTTGCCGCTGAACTTCAACAATTTTCATCCAACATCATCTGCCTAGCTGTAGATAGATGACAACATTGTTCTCAGAAAGAGACCGCTTCGGCCATAAATGTTTTATGGGGCATCAGACTTTTATCTACCCTCCACCCCCATCCCCTAGAGTCATTCATCTCAAAATCATTTTCCGTAATCTATTATATATCGTCTTCCTGTCTAGGGTGACCCATGGTGAGTATTTTGAGACAGATTCTACCTTTCAAATTAGCTTCAACTTATGACGTTAGAGTAGATTTTGGTATCTAGCTAAATTAGAAGGAATTTTAAGTGAATAAATTTAACAATGGTTTTTAATGTTAATTTTAATATTAAATTCATTGTACAGGTACTTCGTTACTTATTTTAAGCTTTAAATTTGTTCATTATAACATTTTTTAGTCATTTTGTTATTTTAAAACCATGTTGTGTTATGGTACTCTTTAGGAGTATCATACTTCAGTAAAACTACAGGTTTTCTTATGTATCATTCACACACATAAAGTCTTTCCCCTTAGTCCCCCTCCGAAAATAATTTCTGGCTACGGCCTTGGGTTTGTATGCTGTTGAAAATTTTAGGCATGATTCCAAGTTCTCATCAATAAGACGACTTCTCAGTTTACTCTTGATAATGTTCATGCTTGAAAAAGATTGATCGCATATATATGCAGAACCGAAAAGGAAAAGAACAGCAAACGCGAGCTTTTCAGCTGATCGTAAGAGTCAGGAATATTATTCCAAGCGTTGAAAATGATCATGTCTTCCTTCTCCAGATCATTCCAAGCAGACCACTTGTGTTACGAACTAAGATCACATTTTTACAACAATATAACCTTTTAATTACGTATCTATCTTTTAACTTAAAAATTATACATGTTCTCGATTTATAGAAGAATTTTAATTTATCAAAATAAGATGTAATTTTTTTCTTACCAAGTTTTTTTTAAATGAAAATATTATTGCGCCTTCCGTGGATATTTGTGCCAGAGCCACACTTAAGGAGCCAAAGAGCCACATGCGGCTCTGCAGCCGCACTTTGCCGACCACTGCCTAACCATTCGATCATCGTTCACAAACATGCCAACATTCAGGCACTTGTGTCCGGAGCAACAGCGCGGTTTTAAAATTTAACATGCTACCTACAAAGTAAAAGCGTATACAATTTACATACATAATAAAACAAATTTTAAAATAATACAGACAAATTATAAATAATTATATATTTTATTAATTTCTAAATTAAAACTGTGCAAATTAAATAATTTAAAATTAACATACTATTAAAGGTAAATTAAAATTTATGCATTTAACAATGTATAAGTAGATTTTTTAGCTTTAAAAAGTTCTTTTTCAGAAAGATTTTTCTTATAACAACATTGACCCTGATTAAAATATTTACATTTAACTATCATCAGAGATTTTAGAGTTCGTCTTCCCAAATTTGACCTAAATTTAGTTTGGTTTTTCGCACAGTGCTGAAAACTCTTTCACAAGCAGCATTACTGTGTGGAAAGAGCAATATATTTAACATTATTTTTGGTAAAACATTGTATTTGATTGCTGCATTGTGATCTCTTAAAAAACTGATTTTATACCAAGCTGTATCTGAGATTTCACAGTTTAGAATTTCCTCGCTAAATTTGTCCATTTGGTAAAGCTTAAACTCTGATTAAAGTTCATCCAATGCATTATCAGTAAAGATATTGAAACATTCAATGAAATAGTTCAAAGAACTAAACTTAGTCTAAGCTCTTATACGGATACCTGCAACTTCAGCATGCATCAATATATCATCTCTTAGAGGAAATTTTTAAGCTTATACGCACATGCTGAAAAGCATATATGCACATGCTTCTGAATATATACATTTCGCTGTACGTTAGGCCTATTTAGCAATATTTATTTGCTGCAAATAGCGGAAAAAAGAATTATGAAAAGAAATTCATCAAAATTCCTTCAGAAATTACGAGATTTGATAAAATTAACGAAATATTTCCCCCGAAACAAAATTTGTTATTTTCCGGAGCAATTTGAGGAGTGTGCGGAGTTACCAGTTTTTATCATTTCTCCGGAGCAACTCCGCCGAAAACGGAGCAGTTGGCATGTCTGCGTTCAGCGTGCATGAATTTTTAGATATCGTATATTTCCGTGTATATGCCTAGAATTTTAGGGGCTTTTCATAAACCTTAAGCTGGAGATCGGCTTATATACGGAACGGATCCATGGAACGGGGGTATTGGTTTGGTTTGGTTTGGTTTGGTTTGGAGCGCTACGGCCTACTGTTTTGCACACGAGGGCTAATGAGACCGGGACCTACAGCTTAAAGCCGATTCCGAACGGCTACAAACATCCATGCCCGCAGTGGGATTCGAACCCACGAACTCCGGTTCCGAAGAGCAGCGCTCTACAATTCGGCCATCGTTCGGCTCGGGGGTTAAGGATATTTCCTTCTTGACAAATTGATAAAACCAAACTTTTTTTTTCACAAAATAACGGTAAGAAAATATATCATAGGGGAGAATAAATAAAATTTTGAAAAAATTTTAAAATGAGAAAAAATTTATAAAATAAATTTATAGTGGCTTTTACCTGTATAATAAACCCGCCCAAATAGTAATGCTGTATCAGTAGCGAATGGGCCAATCTTCTAAAAAACGCACTTTTATGTAAACCGGAAGAAATCGATAAATCTCCAAAAATAGCAGTTTTTAAATTTTTTTGTTTACGTTGTTTAAATTTTTAAATAAAGTGCTACTTTCAGATAGGGTTACCAAAGTTGAAAGTATTGTTATTGGCGTCTAAGTAAAAAAAAAAAAAAAAAAAAAAAAAAAAAAAATCATGGGCGCTAAGTCTAGCGCAGCGATTCTCAAACTAAGTGCCACGGCAATAATCTAGAAAAGTCAGCATAAAACTATGAAATTAATAAAAAAAAATAACATGAAGTAACTGAAAATTAAAATTTGTTTTTCCTCGCAACGGCCGACATCTGCTAAGAAATGTCCTTGTATTTGTCTCGAAATCCAACCAATTTTCTACCTCCAGGGTTCTCAAATTGAAAAACAAAGCGAAAAAAGTTTGAGAAGCGTTGGTCTAGCGTTTTATATTACAGAAATTTGATTGGAAAACATTTACTCCGTTTCATCTGCTTGGCGACATATTTAAACGTTACATAACGTTGTTTCAGCTTATGTACGGGCTTTGAATTTTGGGTAATTTTTTGAAGAAAAATCGGATTCTCGGCTTAGAAAAGGATGATTTTACATTCGGAAATTTACAGATAACTTATAGATAAAATTCAATTTTCTACAATTTTTAATGCAAAGATAAATATTAATTATTAATATTAAATTTTGTTATTTTTTTTGTGCAAATGTTAAAAAACAGAGAAATTTCCGATGCGAGCGACTCCCCTCCACATCCAAATAAATAAATAAATAAAAGCAACGAAATCCTGGCTACGATCCCGAGATGCTTACCACTATGTAGTATAATCAGTAAGTAGTATATTAGGCTTTCAAATTTCTAACTATAACCACCAAGTTTTGCCATCAAGTGATAACTTATAAAGCGAATTATTTTAATCAGTGTATGCCGAAATTCGGTAAGTACTCATAACGGGTTTTAATGTGGAATTACATATATGAGTTTTGAAGTAATTTGTAAACTTGATTTATGATAGAATGCCTTTTATTGAACACAGAGTCTATTTCTATCATGTAAAAAATTACTCTATTCTATTCATTCTCCAAATGATTTCATTTTTATTAGTCTAATGCGTATTGTTTACATTTTCATTTGATTAAGCATACATTTGTATTCAGGTGTTACTGTATACAGGCAATTTTATTAATGATCAATCACCTTATATAAATAACTTTTGAATGTTTTATACCATTGTTCGTGGGAATATTTCTTAATTTAGTATTTATTTAATATCACCATTAAAATATTAATAAAATATACGAGACTTTTTAAATAATACCGCCATTATCGATCCACCACAAACGGATAAATTTATACTTTCCTTTTCCTCTTAGCGCCACAGTACACAAAGTTTTATCAATTTTTATTGTTGATAAAGTCCTTATTTATTAACGGTATAGGAATTGGATTTAAAATATTTGTGTAATCTTTATTTTTTTTTTTTCATATAAGATGTATCATGCATCATATATAAAGATTTAAAAAGTTCATTTTACATTACGTTATACGTTTCAATCTACATTATTTCGTATGTTTATGATATGTTTAATGGTTTTTAAGTAAACTCCTAACAGTCTGTATATAAAAAAAAAAATCATTTTTTCAAAAACTGTATAAATAATGACACTGAGTAAAAAACTCCAGGGTCGTAGCCAGGATTTGGTTTCGGGAATTAGGGACTGAGGTAAAAGGTTCAAGCTAAATTGAGTCTCCCCCTCCCCAAACTTCACTGTCCTTTAAACAGTAAAAAATACTTGGAAAGTTTATAATTTAATATAAATAATTGCATTAAAAATTATATATGTAATCTTATACATATCTAAAATATCCTACACAAATTTTGTGTAACACGTTTCAGCAAATGTGTAAGAGAATTTAGAGCAAAAATATTGGATAAATAACATTACACAAACTGAATGGAGCCCCTACTCCAACCTCAAGCCAAATATTTCACTTTTTTGTAGAAAAAGATTAAAAATTTAATTGATATAAGTTTATAAATTCAATATTAATATTTAATATTAACAACTGAATTTATAAAAAAATTTTAAATTAAAAAATAACACCCATAATAAAAATAAGACCAGGGTTATATAGGCATACTATATAGTAGGCTTTATAAATATGCATCGAAGGTTGAGTGAAAACTCTAACCTCATTTGATATAAAAATTTGTTTACATAAGTCTAGCAAGATATTCTCCATGTAAAACAATATCTCAGATCGCATAAGTTACACAAGTATTTATTATTTTACTAGCCATTTCCAAACTGCCTAGTAATATCTAAACGTAATAATTCTTTAACATATATATATATTTCATTACTGATTTAAAAATATATTTCTATAATACATTTTTTCTCTATTATTAGTACTCTCAATATCTATCGAAGACATGGATAACAAGAATAGAAATCAAAAGAAGGACTTACAGAAGGAGAAAGGTAACTATTATGTCAAATATGATTTCAAGTCTTCTAAAAACACAGACATGGGAAACCATAGAATGTAGGAAAGTAAATTGATAATAATAATTTAGAAAATTAGACAATCTGAAATGCACTTATACGTTAGTGATGCTTGAGATTTTATTAAAAAGTTATCCAGTTTTGATTTATCGCAATTAAGTTGGATTCCTTTATGCCTTTTGTAAAGTAGAAATCTTAAAACACCACACTTCACACTTCATTCTGAAGAGTATGCAACAAAGTTTTAAATAATATGAATATAAAA
This sequence comes from Pardosa pseudoannulata, assembly GCA_032207245.1. Lineage (NCBI taxonomy): Eukaryota > Metazoa > Arthropoda > Arachnida > Araneae > Lycosidae > Pardosa > Pardosa pseudoannulata. The sequence goes on along the minus strand of CM063502.1, from coordinate 114,391,318 downwards.
ATTAGTCTATGAAATTTGGGTTGTCAGCTTAGTTTAACCTGTCTTTATTCAGTTATTACTAAGAACTTGACTTTTCAGCAAAACGGAATTTGTATTTAGACATTTGTTTAGATTAGCATCCAGTCCATTTCTTTGATGCATTTTATAAATCATAACTAAAATTAAACTGATATTTTTCACACAAAACATGTAGAAGGCATTTTAAATTTACTCCTAAGCTCACAAAAAAACTTCAACAAGTTTATTTTATGTAAAAATTTATTTAAAAAATATATCTAATAACATACTGGATATTACTGTGATGTGAAAACTGTAACTTAATTTTAGAAAAAAATTTATTAAAACAAAAAATGTCTAGCAGAAATAATATTTTACATGTAAAATAATATCTTGATTACATGGGTTACAGACAAGTATTTATCATTTTACTCTACATTTCTAGCTTCCCAAGTTATATCTAAAGCTAAGATTTCTTTCCCAAATCTATACATATAATATTTCATTACTGATTAAAAATTACATATATGTTATTCTTGTTCTTATCTCTTTTACAGCAGAATTATTAAGCGGAAGAAACCTTAAAGCTCAAGAGCTGAAAAGAGTCAACAAATGTAACTGTTATTCTAAATATGATTTCAATTTCTGGAAAAACACAGACATTGAACACCACAGTGTAATATAATAATATTAAAAAGTAGATGATCATAAATGCATTTATAATTTAGCGATACTAGATACTTCATTAATAGATTATCCAGTTCCTCTTCTTTATCACAATTAAGTTGAATTCCTTTATGCCTTTTCAAATCATAAGCCTCATTTCACATCCCAGTTCAGTATTAAATGTGAATGGTATGCTGTAAGGTATCTTAATAATATGAATACTTAACTTGGTCTGTAATTACAATGGATTTAGATTGTCAGAAAACTTATACCTGTCTATTTAAATGTAAGATACTATAATATACAATGAGTTTCCTTGATGCCTTAAATTTAAAATCAGACAGTATGGGAGAGTTAGGTTAGCAAAATTCAATTACTAAAAAGTGGGATTATCAGCTATGCTAAATTTGTATTTAGACACTTGGTTTAGAGTAATTTGCTGTCAATTTTCTTTATGCTTTTCATAAAAATAAGACCAGGGTTATATAGGCATACTATATAGTAGGCTTTATAAATATGCATCGAAGGTTGAGTTAAAACTCTAACCTCATTTGATATAAAAATTTGTTTAAATAAGTCTAGCAAGATATTCTCCATGTAAAACAATATCTCAGATCACATAAGTTACACAAGTATTTATTATTTTACTAGCCATTTCCAAACTGCCTAGTAATATCTAAACGTAATAATTCTTTAACATACATATATATATATTTGATTACTGATTTAAAAATATATTTCTATAATACTTTTTTTTCTCTATTATCAGTGTTATCCGTTTCTCCTGAACGCCTTGATAAGAATAGAAATCAAAAGAGTGACTTGGAGAAAGGTAACTATTATGTCAAATATGATTTCAAGTCTTCTAAAAACACAGACATGGGAAACCATAGAATGTAGGAAAGTAAATTGATAATAATAATTTAGAAAATTAGACAATCTGAAATGCACTTATACGTTAGTGATGCTTGAGATTTTATTAAAAAGTTATCCAGTTTTGATTTATCGCAATTAAGTTGGATTCCTTTATGCCTTTTGTAAAGTAGAAATCTTAAAACACCACACTTCACACTTCATTCTGAAGAGTATGCAACAAAGTTTTAAATAATATGAATATAAAAATTAGTCTATGAATTTGGGTTGTCAGCTTAGTTTAACCTGTCTTTATTCAGTTATTACTAAGAACTTGACTTTTCAGCAAAACGGAATTTGTATTTAGACATTTGTTTAGATTAGCATCCAGTCCATTTCTTTGATGCATTTTATAAATCATAACTAAAATTAAACTGATATTTTTCACACAAAACATGTAGAAGGCATTTTAAATTTACTCCTAAGCTCACAAAAAAACTTCAACAAGTTTATTTTATGTAAAAATTTATTTAAAAAATATATCTAATAACATACTGGATATTACTGTGATGTGAAAACTGTAACTTAATTTTAGAAAAAAATTTATTAAAACAAAAAATGTCTAGCAGAAATAATATTTTACATGTAAAATAATATCTTGATTACATGGGTTACAGACAAGTATTTATCATTTTACTCTACATTTCTAGCTTCCCAAGTTATATCTAAAGCTAAGATTTCTTTCCCAAATCTATACATATAATATTTCATTACTGATTAAAAATTACATATATGTTATTCTTGTTCTTATCTCTTTTACAGCAGAATTATTAAGCGGAAGAAACCTTAAAGCTCAAGAGCTGAAAAGAGCCAACAAATGTAACTGTTATTCTAAATATGATTTCAATTTCTGGAAAAACACAGACATTGAACACCACAGTGTAATATAATAATATTAAAAAGTAGATGATCATAAATGCATTTATAATTTAGCGATACTAGATACTTCATTAATAGATTATCCAGTTCCTCTTCTTTATCACAATTAAGTTGAATTCCTTTATGCCTTTTCAAATCATAAGCCTCATTTCACATCCCAGTTCAGTATTAAATGTGAATGGTATGCTGTAAGGTATCTTAATAATATGAATACTTAACTTGGTCTGTAATTACAATGGATTTAGATTGTCAGAAAACTTATACCTGTCTTTTTAAATGTAAGATACTATAATATACAATGAGTTTCCTTGATGCCTTAAATTTAAAATCAGACAGTATGGGAGAGTTAGGTTAGCAAAATTCAATTACTAAAAAGTGGGATTATCAGCTATGCTAAATTTGTATTTAGACACTTGGTTTAGAGTAATTTGCTGTCAATTTTCTTTATGCTTTTCATAAAAATAAGACCAGGGTTATATAGGCATACTATATAGTAGGCTTTATAAATATGCATCGAAGGTTAAGTTAAAACTCTAACCTCATTTGATATAAAAATTTGTTTAAATAAGTCTAGCAAGATATTCTCCATGTAAAACAATATCTCAGATCACATAAGTTACACAAGTATTTATTATTTTACTAGCCATTTCCAAACTGCCTAGTAATATCTAAACGTAATAATTCTTTAACATACATATATATATATTTGATTACTGATTTAAAAATATATTTCTATAATACTTTTTTTTCTCTATTATCAGTGTTATCCGTTTCTCCTGAACGCCTTGATAAGAATAGAAATCAAAAGAGTGACTTGGAGAAAGGTAACTATTATGTCAAATATGATTTCAAGTCTTCTAAAAACACAGACATGGGAAACCATAGAATGTAGGAAAGTAAATTGATAATAATAATTTAGAAAATTAGACAATCTGAAATGCACTTATACGTTAGTGATGCTTGAGATTTTATTAAAAAGTTATCCAGTTTTGATTTATCGCAATTAAGTTGGATTCCTTTATGCCTTTTGTAAAGTAGAAATCTTAAAACACCACACTTCACACTTCATTCTGAAGAGTATGCAACAAAGTTTTAAATAATATGAATATAAAAATTAGTCTATGAATTTGGGTTGTCAGCTTAGTTTAACCTGTCTTTATTCAGTTATTACTAAGAACTTGACTTTTCAGCAAAACGGAATTTGTATTTAGACATTTGTTTAGATTAGCATCCAGTCCATTTCTTTGATGCATTTTATAAATCATAACTAAAATTAAACTGATATTTTTCACACAAAACATGTAGAAGGCATTTTAAATTTACTCCTAAGCTCACAAAAAAAACTTCAACAAGTTTATTTTATGTAAAAATTTATTTAAAAAATATATCTAATAACATACTGGATATTACTGTGATGTGAAAACTGTAACTTAATTTTAGAAAAAAATTTATTAAAACAAAAAATGTCTAGCAGAAATAATATTTTACATGTAAAATAATATCTTGATTACATGGGTTACAGACAAGTATTTATCATTTTACTCTACATTTCTAGCTTCCCAAGTTATATCTAAAGCTAAGATTTCTTTCCCAAATCTATACATATAATATTTCATTACTGATTAAAAATTACATATATGTTATTCTTGTTCTTATCTCTTTTACAGCAGAATTATTAAGCGGAAGAAACCTTAAAGCTCAAGAGCTGAAAAGAGCCAACAAATGTAACTGTTATTCTAAATATGATTTCAATTTCTGGAAAAAACACAGACATTGAACACCACAGTGTAATATAATAATATTAAAAAGTAGATGATCATAAATGCATTTATAATTTAGCGATACTAGATACTTCATTAATAGATTATCCAGTTCCTCTTCTTTATCACAATTAAGTTGAATTCCTTTATGCCTTTTCAAATCATAAGCCTCATTTCACATCCCAGTTCAGTATTAAATGTGAATGGTATGCTGTAAGGTATCTTAATAATATGAATACTTAACTTGGTCTGTAATTACAATGGATTTAGATTGTCAGAAAACTTATACCTGTCTTTTTTAAATGTAAGATACTATAATATACAATGAGTTTCCTTGATGCCTTAAATTTAAAATCAGACAGTATGGGAGAGTTAGGTTAGCAAAATTCAATTACTAAAAAGTGGGATTATCAGCTATGCTAAATTTGTATTTAGACACTTGGTTTAGAGTAATTTGCTGTCAATTTTCTTTATGCTTTTCATAAAAATAAGACCAGGGTTATATAGGCATACTATATAGTAGGCTTTATAAATATGCATCGAAGGTTAAGTTAAAACTCTAACCTCATTTGATATAAAAATTTGTTTAAATAAGTCTAGCAAGATATTCTCCATGTAAAACAATATCTCAGATCACATAAGTTACACAAGTATTTATTATTTTACTAGCCATTTCCAAACTGCCTAGTAATATCTAAACGTAATAATTCTTTAACATACATATATATATATTTGATTACTGATTTAAAAATATATTTCTATAATACTTTTTTTTCTCTATTATCAGTGTTATCCGTTTCTCCTGAACGCCTTGATAAGAATAGAAATCAAAAGAGTGACTTGGAGAAAGGTAACTATTATGTCAAATATGATTTCAAGTCTTCTAAAAACACAGACATGGGAAACCATAGAATGTAGGAAAGTAAATTGATAATAATAATTTAGAAAATTAGACAATCTGAAATGCACTTATACGTTAGTGATGCTTGAGATTTTATTAAAAAGTTATCCAGTTTTGATTTATCGCAATTAAGTTGGATTCCTTTATGCCTTTTGTAAAGTAGAAATCTTAAAACACCACACTTCACACTTCATTCTGAAGAGTATGCAACAAAGTTTTAAATAATATGAATATAAAAATTAGTCTATGAATTTGGGTTGTCAGCTTAGTTTAACCTGTCTTTATTCAGTTATTACTAAGAACTTGACTTTTCAGCAAAACGGAATTTGTATTTAGACATTTGTTTAGATTAGCATCCAGTCCATTTCTTTGATGCATTTTATAAATCATAACTAAAATTAAACTGATATTTTTCACACAAAACATGTAGAAGGCATTTTAAATTTACTCCTAAGCTCACAAAAAAACTTCAACAAGTTTATTTTATGTAAAAATTTATTTAAAAAATATATCTAATAACATACTGGATATTACTGTGATGTGAAAACTGTAACTTAATTTTAGAAAAAAATTTATTAAAACAAAAAATGTCTAGCAGAAATAATATTTTACATGTAAAATAATATCTTGATTAGTGATGCTTGAGATTTTATTAAAAGGTTATCCAGTTTTGATTTATCCCAAAAAAGAGCAAAAAAAAAAAAAAGAGGAAAAAAGGAGGAAGTTAAATAACTATTAAAAATTAATGTTCTGATTTACTTAATGCAAAAACAAGTGCCTTAATATGAAATATGGAAATATCTAAATAACTTTTTATCAATATAAACAAGTACTCAAGTTTCCTAGTAAAAAAATATTCAAAATAGATTTAAATCAAAGGCTTCTTCAATGTGCCTAGTTAAAAAAACAAATAAATTCACCAATACAGTAGAACTTTATTATATTAAACTTTGAGGAACCATATAGTTTGTCGTGCTTGAACCTTTAAGAAAAATGCTAGATCTCAGAAAATTGTAACTTGTATAAGATTTACTTAAGATTACATATTATCTTATTTAAGATTTATAAAAATATTATCTTTAACGATTTTAATTGACTAAAATCAAATAACTGAATTATTGAATATTAGAATGACCAAAAATATAGACAAATGCAAAACTGGTTTTGTCTTTAGTTATTGCTTACTATTTTAATACTGAATTAATTTATAATCTTCTACAGTGATCCCAGTATGAAGATAGTTTAAGGAACTGCTTTGTCCAATACAACAAAAAACATTTTCTTTCCTTGAGTGGCTGGACAAAATGTTAATTTCATGCACTTTGTTAAATCTAGAAACATATTTAAATCTGTTTTTATAACTGCAAAAAAAGTTTTATAAAAAAAAATGAAGAAAAAAACTTAGTAAATGACTGAAAGAAAGGATCCTTCTACCTCATTCCTAAGATTCACTATAAATGTATAAAATGGAGATTCACCATTTATGGATAAATTAGCATTGTAAACAAATGGAAAATCATGACATCAAAAGTTTCATTTGTTATAAGCGGCTTGTTAAAATAGGCATTTCAACAGTACATCAATAATTTAAAAGCCATTTCAAATAGCAAAGCTTGTAAAAAATGCACTTCTAAACAGAACTTGAAAACTTTATAACCAAAAAGTTTGTTATTAACTAGTTTGTAAAATTCTATTAATTTTTCTTACATTGATTTATAATTAATGTTTAAAAAATACAGTATAAGTCTTAATTTTTTTTAATGGATAATTTCAATAATTTTCTAATAACAGTAGCAGACCTAGAAGTTAAAAAATGGAGGAAAAAAAAGAGGAAAATGAAGAAGGAAAAACGGAAAGCAAAGAATAATTTAAAAATATTTATTTGATTTACATAATGCAAAAACAAGTACCTAAGTATGAAATATACAAGAAGCTAAATAGTTTTTATTAATATAAACAATTACTCGAATCTCCTAATCAAAAAATGTTCAAAACAGATTCAAATCAAAAGTTTCTCAAATATTCTAATTTAAAAAAAAAAAATCTAATAATATAAATGCACATTTTAGATATCAAATTTTTAGAAGGCATTTCTATAAACAAATATTTAATTTTGTGACTGTATAATTTCTTAAATAGAAGTATACCTTAATAGTTTGTAAAGATACAATAATTATCATTAGATTTAATTTTAATCAATGCCTAAAAATTCATGATTTAAATAACATATACACAGTATAAAGCTATTTTTTAAGTGGACAATTTAAAAAAAAATTTTTTTAATAGTAAAATTTCAGGGCGATGATCGAATAGGATGGGCTTCTTTCGGTATCTGAGCCAGTGGGTTCGAATTCTACTTTAGACTAACAGATTTGTAGCCATTTAGTTTGTTCTGAGGGTGCTAGAGTTTACTTTTATGTTACCCGACGACATCGGAATTTACTACTTAATTACTACGATTATGAACGGCTGCAAACAAAGCGGCGGGATTCGAACCCGTGGAAGCGTACTACCGATTCAGTTATAGGGCTGATTTTTTAACGGGATTGCCGTTAAAAGTTACGCTTTTTCATTAAAAAATTTTTTCATCAACTTCACTACACATGCAAAACTTAACAAAAAAAAGTTGCGGATTTTTCAACAATAATTAACTTTGTGCATATCCAAAATTCCGTAAGTTATTTGCAACAGTGCCATTTTCTCACACACTGCCCATAGCACAAAAATTCAGTCATTAAGATGAAGTATCGTTAGAAATAACTATAGAAGGGATTAAAATCTTAATACTGTTACCGCGATATTAAAAAAATATCGATATATATAAAAGAGTATTACAATCGGTCTACATGCACATGTGTTCGGGGGTTATCTATAAAGAAAGTACGTAGGTTGTTAAAACATACTTCTACCGTATGAGAGCCCCATATTATGATCGCAGTATTAACTATAATGATGCATTAAAAAAAGCGCATTTTCCGGAACCGAAATCCAGAAAACGGTTGTTTTTCTCCAAAAACATACAATTACGGCTTAGCTGTACTATTATAACTAGAACCTAACTAGTTCTGTTTCATTTATACCACGTCACATGGCTTTTTGACCTTGAAGCACGTGTTGCGAGAATAAACTGATAACGCTTCTCTCCTGTTCTTTGTCAGAAAAAAATTGTGGACGCGGCAAAGAGAAAAAAAAAATGAAAAAAGGGAAGAAATCTTTCAGATTATAGTCAAAATTTAAGTATATGTGAGTTAAAAAAAATAGCTTCTTCCCTTATTTTTTCGGAAATTTAAATTTCCGAAAAAAAAATTGTGTTTTTTGAAGAAACCCACAAAAAATTTCGGATCAGAATCATCCCTGAATTCAACATTCGATACGGCAGTCCATTTTGAAGCGCACAGGATCGGAGTAACGTTTCTTCCCCCCCCTACCCTCTTGGGTTCAGAAACGGGTTAAACAGATTTCTCGACACTACATTCGATAAATTTCGGGTCCCCTTTCAGTTTTGACACTTTGATCGTTATTCGCTAACTTTCAAACAACTGCACCGCCAATAAATAGCCTAACACTTTTTTTTTTGGGGGGGGAGGAGGAGTAAATATATCACAAAGGAAATATTAGAAAAACAAAGATGTCATCAAAACATGGATAGATGTGTGCTATCCGTTCCACCATTACATAACTCCGTAAATGTTGAGAAAGAAAAAACATAGGAGTGAATGGCCCAAAGAAAAAAGGAATTAAAGGCGGGAATAGGCGAAAAAAAGGAGGAATGCCGTGAAATTAGGAAAAAAGGAGAGCTTTCTAGTAAAAAAAGGAGCGCTGCGGTGTCTGGTTGAATGAAAATTTTCACTTCATTTAATTTAAAAATTCATTAAAATAAAATAAACCTTGTGAGATAATCTCTTATATATAAAATAATAGACTACGTTGGTTACACATGAATTTATTTTATTAACCATTTTTAGCTTGCCAATTTATATCTAGAGGTAATATTTCTTCATCAAATAAATATATATATATTTATTACTTATTTAAAGATATTACTATACTTCTTTTTCATCTCTTTTACTGTAGTAGAACAAAAACTTGAAAAAAAAGTGGAATCAACAGATCAGAAATCAAGAGATCATAAAGAATGTGGAGAAAAGCAATTATTGTATAGAATGATTTGAATTCTTTTATAAACACAGATGTGAGACACCATAAAATGTAGAAAAGTAAACAGATAATAAAAGAGATGATGAGAGATGCACTTAATTTATTTAGTGATGCTACAGACATTATTAATATATTACCCAGTTCCTGTGATTTATCATAATTGATCTGAATTCGTTTATGCCTTTTGTGAAGTATTAATCTATGCACACAACAGTTCATTGTTAAGTCTGAAGAGTATGTAATATCATTTTTAATAATATGAATACTAAAATTAGTCTACTTGCTATGAATTGGCTTATCAGCTTAGTTTGATGTCTTTATAAATTTGGTTTAGTTTAACATGCAATGGGTTTTCTTGATGCCTTAAATTTAAAATTAGACTGTGTAGTAGTGTAATGTCTGTTTAATTCAGTTATTACTAAGAACTTGACTTTTCAGCTAAGCTGAATTTGTATTTAGACATTTGCTTAGAGTAATTTACAGTCAATCTCTTTGAAGCATTTCATAAATCATAAATTAAGATGCAATGATTCATGCAAAGGATGTACAAAGCTATTTAAATGCAAGAAAACTTTAACATGTTCATTTTATATAATTTTTTAAAAAAATAAATCCAACAACATAATTTTTACATGTAAAATATCTCAGATAACATTGGTTACACAAGTATTTAAAATTCTACAAAAGATTGGCAGCTTGCCATATTATATCCAAAGGTGATACTTCTTATATATATATATATATATATATATATATATATATATATATATATATATATATATATATATATATATATATATATATATATATTATTGATTTAAAAAATATATTTGTATGATTCTTTTTTCCATCTCTTTTACTGTAGAAGAGGAGGAAATTCTGGAATATTTAATAAAGAAGTAAAAAAGAGATAATTATTATGCTAAATATGATTTCAATTCCTCAAAAAACATACATAGAAATCCACAGAGTAATATGTTAACAATAATTTTAAAAATTAGATGACCAGAAATGCACTTATTTAGTAATGCTAGAGAATTTATTAAACAATTATCCAGTTTTTGTGATATAACATAAGTTGAATTCCTTTATGACTTTTCGAACTAAAAACCTAATTTTATCATAATGTTAAATAACAATAGTATACAGAATGTTTTTAATAAAATGAATACTAAAGTGGTCTATAAGTACAAAGAATTTGGCTTGTCAGCACAGTTTAACTTGTAATTATAAATCACGGTTAGTTCAATATGCAATGAGTTACCTCAAAGCCAATCAGACTGTAACATCAGCTAAACTCACTTATTAGCTATGCTGAATTTGTATTAAGATACTTAGTCTAGTGTAATTTGCTGTCAATTTTTTTATGCTTTGTATAAATTATAACTAAAATAAGACCAGGGTTATACATAGAAACTTCATATAAGTTTTTATAAATGTGCATCTATGGTTAGTGAAAACTATATTTAACATATAAAATTTTTAAAACAAAATAAGTTTAGCAGCATAATATTTTACATATAAAACAGATCACATGGATTACACGTTTTTGTCATTTTTATTATCTTTTTGCCACTTGCCAAGTTTTATACAAAGGTAATATTTCTTTCCCAAATTCATTTGTACATATTTGTTTACCGATTTAAAAATGTATTTCTATGATTTAAGTAGTAAGAGTGACATTTGAAGATACCAGGAATGAATAGATCAGAAATCAAGATGAAAATAAAGAAATGTAACTGTTATGCTAAACATGAATTCAATTCTTCAAAAAATACACATATATAAAGCCAGAGAGTAATATGATAACAATAATTATAAAAATTAGATGATCAGAAAAGTACTTATAATTTTGTGATAATAGAGATATTATTTATAAACTTTGCTAAACAACTTTGCTGGACTAGATTTTTTAAAATTTTCATGAAATTTAGAAGTTTGTAAATACTTTAGAAGAAAATCAATGCATTTAGCCTGTTAGTGTTTATCGCTAATCAAAAGCATAACATAATATTTGTATTTGACTATTGAAGCACCTCTGTGAGCAGCACCGAGTAATGATAAACCCTTTGTCCCCCACTCTCTATGCTACTAATTTAAACTCTTGAGTTTTCATTCTAAGTGAATATATCAAAACTTAATACATCATTTGTGTTTATCATAAGCTCTAGTAAAGTCAAAGATATGATAATAAACTGGTATCTATTTCAGTCATGTCAGAGTACAGATTACAAATTTTTTATCTACTGTACTGGTCTTTATTTTATAACTGGAAAAAGGTCTAACCACAGAGATGGTGTTAAATATTCTCCCAAACAATAAAATCTTAGCTAGCAATGAAACTGGAATTTTTCAGTATGTCCTGATACTAGTCAATATCTCTTAAAGAGCTTTAACATCATATGGAAGTCCTGAATTAGTCACTATGATAGATTTGGAAAGATTCAGAAATGTAACTTTTTTGTAAACATATAAAAAAAAGGAATAGCTATTAATTTTTAAGCAAAAATATTCATTTCTACATCAATGTAATATCAGAAAAAATAAATATAGCAAATATATTAAAAAATAACTTTATTATTAAAATCTCAAAAATACAAATGCTCAAAATTCAGCAGCAAAAAACAATTTTACAGATTTAGGACCTGATTCAGAAAAATTAATCAGAACCTTAAATACTGCATGAGAAAAAGAACAGAGATTATCATATTCATCACAAGTAGCAACATGGCAATTGACAGCAACTTTGAATTTGTGGTTTTCAGTGCCATTTTTCATCAAATATTTTGATTTCGACACTACCTTTAAACATGGCTGATATGAACCAAATGCTCCCTCTTGAGAAAGGAACTCAAACGAAACATTGCCATCACCTGTAAAATGCAAAATAAGAATTTAAAGAAACAAATTTAATTACAAGGTGTATGAATTCTTTATAAAATATACCAAAATATATATACATATATAAACATATACAGGTGCATATACAGAAAACTCTTGATTAAACAGGATTGCTGGAAATGCCTCATTCTAAATAATTCAATTTATTTAAATTTTAAAGAAAAATTACAGGAAAAAAAATAAAATTTTTATGTAATAAAACATTAAAAATTTAATAAAACAGAAAGAGAATGAACAAATTTGACAGTTTAGAATTATAATTATTAGAATAGAAATAAAAAAAAAAACAGAATATATTTTACCTCATTATTTGGTGAAGAAAGAGATAATGAAAGCCTGGTTTCCTTTTTATCTACTCTTCAAAAATTTCTCAACTACGTAAATTTCTGAAAGTCTTTGTTTTTTTCTTTTTTTGTAAATGTTCTATTTTTTTGTTGAAATTAATTAGGTAAAACCTTAGTGTGCACTAATGTGTCACTGCAACTTAATATTTCATGAATTATAGGATTTTTTTTTTTCTTCACTGTCAGAAAACTGAAATTCCACTTTTTTTCTGAATCAGATGCAACACTATAAGGGTTACTTAAAATATAAAATTTTAATTTTGATTTTTCTTTAATCCATTGTTGCACCACTTGTTTGACCAGATTTCAGAACTATAACTTTCTCTATATTATTCTCTGTTAATTAGCTTAATCATAATCATATAAAGGAATGGCTACTGTAGGAATACTTCTTTTGGGGGCTGTCCAATCTATAACTGGGATAATTCAATCCTGGTTAATCATGTTCTACTGTGTGTGTGTGTGTGTGTGTGTGTGTGTGTGTGTATAGACACACTCACATATAATTCCAGAAAATAATGGAAACAACAATCTTAACTTCAAAACTTACTTTTCTCTTATTGAGCTTTTAAATTTCTACAAAATTTAAAGATATTACACAGACACTCATTCAAAATTAAGAGAAACTACAGATTTGGTCAATTATCTCCAGAACTACTGATCTGATTTTAATGAAATTTGATATGCACATAAGTTGATACAAACAAATAATTGTTCAACAGTTATAATACACATGCATGATTTTATGTAACATTTTATGTCATTAGAGTCAGAAAGCAAGAAACAGTGGTTGCAGAATAGAACAAAAAAAAAAGGTGTTAATAAGAGGTATGGTTCTTTTTTACAGATATACAGGCCTTGCAGCATGATTTCATACTTGGAACAAGGCAGTCAGTGAAGTCCCATGGCAACTGGTCCCATTCATTCAGCAATGCTGTTTTCAGAACCTGGATGGTTCTAAGAAGGTGATTGCAATTGCCTTTCCCAGAACATCTCAGGCATGCTCTATACCAGGGGTGTCCAACCTTTTAGGTCTTCTGGGCCACATTGAAAAATACAAAATTATCTTGGGCCGCACTTTATGACATGTTTTAAGCAACTTTTATTGATATTTGTTGTTAGATACAATTAGGTTACAGTATTTAAGAGTGTAAAAAAAAGTAACAAAAAATTAGTGAGATATTTGACATTGCTGTTTAAAACTATTCCATCAATATTAGGTTCAATGGATGTAGTTGCAATTCTTAATGAATTCTCAAGATGTTCATCACTTATTTTACTTCTATTTTTGCTTTTTGTATGCTTCATTCTTGAAAATAATTGTTCACAAACATATGTGCTGCCAAAAAGCGATGTCATGAATAATGCATGATTGTGAAGTGTTGGATATTTGTCTGTGGGGAGATAGATCTTATAAAAATCTAGTAAAGAGACATGATTAAATTTATCTTTAAGTTGGATTTCATATTGCAGCTCTATGCATTCCATTTGAAACTTTCCAGGTAACAAATGTATGTCAACTGAGAAAGGAGTCACAAATATACAAAAAAGTTGATAATTTTTTCGAAAATCTTCAAACCTGTTTTCAAATTCCTCTATCAAATCAGAAAGCAAGACTACATATTTTTTATTGTTTATCACATTATGTTTAGCCAACATTTGGAAATGTGTAAAATTATTCTCCTTAATTTGATTTTACCATAACTTCAGTTTCATTTAGAACGCAGTTATATTTTGGTACATATTGCTAATAAGTTGGTTTTGACCTTGAAGACGCATATTTAATTCGTTCAAATGACCGGTCAAATCTACTAAAAATGCCAAATCCATTAGCCAATTCTCATCATCAAATTCCGGAATAACATTTTCTTTAGATATCATGAATAATTTAATTTCAATAATCAAATCGTAAAATCTTTTCAAAATTTGGCCTCGACTAAGCCATCTTACTTCTGCAAAATAAATTATGTCACCATATTCCGAATCCACGCATTTAAGAAATTCTTGAAATTGACGATGATTCAGTCCTTTTGATTGTATAAAATTTACAGTTTAAACAACGATTTGCATTACGTCATCCATTTTTAGAGCTTTTCCGCATAAATTTTCTTGATGAACTATACAATGGTACTTCATTAAGTTTGTGTTTTGAGCTTCAGTAGCATCATTCTTGATTAATTTCACAAGTCCTTCTCTTTTACCGACCATAGCTAAAGCACCATCAGTGACTATACCGGACATATTGGTGATAGGCAAATAAAATCTCTCCAATGTATTTTTTACTGCTTTATATAAATCTGCTGATTTAGTTGTGTCTTTTTGATACCCCAAAAACCTAGTAAGAAGTATTCTTGGCAGAGATTTTGCACAGTGGAATTCGAGTTGGTCAGAAAAAGAAGCAGTTTTAAAAATAATAATAATTTATTCGAAAAAGAAAAACATTTAAAGAAATAACAAATACAGATTAACTTATATATGTACTACATCAACAAAAAAAACAAGATATTATGAACTGGACTAGGACTAAAAAAAATTAAATTGAGACATAAGGTCCCTATAAAAAAAAGAGGAAATCGCCGGAAGTTACCCTTTTCAAAACAAACAAAAATTCAAAACAGCTTGCATCTCGAGTCACACTTTCCAAAAATTGCCTAATTGCACAAATTCCTTCTAAGTAGGATGGCCATGAGATAAACACCTTCAGTCAGCTCATATCAGGAAGTACTGGCGGCTCGCCTCCAAAGAGATCACCGTTTCCTCGCTTCAGCCTGCTTCTACCGATGAACTTCACCCTGGCGTACTTATACTTCCCGCCGGGTGGAAGACAGAACGCCGATTCGTCCACGTGTGCCGCTCGCTGGACGAATCGTGACTACAGAGCAAGTATTTGCATACGGCACTTCCTTCTTCGGATTGCACGTCGAAGATAAAAATAATAATGGCGGGAAGTTTAAAATCCGCTCTGGATTGAAATATTGAAAAGAATTTTTTTTTTTTTAAAATTAGGTAGAAACGTCAATTACCATAAAAACTGGCTGTTATGCTAACAAAAAGCCCCCCTCATTGACGTTTTGACACAAAAAAAAAAACTAATCCGGTTCATTTACAAACTGTCGTTTTACACATTCAAAAATCACAGGTTAACATAAACATTGCAGAACATTTTGTAACTGCAAACAATATTCCCTACTTCAAAGTCCATTTGTGAATTTCAACAATATAATCAAAGGTATGCAAGTAAAGTCGATTTCAAACAATGTATCATACTTGAATGTAAAGAAAAACTTTTATATTTTTAAACAATTTTTATATTAGACATTATCAAATGATATTACGTATAAACATACAATTTAAAGACATATCAAAATACAACAATAACACTCATTTAGAAAAATACATATAGAAACACTTTAAAGTTCATCGTCATCATCATGAAAAATTGTTTTAACAAATTTCTGTAAATCACCTTTCGTGAGTGCTTTTGTAAAAGGATCGGCAAGGTTAAGTTTACTTTGAACATATTGCATAATAAAGATATTCTCTCTAATCAAGTCCCTTATGAAGAAAAGCTTCACATCAATATGTTTGGAACGTGTGTTCTCGACTGGAGATTTGGTAAACTCAATTGCTGACATATTATCAGCGAAAAGGGTAGGCTTTAATTTTGGCCCCTTAACCATCTTGTATTTATAACACTCTGATAAAACATTATCCAACCATACTAACTCCCGGGCGGCCTCAGTCATTGAAATAAATTCTGCTTCCATAGTGCTTAAACTAACAGAACGCTCCTTAAATGTTCGCCAGGAAATAGGTGATTTATCTAGAAAAACAATTTGTCCTCCTAGAGACACTCTATCGTCCCTGTTAGAAGCAAAATCTGAATCCGAGTAGATTTCAAGCCTAGGTTCCTTACAAATTAGTTTTAACTTGTATGTTTTAGTATATGCTACGTAACCAAGCAACTTTAATAATCCTACCCAATGAAACATTCCGGCATTAGCCTGGAACTGGGAGAAGATATTAATAGCGTAAGATAGATCAGGCCGAGTTCTACTTGCGATGAATGATAAGCAACCTAGCACATTCCTGTAAGGAACGGCAGCCATCTCGCGTAACTCTTCCTCAGTAGAAGGGATATTCGACTTTGAATACTTAATTCCTTTTGCTATCGGAAGGGAGGAGATTGGAAAATTTAACGACCTAAATCTCTTTACTACCTCATCAATGTATAGACGTTGATGGATCAAGATTTGGTCTTGCTTATACTCAAACTCTACTCCAAGTAACTTCCTTGTTACGCCAAGAATCTTTAAATCAAATCTGCTCTTCAAAGTATTGAGTGCGTTTTCGCAAAGACGCTGATCTTTTCCAAAGACTACGATATCGTCAACGTATACCAAGAGAACTACGTTATTACCCATATAATACGTGCAGTTACACCATTCATATTTGTTAAAACCTAGACTGAGCAATACCTGATTCAACTCAAGAAACCACAACCGACCACTCTGGTGAAGGCCGTAAATAGCTTTATCCAAACGACACACGAAATCTGGTTTACTTGTATCTACATAGCCTTGAGGCTGATCCATATAGATTTCATGGGATAAAGGTGCATATAAATAAGCACTTTTTATATCACACTGGATATTAGCCCAATTCAAATGTACCACTAATAGAGAAAAGAAAAATCTAACAATGGAAAAATTTACGACCGGACTGAATGTTTCCTCATACGTTTCCCCCTTAACCTGATAATAACCTTGGGCAACAAGCCTAGCCTTAAATCTAGCAATATTTCCAAGCTCGTCCCTCTTAATGGCAAAAACCCAGCGAGAACCTATTGGTTCCTTACCCTCAGGTAGGGGAACAAGACGCCAGACTTTATGTTTAGCCATACATCCTATTTCATCGTCCATCGCTTCCATCCATTGGTCTCTTTCAGGAGTTTTTAATGCTTGCTTGTATGTTCTAGGTATAACCACATCTAGTCATCTAGAACTCTTTTTACTAAAGGAAACTGACAACGTAGATGGATTTTCGTTTGAATTGACAATGCCTTTGTATTTGTTATGACCCGAAAAGTCAAAAATCGAAGGATCGTAATAAATAGAGTTCTTTTCGCAATATGCCTTTACATCATTCAACGATCTTAGTCTCTCATTATTTCCTTCCTCAAAGTAGTATATATCGGTTCGTCTACCATCTTTTCTGGTAACAGGTTTACGTAACCAGGTTACATGGCGAGGCGAAGGTGCTTCATCACTGTGGCTTGATGAGTCCTGGGTTTCATCCTCATCATCGGTTTCAGGTTCCGGAAATTCAGATACTGGATTTCGTGGAAGTTGGGTTTCATCAGTTCTATGAATTTCCCAGTCAACTTCCTGCGATTCTAAGAATGGGCCCAGTGCAGCTCCACTGCGAAGACAATTCGGTTCAATAGTCTCCTTAAAAGTAACATTGATAGTTTCAATTAACCGACTTTCGTCTTCTAACCAAATCCGGTAACCTTTGGTCCTCAGACCGTAACCGACCATTAAGCCCTTTTTAGCCTTAACATCCAACTTCGATCTTCTTTTGATTTTAGGAATGCCGACATAC
>CM063502.1:114310375-114373096 GCA_032207245.1 Pardosa pseudoannulata | reverse complement strand
TATATATATATGAGTGTGTGTGTGTAGAAAAAAATATATGTATATGAAGAAGTATGTATATGTAATAGCCACTTTTTACTTAATTAATTTAAATCAAAAGTTACTAAAGATATGTATTTAAATAACTTTAAACTTATATCCTCGATGTTAAGCTCTTTATTTTAACAAAATTAGTTAATTTTTATCCAATATAAACATCTCTTGTGAAGCTTTTATTGCGACTAAAAGCGAATGATTCCTCGTAATCCTTTTATTTTGATTATGAAAAATCCATTTTTATTTTTATTTTCCCTTCCGAAGTTTATCAACTCGGTCGTAGCAATTTTAATCAACATAAAACATCGGATAAATTCTATTTCGGGAAAATCAAATGGATTTTGAGGGTCTCTCAAAAGCCAACTGGTTTTTTCCAGATATCATATGCGAATTCTGCGTGCCACAATAAGCTCCGCCATCTTTATTTAGGTTCTCAAGTACTTGTGAAAGCTTGTGAGAGCTCTCCAACGTCTCACAACTTCCCAACTTATTTAGAACAACTTCCATATCTTTGTGACGCGGACTCCTGTAAATGACGAGGGGATCGGGACAGCCAATTTCGGTGCTACAGTTCCAGGAAAAAAATTGCTTGGGTCACTATCGCCATCTATTCAGTAATATATTAACTAAAACTATGGAAGTAAATTTGTAGGAACTTGAGCAGTTTTTGTATTATTTTATTTACATTTTTGACAATATTTTAAGTTAATTTTCTATTTTCTTCTTATTTTATTTTTTATTTTTTGTTACTTGAGATTTAAATTTTTTATTTTCATTTTTGTTAGTTTTTGTCGTTTTAGGTTTATAAAATCAATTTTTGCTAAGAAATTGAGAAGTGCTAATATTTTTAATATTTTATTACATTTTAATAAAATTATTATATTTTAATATTTATATTTATTATTACTATAATTTATTTTTATGTTTTAATATTTTATTTTATTTCTAATATTTACTTCAATGATGTTATTTACATTTTTGATAATTTTTAAAATTAATTTTTATTTTTAACTGTCACTTTTTTATTATATTTTTTATTTTTTTATTACTTTAAGTTTTTAAAATCAATTTTTGCCATTATAAACTTTATACCTCAAGCTGTCTATAATGGATAGTAAATAGCCTGATTTTTAAAGGTAAAAACATTGTTCTGAAAAAATGTTATTCAATATAATAATTTAGAAACTTACATTTTACTATCAAAGAATATTCATAAGTTTTACTATAGCTCTCAAAAGTATACAGCAATATTCAATAATTATTTCACTTAGTAAGGAGTAAAAAAGAATTCTTGAATATTCTTTGATAGAAAATTACATGCTTCTAACTTACTATATTGTATGATATTTTAATGAATAATTTTTTCATGTTTAAATCAGGCTATTTACTGTTCATTTCGTTTAGCTGACACAATGCAATGTGACAACAAAATATGCAATGTGATTTTCATATTTTTTCCAGTTATTGTTAATGATTTTAAAAAGTAAAAGACCATACAAATAAAAACAAATTAATCTTATTTATTAGAGCTGCAATATGTGTGATCGAAATCTGTATTGATTGATGAAATTCCTGTTATATTCACCTTTTATTGTTTAACACGGTGTATTAAGAATCCTCGACACGAGCTCACGATTACTTGGATAGGTTTAGTTATTATATTAATGAATATATGGCGCTAATAAACCAAGTAATTACCCCTCCCCTGAAACTGTAGCACCAAAATCGGCTGTCCCGATCCACTCGTTGAAAATGTTCCAGCCAGAATCCAAATTTTAGAAAGTTGTGGTCACAACGTTCCATTCAGCATCCGGCCCTTAGTGACAGTACGATTTCGACTAGCCAAGATCGTGTAAGCCACGCCTCGCCCCGATCCCTTTGGCTGGAAATCTTGGCGCTTTCTGTCAAAGGGATCTGAAGCCAAGGTAGTCATTTCCATTTCCGCGTGGTGGGCACTGTTGCGAAGAAAATCATATTTCATATTACGATGCTTTTTAGTGACATGAAGTAACAAAAATCCTGCACTAGTTACAATTTAGAAGAAGCTTTATTCATATTCGAAACAAGTCAATAAGACATTTTGGGTGCAACTGTCGTTGAAATAACAGACTTGGAGCCGGTTGTATCAAACATTTTTAAACAATGCTGTTTTCTGTTTCAGCATCACAGAGAAGTAATAGAAACTCTACAATATTTAGCGTCTAGAATCTGTATTTGGACTATAAACAAGATGTCTAGGTTTTGTTGATTAAATTGGCCACCTCTAAAATTTGACGTTTGGTAGTTTTTGCTTTTGGAATATATCGTTTCGACAGTAATGGAGTTAGAAAACGAAAGTATATTTATGCTTGAGAATTTATATGGAGAGTATGTAGATGAAATGTTGTTACATTTAAGCATGCATCCATCAACTTTAGTTGATGATACGGCGACAAAGTTTCAAGATTTAATTCATCAGCATTGTGAACGAGTATGTCTGTCAAAAGAATTTACTTTACCATCTTTTGGTGAAGGTAATTTGTATTTTCAGTTCAGAAATTCTTAATGTTTGTAATAGTAAATAAACTATTACTTTATTGTTAGATAATTCAGACTTCAATATTTCAGTTTTTTGTCTGGTTAGATTTTGTGAGGCACTAATATCTTGCTTTGGCCACAAAAGCTAATAATAAATTAATTTTATTCAGTATAATACTTGTTTTTCTTTATATTTTCTGAATTATTTTGCAACATTTTGTATGCAACTGTAAGCAGATAATTCACATAATGAAACTTTTTGTCTCAATTTCAATAATTTATACTTTGTTTGATTTAACACTTACATATAGGGAGTTCCTAATTCCTTTTTCCATTCTATAATAACCTGAAAAAAATTACACCATTTTATTTAACTAAATTGATAATTTTTAAATGGTTATCCGACTGTATTTTTGATTTAAAAATCTAATTACATTATATAAACATTATTTAAATATATTAACCCAGCTATAGAATCCTTCCACAAATATTTCAGGTTAATGAAACATATTTATACAATATATCCTTAAATTGATTTGTCTTATATTCTGCTCTAAAATAATTATGTATTTTTCTTTCCTCTTATCCCTTTATAACCAGTATTGATATCAATACAGTCAATATAAGTTTATAATATTATGGTACTTAGGCTTTTGAAGATTTAGTATATTTTTAAAAGTTTTTTTTTAGTTTATTTTTAAAGAGCATGCCACTTTGTTTTAAGTTGTAAGTATTAGAAATGACTTAATATACTTATGAAATCATCCTCAATTGTCTTTTAAGATAATTTATAAACCATGAAATTTTTGATAGCTTCTTAATATTTATTTTTTGAAAAGAATTTTCTAAGCAAAAGCACTTCAAATTTTCAAAATCCAAAGTTCTGAAATATCTCCTACCTTATATAGTTATAATATTATCTAATTCCTTCATATCAAAAATGCCTTATCCTAAAGTATCAAATTACTTTTCTAAGAACTACTGATTGTTAACAATACCATTTATGTTAAAGGAAAAATCTGCTGAGGAAAACATATAAAGGTAAAAATTCAAAATTATGAGACTAACTCCTATATAGAGTACTGCTCATTGCCAAATGCATGTAGTAGAGCTATAAAGTAAACATGAAATTTTAGATATAATAAAAATAAAGTTTGGTCTCTTACTTTTTCGTTCATGATTATTAGTCATATGATTGATACTTTTCAGATGGGGTGTGGTTAAATACAGCAAGACCTCTTGACTTTGAAGGTGACTTAAAAAGTAGAGTTTATGCAATGGATTTCTTCACTTATTGCTGTATCAACTGTATCCATATTCTTCCTCTTCTAAAGGAAGTTGAAATTGAGCATGCCCAAAATCCTGCTTTTACCATTATTGGAGTCCATTCTCCTAAATTTCCGAATGAAAAGCACCTGGAGAGAGTTAAAGATGCAGTAATCAGAAATAATATAAGACATCCTGTTCTTAATGATCCTGAATCAAAATTGTGGATGTTGTATGGAATCACTTGTTGGCCTACTGTTTTTGTTGTTGGTAAGCTATGACTTAAATATTAATTGTTCATTTGATAGCATAGTATGAAATCAAACTAAATCTAACAAACATAAATTGCCAAATGTTGTTCATTTACAGGTTATTTTTATATAATAAATTGCTTATACTAAAGTCACATTTATAAAACTTATTTTCTTTTGGACGAATGTCAAAAAATATTGCAAATCCAGTCTGTTCTTCAGCCCCTCTAAGTCAACCCTGATAGTTGATAGCATAGTTGTGTTCATATTGAACAAATCTTTAATAGACCTTTTAGAAGTTAAAAATGTAATGGAATTAATATGTAAGTATTAATAGTTTAGGAAATTACTTCTCAGACTTTCAATATTTGTGACCTAATTTTTATCTCCCTCCCTCCCATACAATAACAATGTATTAAATGCAATAATAATTTTCTTTGATGCTAAAACTGCAATATAACCTTAATTATAAACCATACAAATTAGCAAGATAACTATTAAATTTATTGATATATGGCAACACTGATCTACTGGATTGGCAAAATCAGAATCTATGCTTTGATTCTTTATTTCTTAATTCTTTTAATAACAATAAATCATTAAATGGAACACAAACTGTTGATGAATTTTTTAACAGTGTCACAAGAAGCAAATAAAATGTTCTTTTGACTGTTTACTTCAGACTCTTTTAAAGCTAATTGCTATCTAAATAAAAAAAAAACCATTTTGCCTTTGCTATTCATTGAGCATGATATGAAGCTCCTTGTGGTCTGATCTCGACAGTTGAATCTGAGTTCCTTCCAATAAAAAGTATGCAAAATACTTTGCCATTGAATGTGTATTAAAAGGATTCTCATAACTCATTATTTTGTTCCAGTATTTACATTTGCCCATATAATTTTCTTTTTCTAAATTATTCCATTTTCACTTATATTTTAAGAACTCAGCATCTGAACTAGTTGAGGTACTTTGTGTTCAGAAATACTTCATAGTACTAATTCTTATGAAGTGGCTACATAGAAAATTTTTCATCTCTTAATTTGCATACAACTGTAAAAGCGAGACCAGTGATATGGCTAGTGTTCGAACTGGTTGTATTAGAACAGAGAATTTGAGCCTTATCTTCAAATCTCCAATTTTTTAAAGTTTCCCAAACAGCCATAACTTATTTTCTCTGAAAAGTTTTCTACCTTTTTGCTACCTTGAGCAATTTTTCTTAATATTTATATATTATAATAACTGGTAGATTTCACTTTTTAAATCTCACAGATTCAGAGCAGTAATTTACTAACCCAATAAATAACTAAAATACTAGGTAAATTTTCTTTAAATAATTCTTTAACCTTAGTGGCCTTAATTTTGCAAAAATCTTATCTTTGAATTGTATTTTGATTTATTTCAGTTCATCAGTGTTGTGCTCTAAGGATTCAGTTATGGCTTTAAGAAAAGATTATATTTAAATTGCTTATACTAAACTCACTATATATATATATATATATATATTTTTTTTTTTGACTAATTTGGCATTAATGAAGCATAGCCATTAATTTTGAAGTTAAAAAATTTTCTTCCATTTATATTTTACCATGTATACAATTATTTCTCAAATTGGAAATCAATAATCAAACACAAACTGACTCTTGATTGTGGTTAGAGCAGACTGAGGATGACAGAAACTCCTGAGAAATTGGGAGTATAACAAGAACAAACTATAGTATATAGTATACAATGTAGCAAATATTTGCAGTCTCTGATATGAGCAAATAACAGAGGTGACTGTGCTCCTTAGGTATCCCAGAATTGTGAACTTTTTCACTTATCTTTCCATGTTTGGAAATAATAGTATTATCTTCTGGGTTGAAAATTTCCAATATAGTAGTTTGAATTCAAAGAAGTAAAAAAAAAAAAAAAGAAATTAAAAAGGTTTCTTGTCAAATTTTTGTTATTGCTTGTGTTTCTGTTTCAGCTGCAAAGTGGATATTCGACTATAGTCAGCATTTCTGGTTATCATAGGAGGGTAAAAGAGAAGAGATGACTTCCTGAATTATAAACTTTGACTTTCATATGGGTGTAGATTGATTTGCATAGCATTGCAAAGATGCATTTTCATGACTGTTGTGGGTGTTTCTGTGTGTGGGAGGGGAGGGGGAGTAATATTTTACTTCTGTGACTGGTTATAGTTTAATCTAGTGCTTATTGTACCAGAGAACAGATTTATCACAAGTAAAATATTTTTGATATTCTAGATTTATAATCTAATTCTAAGAAGGGTAATTTCGTTAATATATAAGAGTAGGATTTTCCAAAAGGAGTTTGGTAAGGTTTTTCATTTTAATTGTTCAAATTATAGCAGTCACTGCTTTAATTTGCTAACAAATAAAATCACTACTTAAAATTTGCTAACAATATATTAAATCTAATATTAGTAACATGCAATTATTTGATATATGTAATTAAATTTTTTTAGTTCAGGGTTTTTGGTTACGAATGATATAAATTTCAAGGTTTATTAGTTAAAGGCACAATCACCCCTGAAATAAGGTTTTTAATTGTTTTTTGGAATAAAAGGAAAAAAGAGGAGGATGTGCAAACTCATTAAAAAAAGGGCCATCCAAATGTACAATCTCATGGCAACAGTAAAATGAGATATTGGTTATCTAGTTATCTGTTATATGTATTTTGCTATTTCTTTAGTTGTCTGCTACCTTTCCCTTCTTGCCTGTTGATCAATATATCAGTCATATGCCACTGTGGTTCCTTGTGGGTGCCTACCACTTAACTGTCACACAGATGTCCCTGTTATCTGAAATGCTTCCAAGTTTGTGACATAATGCTCTAAGCAATTCCAAACTTCTTGGCTATACTCATAATCCTTCTCCAACTTCCCAATTGCTTTATGTTAGGCAAAGTTATCTGGATATAGTTTACATCATTATCATAATTTCTCAATTTGATAATTTTGATTGAAACCTTTGACAATGCTGAAAAATACTGTCAGCATGCTTTTTGAGCTTTTGGATATTCTTCAAGTACCACATACTGCATAGCTTACATGTGCATGCCATACTCTACCTGACTCTTTGATCTACTGATTGGTACTTTGGTCTAACCTGCTTACTTTTTTTGCTGTTATGCTAATTTTTCCACTTTGAGATTTTTGGGCATTGTGTGTGTGTGTGTGTATATATATACACACACACACACAATTACATATACTTACATATATACACATACCATTATTTTCATTTATAAGCCAAGAATATATGTCTTTTAGACTTGAAATAAGAGAGCGGCTTGTATATGAATCCATAGAACAAATGTAGTATGTAACCTTCATGCCCATATTATTTACTATTTGTGACAAAAAATTACCAAATTAGCAAAAATAAACGAAATGTTTCTTTTTTTATTAAACCATAAAATAAAAAATATATATATATAATGGCAAAAAAAAAATAAAATCTGAAAAATTTTGAAATTAAAAAAAATTTAAAAATAAATTTAAGATTACTTTTACTAGTGTTATAATTGCATAAAGATAGTAATACTATATCTGTAGCAGATCAGCTAATCTTAAAAAGTATGTTTTGTCCAAGTGAGAAACCATTAATAAATTGTCAAAAACAGCACTTTTTAATTTTTCTAGTTAAGTTTATAAAAAAAGTGCTACTAACAGATAGGGTTACTAGAGTTGAAACTATTGTCATTGGTATCTAACTAAAAATATCGACTGCATAATGTAGCTCTTCAATTCTCAAGCAGAGTGCTCTGGCAGTCATCTAGAAAAGTCAGTATAAAATTGTGAAATAAATAAAAACAGCGTATTTATGTATTACTTAAAAATTATAATTTAAGTTGTTTTTCCTCACCACTGTCGAAATTTGCTAAAAGATACCTGTATATTTTTCTCAAGGTGTGACCAGTCTTTTTCTTTTACAGTACTTAAATTGTGTCACAGTAAAAAAAGTTTAAGAAGCATTGTTCTAGCATTTTACTTTAAGCAATTTGATTAGAAAATATTACTAGCGTTTTATCTGCTTGGCAACATTTTTAGCTTCTTGTGCCATATTTGAATGTTACTGAAGTTTTTATTTTCATCTTGTCTTATATGCAGGTTTGAATTTTGGGTAAATTTTTAAAGAAAAATTGCACTCTTGGCATATATATATATTCAGAAATATATGGTATATATACTGGGTGAGCCAAAACTCTGTTAAAACTTTAAAAATGTACTGAAATAGAAGAAATAATAACAATGTGCAGTTTACATGAAAGGGGTAAAAAATAATGTAAATTTTCTTTAGAAGCATAAAAAAGTTAGAAAGTCACCAGTAGAGGGGGCAGATGACATGAAACAATGAACAGGACAACAGTGCGTTACCTTCCTTTTTTCATGCAATAATAAGTGTTTTAACTTGACCCCAAGCACATTCTGCAATGTTACTTAGAGCAGCTGTTACAGCATCATGCAACATATCAGAAAGAGTAGCAAAAACTGCTCTTGATATATAATCATAAGTTTGGCTAATGTTGAAGGGATGAATGGTATACATATAATTTCAAATATTCCCATAGCAAGAAATCGACCAGAGTGAGATCAAATGATTGTAGAGACCATACTATCTTGTAACAACGACTGATCACTCTGTCTATTCATTCCAACATGTTGCATGCTGCTGTAATAGACGTAAATTGCTTTAGTAATGTCATAGAATGTGCTGGCAGTCATGTTGAAATTGTAGTAGCACAGACTCAATGATTTGTTTTTAGTTTAAAAATCGTTTGCAGTTTGTTACAAGTTTATCGTTTGCAAGTTTTGGTTTTGCTGTTAAGTTTTTTATAAAAATTGTGATGGAATAAAAAGTTGTTCTAAGTAGACTGGAAAATGTTTCGTTTCTTTTAATTGAATTATTATGCCTGATTAATGAATAAGAATATAAATATAGTAAAATTAATTTAATATCGTACCAGTACGCGATAAAATCTTAATAATATATGAATAAAGGAAGGCAGTGCACTGTTGACCTGTTCATTGTGTTTTGAGTTTTCAGCAACCTCTGCCATTGACTTTTTTATGTAACATTTTTATGCTTTTAAACTAAATATACTATATAATTTACTCATTTGTGCAAACCACATATCCTTATTATTCCTTCAAATTTTATACGTTTTTAAAGTTTTAACAGACTTTTGAATCATGCAGTGTATATATATATATTGCTACTGGTGACCAAATGTAACTTAAATTACAAAATGTTAAAATATGGAATATTAAACACCAGGGGCACACTAACACTTGAATGCAAAATCACTGACCTAGTTCCAATTAACCATTTTAAATTTAAATATAAATCAAAGAAATGCATATAAATTTATGAATACACATCAAATTTTATAAATGTTTAATTAAATAGGCATGTAGTTATTTGGTAGCAAATTCAGTGATGAAACACAATAAAACAAAAATCTAATTTGGGAATCCCCATTATTTATTTTCATTTAAAGAATTAAGGAAAACATTTATTCACGAAAAATGTACAGATATACAATAATAAAAAAATTAAAACTTAGTTGTATATATATATATATATATATATATATATATATATATATATATATATATATATATATATATAAATGTTTCTAAGTATGGCACTCATGTGCAAAATAAAATCTCATTTTCAAAATAAATGATTATGCTTGGACACTGTTCACAAAGAAAAGTTGGTCTCTGTGTATAATGTGTTAATAAATTTAAATTAATTTTTGTTGACTTATCTTTTTGGTGTAATTAAACAGCAGGCTTCTTGGCACTCAAAATATCTTTCTTGGCTCTGTCCAAATTCAGTTCTGGTGATGAGTCGAAGAAGGGGGATAGTCTATGATCCTTTTTGGTCTAGTAGATCTGTGCTCCCTGTGTCCAATTTAGTGGCTAGTCGATTTCTACACATCTTGGCAGATGATTCAATAATTTGCCTCTCCTCCCTATAGGGAGGAGGGGGGGAGTTATTCCTATAAGAAGGTAGATGGGGGAATTTCATCCTTTTTATACTTCTAAAAAAAGTCTACCATTATTCTGCACTCTTGCCAAAAGAAAAAAAATAAAACACTTAATAAAAAGTTGAAACTCATCTGTTGAGGGGCTCATATCTTTCATTTTTTGTTTAATGCATTGGAAGCAGAAAATTTTAGCATTTGTCTGTTACATTACCAAAAGCACAGCTGTGCTCTGGTAAACTTTTTTCAATGCATATACTTGTGAGGTCTGGATCTATACATTACTGTAGGACACATCAACACAATATATATATATATATATATATATATATATATATATATATATATATATATATATATATACACATACATAATAATCAAAGTTATTGCACTTTAATATCTCTTAAAATTTCTTCTCTTTCCCATTCTTATTCCTTCAAATCTTTTCCCACCCCTAAAATATCTTATCAAATGGAGTGTCTGCAACTTAAAATTCTTCCAACCCATTTCGCAAAGCTTTCTCTGTAATAAATGCAAATTTTCTGCTCACTCTTCATGTTTTCCAGCTATCTCAGGAAATTAGCTCACTCCTATGATGATCTAAGTTCTGGTCTGACTGTTAACAATGCTGACTAAATTCCTTTCTGTGGGAGAGATTTCATCTCTGTCTTGCTCTGAGGCCCAACCATATAATCCACACATATTTTCTTGATCATTGTCTTCTGCCTTAGAAAGAGTAACATGTTGTTCAATTATTAAAAGTTTAAGTTCTGCTACAAACTCTGCATGCTCTTTTTATGGAATGTGCCACAACTGCATATTCTTCAGTAAGCTAGGTGCCTTTCGCTTTATCTTGCCTAGTAACCTGGAAAAGTAAAAACAATAGGGGCTATAATTATTTGTGACTGGTGAATTAATTTGTGCTGGTTTACATATATACATGCATATATATACACACACATACATACACATGTGAAATATTTTAAAATATTAATATTTTTGTTGAACATTTTGGAATTCATTTTTTACTTGCCTTGAATAACTCAAACTTCTGATAACTGGAGCATTTTATCTAGCCTCTTCAAATTTATCTCTTTTTGTGTGTGGATATATATATATATATATACTATTCAATTAAACTCTGATAAAAGTGACTGCTTGTTCTAATACTAATTTGTTGATATAATGAGTATGGTGCTATATTGAATTTTAACCCTATATCTATTGATAAAATTAAGTGAAATCTTAGTCATCTCTTTATACTAGAGACAATGGAAAATTAGATATTTATATATATTTCATAAGTATGTAGTACATATAATCTCTTCAATATATTTTTATTTTCGTTCATTTTGTAAAAATAAGTTTAAATTATTATTTTAAAGTTTTTCTCTGCAATGCTGCTTTAACATCTTTTTCTACAGCTAAGAATCTTCATTATTTTTTAATCTCTTGTATTTTTCCTTAGAAATGTTTTTGATTTTGATTGACAAATCATCACCTCCTCTAATTTTTTTTCTAATTTTCAAATGTTTTAGAATTTGATCAGTAATGGTTAGTTTGATAATTTCTTCATTCATCATCTCTTGGAAAGTTATATTTTATAAGTACATTTTAGATAATCATATTGGTAAAAAAAAGTATTTTTCATAATTTGTTTTGCATTGATTTTGTTTTAAACTTTCATAAATCTACTATAGCTTGCTTTTATCTCTCTTACTGATGTTTGTGTGAATATTTATGATTAGGTTATACAGTTAAACATTGATAATCCAACATTGGAGAGAAATATGCACTGCCAGATTACTGATTTTCCAGTTTGTTATATGCTCAAAAAGGAAGAAAGAAAAACCTGACAAGTTATTATAGCATTTAATTAAATATTTTTTGAAAATAACTTTAAAATATATATATTCTTTTACCAAAAGCCAAACAAATTATTGAAATTATGTGTAAAGCAATTTAATATATTTCAAACAAACAGCTATAGCAGAATATAGATTAATTTTTCCTCAAGTAAGAAATAATAATGCAAATTAAGGTAGATTTAATGACAAATAGCATTGTCATTTTATTAAAGACCCACTGCATTTAATTAAAGATGTCATTCAATTTCATTTGCTTCGATAATTTTAGCCTTCTGCTTTAGTATGTCATACACCATGGATGATTTAATTAATGAAGTTTTAATTTAAACTTATTTCTTTTAAATGCCTCAAAATGCTAAGTGATCTGTCATTGTTTAATGTGAAAATGATCAAGCAGTCATTGCATTTAATGTCATTTTCTTTTGTTTCCCTGTGGGTAGAAAGAAAATCTTCATTGCATATTTTGTTATAAAAATCAATTTTCCTAGAACTTCAAGGAGAAATTTAATATTTTTCGTATTTTCACTTTTCCCAGAGGGTAGGAGATTTTAAGGCTTATAGTTCTTACAAGGGTAAAAATTATGAAGAGATATGTTCTTCCCATTGCTCTAAATATATAACAGGGAATGCATACAGCATGTCAGTCTAATTTGCTTTTCTACATTAATCAATATGTGTTGTACCTCATATCATTGTTGCTACTACAGGTTCAGGATTTTGTCAGGCATTATAACCGTTGTCTATGAACTCTTTTTACTCAGTATCTGTAATTTGTTTCAGTTCATGAAAAAATGTTCCAGAACAGTTAAATAAAAAATATTTGGTTACCATAATTAAATATTAATTCATTAATGCTGAATCATTTCTGTCAAATATATATTGATGAAGATCTTAATTCTAAGTTATTGTGGATGCCTGAGAGTAAAATATGAAATTAAAAATAATTTGAATATTACAGCTTGTCCTCATTAGTGATGAGCCATCATTTTTAAACATCATAGGATGTCATTTATAAAAATAGAAAAATTTTGTGATAAAAAATTTGCTATCAAATGTAAACACATGCTTTAAAGTAAAGTTTTATGATAGCTACAGTTATTTATTGTGTTTCGTCCAGTGTATCCACTAGAAAAGTAAATTTGTGTGAGTTTTTAAAAGTCATAAAATATTTATTCAAATGATAGACTTCTAATAGCAGATACTTGAAAATTTGGGTAATTGTTTATAATATTGTCATCTACCTTCATTAAAAAGAAAATTAAATATTTTACTGAGAAATTCATAAAAGATCTATGAACTATTTTTTATCATCCTCCCCCCCCAAAAAAAAAAGGATCCTAATCATTAAGTTAAAGCAAGGAGGGACAAATCCAAAATCCAACTGATGATCGACTTACAGCCTGCCAGTAAAACTTTAGTTGATTGTGGTAAAAGTTATAATTTAAACAAGTATTATATTTATAATGATAAATATAATATTTGATTGATTTATTGATTATTATAAATATCTCTATTTATAAATTTTTAACTGTTATATTGTAAATTTACGAATAACAGTAATAACTATAAAAATAATAGTCTTGAATTGAGTTTTCATTGTAATATATATATATATATATATATATATATATACACACACACACACACACACACACACACACACACACACACACATGTATGAAATGTGATCTACCACGTTGATTATACCAACATGGTAGGTCACATAATTTACGAGTTTTATTCTGAAATATAAAATGCATAAAATAGCTGTGTGGAATAAAATTAAAATTTGGTTTGTGAGTTTGAACTAGTAATTCATACCAGAGCTCTATGTAGTGCTTACTTTTCCTAATTTTTAGTTGAAAAAGTCATTTTTTTTTTTGGAAAAATTCGTACTTTATTTATATTTTCTTAAATGTATTAATTCCAGATCAAAAAACATTAGTACTTTGAAGTACCTAAGGTTTGGTAAATAATATCCTCACAAGAAGTATCTGAATTTTTAATTTGTTAATATTTTTGCATTCTTTCCTAAATGCAAATCTGTTATTCTTTAAGCAATACATGTGTTGCATCAGGCTGATTAACTTTTAGTCTGTATAGGGTTGGCACGTTTTTGCCAAAAGTGGAAAAAACCGTCCTGGCAAAAATACATTTTTTCCACTTTTTGCCAAGTGGCAAAAATGGATATGTTTTATTTACGGGCATAGAACTATTTTAACTTTTACTAATTTTAACTCTAATCTAAAAATACATATGTTTTTTTTTTTAACATAGAATATTCAATGCGTTATTGAAATAGTAATCTAAATCTAGATACATATATATATATATATATATAAATAAAGGATTGATTTTGCAAGTTTTTATGTGCAATGTTGTTTTTAATGTAATTATTAGCTTATTTCACCCTACAAACTGTAGATTTAAACGTTTTTAGTACTTAAATAATATGTATATATATATATGTATCTTATATATGTATATATGTTACTGTGAATGCCCGAAATTGGAGAATTTCGACATTCACCGGTGAATGTCGACATACACCAAATACCTCGGTGAAAGACAGAATGTTTGATTATATTCTTACATATTCGGACTATCACCGGTGTATGTCGACAATCCGTATGCATTGATGGTGAATGTTGAAAAATAATTTTTTTTTTACGTTTTTAAATCATACTTTATTATTAAAACATATATATGTTAAAATAGCAATTACCATGAAGGAATACTCCAAAGTTTCTGCATCCATTCCAAAGGAAAATACAGAAGTGCTTCAACCTATTACACCTTCTATCAAGCCATGACTAAACAGCAGAAGTTTATTTCTATTAAAAAAGCGGCCGCAAAAGATAATCTAATGCATGCAACTAAAATGTTACAGACATCAAAAAGAAAATTTTGTCCTGCTCAAATGGATGACACTGTGTGAATACAAGTCCCTGATGTCGACCGTGGTCATACAGATGCGCGAAATGTATTGGCGGTTGTTGTTGGAATAGAAGACTCCGACTTTTATAAATAAGTAAACAAAAATGGTTCGCTCAAGCAGCTTTATACCAATAACCAGTTTATATTTTTGTAAAGAAAAGTTACTCTCCATAGATGAGATTTCTTCTCAAGAAATATCGCACTGAGAGAAGCCGCTGAAGCTAATTTGGGACGTGGAGGGCATGACTATAAACGCTGTCATTGCAAAAAGAAATGTTTAGTTACTAAATGCCATTAATAAATGTAAGGGACTCTTGTGCAATTCAAATTGCTATAGTAGTATAAATTGTTGCAACAAATAAGATAATATAACGTCAATCACATAATTAAGTTAATTATTGGTATTATTTTCTGTTCTAAGAGTGTTCGGTTTGTTTTATGTTCAACAGTTACATGTGCTATTACTATAAATTTGACTGTATTATGAAGAAGAAAATATAAATATCCGACATGTTCGACATTCACCATTAGTGCATGGTGAATGTCGACATTTACCAGTGTAAGTCAGAAATAAGGGTATTTAGCAAATATTTCGGACATACACCAAACGACTACGTGAATGTTGACATTCACCGGTGAAAGTCGACATTCTCCAGATTTCGGTCTTTCACAGTAACATATACACATTACAATTAAAGACAACATTACTACACTAAATTGATAAATAAAGAAAACATTTTTTATCCCATGCCTCCATCATATGAATTTATTTATAGAAATAGAATATTGTATTTTCATTGCTAACGTCAATGAAAATTATTTTAAGTTCTTTAAATTGTCAAATTAATACTAGTGAAATACCTAATTAATATTCTGATTTAAGTCTCAATTGTATTATGCATGTACAAAATTATTTATTATTTTGTTATTTATTAATTATTATTTTTTACATTTTTAAAATCCAGCCAATTTTTCTAAATTTTGACATTTTTGTCGGTTTTTACCAGGTTTTTTCCAGTTTTTGCCACTGATCTGGCAAAAATAGCATTTTCCTGGTAAAATGACCAACCCTAAGTCTGTACATTAGCTTTTCATATACAAAATTTTTTGAAATCCAATTTGAATAAGAAATACAGTTGAACTTTAATTTTACAAAGTCCCTAAATCCCCAAAATGTACTTGTTTACTTGTTAATGTATTTGTTGAATTAAAAATTCATTAAATAGAATTACCTTTCAAAGTATATAAAACATTAAATTTACAAACATTAAATATTATTGAAAAATTATCACTTTTGTATGTATTAACATCTATTTGTTTTATTTTACCCACCAAAAAGAAATCTGTGATAGAAAAAAAAAGAATAAAGAAAAACATTGTTTTAAATACACTGTGTTTCCAGTTTATATGAATTAGTTTTAAAGAAATTATCATATCTTTATGATAAGTTATTTTAATCATATATTACCTCACCTATCTTTATTTAATGATGAAATGATAATTTTGTCTGATTTATAGTTTGCAAAAGGGTTTTGTCATAATACGTCTCCTGGTTGAAATGCAAAGAATGCCAGTGAGTTTACTGCTCTCCATGAGTTAGGTGCCTAGCAAAATTATTTCTAACTTATTGGCCATCATAAAATGTTAAAGATTGAGTTTGAAATGCCCAGAAGTATTTTGAGAAATTTGGAGAAAAAACTAGATGATGGAGGAAAAGTTTGTTAAATAAAATATGCTCTTTTTGGAAGTTATTTCATGAAAAAATTCACGAAATGTGTTTGGTTTCAAAGAAATTTTTGCAAAATATTGACTTATTAAATAAAAGTCTGACTATATTTTGTTTGTATATCCCAATGTTTAGGAAGACCAAAAAGTTTCAATAGGAGTAAAACTTTTTTTTTTTAAATGATTGTCATGTTGAAAGCTGAGATAGAACTGTTTAAACAATGTGTTTGTGCAGTTAACTGTGTTGTTATCATTGCAAAAGATAGTCCATTTGCTCAGGATGGAGAACTGAAGAAATACTGCAACAAATTATATAGTTTATTGTTCAGTTATGACATCCTATTAGAAAACTGCACAGTTTAACTAAAAGTTTGTAAGACATTTGCTATATATGTGTTTAATGATTAATAATGAAAATGTTTCTGTTATAAGAGGTACTTTTTTTAGCGAATGTTTTTTGTAATTAAATTTATAATTTATTCTGTAGATAAAACTTGGGTTCAAGTCATTAGTCAGTTTGATAGAGAATTTTCAAACATTTTTAAAATTTCTTTTCTTAATGTTTGCTATAATTATAATTTACAAAAATAGAGCAATTATTTTCTCATTTTCTATCAGAAGAAATCAGAAACATATGTATTAAAAGATCGTACTTTTTTTGCTAAAATATCTTACCTTTTAATAGTTAAAAATCCTACCTTTTTCATACATAAACCTTTGTCATTAAAAAAAAAAAAAAAAAAAATTATTATTAGACATACTTAACCTTTTGCCTTAAAACAATGTATGGGAGACGTGATTGTACTGCTGTGCTTAAAATGAGAACCTCGTATCATACTTGTGATGATTCTGTCTGGCCAAAAGTGAAAAGCTTGTGTCAGACATGTGATGATTCTTTCTGGTCAAAAGTGAAAAGTTCGTAGCAGACATGTTATTGTTTTTAGGCGATTAAGTTTTTGTTTTTGTGTTATTGTTTGTTA
This sequence comes from Pardosa pseudoannulata, assembly GCA_032207245.1. Lineage (NCBI taxonomy): Eukaryota > Metazoa > Arthropoda > Arachnida > Araneae > Lycosidae > Pardosa > Pardosa pseudoannulata. The sequence goes on along the minus strand of CM063502.1, from coordinate 114,355,519 downwards.
CAGTTTCAATGTAAGAGTTGGTCGTTTATTCTTATGCATAATTGCAGTAGAGTATATTATATGAAATAAATAATTAACTATTCGTGCTTAAAAAATTCTTTAAAAAAATCTAAAGATTTAACCTAATGGCAAAAAGGAAAATTGATACTAATAACGTTGCTGGAAAGTATAAATTTTTGGAATTTTAAAAATAATAAATTAAAAAACTAATCTTCTCGGAGGAAAAACTTGCATGATGAAAAAAAAATCACCTGAACTTTTTCATAAGTGATAAACAAGTAAATTGTAGTTTATTCCTATTCTTAGTGTTATTTCAGACTGTCTGGGAGTTTTTACATTTTCTTTAAAAGAATGATTTAGGAGGATATTATAGTCTGTACAAGTTATATCTATCAAGTAACTAATATTGACTTTTTTTCCCTTGAATACTGTCAATATACATCATTAATTCAAAATATTTTTGCAAAACTTCTTTTTGCTGTTATTTATATGCTTTCATGAGAGGAAAAAAAATCAATTTTTTTTATAAATGTTCAGTCATTCATTTGTAAAAGTACTTTTTTTTTAAAAAATATTTAAATAACTTTATAAACTTCATATAATATTTGACATTCATATAGTATTACTTATACTTTCCTATAATATTTGACTGGGCTTTTTACCATGCAAAAGCTAGTCTACCTTATATTAAACATTCATAATCATAATAAAATGAAATCCCATTTAAATATAAAATTTTACAATACTGTGGTGGCATATGTTTTTTTTTTAAATCTAATTTTACTCTAAATTTTGTTAATATTTTTCTTTGATTAGGATTTATTTTATTTATTTATATTTTTTAATGTCTTGTAATTGGTTAATGTCTCATCATGAGAAAACATATTCAATACATTTATATCTTTTTTTCTACATGTCTTGAAATGATTTTTTTTTAAATCCTTATTCATAGTAATAATTTTGATGATGAATAAAATTTATTTCTCTACATAATTGCTTCCTTGTTCGTGTGTTACTGAACTGTACTGAACAAGTACTATAACTGAGAAAATAATGTATTCATTTGATAATTATAAAATTTGTTAGGACAAGTTCACCATATTTTACCCACATTTGTTAGTGCAGTTTTATAATCAAACCAAAATATAATAGATATATTACATTTTGGGTAATAGCATTCATGTAATTATTTTTATTTTTTTTAGTTTAACATTTTATGTATTCTTTAAGTGTTCATTTCCTTTTTATATCTTGTAATTTTTATATTTTACATTTTTAGAACTTCAAATTCATTATTGAATTGGTCAATTTAATGACCTGTGGGTTTGTAGGTTGCTAATGCCTGGTATCAATCTTTCAAATAATTTTGACAGAAATGAGCTGTGGTAAATGTTTATTTTTAATATGTTACTCATTTCCAATTTTAAATGTCTTAGGTCCCGGACATACCCTTCTGTTTATTCTGGTTGGAGAAGCCCAAATTGATAAACTCTCGTTTTTGTGCCATCATGTTCTAAAATATTTTGAATTCTGCTCAGTTGATTTGGATTCATCTCCTCTTCCAATTTTACCATTAGAAGAGCCTAAAACAATAGAAACTGGCTTGTTGTTTCCCGGTAGTGTCACTACTAATGGTAATAAGTGTGTAGTTGTCTCTGATACAGGACATAATCGTCTATTATTGATGTCAAAAGACTTAAAAGTTCAGGTAAAGTCCTCCAATTAAGTTATTTTAAAGTTTGTTTTATTATATATTTTTTATGAAATTTTATTTTTGTGCCTGACAAAGCCAAATGTTAACATGTGATAAAAATTATCTTATTCTGCCAATAGCTGCCACCACAGAAATCAGAATTTATGATTTTTTTTGTTTATTTAAAAAAAAAAAATACAACTTCTTAAATTGTGTTGTTTTAAAAGAGAGCGGAAAGTATTTTGCGATTTAAACTTTTGTCTTAATATAAAAAAATAACCAGATAGTATTAAAAAACAGTATATTGATATAACAAAAATTTCATTGAAGAAATAAAATTTGTTAATTTCTTGCTTATACAGGTATATGTATAATTCTACTATTCTATTTAACCGTACCATAAAAGAAACATTTTGTTTTCATTAAGAGACATTGATTAAATTTTATATACTTCATTGCATTTGAAATATTTGTATGGGTTGACAAGTATAGGTATTTTTTATTTCTTAAGCTGTAGTTTTCATTATAAGATATTGTGGAACATTTTTAACTGATTACAGGAATCAATACACTTGTAGTTATTTAGAAAAATGTATTGGTTAAGAAGTTCTAAATAAATTGATATATTTTATCAGTATTATATTTATCTCAAAAGTCACATTTGAAGATAATAGTTGCATTATTCATATGGGTTTTCTTTTGTTTTAAAAGATTTATTGTATTTAATGAGTCAGTGATTGTACAAGGGCTTTTAATCTAATAGACCATAAATAGAAGTAATAACTACTTTGGGCTCTCCCATAAAATGTTTGAGACAGTACTAAAAAAGTAATGTTTTACATTTTTTTCATTGTTCAGTTCAGTTCAGTTCCAGCTTTTTATAATCTATTTTTGTATGTTTTTTTCTTTTAAGCTATATTATATAGCTGATTTATTTAACTGAATACTTGAATAGTTAAATAAATCATTTATTAATAGGATTTATGTAAACCATTGAACTAAATAGATAATAGCTTTCATGTAATGTTTTTGGAATTAGGATCATTTAAATCTTTTATCCACAAGAACATTTTAAATTAAAAAATAAAATTTTGTATGTTCCATTTTTGGAACATTGTTGTTTCAAGTTAAGTTTTTCAAAAAAGTAAGTTATTTTTAAAACTAAATAGATTTTTTTGTGAGTAACTTACCATATAATAGCTTTTATTCAAAAATCAGTTTGTTTCATGTAAGTTTAGGCACATCTATGATAAGAGATTTTTGGTGAATTTTCCTAGAGATTGTGTCATAAAGATGAAAAAATCCTTAAATTCTAATATTTATTAAAAAAAAATTTATAAGTATAAAAATTCATTCAAGTGATAAAAAATACTTCAGAGTATGTTTAATTGCAAGGATAAAAAGTTTGTATTTTAAGAATCATTCCTTAGGGGAATTGTTAGTAAAATGTCATGTTCTAATATTGGAACATTAGCAAGTAAACAGTTAATTATTTAGATAAAAGTGTTGAACCCTCTACTACTGACACAATAAATTATCAAAAGAATAAAGTCATTTGCTATATTTTCAGAAAGAAAAAAATAGAAATTTTTTTCTTATAATTCATAAAATTATTAAAATTCAGTGTCTGAGTTTAAGACCATTTTTACTTTAACCACTTGAACTAAAATAGTCTCCAAGTTTTTTTCTTAATCATAAATGTTTCTACCACTGTACTGATGTTTACTTTTAGAGCTTTTTATGTTTAATATTTAAAATTGAGACTTTTACTTCTTAAGTAATATTTTATAAATTTTAACTTAAGAAACTTTTCTTGGCTATCACTTTGGTCATGGGTAACCTTAAATAAAGTTCTAAAGCGATAATAAATTCATGGAGGCATATTTCATTCAGTTAATAAGTATGCATTGTCTTTAAGATTATTTTACTGGTTTATTAACAGTATGAATTATCAATTAAGTCTGTTGCATACTAATAAGAACAGAAGGATTTTTTTTTAAAATCTTCATTTGTCAGGCCTGTTAATTTTTGTGGAACCTCATTCATATATGACAGGGGTGGACAGTCTATATCCCTCTTACAAAAATGTGAATATTTTTTTTGACCATCTTTCTCCTATAAAGACATAATATATATTTAACGTTCAATTGGGCACATGTGTAACTGAGTTAAAAGTTTTATATAACAAAATCATGTAATACAATTAACCACAAACATATTTAGGCTATTGGAAGGATAATTGACTAAATTAGAATGGATCATATATTATTTTTTATTTCTTCAGAAAAAGCTGCTAAAGGGTTTTAAAAAATTTGTTTATTATTTTAGATATTAGTTTTTTGATTTATTTAATCCTTAAATTTTGTAGATACAGGTTTATATGGAAGCAAATATATAATTTTCACAATTTTTTTCAAAAAATGCCTAAATGAAATGAGTTTGTAATGGCATAATTAATTTAAATACATAATTTAAATGAAAATAATTAATTTAAAAGTGACTCAGAAATATTGTAATAATTGTAGATGTTATTTTATAAATTTTTGTAAAGGTTTTACTTTTTGTTGATGGTAACAATTGTTATTTCATAGATTTAAAAAACTAAACCAGAGTAGGGTTACGAGAGTTAAAAATAAATATGTTGTATTTGATTTTATGGTTTGATTCTTATTTTAATCAAACAACTTTAAATTAGATAGTTTTTACATGCATATTTTATTGTTGCTGCATCTCAAAACTACAGCTAGTGACTCATGACCATTTAACTTACTTATGATGACTGCAGAAAGTAAAAATAAAATACTGTAATAGAGCGAGTAGTGAATAAAGCAATCATTAAAATTCCACCATTTTTGCATAAAAAACTGGATATTTGGTTTTATCAAGTAGAAGCCCAGTCATTGTCTAGAATTGAAAGTTTGGCTTATGTCTAGGTTTATGTATAGTCACCCTTCATGGTTAAAAGGTTGAATACCCCAGGTCTATAGAACTCATTTTAGCACAGGTGCACAATTAAGCCCAATAGAATCTCATAATGGAGGTGCAGAAGCCAGTTGTGGTATTCATCAATAATTAATCACTGTATTTACAAATTATGAAACAAACAAAAATATTCTTAGAGCAAGTGAGAATAATTACTTTGGCTTAATGCTATTAGCTATAAAGCTCTATGAAAAATTTTCAAAATTTGATAAACATAAATTCATAATAAAACTATAAAGATTTCATAATATGGCTTATGTAGTTATAAAAATATATTTTACCTGCAAAAAAAAATCTCAATTTTCAATTCCTCAGTGATTTAAAAGTAACTCTAACTTGAATTCATAGTTTAAAAAAAATTTTTTTTTTTAAATAAAGGAATTGATGTTTTTAAAATAAGATGGATTATATTGTTTTTTAATACAAAAATCTTGTCTAAGAGAATATACAGATATTTAACAGGATTATTTTAATTTTGGTGTGAAAAATATATAGGATTAATACAAATAGTTTGAATATCAGAATTCAAAGAGAATTAACTTCCTTTAAGTATAAATGCTTTAATTTTTCCTTAATTACCTCTAGCATGATTTAAATATATGAAACACAATTGATTTATGTATTTTATAAACTTTTTGGCTATCTATGTATATATATATATATATATATATATATATATATATATATATATATATATATATATATATATGAATTAGGTAATTACTAATTATATAAAATTGTTACCTCAGATTTTATCAATTAAAGTACTGATATGAATACTTGTAAAATATTTGTCCCCAGAATTACATATTGTTTTATAATAACTTTTAAAACAAAATATAAATGAGGCTGAATTCTGAAAAATCTTAAATGCTGTTGATTATTTAAATGTAAAATATATAAAACTAACTTTTAGATATTTTTGTTATATTTACTCCTATCATTTATGTTGTTAGATGAAAATAAATTTTAAATTCTTTTATTAAATACTAAAAGGAATTAGTTTGCTGTTTAAACTCGTATCTATATTAAATAATTATATATTTTAGAACTTTGAATTTTTAGCTTAAGTTTTGTACTTTGAATAATCTAGCAGTATTTTTTACTGTAATTAAATAGTAGGAGAAAATGCATATTTTATGTCACTACTTTCTAAGTTTCAGTTTTGGGAAACATTGCACAAAATGTCATAACTCTTAATTTAATCTTAAGTTTATCAACTTTTAAAGACTTATCTTATTAATGCCTTAATTCTGTTTAGTTTTCTTACCACTACTAGTATCGGACTTTTGTTATTAAGTTATTTTGCTTATTTACCATATTTGGTAAATAATACATATTTTAAGAAAAACAAGTTTTATAATACATTAAAAACTTGACTATCTTTCTTTTTAATTTTCATATTTCACAGATTTTTTAAAAATATATTTTCCATGGTGAATTTCTCTATTTTTCTGAATTATATTATTTTTTTAAAATATGAGAAATCATTAGTCTTTATAAAGGAAAGGTTCAGAAAATGAATTTACTTCAAATGATAGTACTTTTAGTTATTGTGGTTATCCAGCTTTGTGATCATGATTCATTCTGCATATTCACCAGATTTGGTAAATAGTACATAAAACATAGTTTATGAAAAAAAATTATAGTCATGAATAATTTAAATGTTCAGTTCATTGATAGTATCTTTATTTTTTTTATGATAAATTTTCTTATTATTTTTGAATAAATTTTTTGGTAAAGTAAAGATGCTTTAGTCTTTAAAGAAAGTGTTCAGAAATTCAATTCTACCCAAAAAATTCTCTAGTTATATTTTGATTAAACTCAACTAATTATCTACTTTCCAGAACTTTTTTATACTCTGGTCAGGAACCTTAGCTTGAAGATATTTGGGCTGCTATCTGTGGGTCATGTTTCTAACAGATTTAAGTTGTATATTCTGACATGTATAATCAGTGATGTTTATAACTTAAGATGGGGTGAATTTTAATTTATGTTGTTATTTAATTCGGCTGAGATATTTGCTTGAAAGTTGAACTTTCATAGTAAAAATGATATGAATTTATTGGATCAAAGGCCTATTTATGATGACAAATTTGTCAAGAATAATTGTTAAACATGCATTACAACTTAAGTTTATTTTACATGCATTGTTTATTAGGAATCTAAAGCAGTAAATTATTTATTAACAGTCTGCTACTTTAGTTAAGGTATACTGGAAATAATAATTTTCTTTCAGTTGAATTTCAGTTTTGATGTATGGTACATATATGTGTATTTAGTAAAACAAAAAGTATTATGTTCCCGGACATGCCAACTACTCCGGATTCTCCGGAGCAGCTCCGGAGAAATGAGAAAATTTGATAACTCCGGAAACTCCTCAGATTGCACTGGAAAATAAAGCTTTTAAACAGCTAAAAGATTAATTGAACAATTAAATACAAAGTTTTGCAAAAAATAATGCTGAATATTACTTTTTTCATATAGTAATGCTGCATGTTAAAAGTTTTCAGTACTGTGCGGAAAAACCACATTGAATTTAGGTCAAATTTGAGTAGACAAAACTCTAGAATTCAAGAGGATAGAAAAATGAAAATATTTTAATCAGGGTCAATGTTGCTATAAGAAATACTGTTCTTAAAAATATGTTGCTGAAGCTAAAAAAAGTTACTCATAAATTTTTAAATGCATCATGCTGTAATGAATCAGAAACCAATAAGATTTGTACTTATGTATAATCTGTAATTAACATGTTAAAATTTCAAACCATGCAGTTGCTCCGGACACAAGTGCCTGAATATTGGCATGTCTGTATTCCATATAGACTAAATTCACAGAAAAACTACAGTGCTGTATAATTTTCATGTATAGCCTAGTTCTTATTAGTTTTTTAATATGGAAGGAGAATACCATAAGTTATCTGAAAGATAATTGGATATTTAAAAAAAATATTAAATACTTGCTTAAAAGATTAAATTTTATGTTATTCTCCTTTGTATTTCTATGATTTAATTTGTCCTACTTTAAAAAAATTTTGAGATTTTATGCTTTTTTTATAGCAGTATTTGTATCAACAGTATTTTACTACACTTTTCAATGTTTGTTATACTTTATTTTTCTTATTTTAACTTTAGATTGTTTATTAGCTGTAGTTCAGACAGAGAACATTCTCATTTTGCCTTGAATTCACATAATCTGTAATTATTTAGATGAATTTTTGATGTAATTTAATTATGAATGTGTGTGTGCATATATGCCTATATATATGGGTATAATGATTTTTTTTTATACAATTTTAATTACAATTACATTCTGTAATTTTTTTGTGATTCTATTATGAAAAGACAATTTTTTATGTCCTTTGGCTAAATTCCCATTTTATTTCTAATTTATAGTAACCCTGTTGGTGAGTACCAAGTCATCAAGACATATTTTTATGTCTGTTCAGATTTTCTTATATAACCTTCTTATATAAAATCTGTACATGTATGGTGATGTCATTAGCATTCCCTAATGATCTCTTTCAACTTTTCTAATCAGATAACCAACTCTGTCCTGACATGTTTTAAATATAATTTTGTGATATTTGGAGGCAGACTGGCTGAGCTTTTCTTGCTAAATAAATCTACATATTTTTTTTTTTTAAGTTTTGTCTCCGCTTGCCTATCTTGACACTTTTTAGTGTCACTCAGCATATTTCCTATGTACATTTATTCTATAGTTTTCTTAAATGTGGTCTGGTGTGATAAGATTTTACTACCACAGTAATATTTATAGAAAATTTTAGTAATTTACATACAAATTGTTCAGTATTCTGGGTTTATCCTAAACTATATTTTATTTTTAGGAAGGTGTTTTAACCTTGTTAATTGAAAAAATAGTTTTTAATTAAATAGTTTTACACAAATTTTATAAGTGTTTGTGTTTTTAATGATATATTATATAACTTTCAACCTACCAGCTTGTGCATTTTGGCTGCATATATATGAATTCTAATAGTATTGCATGTTTGTGTGCTAAGATAGAACAATTTTGAAATACTTCAAAGTGTAGGATAAAAGTTTATTGTTTGATTTCAAAGTGTAAGATATAAATTTATTGTTAAACCATTTTATTAAGGAGAATGCAAATATCTAATAAACATATTTTGTCAATTTTTCTTTTCAAATAACCTGTTTTCTTGGCTTATTTATACAATTATCTTTGTCTGAAGTTTTAAAGTTTTCTGCTGTATATAAATTTAAACTACTGCATTTAGATGAGAAAAAACAGTTTAAACATTAAAAAACCTAAAACCCTAAAAAAAAAGAAAAAATTATGCTTACATTTTATGGCAAACTATTATGTACTAAAATTCATTTATAAATCTGCAACATTTTAGTTTAAATATGATTTTTTCTGAAATTGTAAAGTGTTCAGAAATGATACGTTGACAAGTGCATGTTTCAATTGTTTAAAAATTATCATTCAGCATGTAAAGTGTATGTATTTATACATTAACCTTATGTTATGTACAATTTAAATTTGTTTTTTCAATTTTATTATTTTTTTTCTGTGTGAATTTATTGTGTGTACTTTGGACTCTTGTGAAATTATGTAAAAATTTATTTCTTCTCAGGAAATTGTGGGCTCTGGCATGAGTGGTTGTGAAGATGGCTTTTTTTATTCAGCATCATTTAATGCTCCTAATGGTACTGTTTTCTATAATGGTTTTCTGTATGTTGCTGATACTGGAAATCACAGTATTCGAAAGGTGATATTCCTAAATATTTACATCCCGCTATTTGTGTGCCTTGTCTGTTTCCCTAACATCAACGTGACAATATATTGATAAAATTTTAACATAATATATATTGACACTGTGTAGCATAACTCAAAAATGATTAGTCATAAAATGGTAAAATTTTGTATTTAGGACTCATATTATCTAGTTGTGCACCTCACCTTTTGTTTGTAATCTACTCTGTATATAACATATATAAATGTTGTAGGACACAACTAAAAAGTGGTTAGCTCTAAAATATTGAAATTTTGTACCTAGAACTACTCTAACATTTATTTGTATACTTCCAATTTTTTATTGCCCAATATTTTATTTTTTATTTGTATGTATTTTGTATAACAAAAAAAATCTTGATGTAATGGCCATTGATGCTACCAATATACAACAATGCAACTCAAAAATATTAGCATTCATGCACAGTTGCAACAATGCTATTCAAACAGAAACAGTACTTTTCAAGTACATTTTTAGAAAACAAAAATAAAAGTCTATTATTTGCTGAGAGTATTTTTGAATTTTTACTGTTTATTGATTTCTTGTACAGAGTGAAGAAAGTATTGAGGTGACTAAAAATTTAGATTTAGAATGAAATTTCTGTATAATGATGTCTTTATAATGAATATTAATACTGGGGATAAATGACAGTACTTAAGTCTACTCAGACACAGGGTTACCTTGAGAAACAAAAGCTACTTTGAATTTTGAAGAGAATATGTAAATGATAATTCTGATGACACATATAAAATAAAAAAGGATATATATAATAGATGTACAAGGAAATCATAATGTGTTCATATCAGATTTTTTATAAATGGTACCCTATGATATTTAAAATGACAGCTGATCACCAATGAGGATAGTCAGAAGTGATATATGATAGATAGTCCAGTGAGGATATTCAAAGTTGCTTAAACTTCATATTTGTTTTACTCTGTGCAGTTCATAATAACTTAGCTTTAAGATATTAATTATATATTATATTTGGTACTAATGATTCAGGTGTTAATGGGATAACTGCTCTGTCAAGTTTCTCTGAAAATTGCTCAGTTTGACATACAAGTATTTTAAAGATTAAGTTTAATTTGTTGTGAAATTAAATTTTAGGATGAAAAGATATCTTACATAAAGAGGAAATTTTAAATTACATGTCATTTTTCAATAAAAAAAATCTTTTCTATATCATCTGAGTATAATCAAGTTTATAAAATTTGAAGTTTGTCATGCTTCATTTTAATGCTATTTTTTAAAGACAAAAACATGAAATTTCATTATTTTTGTTAGTGGTTAATATGTGTAACAATTTTAAAAATTCACTTTTGTCAAAGCTTTTATTATTACTTATTGGATATGGACAATGCATATGCATAGTATATTATTTATACTGTAGCATAACATTAAGTTTGAATCATATCTTTTATGTATATGCCATTTTAAGTATAAAAATATATTTTATTTTGAGCATTGTGTATCTTCAAGTGTAAATATTTTTTCTGTACTATATTAATGACAAAAAAGCCCCTAACTTTGCATTCTGTTGATTTGTCTTTAACAGATGTATTAAAATGTTTTGGATAATTCTGAAAAATAAAACTTCTAAATTATTAGGAGTTAATAATTTACATGCTAATTTTTATTAACTTTTGTTTTATATACAAAGAATTTATATAACTTTATATGACTGAAATTATAATGAAACTGATTTAAATAATTTTGATATTCTTAGATCATATTTTTTTTTAAAAAGCATACACAAGTTGTTTTATTTTATTTATTTATTTATTTATTTTTTCATAATTTCATGTAGGTGGATTTTGAAAATAAGATTGTTACTACAGTGTTCAGGTATGAAGATACTAAGGCTACTTTTCAGTCTCCTTGGGATGTTTGTGTTGGACCTAAATTAGGTAGCTAAAATCTTCAGTGATTTTTGTGAAAGATCATATTACATAAATTAGAATATTCATATTCTGTTCTTATTGTTCACACTGTTCAAATTTTGTAAAATAATTATTCATTGATAATAGTTGATACAAAAGTCATTTTACATATGTAAAATGGACACAAAATGGGACACAAAAGCCTTTTATAGCCCTTGTCTGCTAATATTATATAAATTAAATTGCAGACTTTGTTTAAATCTAGTCTTTTATCTCTAAGACTGCTCTAACTTCTCTTATGTTACTTTATAGGGTAGCTTACTGTCTACATATATTATGGAGGTTAAAGAAGGGTACAATTAAAAATGATGGCAATTTTACTAATTTTTTTTTTTTTTTTTTTTTTACATGAAGATAAATGTAAAAATAATTTTTTTTTAATGTAATAAAAACATATGTAAAATCTGAATGAGAGCTTTAGAAACATGAATTATTGATTTGAATTACAAATTCTTTTTATGTCCGTATTGATACTTGTTACAAGTCAAATTTTGTTTTCAAAAGTAGAATCTTTAACATTTTCACTGCTATCTACTTGCTGGCTCATCAAAACCATCTTACTTTACCTCAAATAACATATCCCAAACACTGGCACATTTAATTATCTTAAGTTGTATGTTTTGTCTGGCTTCCAAGGAATGAATCACTTCAGTGAAGGTAAACTCGTAGTTACTACTTCCAAATATAGAAATAATTTAAAACTGAGAATTTTGTCATGAAATATTTTTCTTTATCTGAAAGTTAGATGATCTGTATTCCTGATACTCCAAAGATGTAATAATAATAATGTGCCCACCTGAACATTGCATAACTCCATTTGATACTTAAGATCTTTCAAGTTAATATGAAAATTTAAGGAATTGCTTTGTAAATTGTAGATATGTTTAAGATCACATATGAAGATCTTTTTATTGTTACTATCAGTTAGAATAGCCAGAGTACAATATCAAAATTAAAACTTTCCAAATCCTTTCATTTCTTCAAACTCTTTGTAAGATTCAAAATGCATATATTTCAATGAATAAATGAGTGGATTTGATGTTGTGTTATAAAAATGAATAAAGCATCAATATCATTTAATTGATTTTCAAATTGTTGTAATCTGTAAATACAAGGGCTAGTTTTTATATGGAGCTTGCAAAAGTAACTTATGGATGCCACACATTCTCATGTATAATATATACATTTACTATTAAACTGATTGAGGACAGGTGTATAGTAAATTTTAGATAGAACATTAAATTAGTATATTAAAGCAAAAATCCTGAGGGTGAATCTTATAAATATATACTGCTAACTCTAGAATCGTGACAGATGATATGCATGTAATCTTGGTGCTTCTGATTTTTTTTTTTTTTTTTTTTTTTTTTTTTTTTAAATACAAAGACTAATATCTTGTTTTAGAGGTTTTATTTATTCCTCTTTGTTTTTAGCCAGTGTTACGATAAATATTACTTATCATTTATCAAAATATTTTTGTTATGCTTTAAGAACTTTTTATACTTCAAACTTTCAGAATAGACACCTGTGAAAACGAGTGTCTTTGGTTTAATTATTTTGGTTGTAGTAATCAGAAAGCTTAATTTAAAAATGCATGCACCAACAGTATGCTTACAACTCAGTTTTTCAACAACCATTACATAAGTTGTTTTCCTCAAAATCTGGCATTTTACTTTTGATAGCAGTGTAAAAACCTTATTAAAATTAAAATAGCTCATGGAAATTCTGCAGATATTTTTTTTTTAAACTGCCAGTGTAGAAAGAAAAAATATGCAAACTATAGGATTTTATTCTAAAATTTATTATTTTATAGAATGTTTAAAGAAAATATAATAAAGTTTTAAAATTAACTCTGATAACTATGTGAGCATATTTCTCATTGTATGAAAAACTGGAATAATTTTATTGCAAAAATTTTCTTTTTCAAAGTTAAGCTGAGCAGCACAAAGTGCCTGTCCTCTGCTACACATTTTCAGTGGCAGATACAGCCATTCCAAAAGGGTTAAAAATCATAAATGAATAAAATATAATGTAAGATTTATACTCAGGAACTGTAATTTTTTTTATATTTAATATAATTCTCTAATAAAATGTAACTTGTTTTTTTTTAAATATTCTGTTTAATTTTCTATAACCTTTTTATTTTATTGCCTGAAAATTTGCAAATTTATTTTTCTTATAATTGACTTTTTATTATAGCTTATCAATACTTTTCAAATGCCATTTAAATATAAAATTGTTAAACATATCAAAATTTAGTAGTACCAGAAGATCATGTCCAAAGGTAGCCTTTCTTCATTAAAAAACAAGGTTTGTTCAATTTATAAGTTGTTTTCTGGAAAATTAAGTTTCATGATCTCAGTTTTACAAATTGCTTATGTATATAAGTATAGTTTGAGATAAATTTATAACTGCAAATCTGAAGCTTCATTTGATACTTCTATTTCCAGCGCTAAGGAATTTATTTAATGGAACATCTCTTAATAAGTTACGTAGGAAGCATAACTAGTGCCTGGAATATTATACCTTTTATTACTCCCTCTGAATATATATATATATATATATATATATATATATATATATATAACCATTTGGCTCATTTTTTGGAGTAGCATCCATGGTATGACAGAGCTCCCTACCCTTTATACCACTGATTATCTGCTGGCTATCAAAGAGCAAACAGCTTGTAAGCCCAAAATTTTGTTATACTGCATATGTTTTGTGAATATCCAAGTAATGGCTTTTTATTATTTACACACACACATATTCATAGACTAAAGGACATGTAATAATGATTGTTCATGTGGATGATCAGATTATGACACAATCCATGGACAGTCCAAGAGCTACAACACAACAAAGTATTCTTACAATACATTCTAAAATTTTTAAACAGCAACTTCCCTCTTCTTCATAGTTTTTGTTTTTCAGCTGTCAAGATAGTTTCATTTGTCAAATATGAACAAATCATAGTCGATAGATGTGTTTGCACATCTATATTCAATTAACACCTGTTTCAAGTACACTTTTGAAATCAGAAAAAGACAAAGTATCATAAAGATGTCCTCACATTGATGGACTGAGTATGCAAATGTTTTTATTTACTTTTTTTTAACACATTTAAGAATGGAAAATATTTAATTCTAAAACGTTGAAGGATCCATATAGAACCCCCTCAGTCCAGAGACAGATCCTCCCTTTTAGTTATGCCTATGTTCATAATTGATGAAATGATTTTGATTCCTCAACTTCAGGTCATTGAAATCTTTGTAGTTCAACTATTACTCAAAATAGTTTAATTTGTTTGTGTGTATATGTGAAAAAAAAAATCGTACAAGATATTAGAGTACAATTTTAACTTTTATAATTACAGATTACTTCTTATTTAACTAAAGCAAATATAACATAATCTGAAGTTATTGAAGGTGTTTTTTATGTTCCACAATTTAAGTAGATTGCATAGAGTTTGTTTTATAAATTAACATTTTTTATTATGTCATAGGGCGTGATTTAAATAAGCTAACTGTGCTGTATATAGCTGTAGCTGGTTCTCATCAAATATGGGCTCTAGATTTGGATTCTGATCCATCAAAGTAATATTGTCTTGTGTGCTTTATATTTTTTTTATTATATCTATAATATAGTTTAGATATTTTAATAATTTTATTATATTATATTCTTATGCATCATTATTACATTATTTGTTCCTACATTTACAGACCTCTTTATGTGAATTTGATTATTATTTAATTACCAGAAAATACAAGACAAATTAGCTAATGATATAGAATGAATGAAATGAAAAGATTACCTAATAATGTTTTAGTGTTCCTATAGAATTATGTAATTTTTTAAATTGAAATATATATGGTGAATTTTATTTAAATCTTAAAATACAGTTTATGTATTACTTTTTACTTACACTTTCAAAAGGGTGGAATAAAAAAAATATATAGTATAAAAATACTATTTACTTTTTTTATGAAGGGTTTAATTTTTTTGGTAGTTTTAATATAAATCATGTTGAGACATTTTCTTAAAAATTTTCTGCATAAATATAATTTAGCTAAACAGTTGAATATTTTGTATGCCACATAATTTTATTTTCCTCTTAATAGTAGTTAAAATTTCTTTGATGAAAGTAATATAAAATGTAAATAAATTTTAAAAGTCTAGTTTAATTTTCAAATTGCATATTTTATTCTTGATTAAAAAAAAGAGAGAGAGTTGAAAAGTTTATTATTACCATATAACCATATTTAAAGTAAGTTTATAAAGTAATTTAATGTATAAAAATTATAATAATAAATATAATATGGTAGTATCAAGAACTGATAACTGGAAGTCTTTAGTTTAAATTTTCTAACACAATTTTTTATCTTTAAACATTCTCTAGAAAAATACTCTGTAGTTGATTCTGTGTATTATTTTCTAGAATTTATATTTCTGTATTTGATAATTTATGCACAAATGTATGAATCAGTGACTAACATAACAATTGTGCCAAAGCATTTAATTATCATACTGGTGTTTTATAATTTGAATTAATTTATTGTTTTAGTGGTGAAATTTGTGTTCCATTTGCTGGATCTGGTAAGGAAGAAAATAAGCCTAACCGATACAGAATGAAAGCTGGATTTGCACAACCAAGTGGAATTGCATACTCAGAATATTCCCCTGATTTTCTATATATTGCTGATAGTGAGAGTTCAACTATAAAGTCAATTGATCTAAAAAATAATGGTGCTGTTCAAGTGCTTGTTGGTGGTAGTCGAGATCCTTCTGTAAGTTTATAATTCCTTTACCTTGGATTTTTATTCAACTCTGAAAATTTTTCGTGTTTCACTTTGTAAATGATTTTTATGTTTAAATTTTTTCTCTCACAAATAGAAATATAAATTAAATATTCAATCCAGTTATTTAAGAGTTATTTCTATCCAAGTGTAACAAGATATCTATAATTAATTGTAATTACAAAATCTCTCAGTTATTATAACTAAGGCATGTTAAATAGCAAATGAATGTTTTTGTAGCTATTTTAATTTTAAATTTCATTATTTATACAAATTTTAATATTATAGCACATTTTGTTTTTAATTCAAGATAGCATGTTTGTATGGCTGATTTTATGTAAAATATGAAAGATATCTGATGATTTCTAAGCTGTCAGATGGTTTATATACATAATATATATGTGTATGGGGTGTATTAGTAATTAATGTTTTTGATTTATCAATTTCATTCATGAAATTTAACAATTTTGATTATATTTGTAACTTCAATCTAACTAGCCACGACCCATCAGAATATGATGATTGTTGGGAGACAGTATTTTAACACAAGTATTTATTTCCTAACTTAAAATCAAAAGTAAAGAACAAGTAAAAACATTTAAGAATACAACAACGTAAGTGATGCCATTCTAAAAAGTGAAATCCTAGTTATTTATTACTAGTACGTTTTTCATTCGCCGCAACATCCTCCCCACCCTGGTCAACCTCCAGGGGGATGACCAGCTGCACAGGTTTTATAATAGTGCGTCCATTGGTGCGTAGTATACAAGTACGAACTTTCTTGTCGCGGCCAAGGATTAACTCCTCAATGCAGTCCTTTTTCCAGGTGTGGTGAGGTCGAACATTTTCTTGTAGTAAGACAATATTCCCTTTCCGGATCTTACTTGTTTAAAATGGATTCCGCACTTGATGAAATGTATGCAAGTCCATCAGATATTCCTTTTGCCATCTTTTCTAAAAGGAGTCCATCAAATGCTGACGATTTTTCCACATATGATTTAAAGATGTTTCAGAATTTGTAGGGCTGGAAGGAATAGTAGTTAATTTCTTTCCAATGAGGAAGTGCGAGGGTGTTAAAGCTTCCTCAGTGTCATCTTTGATTCCATATTCATGAACAATCGGTCTACTGTTAAGAGCGGCTTCAATATCGCATAGTACAGTGATCAAACCAGCATCATCCAAAAGAGCCTTACCTAAAGTTTTCCAAAGGCATTGCTTAATTGAGCCTATCATTCTTTCCCACCATCCTCCCCACCAAGCCACTCGTAGGGCAATAAGTTTCCATTTAATATTGTGGTGGGCATAGAATTGGTGTACCATGGCAAAAGATATAGCATCCCACAATAATATTAGATCTTTGTTCGCGGCACAGAATGTTCTGGCATTATCAGTGTACACAGTATGAGGAAGTGAACGTCTAGAGACAAATCGTTGTCATGCCAGTAAGAAGACGTCAGTACGTAAATGAGAAACTAATTCTAAGTGGATAGCTCGAGTTGTAGCACATGTAAAGATGACAATGTAAGCTTTTGTAATGGAGTTATAATTTTTAACATAGAGTGGGCCAGCAAAACGAATTCCGGTAGTTTCGAATGGAGATGATTTTTGAATCCGCTCAGCTGGTAATGGGGCTTCTGTCTGTTCACTTCTCTTCTGTTTCAGTACTTTACATGGAAGGCAAATTATTATGACCTTTTTAATGGCTTGTCTTGCTCTTAATATCCAATATTCTGAACGAAGCGGAGAAAGCACATTATGAACACCGAGATGATGTATTTGCAAATGTGTTTGGCATATCAGTAGTCTTGTAAAATAGTGAGAACCTTCCAATAAAAGGGGATGTTTTTCAGCATGAGATATATCAGAAAATTGTAATCGACCACCTAAATGTATCACATTGTTCTGGAAAAAAGGATTAAATTTGTTTATCTTTGAGTTCTTAGGAAGGGGCTTTCCTGTCAACAGAGCTGCATATTCTAAAGGAAATGATTCTTTATGAATGGTCTGTATCCAATAAGTACGAGCTTCATTTAGTTCTGTAGTATGCAATTCACCCACTAACTTTCCCTGCTTCCTACAGTTGTGAATGAAGCAGAGAATCAAAGATGTTACCCTCAACAATTTAAAGTAAGAACTATAGTTTCCAGCATTTATGACTGGCTGAGTAGATGCAATGTGAAGGGTTTGAACCTTTTCTTTCTTTGCTTCTAAGTTATGACTGTATTCTTTAGAAATAGTATTAGAATCAGGCCAATATTCTTTAGATTTGACTAACCATTCAGGGCCATTCCACCAAATTTCCAGATTTTTTAGTGCTGATGGTGAAACACCTCTAGAAAGTTTGTCAGCTGGATTGTATTTGCCAGGGCAATATCTCCATTGTGAAGGATTAGTATGGGAAACAATTTCTGTTACTCTGTTGCAAACAAAAGTCTTCCACTTGTTGGGATCACTGCGTATCCAACCTAAAACAACTTGAGAATCACTCCATAATATTGCATTTGATGAACAGATATTGGTTTCGGAACAGAAATATTGCAGTAATCGTGCTCCCATCAGGGTTGCTAAGAGCTCCAAACGAGGTAAAGTAACTTTCTTTATAGGAGCTAGTTTGTCGCGACTACACACTAAATTCACATTCAATTGGTCACCTTCACAGGTAACAACGTATAAAACTGAACCATAGGCACGTTCAGATGCATTACAAAATACATGAACAGCAAAAGAAACATGTGATGAAATACTTATACATCGAAGAATTTGAATAGAACAAATGTCATCCAGTTCTTTTACAGGTGTATACCACAAAGTTGATAAATTAGCAGGCAGTAATTCATTCTACTTGATTCCAAGAATGCATGTATCTTGGAATAAGATTTTCCCAAGGATAGTAAATGGTGAAAAAAGTCCTAAGGGATCGTAGAAACTTGCAATGCAGTGGAGTAACCATCTCTTCGTAAGTGGTTTGTCTGCAGAAACACAGAGAGATGTCTTGAACGCATTCTTCAAAGTATCAGAATCTGTATTCCAGCTAATACCTAAGATAGTTTTTCTTTTTTGTGAGGTTCTTCATGTGTTTGTAGTACGTCCTTGAGTTTTAAAGAGTTTGTAGCCCATTTTTCCATAGGCAATTTCATTATTGCCATTAAATATTTGATTTCATGATACAGCTTTGTAATACTTGATTCAGTTTCCATACTAGCAAGAAAGTCATCCATGTAGAGATGTTTATCTATCATTGGTGCAGCAATAGGAAATTCTGTGAGATGTTTTGCAGCCAATTCTCGTGTTGCAGCACAGAGTAAAAACAGACTGCAAGTAAGGCCAAATGGTAAACAATTATTTCATCTGTAAAAGTAGCAGCTTGAGATGAATCAGATTCTAATTTGTACCACTGAAATCGTGTAAGTCTCTATCTTCTTTATGTAGTGACAACTGTAAGAAAGCTTGCTTACCATCACATGTAACAGCGAGTTCATGCAATCGAAATCTTAGTATACAGCCAATAGTTTCAGGAAGAAGAATCGGGCCAGCTTCCAAAGTATCGTTCAGTGAAGGCATTCCTGGAACATGCGAGGAAGCGTCAAACACAATTCTCCACTTGGTTTCTGTTGTGTATTTTTCTTCCTTTTGTACACCTCAACTCCACTCTGTTGCATTCGATCCGGTTTTTCCAGCATGTAACATACTTACTTTACTATGATCTGAATAAAGCATTTTAAAAGTAACGAAACACAGCAATTGGCGACAAAGGTAAAAAACGTAATCGACATGGTAGAATTGGCACAATTAGTAACAGCACTGCAAGATTTTGTAAAAGCAATGAAACCTTCAGAAGAAACGAAACATACCAAAAAAGATGTCCTTGCAACGCAAAATTTATGTTTTGATCCTTTTGACGCTGCAGCCGAATCATTTGACTGTTCTGCACAGAGACTGAAAAATTATTTTAAAACTCAAAGGTTTATCGCCAGATGATCCAGAAACTGAAGAATTAAAAGTTATGGTTTTGATCAATTGTCTTGGCTCGCGACAATGTCAACTTTTATCAAGTCTTACTGCTTCAGATATACCACCCAGAAAGAAATATAGTGAACTTTTAGATCTACTTAAACAACATCTATCTCCAAAACCAAATGTGTTAATGGAGCAACACAAATTTTTTTCAAAACTTCAACATCCAGGTGAGTCAATCTCTACTTTTATTTTTTCATTGAAAGATCTTACGAAAAATGCAGAATTTAAATCGGAATGTAAATCAAATGACTGTTCAAATGCTATGTTAAATTTATTATTACGTTCTCAATTTATTCGAGGTTTATCTGATGCCGATATACGTGAAAAATTATTGCAACAAGGTAATGTTACATTTGAAAAAACTATTGAAATTGCCTTAGTTATTGAAGCTGCAAAAATTGAGAATAAGGAAATCTATAAGAGTAATTCTTCAACTTTAGTTAACAAAATATCAAGCAATATTGTCAAAAATTAAAACAGATCAGCAATACATAACAATTTAAGTAATTTTGAAAACAAAAGTAAAAATTACCAAACCAGAAGTAGATCAAAATCACCCATAAGACGTAAAGGCGCTAATTTAAAAGCACTTGGATTAGACGGATTATGCTTACACTGTAAAAAGAATAATCATGCCACAAATTTTTTTTTTCTAAAGCATAAAGTATACTGCAAATCTTGCCAGAAATGAGGCCATTTAGTGCATGTTTGCATTACTAGTTTAATGAAAAACAAAAGCAAAAGTCAAAATGTTCATCAAATATTAGATGATTCGGATGAAATTAATATAAATCAGATTTATGATATATTTTTAAATGACTCCAATAATGATGATAAAATGTACGTTACAGTCAAAATGAATGGCCTTGCACATCACTTTGAATGCGATTTCGGAAGTAAAGTAAGCATAATGAATGTTGATGAATTCAAAAACTTGAAGTTTAATATTCCAATTCAGAAAACGAATGTCTCTTTTCGTAGCTACACAGGTCAGATTTTCAAGCCTCTTGGCGTTGTACAGTTAAATATTTCTTATCAAGGTAATTCTAGTTATGAAGATTTGTATATTGTTTCTATTAAGAAAAACACTATTTTAGGACGTGATTGGATTAGAAATCTGAATATAAATTTTACTGAGATTAATACAATTTCAAACCCTACTTCACATGTCCAGTCAAGTGTTCCCTGTAATGATATTTCTGTCTCTAAAATTATTGATCTATATTCTGATGTTTTTGAACCTAAAATTGGTTGTATTCCTGATTACACATGTTCTTTAAAACTTATTCTAGAAGCTAAACCCATTTTCATTAAAGCTCGTACTGTCTCTTATGCTTTAAAACAGAAAGTTGACCAGGAGCTAGACAAATTAGAAGCGGAAGGAATAATAGAAAAAACTGACTTTTCGGAATGGGGCACACCCCTTGTTGTTGTTTCAAAACCCGATGGTTCAGTGCGGATTTGTGCAGATTTCAAAGTTACACTTAATAACCAGCTTCAAAACGGAAGACAGCCAATTCCTAGAATTGAGGACATTTTCCATAAATTGCGCGATGGTAAATTTTTCTGTACGTTAGATATTTACAAGGCATATTTACACATGAAAGTCTACGAAGAAACTTCTAAATTGTAAACATTGTCAACCCATCGAGATACATATTTAGCTAAAATACTTTTCTTTGGTACAAAAATTGCTCCGAATGAATTCCACAAATTTATTGACCAGTTCGTTCAAAACTTAGATGGTACAATAACCTACTTTGATGACATAACCATCCAGGGTAAAGATAAACAAGAATACCGACAACGTTTAATTAAGGTACTTAAAAAGTTAAAAGAATTCAATCTACAGATCAACCTTAATAAATGTAAGTTTTTTGAAGAAAAAGTTCAATACTTAGAACACTGTATAAGCACTGCTGGAATTCACAAATCACCAGATAAGATCAAAGCTATTCCCGAATTTCCTCAACCTAAAAATGTTGATGATGTTCGAAATTCATTGTCCTTTTACTTTTTTATTACAAATTTATTCCTGATGCTTCTACTCTTATTAACCTCTAAATAATCTTCTACGTAAAAACATTCTTTTCATATGGACTGCGCAATGTGAAACTGTCTTCTTAAAAGCAAAATTAATCATTACCAGCGACCAAATTCTTGTGCCTTACAATCCAGATTTTCCATTAATTTTAGCTACTGATGCCAGCCCTTTCGGACTTTCAAGTGTTCTTTCATACATCATGCCAGGTGGAACTGGGCTGCCTATCGCATTTGCATCTCGTAGTACGACCGCCACAGCCAAACACTACAATCAACTTGATCGGAAACAGCTGTAGTCTGGGCTTGCAAAAAATTTTATGAGTATATTTTTGGAAGAAAATTTACTTTGATTATTGACAACGAAGCCATTTGCACCCTATTCCATCCAGAAAAAAGACTTCCAGTAACGTCTGCATCAAGAATGCTTTGATATGCTCAATTTCATTCTAGTTTTGATTATACAATTGAACATAGAAAATCGGAGAAACATAAAAATGCTGATTATCGCTCTAGAAATCCTCTACCCTTGCTTGCTAATCAAGTTCAATGTATTGACGAATCCCAGTCATACCAACAATTCGTTATAAACTTCATTTCAACAGGAACTATAACAGCACAGAAAATTTAAAAAGAAACGGAACTTGACCCAGAAATGAAAATATCAAATTTGACATTGTCATCAGACGTATTTGACCTAACATCACACTCGAAGAAGGTATCTTGTTTAGAGTAAACCACGTCATTATCCCTAAATTGCTTCAATCAGACATCCTCAAGAAACTTCATTCAACACATATAAGCATTGTCAAGATGAAGGATCTTTCGAGAAATTACTGCTATTGGAAAAACATAGATTCCGATATTGAAAATTTAGTCAAGAGTTGTCGTGAATGTTTTAATATCAAGATTAATCCAGCAAAAGCACCTCTTCACGTTTGGAAACCACCAGAAAATAATTGGCAAAGACTGCATATCGACTATGCTGCTCCTTTCATGAAACTTTTTTTTTTAATTATTGTAGATGCACTTTCAAAATGACTAGGAATATTTGCAATGAAACAGGCTCCTACCAGTTCAAGCACTATTTTCTTTCTTGAAAAAATTTTCAGTCACCATGGAATACCAGAAATCCTAGTATCTGACATAGCATCAATTTTCAAATCCAAAGAATTCCAAGATAATTGTAAGAATTACGGTATTCAACAACGACTCATTGCACCAGGCTATCCAGCAACTAACGGACAAGCAGAGAGATATGTTCAAATATTAAAAACAAAATTACAGTGCATGAAATTTTATCTGGGCTCGCTTCATACTAAGTTGTGTGAACTTCTTTTTCAATACAGAATAGCTCCACTTAACAACGGACGAACTCCATCAGAAATGCTCTTGTGAAGAAATTTAAGATCCGAATTTGACTTGCTTAAACCTACATCAAGACTGAAAAATAATGCCTCTCAGCCACATTTTAACAAAAGTTACAAACTGAGAGAAAGAGTTCAATCTCGTAACTATACATCATCCGCAAAATGAAAATACGGTATTATTGTTGAGAAGCTTGGAAGACTTCATTATCTTGTAGAGTTAGACGATGGATACGTTATCAAACAGCATTTTAATCAACTTAGACCATGTCAAGTTGAAAAATGTGTAACCCCATCTGCAGATTTTTCTAGATCCAGGAGAGTTCACTTCTCACTTCCAGCATCCAGTTCTTCAGCAGTATCCTCCAGTCCTTACAGTGGTCTCACTCTTCAATGGTGCAATGAAGATCCTGTTCAGCCGTCGAAAGATTCTACTTTCCAGAGCGACACAAATCTCCAAGGAGATCCTATATTACAGAGTATTCCGGATTCTCAATCACCTGCTGTTTCTATAGAATCTTTGAGGGAAAGTGGCCATGCAATCCAGCTTAGAAGATCAACCCATCAACATAAATGTTATCAAACTAAATCTTTAAATATTTCTCTTTAACACATTTAGACTTTAAAATTAAATTTCAATTTGCTTACTAGTTATGTATATATGTAAATATTTAACCTTTTTAATAAGCTGCAGAGAATTGTTGTGTATTTTTCTTCCTTTTGTACATCTCAACTCCACTCTGTTGTATTCGATCCGGTTTTTCCAGCATGTAACATACTTACTTTACTATGATCTGAATAAAGCATTTTAAAAATAATGAAACATAGCAGTTTCCAATTGTTTTCTTTTTTATAGCATGATGAGGAAGGTAATATACTGACTTCTCACTGGATTCATCTATGGAACAAGTTTCAACATGTTTTTGGACAATGTAATTCAGCATGCATTTATCATATTGTCTTTAACACAGCACTAGTTGCAAGTCTTTTTTGAAGAGATTTAAATCTGTTTTCAGCTATAATTTTGTTTGTAGACAAAGGTGTGATCAATGGCTTCCAAGGCAGAGACACAATTCTTTGATTTCCTCAGTGTTGTAAGTTTTGTGAAATTCTGATAAAATTTCTTCATCACGAGTAGTCATTCTTCTTTTCTGTGTATCTTGTATCCCTATGGAGTCCAATTTCCTGAAGCAATTTACCTGATCATTTAAACAATCAGCTGAAACTTGTGCAAAACTTGATTAACAGAAGTATTCTCAGTGATTGTAGTATGTGTTCTTGTTCCACTAAGAACCCATTCAAACATGGACAGCATCATAACAAAAGATTCTGAAAGCTTAATTGGAGCTTCAGCGGTAACAATTCTCCAATAATGATCACCACCAATAAGGATTTCAATGGGCAAAGAATAGTCATCCGGTAGATCACCAATTTTCAGTATTTTCTTCTGAGCAAAGTGAACTATATCTGATGGAACAGTAGGATGTGTAGTATAAGAGTTAGTGTTTTCAAAACCAGAGATTGAAATTGCTTTTTTGCTCCACAAACTTGAAAGTGACAGTTGAACACATCTACGTTATTCTAGTAAAGTAAAAGATTCAAATGCTTAAACTGATAGTGTGGCAGTATTGACAACTTTAAGCTTAAGTTTTTCAATGAGGTTTGTGTGAACAAAACTTGCTTGGCTACCACCATCTAAAATGCGTGTCAATTTAGTAATGCCTGTGGGGCCAGTAACATACACACAAGCAGTTTGTAAATGTGTAAAAATTGTTTTAGGAATATTTATGTGATTTACAGCACTGTTCGTTATCAGCAGTTGAGTGTTTCGAGCAGGAGGACAAATAGAAACATGATGTTTCTTGCATTTAGTGCATTGTGCCGTATTTTTTCTAGAGCAGTTTGAGAATCTATGACCCTGATTAGTACACAGAAAGCAGCGATTTGAACTTTTAAGCTTCTGAACACGAATATCATAATCTGTAACAGTTTCACAATTTTGAGGCCAATGTCCCGTAGTATCGCAAAATGAGCAAAATGGTGAAATCTTCTTTCTTTTGTTTGCTAATTTGGAATTTATATTAAAATTTTCTACTGTGCACTTTACAGTGTGATCAGAAAAAGACATACCTTTAACTCTTTGTGCTGTAACTGTACCTTCCACTTCTTCTGCCAAGAACTGCATCAATCTAGTAATATTACCTTTGTTTAGTTTTTCACGCTTGGCATAGATGATCCAATGGCAACAAATATCATTGGGGAAAGCACGTATAATTTTTGGCACTATAATTCTACCGTATGCTTCAATATTTTTGCCAAGAACAGTTAAAGCTTGTATTCTTCTATTACATTCTATATAAAGATCATTTAGATGTGTAGGAGATGGGTCTTTAATAATGTTTAAATGTTCTAAGAAATCTAAGTGTGACTGAATTATTCGATCTTTATTTCCGTATCTTTCCTCCAACAATTTTTTTGTTGTTTCATAGGTGTCTCCTATTACACTGATTCCTTCAACAAGGCATTTAGCTTCACCATCTAAATAACCCCTTAGAAAAACATGCCTATCAATAATAGAAAGATGTGGATTGGCATCTATGGATGATTTAAACTGTTCCCAAAAACATTGCCATTGTTCTATTTCTCCTGTAAATGATTGTAGTTTAACCGTTGGTAATTTAACTGTATACGATTGAGTAACAGGCACTGTAGTAGTAGAAGGATCGCCAAGTGCCATCGCCAAGTTTTTGGCGTCATTATTCGAAGCAGTGACATTATTTGTATTTGGCGATAATTTTTTTTGAATAATTTTTCATGCTTTGAAATTTGCAGATTCAATAGTATCTACGTAGTTTTCACACTGCTTATTATCCTTTTGAAATTCTTCGTCAGAAATAAAATTATGAATTTCGTTATCTATGAGTTTCATATCACCTAAAGCAGTTGTTAAGCGATTACATATATATTCCACGTCCTCAACTGAAAAATCATCTTTCAAAGTATTAATTTCTGTTGAAAAGCGAGAAATATTGCTCCGTACGGTTTGCTGTTGTCTAAGTAGATGAGTCATTCTATCAGCTTTGCCGGTTGGAGCCATTTCCGAGGTTTTCGGCACCAGATGTTAAGAGATAGTATTTTAACACAAGTATTTATTTCCTAACTTACAATCAAAAGTAAAGAACAAGTAAAAACATTTAAGAATACAACAACGTGATGCCATTCTAAAAAGTAAAATCCTAGTTATTTATTACTAGTACGTTTTTCATTTGCCGCAACAATTATTATCCTTTGATTATGATTTATTAATTTCATACATGAAATTTAACAATTTTGATTATTTTTGTAACTTTAATCTAACTAGCCACAACCCATCAGAATATGATGATAAAATTTTCTTTACTATTTGAGTAGCAAGAAAACTGTTTTGCTTGTTGTAAAAATATAAACAATAGCAAGGGATACATTGATACATGATTATGTTTATTACTTAGCATGTAAAAGTAACTTCTAAAGATTGTTCATTTAAATAAAAAGTTAAAGTATTCTTTGACATTTATTGTACATGTTGCATAAAAATTTACGATTGACAAAGATTGCAACATATTTAAAAAAAAAAAAAAACTTTGTTGTATTTGATTGTATGAATTTTTGACCAACAAATTTTGCTGGTTTCTATATAATGGTATAGTTTTATAAAATAAACCACTGCTTGTAAACCAGAGTTTAATAAACCACAACTTAATAAGATAGGGTTGAGTTAAATATAGCATTTTAAGGATTAACTAATTTTTATTATTAATCTTAAATAATACATATTGTTGATACTTACACATAAATAATATTAATAATTGAATTTAAAGGGGAAATTGACAAATATAATAAAATATAAATATCATTTATTAATGGATTGATAAGAAGTTAACCTAAAGTGGGATATTCAACTCCTGACCTCTAATATAAACTTAGCATCTCTTTGAAATTTAAATACTTATAACAGTATCATAATTTTGAAAAATATATAGTTTACTATATCGTTATAGTATATTGAAACACTACTTATTCCCTTAAAACCTAAATTTGGAATACATGTAATTCTACATTTGTATATTTATTGAGTTTTCAAAAATATATTTTGCACATTTTATCAATGAATAACATTTTGATACATTATTCTAACCAATTTTATATGCTTAAAATATTATGTTGTAACTCTAATTTTGAATTGTGTACTGAAGCATAAGTTGGTAATCTGTATGACTCATCACCAACAATAAAATTTTTATTGAAATACTAACATTTTATAGCTTCAGCTACTGTTTGGAGCCTAAATTGATGATGCATGTTTTCAGTATTGTAAATACAAACTAAAACAGCTTGAAGTTAAGTTTCCATCACCTAATATTGGTTTACATATATAATGGGGCATACCCATTTTAAAAATAATATTCCATAAAATATATAAATAATGCAGTGCTCTGGAAAAAAAATAACAGCAGTATAAGCTCTTCAAGCAAGAAGTAAAACACAGGAAAACTGGCCATTGCTATATCCAGAGAAATATACCCATTGCCCTGAGCATGCACATGCAAAGAAATGTAAACCTTAATTGCAAATTACCAGTAGTTATTGCCTGTTATTTTCATTAAAGGGAACTTTTTCATTTGAAACTGAAATAGGAAAGATTGGTATACTAGTTTCTTCTCACAAGCTGTCAAAAACATTTTACATTTTAAATATATTAATACTGCAAAACTGTATAATATCTTAACCAAATTGATTAAATCTTATGTTCTTGTGTATTGTAAAATCATCTCAATACAAATACCAATTTTAGCATTTGTTTGAATTTCTGCATCTAGTAACTCAGATATTTAATATTGTATTTTCATCATTTTTTATTTTCTATTCATACTTTAAACTGAAAATTTTAAATTGATTAGTTACTTTCTGGTATTCCTAAATTAATTTCATGTATGAAGTTGAAAAAAATCTTTCTGAATCTTCTATAATGTATAATTATAGCTTTAGACAATGTTTAATACTAATATAAGTGAATAATTCTGTTATTTTAGGTAACATTTCTTATTATATTTGACTTTATTATGTTGTTTTCAAAATTACATTCTTTGTTTATGTACTGCTGCTAATTTTAAGAGTTCCTATTTTGATATATCTCCTTCTAATATTTTTTAATGTGAATTTGAGTTAATGTAACTTTAAGGTATAATTTTATAGTCCTGAATAATGGCATTGTAAATTTACACACAACTTATATTTCAACAATTTAGCCACTTATTAGAATATAGAGTAGAAACTTTAATTTAAAATAAATGAATAAATGATGTTTACAAAATTTCTTTTACTTTTTTTATTATTTGTCTACAAATTTGTTCTCTTGAATTAATATACATAATTACTTAATGTCATTAACATTATTATAAATCTTTTACTCAGTTGTTATTTTTATAAAGTTTAGCTTAAATTTATAGTATAATTACAGTCAATTAAAAAAAAAATTCAATATTGTATTCTAGGATCTTTTTCAGTTTGGAGATGTTGATGGCAAATATATAGATGTTAAACTACAGCATCCTATGAGTGTTTGTGTTCTTGGGTTAAATATCCTGGCAGTTGCTGATACGTATAATCATAAAGTAATCTTTTTCATATTTTGCTTTGTTATACAATATTTACTTCTCTCTTTAAAGACTGATTTTATACATATATATGTATATGTATAATACATACATACATATATATATATATATATATATATATACATATACATATATATATATATATATATATATATATATATATATATATATATATATATATAAATTTAGAGATATTAATAATTTGAATTGCTTTCAAATGTCTCTGAAACCTACAATACCTTTCAAATGTCTTTAGAATTTATCTTACTCTCTCAAAAAAAAAAAAAGAAAAAAAAATCTGTAATAAGTAATGCATTATTTACGACAGGGAATATATTAATAAAATGAATAAGCATTCCTGGTCCTATTATAAATAGGCTGTATAAAAATATTAAATGTTAAAAAAAAATTAGTTTTTGTTAATGTGTTTGTTTTATTTCTTAAAGATAATGAACCATAATGATTGCTTTCTATATCTTAAAAAATCCTTACAGCTTTAGAATAGTACAACTACCATTCTAGTCAATGCTCTTTGTAATTTGTTGTAAATTATCATTATTTATATTCAAACAAAACTTTTACAAGAGAATAAAATAATTTGTTTTATTTTGTAGTACTTTAATGGATCTTTACTGCATAGTTATTATTAATTTAAAAGTACATACTTTGATTTTTTAAAACTAGTATGTTATTTTCATTAAGTTATTATTAAGATTATTTTTATTACTTTTTTTAACTGTTCTGAAATGTTAAAATTCTATTACATAGTACCAATCAGGTTTATCTCATTTCACTATGCATATTTAGTGCTTTTTTGAAGCAACTTTAAATATTATTTAAGGAATTATGCTAAAGAAGAAATCCAATTAAAAATTATTTTTTGCAGATTAAGATTATTGATACAGATAAGAAAACCTGCACAACTTTTAATACCAGTCTTAAGCTATGTGAACCAAATAGCATATGTGTGATTGAAGACTATCATTCCAATAATCTGAAGGAATGGATGATTTTAGTAGCTGATTCTAGCAATCATCAGATTGTGTCTGTCCCCTTGTTTGAAAGTAGTCTTAAAGAAGTAAGTTCCATGGATATCCCATTATATTGAACGGGGGCCAAAAATTCTGTTAGCTATGCCCTGTAGTATATTTTATCTGAATTATTAAAGAAGAATGTTAGGTCTAACAAAATGTATAATTTATTAATTACTAAGTGTATTATTCAATTGTGATGTAATTGAAAAAAATGTGTTAGAAGTCTTGAATGAATTAAATTGACTAAAATAAGTAAACTTTTAGTTTGAATTTAAGTCAATTGAATATTAATAATTACTTCTTGACTAAATTTAAAAAATCAATTTGAAATTTAAATGATTTATTAATTAAATCAACTAAAAATGAATGCTGATTCAAAAACAATTAATTTTACCTTTTAAATTTTACTCATGGTTTTGATACAAAATATGATATAAATTGTGATGCGATTCCAAGAAAATTTTGTGAAATTCTTTGTTTAAAACACCAATGATTCCTACACTTTTTCTTCTAGATAGTAAGTTAATCATATTATGTGTTTTGTTATTGTATTATACTAAATTTATATAGGGCTGGGCAAGGTTGGCTCAGCCCGATAAATGGCTCATCCGTTTAATGGGTAGACAAACTGAGGACCAAACATGCATGGGAATTAAACATTAGGGGTCCTGTATAAGGTTGATGACCCAACCAGAACCATAATACTTTGCTTTGCAGGGCCCTTGGTCTCGGAAATGGAGATTAGCACTATAGGCCCTGGCCCCAAGGGTTGTTGCACCAAGGGGTTTAGTTTTGTTTGACCAAATATTATTTACTCATCTGTGTAAGACGTAGAACACAAATAAATTGAAGTAAAGAATTCAGTGGATAACAGAAAAAGTTTACTATATCCAATATCTTAAGAGTTTGAATGTTTGCATTAATAGAATAAATTAGCAAGAAAAACCATAACAATAAATGTCAGAACTCAAATTTTCATGTGTTATATGCTGTATTCAGTATAATGGTGGAAAGTTCTGTCATTAGTTTGATTCCATTTTCACTGCAAGTTTATGTTAATCTTAGTTACTACCTATAACGTTGTCTAGCTGAACATAATGCTTTTTCAGAATTTCATCTTTCTAATCATTTTCTTCAAATGAAGTATTTTACTGTAAAGGATAATATTTTTAAACTGAATAAAGGATGCAAAAATAATTCTAATGCGAATGGCTTAACACAGAATATTTACAAAATGGAAAAAAAATTCTAGTGTGGTGCCAACAAATAGATGTTTTGGGTATGTTTTTGTGCCTCCTGCAACTCTTTAATTGTTGAAGAAATAGTTTGCCCTATGAATATCTAATAAGTGTTCTCAGGGCAATTTTTAATCTAGCACTTATTGTACCAGAAAACAGATTTATCATAAATAAAAAGTATTTTATATTTAAGATTTAAAAATCTGAATCTAAGAAGGCTAGTATGTTCAGCATATAAGATTCACCAAGAGAAATTTGGACCCAACAATTTCTTATGGCTGAACAATGGGCACTGCAATTTGGGACCAGAGTTCATGGTTTTGAATGCTGCTGCTGGTATGAATGTTCATAGCTGTTTAGAATGGGCTTTAAGTAGTAGGTCCTGGTCTCATCAGCCCTCATATAACAAAACTGCAGACTGTAGTGCTCCAAACCATAAAATATTTGGTGAGTTTGTCATTTTAATTGCTAAGGCAGAAATCTTATTGCTTGAAATTTACTACCAATAAATTAAATCTGTTATTGGTAAAAAAAAAAAATAATTATTTGTTATATGTAATTAACTTTTTTTAGTTAAGGTTTTTTTTTTTTTGTTTAGAGACATAATCACCCCTGGTGTTATTAAATAAGCAATTTATTAGAGCATTTCTATTTATTTCTGTTCTAATTTTTTCACTGCCTTATGCATTTCCTAAATATTTTATAGGTCATATCTGAGCCCATTGATCTAGTAATTGAATCTCTTGCCTTAGACATTCTAGATGATATTCCCAGAACTGAATTTCCACTTGCCTATGATGGAAAAATATTTTGTCACTTTCAGTGGAATTTAGATTCAAAGTTCAAGTTAAATCCTTCAGGTTCTTGTTGTGATATTGAGAGTGAAGGTAGGATTTTTTCATTTTTACGTTAAATATGCATTATATTTGTAGTATGTTCATACCTTTTACTTTTACTCACTGTTTAGATACAAAAATAAGTATAATTGTGGTGTGATTGAGAAGTTTTTATATAATTCTCTGTCCAAAACAAGTTTCTTTTTATATCTTCCAGTGTTTGCATACACAGTAATTTATTAACTTAATGTGTTGTTCTAATATTGTACTCTAAATACTGTTTTCATACCTGTGGAAGACTTTTGTGATAGGACTGATTAGACTAGATCTAAATGACAATTTTGGCCTTTTCACTTTAATCCTCATGAGTTATTTTCTTGACCATCCACTTGATTTCACCACCCAAAATGTGCTGAACTAAGATAATAAATATCTAATGGGAATCAACTTCTCTCACTATGAGACAATATTATTCATCTAACACTGTGGGGGCAGATTTAGTGCTGTAAGGATGTACTACTATCCAAATTTCAATTTTGTCAATGTTTTGCTAGGACTTTTGGCCTTGTTTGACTATTTGAGGTTTGAGTCTGATGAGAATTTTTGAATGATTGACTAATTCATTTTACTGAGTTTAACCTGGAAAAACCAAATGAGGGCTAGCATTTTTCCCACATAAATTACATGTCTAAAATCTAAGCATGAGAAATACCACTCAAAATTTTCTCATCAAAAACAGCATTTATTCAAATTTCAAAGAACATGTGAAATAATTTATATTTTTAGAGTAGATGATTCACTTAATATAGAGGTTACCCCACTGTAGCTCGTCATTTGCATGTAGCTCTTTGTATAGACATTTGCACCTCTTCAGACTTCTGACTCTATTGCATTAATAGAGATTAATGCATAGAAATTGCTCTCCAATACCTTTATTATACTGCTTCAGTGACTGTTTGGCTTTTTTATTTTAAAAGTCTGCTGATCTCTGATCTAAGGAAATAAAAGCAGATCAAATATCTTTTTCTGTACATAATAGTTTTTTTGAGTAATGCAACAGTACTTGTGTTTAAATTTAGAAGTTAACTGTAATGTAACTGTTGTCTAAAGATTAATGCAAAGAAAAAGGGACATTAAGAAATGAATGTGATTGGTTAGTTTAATAGTAAAATGTCATGCCAAGGTGAATAATCTGAAATAGAAATGAAAAAAGAAAAGCTTCAAAACAGTAGAGAAAGTCTACATGGTAATAAAATTAGATTCTTAATAGTTCTAAAATATTTAAAATACAGTAATAAAAAAACATGCAATCAAGCAAAAACTTAGATAGAAATGACAAATTCTCAAAAGAAAACAAATTACCTCTTAAATGGCATAATTGACAAGTGTCTTATGTAAAATGTTCAGACTCTGCAGATCTGTTTTTTTTTTCTAAAAATCTCTCCATATTTCATGGCCTTCCACCTTTTCTCCAGCCATGTAAATGTATCTATTTAAAGTTACGAGGAGTGTGTAACCACGATTGCACGAAAATGGGGAGAACTGTATGCATGAAATTTGATACAAAGGTTTTTCATGACACCTTGCAAAATGTCTCGGAATTCCTGTTTTGAAAATCAAATTAGCCCTTTTAAAAAATGTTTAAATAATTTTATTATGGTTTTTTATACATCCTCTATCAGTATCCAACAGGTTACAACACAACCCAGATCATTGTGTCATCTAAAATAATAGAAAACTTTTCCTTTCAGATACAGCATTTTTGTAAATTTATAAAATCATTCCCATGCAGTGGTATAATGTAGAGAGGTGGTTCTATATGGGGAGCAATTTAATGACTTGCACCATACTGCAAAAATTTATTGCTCAGTCCTGTATAAAAACACATTAAAAATTTTTATTAGAAAAAAAAGCCACTTTTTGGTTTCCCTACCTAAAAATCATTTGACTGTTTACCATCATCAGTTGCACTTGTTTGTTTATATAAACAAACTAGAACAAACTAGTCATGTAACTTGATCAAAAACTAAGACAAACTAGAAAATCTTAGAGACATGTCAACATCAGAGGCTATCAGAATCCATTATATTGAAACTCTTTGTTTAATAAAGTCTATTAGTATATAAAAGTGATTACTGGACCAGAGAATCTGACTTAGTGCATTGATCATTGATGAGACAAAAAAGGAGTAAAAATATGGCATAAATGTATAAGTAAAATGCCAATACTGTTAGGGACACAAAACTATGTGTACTGTAGTAAGAAGTACCTATAAATAATTACTTTAATCATATTTCTACTAATATGAGACATAATGTATGGAAATTCTAGTACAGCCTTATGTTGGGCTTTGAATCCTCTTTATCATTCTGGCTCAGTGAAATAATAATGAAAACACCATTTTGAATTCTGTTTGACTTTAAGTTAAGTTTAAAAAATTCCAAAAAGGTTTCCATTCCCTAGGAATTTTTTTTCTTCTTTTTTTAATTTTGATATGTGATGTTGAATCAAAACCCTGCTTAATATGGTCACTGTTTCTTGACATTTGATGTGTATTAACAAGAGGAAGGCATAAAAACATTTAATATTAGCTCTTCATCAGGAAAAAAGTGATATCATTGTGGTATGATGCTCATTTTAATTTTTAATTTCAGTTTTGGTTCAGGGCACTAAAGTATGTTTTTCTCCCTCTCCTAACATCTGACAAGGGCTAATAAAACCAGCATTCAGTCTGCCAATTCTGCTCTTTGGCACTGAAGTTTGTGGGCTCAAATTCCACTGCTAGCATTGATTTTCATGAAGTTCATAAAGGACTATAACAGTAGTTCTCTCATTAGCCTACATATAGCTAAAAGTGCATTGTTAAGCTCCAAACCAAATCAAACTGCAACAATAGGATGGCTGAATAGGTAGGATGCTGCCATAGGTTTGATCCTGCTGCTAAAAGGGATGATTGTGTTCGAGGGGTAACCAGAATTCCAAATTTTTTCATTTTACCTTCCAGGTTTCAAAATAATCTTTCCTTCCCGGTTTTTCTACCATGGCAGATTAAATTCAAAGAAGCGAAAATATAAGTTAAAAAAATAAATTTAAAAATTCTTTTATTACTGCCTGTATTTTATGTTTTGGCTGCAAAAAGAGAAAATTCACTGAATTTATTGAACTAAGAGCTTTGGAACATCCCTGGGTAGACCTAATCAGTGTTCCCAGGGTAATAGTTTAATATAGCGCTTATTATACCCAGAAACAGGTTTATCATAAATAACATGTATTTGATATTTAAGATTTAAAAATTAGAATCTAAGAAGGCTAATTTGTTCAACACGAAAGAGTGAAATTCATCAAAAGAAGTATGGGACCAATGATGGCTGAATGGTAGGGTGCTGTCATTTGGTACTGGATTTCACAGGCTTGAATCCTGCTGGCATGGATGTTCATAGCCATTTAGAAGCTGCTTTAAGCAGTAAATCTCAGTTTCATTAGCCCTTGTTTAGCAAAATAGTAGACTGTAGTTCTCCAAACCAAAAGAAGTTTTGTAAGTTTGTCATTTTAATTGCTAAAGCAGAAACCTCATTGCTTGAAATTTACTACCAATGAATTAAATCTATTATTGGTAACAAACAGATAATTATTTGTTATATGTAATTAACTTTTTTTAGTTCAGGGTTTTTTTTTATTTAGAGATATAATCATCCCTGGTGTTATTTTATTAAATAAGCAATTTATTAGAGCATTTCTATTTATTTCTATTCACTGCCTTATACATTTCCTAAATATTTTATAGGCCATATGTGAGCCCATTCATCTATTAATTGAATCGTTTTTCTTAGATTTGTCATTTTAATTGTTAAAGCAGAAATTTCATTGCTTGAAATTTCTAATAATACATTAAATCTATTATTGGTAACAAACAGTTAATTGTTTATTATATGTAATTAACTTTTTTTAGTTCAGGGTATTTGATTAAGAGTGATATAAATTTCAGAGTTTTTTACTTAGAGGCACAATCACCCCTGTACTAGCATGGTTGTACATAACCATTCAGAAACAGCTTTAATTAGTGAATTACAATGTTTTTAGCTGTTGTGTAGACCTGGTAAAGAACTGTAGATCTGGTGCTCCAAAACCAAACCAAATAAGCTAAGTTAAAAGTGGATTTGAACCTACTGGCTCAGATACCAAAAGAAAGCACACCCTATCAACCATTGTCCAAAAATTTTACTATTAAAAAATAATTGTTTTAAAAAGTTGTCCTCTTAAAAATTGTGATTTTTTAAATATTGATTAAATTCAAATCTAATGAAAGTCATTTTTAAGTTTATCAATTAAATTCTGTGGTCACAAAAAAGTTTGATTCCAGAAGTGCCTTTTAAAGTTTTACTATCTGATATTGCTTCTAAATTATTACAGTATTTGTATTTTTTTTATTTATTCTTTAATTAGTCTTTTTTTAATTGAACTTCTGATTTGAATCTTTTACATTTATCCTATTTAGGTACTTGTTTTTGCATTATGTAAACCAAAATGATATTTTTTAATATTTCCCTTTTTCCCCCTTTTCTTGATTTTCTCTATTTTTTCCATGTTTTCTCAAATATTTAACTTATGTGTCTGAACTTTATGGTGATGTATAATCCTAGACCATAATGTAACTGTCACTTACACACCCATAGTTAGTCTATTGTAGAACTTCCTTTAAAGTGATTATAGCTATTGGTATTAACGTAAGTTAGTACTTTCCTCATTCAGAAAGCATATACTTTCTATTTTGGAGTTCTAGAACATGAAACACTTCACTTAGTTCAGAAGTTCCTCTGTATGA
This sequence comes from Pardosa pseudoannulata, assembly GCA_032207245.1. Lineage (NCBI taxonomy): Eukaryota > Metazoa > Arthropoda > Arachnida > Araneae > Lycosidae > Pardosa > Pardosa pseudoannulata. The sequence continues at coordinate 114,318,320 of CM063502.1, read as the reverse complement.
TGTTTCAGTGACCATGGCTTTCCTCTGTTCCGGAAAAATTAACACAAGCATTCAATTGAATGTTACCACACAGTTACATTAGACTTTTTTGACTTGTCTGTTGTGTTATTTTATGAGTTGACTTTTTTTAATTGCCAAATGGAAAATTTGTCAATTTTTTTTATTAATCTTTCTAGATAGGTTAAGCTATAGTTAACCACTAAACTTAATACAAGCATAGCTACATTATTCCATAAACAAAAGTGGGGTTACATTTATTTAATACTATTATTTCAAAAATTATTTTGGCATAAAAATGATGTTCTATCTGCTGTTGTTTTCTTAGGTGAATCAACTATAAAGGTTTCTATTTTTCATATAAAATCCTTGAAATCTGGGTTAATGCTATCTTTGTTACAAAAATATGAAAATTTTGAGTAATTTTTATATATACAGTTGTAATACACTGTATATTTATGCATAGCTGCCATCTGATATGAGTTTTCTGTATAATGTACATATAATTATATTGATAACTTAAAAACATTCAGAATTTCGTTAAAAATATGTGCAAAGGAAAAAAAAATCCTTATGCTAAGATATTGGAATGATGAAGGAAAAAAAAATCCTTATGCTAAGATATTGGAATGATGAATTGATGCTGCTCTTTTTGCTGGTCAAAGTGAAAAAAGTTTTCAATTTTTGGATTTTTTAAAATGTTAATTGTACAGATTTTTCATATCATCAAGTTAAAGAAATAAGCTTTATATGTGTGTAAACCATATATTTCTGAATGTAAGCCAAGGGTATGATTTTCAATTAAAAATTTACTCAATGTTCAAAACTCGTATATATGCTGAAGTAAAATAAGACTTTCCTAGAACATTCAAATATGTTGCCAAGAAGCAAAAAATATTGCCAAGCAGGTAAAGAAGAGGAAATATTTTCCAATTAAGTTGCTTTAAATTAAAACACTGGACGAACGCTTCTGAAATCAACCAATTTAAATACTGCTGAGGTAGAGGATCAGTCGCACCTCGAGATAAATACAAGAATATATCTAAGCATATTTCAAAAGTGGTGAGGATAAATAATTTATATTTTAAATGTTAATTAACTTCTTAGTTAATTTAATTTACACTAACTTATCTGCCACAGAACATTGTTTGATAATTGGCACTAGACCGTGTGACCAATGGTAATTTTCCTTAGACACTAATAACAAGTTTCAATTCTGGCAATCCTATATAAAGATAACTTTTTCTTAAATTTAAGCAGTATAAACTTAACAAAAAGGAAAGACGATGCTATGTTTGGCAATTCATTGATTGCTTCTGGGATACGTAGAATTGTGTCTATTAGAAGATTAGCCGATCTGCTAGCATTATAGTACTGTTGTTTTGGAGTGATTATAACACAGATAAGAGTCATTTAAAATTTATTTTTCAATTTTTATGTTTTAGCATTTCAAAATTTTTAAAAGCTTTATTTACTTTTTGACATTATATATTTTCTTTTTTGTTCTTTATTTTTTTTTAAAAAACGTTTTGTTAATTTTTGCCAAAGGCAAAAAGCGTTGCAAATAAATACATGTATTACATCTGTTCCATGGATCTGTATATAAGCTCACCCTCCCCACTTTAGGTCTTTTAAAAGCCCCAAAAATTCTCAGCTTATACAGGGAAACATACAGTATATATTTATTTGCAATATTTCACCACATGAAAAAAAAAATTACAGATTTCAACAAACATATGTGATCTGAAACAATTTTTTAGAGTTAGTTTAGTTAGCTAAAAAAAATAAGGTCTGTTTTTTTTTTTTTCCCTGAATGATTTCCCAGAATCACATTCTAGCAGTTTTGCTGCCCTAGAAAAGATGTAAAATGCGAGACTTCTTTGCAAAACAGTGGATAAATGGAAAAAAGATATTTATTTTAAACATCTCAAAAATTTCACCATACTAATTATTACAAATTGCCTAAATCAAATACTCAGTTTTGTAAACATTTCTTACCTTCAGTGTAGTACTAGGATATATATATATATATATATATATATATATATATATATATATATATATATAGTACTACTTTTTCTTTGATAATAGTTTAGCAAAGTTCCTCAGAACCAATATATCTATGCTTCATTTTAGGCGTTTTGCACAAATTGCTATGAAGTACTATCTTTTTTAAAAAAATTATATACATCTTTTTTTCACATTTTACTTTTGTTGGTGTCATTGCCATGAAATCTAATGAAAAGATAATCAAATTATGTTTCTGACCTCCAAAATCTAACAAATTAATATTTGTAAAATATTTTTATGCCACAAGTTTTGTCCTAATAGAGAAAATATTGTACAAATATAAGACAAAATACTGTCCCAGACCCTCTGCGCCGAACGATGGCCGAATGGTTAGGGTGCTGGCCTTCAGAACCGGAGTTCGTGGGTTCGAATCCCACTATGGCTTGGATGTTCGTAGCCGTTCGGAATCGGCTTTAAGCAGTAGGTCCCGGTCTCATTAGCCCTCGTGTTGCAAAAAAGTAGACCGTTGCACTCCCAAACCTAACCAAACCTAACTAACCCAGACCCTCTGCTAGGCTCTAGAGCGACCTCTGTCACTGTGTTACATAAATATAGAAGTATTGGAGGAATTTAAGGGTTAAATTTTGAGGTTTACTATAACTAAACTAATCTGAAAAGGTTAATAAAAAGGAAAAAATGGTAAGCATTGGGAAATAAATAGAATCTCTTGGTTTATTAGTAAAACATCTGATCAAGGTGAATTGTCTGATGTAGAAGCATAAAAAAAATTTGGTTATTCAATGGAAAAGAGAAGTCTACACAGGAAATGAACAATGATTTCAATAGTTCTAAAACTGATATTTAGATACTTTAAGTAAAAAAGAATATTATGGAATGCAAAATCGAGGTCAGGCTGCAAAGAATGTGCTACAAGTTTTTTTCTTTTTTAAAAAAGCAGGTGATTACAGGTAAGTTTTCCAACCTGTGACCAAAAAATAAAAATCAACATGTAAAATAGCACAACAGACAAGTCTACTTATATTTTATGTAGCTGTGTGGTAAGTTTGAAATTGATTGTGTAGGTCAGTTTTTGAAATTAATTGAAAAACCACAAATACTGGAATGTCACAAAAATAGAGCATCAGAATTAAGTGAAGAATTTCATGTCCTGGAATTCTAAAGGAAAAAAAAATATTATTTAAAAAAAATATATTAACTTTGTTGATCCTGATGGTTATAATCAAATATCTTATAAGTTCAAAAGTAAGCAAACTGTGAGACTGGGAGAGACTGTTCTGTAATGGCATAAGGCATCTTATATGTCACCAGGTAGTTAGACAAACTTTTTAGCTTTTAGAAGTTGACTAGTAATTTTCTTGCCAAGTGGGGAAATTTGCTTCATCTTATCAGGTTTTTCTTCTAATAACACATTTTTCTTCTAGCCTGATCCATTTTAAATTTCATAGTATTCCTTTTTTAAGTATTGTAAATGTTTACTTCAATTATTGAGAACTTTTTTTTTATTTAACAGGTAGATTTCTCTTTTCTGTTGTAAACTTTTTGTATTTCTACTTCAGACAATTTACTTCAATGAGATATTTTTCTAGTAAACCTAAAGATTCTAGTCATTTCTTAATATTCTACAAATATTTTCTTTTTATTAGCCTTTTAAGATAAAGTTACAGTTAGCCTCAAAACTTAATCCATAAACTGGTGCCTTAGTGGGGGAAAAAAAAAGGTGTTACATTATAGAAAAATATGATTCTAAAAATTCATTAAGTACAAAGATACTTGACTTATTTTTCTTTTCCTTAAGAAATTATTTTATTTCACATATATTTCTTGCAATTTGCATCAATACTCAGTTTGTTGTAAAAGTGTTGAAATTTTGAGTGGCTTTATAATTTTGTAACTCACTGTAAATATATACACGTGCGTGCATGTGTGTGTGTGTGTGCGTGCGTGCGTGCGTCCGTCCGTCCGTCCAATGAAACCTCAATATAGTTCCACCATCCATCTAAGTTTTATTACAATTTCCTTTTCATTTAATTAATTTTTAAAAGAAAAGTTAAAATAATAATTCAAATACTTTTCAAGATCATTGTATACAACTAGGAATCTAGTAAATTTTTTATCTGTAGAGCTTAAAATTTTCTTAGTTACACTTTTACTTACATTGGTATATGTATCATGTCTTGAAATATTGTAATGGATTGATTACCTTTGCTCTTGGATTTTGTTATTTTAAGAGAAAGCTGATAATCAGTCGATAGTTTATATATATATATATATATATATATATATATATATATATTCTTGTGATGGAGATTTGATATGTGATTCTTACTTCATTGATAGTGTTGCATTCATACAAAAAGGAAGTAGGGAAACTAAAACAGCTAGCAATGAACATTGCTACAAATCAATTATTAATGGTAACAAATGTCTATTAAAATTAAAGTCTTTTGTAGCTAATTCTTGGAACTGAAAATGCCTTTATAGATTATTAAATATAACACAACTTAATTTGAAAATACTCTAGGGCATAAATAGTGTGCACTTTAGAGACAGCTATGATTTTATTGGGAATAAAGCAAAATATAGTTGAATGAAATATAAAGTCCAGATTTGTTGAGTTCAATTTAATGCCAGGATTATGTGCAATTTATAGAAACAGTTCTAGGTTACTGGATCCATAAAAAAAAAAAAAGGCCTGGGCAAGGTCATCCAAAAGCTATGATGGTCAGAGAAAATCAACATTTGTCCATTATAGCAATGCATAACTGGAGTGCTATAGAACTCTATCATGACATCTGTGCTGCGGCAGAAATTCGAGTTTCAAGAGGAACTGTTTTCAGAAGAGAGGGTTATTTGTAGGACCTGCTATTTACATCCTGCTCACTTCTATCAACAGGAAAATCTATTTATCATGGTACAAAGAGCATAGAGATTGGAGTATGGATCATTGGGCAACTGCTCCCACTAGTAGGTCCCAGTTCAGTCCAACCTCTAATTTTTGCTGTAGATACATATAGAGAGGGCCAGAGACTCGCTACCTGCCCTCCAATGTCTGCAAAATTGGCTATTATGGGGCCAAAGGTTTTATGGTCATGGCAGGCATCATGTTAGATGGCTACATACCCCTTCATGTCTTTAAAAGAGGCACTATGACTGCTGTAAGATATACAGATAAGATCTTGGAACTCTGTTTGCCTTTTCCTGGATGCAGTGATCCCCAAATTTATTTTAATGGATGATAACCAGAAGATAACTGAAGTCACATAGAACTCTTCTGGTTGATGAATTTCTAGAATGTGTTGATACTTACTGATGGATTTGCCCAGAAGATCTCTAGACCTAACTATATAGAGCAGGGGTGTCCAACCTGCGGCCCACGGGCCGCATGCGGCCCAGACAGCTATGAAATGCGGCCCAACTAAGAAATATTCAAAATGATGTATGAATAAATGTAAGATACAAGAATAAATAATTTCATACATGTTTTCAAAAAATAGTAACTTGCATTTGAATTTCACGCCAGCTGTGTTCGCAATCAGCAGTTTAGTTCATGCAGTAGTCAAATTAGGCGCCAGGGCCGTCCTACTCTATTTGGGCCAGAAGGCTCAAGGCAAAGTTCGCTAGTGCCACTGCAGAGCACAGCACCGTCGCTTTTTTAGGGCAATTATCAGTTAGGTTTAGTGACTTGAATGATCAGTGTTTCTCAGTTCCTCCGTTGATTTCCACCGTTGGTAATTACGACTGCTTGCATGTGCGCCACTATTTTTCTAATTTCTTTATAAATAAAAGTGAAAAGTTGATTGCTATTTGTAATAGGACTTTGTTATTAGCAAGAAAAAGTATGTAATTATTATTTGATTATTATTCAATTATTATTAAAAATTTGTAAAATCGCATTGGAAGATGTACATTTATATAAAGATTATTAAACAATTAAAAATTTTTAAATTTCAGTATGGCTTCTACGTCTAAAAAAAAAAAAAAAGACAGAACCTCAAAAAAGAAAGTATGTGGACGAAAATAGTGTTCAAGGAGAAATGGACAGATGATTACTTTTTTGTAGCAAGAAACAACAAAGCACTATGCTTAATTTATCTCGAAAATGTACCCGTTTTCAAGGAATATAATTTGAAGAGACATTATACACAAAAACATGCTAGCAAGTATGATTCATACGAAGGAATGTGCCGCAAAGATAAAGTGAAGGAACTAGAAAAGAAACACTCTTCTCAGCAAATTTTTTTTAAGAAAATTGCATCTCAATCAGAATCGATTGTAAAAGCTAGTTACGTGGTAGCAACTTTAATAGCAAAAAAATCAAAACCATTTAGTGATGGTGAGTTTATCAAACTATGTATGGAAAACGTGGCAGATATAGTTTGTCCGGATAAGAAAGCGGATATTTCTAAAATTAGTTTATCTCATCAGACTATAGCTCGGTGGATTGAAGAACTTGGAAAATCCATCGAAAGCAAGTTAAAGGATAAAGTTCCTAGTTTCAAATATTATTCGTTAGCGGTGGAAGAAAGTAATGATGCTACTGACACCGCTTAATTTGCTATTTTTCTTAGAGGTATTGACGACGAATATAATGTGACTGAAGAAATGGCTGCGTTAGTATCTTTAACCCTTTCGCGCCTACTGTCACATATACGTGCCAGCAAAAAACGCAATCACTTCCCGGCCGACACACTGGCGTGCCAGTGCGTTTTCTCGTTCACCCCCGACTGTCACATATATGTGCCAGCGTTGTGGAACATTTTAAAAACTATAAACTTTGACACAAGATGGCATTGTATGTCCATATGGATTTAGATACATGTAGATTTGACCTTGTACTCAATAGGAGAGTAGTAGGATACACATGCAAGTGGTTTTTGATTATATAAACATGAGGGTAAAGGAATGTTTCCGGTTGACATGTTTTATGACGGCTCTTTAAATTCCCACCTGGTGTTTGTTTATGTAAACAGGGGAGTTTTATTTTTGTTCAAGCTTTGTGTATTTCGGTTTGCAGTCCAGTTTTTAGTACAGAATTAAATCAGACAGACATGATTTTTTTTCTTTTTTTTATTGTTAGATTTTCGAAGTGTCGAAAGTGCTTAACTAAGCTTAAAATAGCTGAAATGACGCGAAATATTTCAGATTTTGATTCTGAAACAGATTGGAATATTAGTAATAATGACACTATAATATATTCTGATTGTTCTTTATGTTCATAATGGATCTAGTGATTTTAATGATGAGGAGCACATTTCTGACAAAGAAATTGACGATGTTTCGTTTTTTCACATTGCGGAAAAATCATCCAAAACGGCAAAAGAGTTACTACGAGTGCAAGGACTGTCACGTAGGATTGTTTGTAGATCCCAGTTTTTAAAATTTTTCATACAAAACAAAGTTTAAATTGCATAGTATTCAGTTTTGCAATGTTAAAAGTAATTAAATACTAAGTAAAAAATGAAAAAAAAGTAAAGTGTAAAATATATATTTAAGTAAGAAATAGCTTAAATAAATAATCTATAAACATATAATATAAATCACATTTCGTTTAAATACTTTACGCAGCATTATTAAATAACGCATTGCTACTTCGTTAGTTTCATGAATTAGGCTTAATAGCAAAAAACACTCCGGCCCAGGATACTCGCTTGCGAAAGTGACTGCCGGCCTTAGAGATAAGCGAGCGTTTGCGCTTCCCGTCGCGAAAGAGTTAAAAGTGTTAGCATAACAGCCAGTTTTTATGGTAATTGACGTTTCTACCTAATTTAAAAAAAAAAAAATTCTTTTCAATATTTCAATCCAGAGCGGATTTTAAACTTCCCGCCATTATTATTTTTATCTTCGACGTGCAATCCGAAGAAGGAAGTGCCGTATGCAAATACTTGCTCTGTAGTCACGATTCGTCCAGCGAGCGGCA
>CM063502.1:114243229-114310275 GCA_032207245.1 Pardosa pseudoannulata | reverse complement strand
TCTTCCTATTTAGTAAACGTAAATTTAGTGTAGTTATGTGCCTCACACGGGAAAAAATCGTCTGGAAATTAATGTTTGTTGTGACTTTATCATATTAGATAGCTTTATAGGGTAAGTGAGCCATGGACTTGTTAACCCATGTCCTGAAAATTAAATCCGTGCCATTTTGTCATGCCGGGTAAACTTTTATCACGATTGCCCTCGAACAATTTGCAAAATAAGCCGTTTCGGAATTGCTTCCACCACCCTTGCCCAAAAGCCAATAATCATGTCCTTTTGAAAAAATCTATCAGTTTCTACATGGCTGCAATAGTTGAAATGTTTTCCAAATGCCTACAACACACTTTACATATCTACGAAATTTACTGATGGCATATGCCTTCTGCGATTGATTATTTAACGTTGACGTCAAAAGTAGGCAGTGGTCACATTTATATAATTGGATTGTGTATTATGGTTAGTCTACTACCGATATCTCGACTTCGTTTTTCCTAATAAGTAAAATTTTCTAACATCGTAGATCACACATACCAATTAAGTGTATTATCACCCTGTCCCGACCTGAAACATTCGGCAAAACTTCCTAGGCTAAGAGAACTATGAGATGTAGACATAATTGCAACAATAGCAGCTCAAGAAGAAACTGATGAGAAAGAGAACATTTCAAATTTTATGGGTAATGTGCAATCTAATGTTAGTTATGCAATATTGTAATTCATCGTCGAACTGAAGGCCGGAAAAATGTATCTAAAGATATTATTAATGTTTTGTACAAAAATCAATGATTTTATTCCTAACCTAAAATGAAGAAAAGTATAAAAAATATTTACTACATCAGTACTAATTGAAATATAGTAAAAAATATAGAGTGTTTTGTACTTCAGTTTAATTGAAATGCGATTAAAAATAATTTATTGTATCATTTCTATTTTAATTTTTAATTATCAATTATGAGAGTATCAATATTTATATAAACTTACTTTTTGTTATGCTTTTATGGCATATTCTGTTATAATGGTCCAGAATTGGCCTTAATTTTTACAGCTGCATCCGTAGATAAACTGATATCCTATACTCACTCGTATCACGAATTCCTCGTAGTGATTAATGATTCCGTAAAGTAAACACTGTAAGGAGTGTTTACTGTATGAATAATTCTTAGAAATACAAGAAATTACAAACATAAACCAGAGTACCACAAGAGCGAATTCAGCTTTCGTTTAGTAGCTAAATTGCTATAATTCTAAATTCTAAATACCAGAGAAGAAAAACTATCACTTGAATTAAAATGATCTCCGAAGAAATACGCCTCACTAAAAAAATGGCATAACCACTTGCCGGACTAATCGTAGTAAGAGGAATGAAGTTGCTAGAATGGGTAAGTTATCAAAATAATTATCGCCCAAAAAAACTGCCAACAATGACAACCGAGGAAGAGGCGCATTTCTAGGTACACTATCGCCTGATCATATTGTATTGTATCGTTATCTTATCGGATTCGATTTCATGCAGAAAGTGTCTTCGATTCTAAAGTTGGTTTTGTATTTTGAATACGATTCTGATATGACTTTCTCAATGGTTTGATTTTCAGACGTCAAGATATGTCAGTGAAGAGTGCTAATAATCTTTTAATCAAGGGGTTGAAGATTATTTTTCGTTCCTTGTGGTTTCTCCATGCTTGTATAAAGAGATTTCATGCAACGTCACGAACCACTTAAAGGCCCTTTACATTCATTTCCATGTTTACGATAGCCAATAGGCAACCAAAATGTTGCCCTCCCGTTTGAAATGAAAGCTAGATTTGTCAAGAGTTGAGATGTGTTCTTCTGCGTCAAACTGCCTGATTGTTAGAAACTGGCTGTTCTTCACAGCAAGCTTCTTTCTAATCTTCTTGTTGCAATTTAATTTTTCTTCAGTGTGTTGTGGGGAGGGTTTCCACTTTCAGCCTCTGAAGTTACTTGCTTTTACAATCTTTCACGTGTGTTTTGTTGTGTTGATGACTAGTTTTATTTTTTTGTTGTTATAAATTTTAATGCTAGTAATAATTACAATATAAATGGTTATCCACCTACCCATGGAGCAAAGTATTTGGCTCAAGCTAATAAGGAATTTACTATCATTATTAATAGAATAAGTGGTAAGATCACCACTAGCAAACCTGAAGAATTTGGGAACAAAATCAGTTCTAAAGTCGTGATCAAATTAAATTTATGAAATCAAACCTTAATTGTAAAATCATTGACATTATAAATACGCCTATGTCTTGGAAACAACATAAATTCTGAGAGTGAAGGTGAGTGTTACTCTCCAAACCGAAGGAGTAACATCAAGATTTATCTTACACAATATACTGGATAACTTATAACTCATATATATTGAGATTGAAAGCGCAAATCCTCTTCAAATAAAGTAAATGAGGGCCTGTAGAAACCTCGCTCAATGATACCGTTTTGGTGACCCTCTTAACAAGTTACCTTTGAAATATGTTCAGTTCTGATGAAAAAAGAGTAGATAGAGCTAGACAGTGTTCTCAATGTTTAAATTTTATTCATTCCTATATGTTCTTCAAATATAAGCGCAGATACCATATATGCAACCATGAACATAATAAATGCAAAACTGGTTGTATTAAGTGTAAGAACTGTGGTAATAGACCTTATATGAGTGATAGGAGACGTAGCAATTTGTTTCTTTCAAACCAACTTTTACCTTTTAAAATTAACAGTCATTTTATGTTCACATATATTGTCGTCGATTTTTCTCTAAGATTAGGCAATTCTTTGATAAGGTGATTTAAAAACGACGAAATGCTTTGGTTCCCTTAGAAAAGAGCTAAATGATATGATAGATGATTAACTGAATGAAATAAAGATGACAATGAAAATTTTGAATTAATATAACGATGATGAAAGATGTTGTCACAGAAAATGTTCTCTCTTTTACTCATCTGGTCATTGTGGGAAAATGCATGATTTTAATTAATCTGTATATACAGACTGCTTATGATTGCGCTACGTGGATTTATAATCTAACTTACAAACTGGTTTCCTGGTGGAATTAATGGTAAAATTGAACTTTGAATTGTTAATTGACTCAATACTAACAAGATTAAAGTGTATTAAAGAATGTTTGTTTCTGGAGGGACAGATGATACTCAGGGTTCCCCGTCGGTTGTGTGAAGGACCATTTTCTGTTTATTATTTATTTGAGTATTCAGGGGATGATAGTAGGATCCACGAAAATGCTTCATTTGACTGACGATATTGTGATTCAAGGAAGTAATTAGAAAACTGCTGGATACTATCTTCAAAACACTATTCAAACTGTGGTAAACTGAGCTTTCTATTAGAAACTTCATGTTACTTCGGATATGTATGTTGAATAAATTAATCAATTTAATCATAATTAGTACTGAATCTAAATCAGACAAAATTAACCGGCGTTATCTTCTACCCTAACCTCAAATGCACTATGTATATACAGCATCTCCTCAATAAGGATTTTAAAAAGAGTATTTTTTTTAAATTAAAAACGTTGTTAGCACCATCAGGTGAAGCATACACATGATACACATCATAAGTAGTCTGACCTTTAGTCTCATAGAAAACACTAGCATCATTGTAAGGACATTTCCTAAGCAGATTTAGCTGCTCTTGAGGTCACTTATAATGTTGTCCTTGTCACACGTTTGAGTGTCCCTACTAAATGAAGTCTCATTTCTATTCCTAATGAGGAACTTAATTAGCAGTCTATGAAGATTCACACATGACAGTAGTAATAGGAGTTAATAATAGGAGTTCTCTGTCCTTGTCAAACTTGTTTATATTGCTGATAAAACAAAATCCAATGTAAAGCTAATTCAGTCTTCTCGTGGAGAAATCTTACGGATACCTTTCAGATAAATACCAATCAAATCATGGAAAAGACGGATTAGCTACTCCCTTAAATAGCCTCATCATTTCTCAGCCTTCTTTTTACAGTGCATAGATCTACCTAAGAATATTGTTGTCAAAATATAGGAAGATTATATTTAAGACCATTTTAATTCTTAAAATATCATTTGAACTGCTACCAGCAAAAATGCTTCCAAAATCAGCAATTCTGCTACCAGTATCAATCAAAATCCAAGTATTGTTAAACGTATTTCTTACTACAATTCTGTATTTACTGCTGAGGCACTTAAAATTTCTTTCGGAAAAAAATATGTTATCTTTACTGATGATCTGTATTAGACGCTATAAGTGACACGCCCATCTTAGTCTGTGAAAAGATGTGATGCTACCTATAGGGCATTGCTCCTAAATATTGGACAATCGGAAACATCGTTAATTTTGTTCTTGTAATAGTTTGCTTGACATCCGAAGTCCGGATATGTGTGAAGCATGGCGATTGTGAACGGACAGCCTAAAAATTTAATGGGAGCATGTGGTCTCGTGTCAGCCAGGTTCCAAGGGCTCTAAGTATCCAAAAGACGAAGGTCAAAGGAGAGAGGAAAGGTGACATCCCCTGTGACCGAGGCTTCCTACTCGGTAGAGGAGAGAGCAGTAGATAGTTGTAGAACTTGGGTCTTAGACTGGAAAGTCATTTTCTCTTTTTTACGCATCCTACGATGAATGGGAAAAAACCATTTTGGGTACTTTGTTCTTTTTTTCCGACAAGACTTGCTTCGATTATATATAATGTCAGCAGGACATTATATATAATCGAAGCAAGATATTTTCCGTGCAAATAAATCTATATAAAGTTTTAAGATGACTCATATATCTTCGTCACGGACTCTTTACATATTACAGAAAACACACACTGTGTCACGCAGTGCCGACTATGGTGTGGCAAAAGTTAAAGTTTTAACACCTCAACCGCTAGGTGTTAACAGACGCACTACAATATATAAACGAACTTCCTATGGAATTTCACCATTTTAATATAACCATTACTACACTGCTGCGGGTTTGAAAATCCTTTAGATGTTATGGCATAGATCTTAACAAAAAAGCAAATTTTCTGCCAAAATAAGGGGGGGGGAGTAGCGTTCAGGAGACCTAATTACCCTGATCCTGATCACGTAAGTAAAAAATCGAAGGTGATATGTCTATGGATGCAGATTATGAGCGGTTAAATAGTGAATATAATAGTAGGTTTGATATTGTGGTGAAAATACACTTTTCTAGGGATCGAGTTACTCCGCAGATTAGCTATGCATCTCCCACTGGCCATGCTTACTTTCACGTCATTCGTAGAACACTATAGATTCAAACGCGGATATACTCGGTCGACAAAAGTTGCATAGCATACATATTCCTCGGAATACTTTCCAGTATACTCTGTTTTGATATATGTTAGTTATATGTTTACAATATATATTTTCTTAAAAATCATTTAGGTGGTATTCATTCTTTACGTCATCAATTGTTATTAAAACTGTGTAATTTGTGTTTATAATAAGAATAATGCATTACCGGGCCATTACAAAACTATAGATAGAGCTCTAGGATCAAGAATATAAGAAATAGATTACGGATCGTAAGTAAAATGTAGTGCGAGGTAATGTAGAACTGAAAATATTGTTTGAACCTACATCCTATAAGAGGAAATTTAACAATTTTCTTCTGTGTGAATCTGTTCTGAGTTAGGCCATGTGCTGACTTCTTATAAAGCCTGTCGCTTAAGATATGATTTTTTTTCCACGAAAATGGTATTTATTCTAACGTATTTTATGAATAGATTGTTCAGACTGCTCTTTTTTCAAAGCGAAATTTTCTAGCTATGTTTCGGTTTATCTCTCTCTGTGTTTGGGTTTGTTTGGGCCTTTATCTGTTGTTTTCTGTTGTTCGCGTGCTCTGCTTCCCTTTTCTTTTTGTCGGTCTTGTTTGCATTTTTTTCTCTGTAATTGTCTTCTGTGTTGAAAATAGTTGGTTCCTCTTTATACTTGTTGTTAATGTTTCGCTTTTTGTGATTTCCGAGACGAAGACGGTTACTATTGGCTGTAGTAAATGTGTCATCAGAACTCAATCAATTAATCATTCATTTAATGTCAGTAATTTGATATGATAAGTAGGAGAGAGAAACGGAAAATGGGGAAACTAAAGTGATTGGATAGTACTACTATCACTTCTATACTACTTTGTACTTTATTTGTATTAGAGATAATGCCTACCCTGGGATGTCAGCGCGTTGCCCTCAATTCCTGTTAAATCAATCAAATCAAAACAAATCAAGCACACATTTTGCTGTGGTTGTATGAATTTCTTATACACACGACCAACCGAACACTCATCAACGGTAAGTTCTTTGCTTTTGTTTTCCTGATGTAATTCAGTTATTTCGTATATCTTTGCAAATGTGTCAGCAGGTTAAAATATTGCGTTTGATTTCACTTTGTGGTACAAAAGATATTAGGATATTCATTTGCGTGTGTAAAGTTTTTTTTTAATGTTATGGTGAATATTAAGCTGTTGATTGGTAGATGCTCGTATAATTATATTTAATATATTATTTTAAGGTACTGTTTCATATTTGTTTTTAATTCTTTAGGTTAGATGAATAGAATGTTGAATAATGGATAGCCTTCATAGTAAGTTAGATTGGATTCCTGTTCCAGAACAACCTTATTTAATGAAATATGACTTTCCTGAGGATGGGAATGGATACATTGTACTATTATCCAACTTAGCATCAGTATATGAAGAAAAAATGACAACCACAGACATTGACACAAGATTTCACGTAATTTATTAGTTTTTCTTTATACTATAATTATTAGTATTTTAGAATATTTATAATAATAATCAAGTGTGCTTTATGTCTAAGAATTTCCCAAGTAGATTATTAGAAATAACTGTTTTAGAAATAGAGGAAAAGTAAGTAAAAATCAAAGTCTTAATTCAGTTTGAATTATACCATATTTATTGGGCCATACTGTACTTTATTATAGCTTTTAATAGAAATAAAAATAGATATTAAATTTTGTTGCTATATTCATTGAAAATTTCATATGACTGTTTGAAAACTTTCTTGGAACTTCCTGATAAATTTTTTGTTGTAACCCACAGTTTGTAAAAAGATTATTTTTTTGTTTTGCAACTTTATTTGTATTTAAAAACTTAATCCCTTCTGTTGAATTAAATAATTTTTGCTGACCTGAATGCATTTTAAGCATTAAAAAATTCTGTAAAAAATGACCTTAAATTCTCTTCTTAAATCATCCATGTTAGAAACCATTTTGTAGCATTTTATTACTTTTTATATTTAGAGATTTAAAGTATTACTTCCTTGTATATTATTGTATCCCTGTATATCCCTATCCCCACATATGCATGTTTCGTATTTGTCATATACCTAGGTTTTGAGCTGATAGCCTTTAAAACTGTTAAACTCAAATGTAATTTTCAATACAAAAAAATATGATTATCCTCCAGATGGATTTGATAATCGGTGAAATAGTTTATTTCTTTATTTCAAAATTGTGATTCTTGCCTTAATTCTTTTATCATTCTTAATTATTTCTATTCTATATAATGTTTCATACCATATTAACCATGTTAATTTATAAGTAAGCACTCTGGTAGCACTCTAGATAGAAGCATCTGTGTACAGCAGTCCTCCAAACTCCAACGCATGCACATTGTGAACAGAGGAGAGCTTGTTTTGAAGGGTTGTACTTTACGCTTTCTAGAGATTTCACCAACAGTAATATTGAATTTATATAGTATGCCATCGCCTAGGGCATAACATGCATTTTCATAGCATGCCACCTCATGTTTTCTTTGTGGTTGACTTAATTCGCTAAGTTTATATTTTATTTCATAAGAAATAAGCCCAACCTGTGGATGTAATATTTATGAGAAACTTTTTATTAGGAAAGATCATTTAACTGCTGAATTTATATAGTATGTTGTTGCCCAAGGCATAACACACATTTTTATAACATGCTGCCATATGCTTTCTTTGTGGTTGACTTAATTCGCTAAGTTTATATTTTATTTCATAAGAAATAAACTCATCCTATGGATGAAATATTTATGAAAAAATTTTATTAGAAAAGATTATTTAACTGCTGAATTTATATAGTAATTTGCCACCACATGCTTTTTTTTTGGGGGGGGGGTGACATATTTGCTAAGTTTATATTTTATTTCATGAAAAATAAACCAATCCTATGGGTGCAAAATTTGAGAAAAACTTTTTATTAGGAAAGATTATTTTACAAAACATAAAAGAATGTATAGACAAATTTGAATCAGAGATTAGAAAGTCCATCGGGTGATCAAAATTTTGATTCATTAAACATATAAGGGAGCATATCATAGATGATTATCATACCCAAATTGAAGTTGAAATATTTGAATTTCCCGATTTTGATAGTAAGTTTTATCATTTTGCGGAGAGTAGATGTGAATGAGACAGTTAACAAAAGTATTTTTTACAAATTATTTTCTACTAATACAACATTATAAGTTTCAGGATGACAAACTAAAACATTTTACCATTTTTAAAATATATAAAAATGATAGTAATTATAGAAGTGAAATTTTAAAATAACAATTACAATATTAATAAATATGTCCTATTTCTCCTTTACATGAGGCAGGAATGGGGCATGTTTTCGAAAATCAAAATACTTGCATAATTTTCAAAAGTAATATGAAAAATGTCAAAGGATGTGTGTCATTCCTGTATATAAGCTTTATTGATTACTGATAACATCTATTTTATCTAACTACATTATTTAAACAAAAATATTCAATTGAGTTGATACTAAAGAGTTTGGGAAATATTTTAAAACTTGCTACTCAGGCAGAAGTTGAGCCTAATGCTCTTTGCTAACTTTAAAATTGAACACTAACATGCATTTAGAATGAATGCATAAAACTCTTAAGCATTTTTATCTAGAAAGAAAAAAAATTAAAAGATAAGATAAACCTATTCTCGTTCTATTAAAATATGGGAAAGATAAAATCTTTCAAAGATTAATTAAACTAACGAAAAATGTTAATATATGTGGAATAGCTAAAATAATATAGAGCTTTGTTAAAAGTCATCCAGTTATACTTAATATGATAACCTAAGTAAATAATTATGAGTGGGAAGTGAAATCAACTAAAATATTAGATCATAAACATCATTAGACTGTTGAGCATCCAAAGTGTATCATGCAATGTGAATTGAAGTGCACAATTTGCAAAGGGTGTATTCATATGTTTCAGTGTACATGTGTGAATAATTTAATATCTTACAACATATATAAACATATTCATATATGTATACAGCTAATATTTTGAAACTGTATAATTTCAGTAGTATCCAACAACCAGTTTTCTGTAAAAAAGCAAAAAATTAACATTCTTGAAAATGTTTACAAAAGCTGTGAAATAAGCCCTAAAATTAGTAAAGGACTGAAAAAATAGAAAATACTATACATAATGTGCTAAAATGAAGCTACAAAAGTAAACATGTAAATTTTAAGATTCATGAACATTTTAAAAATGAACTACCTAGCAAGAAAATTAAAACTCCAAACAAACTTCACAATGAGGAAAAGAAATCTAATCCTAATTTAACATTATTAAAGCCCTTAGAGAATGAAAAAAAATATTACTAAAGTTTCACACATTTACATAAAGAAGTACTTTATTTATATTCTATTATTAATCATAGATATTAATAATATTGTGAAAATTCTGTTTTTATTATGTTTAAATTTTATATTGCAACATGAAATTTATATTTTTGTATAAAATAAAATTTCCTAGTTACTTCCTACATTTTGCTTTTTTATTCCCATATATATATATAAACACACATATGTTCATATATATATATATATATATGTGTGTGTGTGTGTGTGTGTATAAATTTATTTTATTCTTCTGAATGGTTTAGGTTGCATTATAAGTGAGATAAAAAATACTAATAGATAAAAAAAAGAAACACAAGTAAGTACACATACTTTATTAAATTATGTGGACAATGCAAAAAAAATTCAATTAGTCAAGGTTATTCAGATATGTTATCTGTAGAGGGATTTTAAATTTCATCTTTTTTTAAATGTTTTTATATGAAATAATTAATCAAAATTTTATTTTTTTAAATAACTATGTTGGTTTGATTCTTTAAATAAGTTATATTTATATAAATAAATGCATTTTTACACAAAATTAAGAGAAATTTTGTAAATGGTGACGTTATAAAATAATGAAATTTATATGTATAACAATGTTTTAATGAGCAACAGCAAATATGCAAGCAGACATTTTCTTCATACCATATACTTATTAAAGAGATAACTATTTAATACCAGTAAATTATATCAGTAAAAAACACATGGGTCATAAATTTTTGTATAAAATTGTTTAATAATGTTTTGTTAAAATAATTTGTTATATTAGCATATAAAGATAAAATTATCCTCTGATCAATAAAATATGCATCAAATTAACTAAAAGTTGGGTTTTTTTTTTTTAACTTAATTTGTCAATTACATGTATCCTAGAAATGTTGTTAGGAAATTCATGGCAAAGGGGGACAGTTTATCAGCTAATGGCAATTTTAATATGAAGTGCACAATTTTTGAAAGTCCTACTCACACTGTTAATTAGAGTAGTAAAAAAATTACATAAATGATATCATATCTCTTACTACATAGACTACAGAGCAGTGGGTGTAGATGTGCATAAATTTACAAATAGCTGTTAGAGCATTTTCTACTGAAAAAAAAAAAAATCATTATGAGGTTAAATTTATTTATCCATAAATTTAACCTCATAAAAGTTAATGATTTTTTTTTGTTATTAACAAAAGTTTAATAACTCTACAATGATAAAACAATGAATATGGAAAACTTTATTAAGGTTTTAAAAAATAAACATTCTTTGGGAAAAAATATTTTAACACTATGTTTAATTCTACAGAGCAGTAAAAGTAAATTTTACTATAAAGTAATTAGTCAATTTATTCTGGTTATATATACATAGTATAAAACAAAGTTTGAACTCTACAATAAAATTTTAAAATTTCTGAATAAAATTGAGAAATCCTAGATTAATCTGTAAATACTTAAAATATGAATGTATACAATTATTTGCACATAATTTGCTAGGGCCTCATCAAATTAACATTTATGTTGTATCTCGTAACACATTTATAAAACTAAATATTAATTGGGCTCTGGTGCATCTATCCAATGCTTTACGGCTGTCAAAAAAGTAAATAGGAAGTCAAAATAATCTCACAGGGATATTTTAAAACTATAATACACATTTATTCACTTTCTAAAAACTAGCAACATGTGCCAAAGCGAACCAAAACTCAGAATACTAAAAGAATAATAATTTACAGCTTTGCCACAAAACTGAATACAAACTGAAAACATTGGAATTTCGATAGTGGCTTCAACATAGTTTGTTATTTCCGCACGAGGGACGTTCACAACATACTCCCCCCTTTTGAGTCGACTCTGGATGACTCAAAACCTCAGCAGCATTAAGAAGGTTCAGTCTATGAGGGTTCCTAATTATTCGTCCAGTTCGGGTAATATGAGGCAAGCGAGTAGAAGACACTGACTTCACAACTTCAGAATTGCCCTCTTTTGGATGTACTGTAGGAACTTTCTTCATAACATGCAAGATGCATTCTGAATTATCGTTAGATAACAATTCAAGAGGGTAGATTCTTTGGATGGGTCTTGTTAAGACACCATTTGGAGTCTTTAGTTTAACTGTTCGCACTTTATTATCTTTGCCGGGTATTAATTGTATAACTCTGGCAAGTGGCCAATTCAAATATTTCTTGCAGTCGTCTCCAATAAACACTATTTCTCCTAGCTTTATGCTAGGATTAACGCCTTTATGACTTTGTCTTTGAATCAGTTGACTGAGGTACTCTTTTCGGAAACGTTTTCTCAACTCTTCTAAGAGTTTCATTCGATATCTTATTCTTTTATGACAGTGTTTAGCATCAATTTGGTCAACATCATATACTCTTGATTCGGATTTTTCAAGTAAAAACGAGGCTAGTGTAAGCGGACGTAAATTGTCGGTGTCTTCAGACATGTACGTTAATGGTCGAGAGTTTATAACACATTCACAGTCACATTAAATTGTGTTCAGCTTTTCGTAAGTCAATACAGCTCGTCCTAGAGTCCGTTTAAGAAGCTCCTTCATCGTGTGCACTAACCTCTCCCACCAGGCGGCTGTAGGAAGATTAAACCTCCAGGAGATTCTATGCAATTCGGCTTCATCCTGAACTCTGGTCCAGTCAATTTCACATAAGCTGTTATATGCACCTTTAAAATTTGTTCCATTGTCCGAGTAGATTATCCTTGGGCGGCCTCTTCTGGCAACAAAACGTCAGAATGCGAGCAGGAAAGCATCAGTGTTCAAGGAGGTCACCAGTTCTAAGTGCACAGCTCGGTAAATCGCACAGGCGAACAAAACTATCCATGTTTTATCTCCCCGTTTGATGTACAGGGATCCAGCCAGGTCAATGCCAATCACCTCAAAAACGGAGGCGTTTTTGACCCTATCAGCAGGCAAAAAAACTGGATCTGACACTAGAGACTTGGTTTTGTACCGTTTACACTTGATACAATTACTTACAATACTTCACACAGTTCTTCTTCCTCCAACAATCCAAAACTTTTCTCGTAAAATGCTCAAAAGGATCTGAGTACCAGCATGACAATTTAACCCATGATAATGCTCAATCAATCGTTTAGTGAAAATACACTTGTTCGGTAACAATATCGGAGATACAAAAGAAGGCTTATCAATACGCTCGGTGATTCGAGTTTTTACTCTTATAACTCCATCTTCATCTTTGAAAGTATTACATATAGGATTACAAGTCTTTGGAAAATATGATGATTGCACGTGCTTAGTTAAAAATTTCTCTGCATTTTCCTTTTCATGCAAAGAAAGCCTTCCAAATTTTCTTTCGCTGGATTTTTTTCTCACGTTACTAACAAAACGCAGAACCCATGCTGTTAGTCTAACGATAGATACAAACCGGGAAAATTTTACCACATACCATGGAAGTGCTTCAGCCTCTAAGTTTAAGTTACTCAAATTCACTTTACGTCTTTCAAGCTCAACTCCTTTCTCGAAAAATATTTTATTACACGGCCAGTCTTCAGCATTCGTACACAACCATTGAGGCCCATTCCACCATTGGGATTTAACCAACTCCTTTGGTGTACATCCTCGGGAAACAAGATCAGCAGAATTCTGGTCTCCTGGAACGTGTCTCCAGTCGTCTGGAGAAGTTAACTTGCGAATCTCTCTGACACGGTTAGACACAAATACGGACCACTCACTCTCCATGCTCCCTAATCCATCAAAGGGCAGTCATGGAATCGATCCAGAACGTTAGATTCATATTAGGTAAATCAAATGCCAATTTGATTGAATGAGCTAATCTCGCTCCTATGCAACAGGTCATAAGCTCCAACTTTGGTATAGACATCTCTTTCATTGGTGCGACTCTTGATTTTGCTCTTACGATTTGAACTTTAACTTCATAGGAGTCATATCAATCTCATGAAAATACAGGCTCCGTATGATTTTTTACTGGCATCAACGAAAATATGCAATTCAGAAGTGCCATTGGCATACAAATGCCTAGGGATTCGTATTTCATTAAAAAAAGTAATTTCTTTTAACCAGTTAGAAAATTCTTTTTGCAAGTTAAAGGGTAAAATACTATCCCATGGTATTTTGCTCTTCCAAGCTTCCTGCAATAACAACTTAGGTAACAAAGTAGCAGGACTTAACACACCAAGAGGGTCAAAAATTCGTTGAACAATAGATAGAACACTTCTTTTAGTTTGATCTCGGTCAAGATCTATTTTCGTCGGCAAATTACATCTTAAGGTATCTTGAACTAGATTCCAAATCATTCCCAAAAGAGAAGTATCTCCAGTAGAATTAAAAAGATAATTACTGTTAATGTTACCTTCCCATCCTCGTAAATGAAAACATGCATTTTTCATTAATTTTTGAGTTTGGGGAACAAAATGAGCTAACTCTTTCAAACTAGATACTCCGGTTACGCAGTTGTTGACATAAAAAGAATTCTTAAGCTTGGGAACTATGTCACAATATTCTTCAGACGCATTTTCAAACAAATGATACAATGATGCCATTAAAAGGAAAAAAGAATCGTAAAAAATTGCTGTGATCCGGGAAATGCTCATCTGCAAAAAGGCTTTTTCTATATCTGCAGAGAGACCAATCTTATATAATCTAAATCTATCGATAATATCCAGAATTAATTCAATTAAGTTCGGCCCTTTAATTAAACAGTCGTTTAAGGAAGGTCCGTTACCGTCTTTGGCAGAAACGTCAAACACCGGTCTGATTTTAGAAGTGTGACTTGCTTCTTTAATCACAGGTCTATGTGGTAAGTAATGCCTACGTAAATCTATTTCCTCATCTGGTACCTTTTCGATAATTTTCAACCTTTCCCATTCCTTAAACACTTCAATATAATCTTTTAAATAGTTTCCTTTTGCCGCACGTTTGCACGTATTTCTATGCCTTTTCATGGCTATTTCTTTATTGTTTGATAGCAGGGTATCATACTTAAAAGGGACTAACAACTCATACCTTCCGTTTGGAAGAATAGTTAAATTATCTTGAAATTGCTTGACAGTATCAGAAAAAATTAACTTCTTTTTAGAATTTTCCCATGGATCTGTTATACCAATAATATCAAGATCCTACAAATAATTAGCATCAATATTCATAGAATGCAATGTAATACTAGAAATATTACAATTACTCTCAATTGTATCTGTTTCATATATAACTTCATATTTATAAGGCATGTTTTCCATTCCCATTAAAGTGAAACCTAATTTTGTTTCCAAAACAACTAAACTAGAACTCAATTTAACAGAATTTCCAGTCATTATTAATCCAGCAACGTTAGCTCCTAAAAGTAAATCAATTTCTTCATCTGGGTGATTCAAATCTGGTATCATTAAGTTGTTTTCCTCTAACTCTTTCAACGTTAAAGCTGTTCTAGCTTTTGGGACTAACCCACAAATTTTATCTTCTAATAAAACATCAACATTAATGAAAAATGTATTTTGAATTTGCATACTTCATGTACACATGGCTCAGATTTTCTCCCCCTCCCCAAATAGGCTATGAACAAGATTTTGTTTTCGTTTTGGTTTTAGCTTAAGTCTACTAATAACTCTGCTGCTTAAATAGGAGAGCTGAGACCCAGTGTCTACAAGAGCTCTAATCTTTAACTCATTTCTTCGGCTCTTAATCTTAACAATTAAAGTCATCAAAAGAACTGGTTCAACACTACAACTATCAGCTAAAATTTTAGTTGCGTCAACTTCGTTTACTTGCGTTTATGCTTGTTTCTCGGTCAGGACACATCAAAATAAAATGATTTCGATTACATTGCATACACTTTATTCGAAATTTGCAAGTTCTAGAAGTGTATCCCACCCGTAAACAAGAAAAACAAGCACCTTTTTTAGACAAAAGTTTCTTTTTATCTTCAATATTTAACATTCTAGCCATATAGCAATCTTGACTGGGATGTTTCTTATCACAAAAGAGACAATTTAAATTTCTCTTACCTAGGTTTTCAGGAGTATTTGTGCTTACCAAGGCTGCAGCAGAAGATATTTCATGAACACGTTCATTAAAAGTGTCTTTCGATTTCTTGTGATGGTTAGCTCCAAACCCGGTACGAGCGAGCACAACCATTTCTTCCCCCATTACTTCTTGTTTCAAGAAGTCCATTAAAATTTCGAGAGTTCGATCATCGGATGTAACAGAATCAGTTCCTTTATTTCGTTTTCTTTCCCAGGCATCAAGTATATCTTCCGGAAGACAGGATTCCACAAGAGGCGTAAGAAAGTCGCTGTATTTTTCTTGAGTTCTACCTAGGCTAAGGCACGGAATTTTCTTTCTAACTCATCATATAAAATTGAAAGTTCCACTTTCGCTCGTCCACTAACTGCATTTTTCATAACCTTCATTAAGAGCTCTCGTACATAAATTTAGACAAGTAAGTCCTCATGGCCGAAACGCTAAAAGTCTGGCTGCTTTCGATTTCGGTATAACAGACTGCAACAAGTACTGGAATTTGTTTTCATCAGGTAAGCTTTCATTGAGGTGAATCTTTTCAAACTGACTCCAGAAAGCTAAAAATTCTTTTGGATCACCGTTAAATTTCTTGAGTTCAATTTCAGGAAGTTTGAACTTCCGTCTCTCAACCTCTTTCGCAGTGAAGAATTGTACAGCATACTTCCCAAAATAGCAGAAACTGCATGAAATTTGTCTCTATACTCTTCAGCTGCTTCAAAATCCTCTGTAAACAATTTATCGGAGTTTTCGATTTGTAAAATTTTATTAGATATTTTTCCTTGGCAAGCAGTCAAGCGTTCAAATTTATCCTGTAGTTGATTTTTCAAAATCAAAAGTTCTTTTAAGTCCGGAGTTTTCTTCAAAAGCAACTCCTCAATTTTATTAACACAAGTCATGAATGATATTCTAAAATCTTTTGTTTCGCTTTTAAAGCATCCATTTTCAAATTCTTCCTAAAAATCAACTGCTAAATTTTGCCCCACGTTGGGCGCCAATGTATCTCGTAACACATTTATAAAACTAAATATTAATTGGGCTCTGGTGCATCTATCCGATGCTTAACGGCTGTCAAAAAAGTAAATAGGAAGTCAAAATAATCTCCCAGGGATATTTTAAAACTATAATAACACATTTATTCACTTTCTAAAAACTAGCAACATTCGCCGAAGTGAACCAAAACTCAGAATACTAAAAAAAATAATAATTTACAGCGTTGCCACAAAACTGAATACAAACTGAAAACATTGGAATTTCGATAGTGGCTTCAACATAGTTCGTTATTTCTGCACGAAGGGTGTTCGCAACAATTTATTTTATCACTTGTACACTTAAAAAATAACTGACAACTAAAGGAATTTAATCTTCTATAATGTTAAATGTATGTCAAGATAATTTTTAATTGCAACATATTCTAAATTTCTAATCATCTTATGTCATTAGCACTTTAAGGATTTTAAACAACAGAATATATTCATCCAAAAATGATAACAACTGTATAACTGATATTAAAAATGTAGTTTTTTGTCTTCTATTTAAGAATAAAATATGAATATATAACATAATTATTGTAAGAAGTCATATATTGGATGTCTTAATTCTGAAATTAATATAAATAGTAAAGTATTAAAGCATACATAAAAAAAATATTTCAAAACCGAATTGCCAAACTTCTGATACTGCACTAAATAGTAACATCAGTACTAAGATGGTAATAGTGACTGTTTCTTTCTCTTTTGGAGGTAGACATCACATGTGCATGTGTCTGAGTTGGAGGATTGCTGGGCACAGACTCTCCTCTCTAGATACCTTTTCCCAACATTTACCGAAAAACAAATTTTTTTTTGTCATTTTTTTTTTCTCACCATACAAAATTTTCTTTTATTGAGTTTATTCTCTTCTATTATATAACTAGTTTAATTTATTTGGAAATTAATGCTAAAGTATTGTGTATTTCTTACTTTATATTAATTATTGGGCTCTTAGAATAAAAAGTTTTGTGAAGTCTTCCTTTTCTCTTTTCTTTTCCAGCGGTATTTGGATGTGTATTAAACTTTTGATACTTATTGCATTCTTTGCATGTTTTCATTCACGATTTGTTAAATACTATACTACATATATGCTACATATTCATTTTATGACATTTCATTATATTTTAGAGGAAAAATATTAAAATAATTTAAATATAAATACCAATTATTGCAATAACTTTTTATAAAATTCATCTTTTTCTAAGTTAATTTATAATAATACTAATATTTCTCTTTTCTTTTTTCCCCCCAGAGCACCAATTCATTTATTAAAATGAGATCACCAGTGATTTTAGACCATCTGCAACAGGCCCTTATTGAGTCTTTGCATGGTGACAAAGGTATTACAATAAAAGAAGAGGAAAATAAAGTAACAGTTAAACTTGTTTTTAGTGTTAAGAATGCGATATGCCAATATGATATTGAAATGAACTTGATGCCATCTGACAAGGTAAGAATATTTTCCATTTTTCTCTTTAAAGAATTATTCATGTCTGATGCCCCCATCGTCCCATTCAAAAATAAATAAATAAAAAATTGTGTTTAATTCAGTCCTTGAATTTGCTTTATTTCATTCAAAATAATAAATCTAAATTTTCCCAAATTTAAATCCTGATATCTAAAATATGAGTTATTTATAACCTATAAATATCTGTAATAAGTGTAGTGAAGCGAAAAATAATCTAACAACATAATACCCTAGATTTAGGCTTTAATCAACTAGAAATCAATGAGGTGTAAAGGCTACATAGTTGCATCAATGCAAACAGTACAGAAGTGTTGCCAAATGTAATTATTAAAACAAGTGTTGCCACAGGAAACAAAATACATTATTCTACTACATTCACCCCCACTAGAAAAAGTTAATAAGTCACATAGTCATTAAGATTAGTTGGTGGCCTTCTCTGTCGATGAGATAAGGAATTGTTCAAGGTAGGTGGCTTTACAAAATCCACATTACTAAGGTCAGGACAATTGATCTCTGGCATGGTGGTATCTTGCTCATTGTCCTTAGAAACCCTGACATCCTCTAGCGATTCTGAAGAATCAGTGTGGGGAAGATGAATGGGTTGCATGTTGAGATTGGCTGCTGAGCTACTTTTGGGTGCCAAATGTCGAACAGAGACACTTGTCTCTCGTCCATCAGGAAGCTTAACATATGCATAGTCAGGATTAGCCTCGATCAATTCAACTTCTTGTACAATAGGGTCATGTTTAGTATGATGTACATGATGTTTTATTAGAACAGGACCTGGTTGAGTTAACCATGTAGGTAAGGATCGACCATTGAAGGATCTCCTAGGGTGAGTGAACATGCGCTCATGAGGAGTAGCATTGGTAGCAGTGCACAGTAACGATCTAATTGAGTGGAGAGCTGGCTGAAGCACCTCTTCCCAATATTCTGTCCTTGCACCTTTTGTTTTTAAGGCTAAGAGTACGGTCTGCCATATAATCCCATTATATCTTTCGACTTGTCCATTGCCTTTTTTTATAAGCAGTGGTTCTACTAGTAGCAACCCCTAAGGAAGTGAGGAACGATTTCAGTTCATGTGATATAAATGAAGCACCTCTATCTGAATGTATGTAGGCTGGTGTCCCAAAGAGGGAGAATACATTAGTCAATACTTTTACTATGGTTGGAGCAGATATATCTGTACAAGGAAATGCAAAGGGGTATCTCGAGAATTCATCTACTATGGTTAAAAGGAAACGGTTCTTGGATGAGGTAGGTAGGGGACCCTTGAAATCTAAGTTTAGCCTCTCAAATGGAGAAGTTGCTTTTATTAACTGTTCCTCATTCCTATGGAAACGAGGTTTTAGCTCATTACAGACAGGACATGAATTAGTCATTCTTTTAATGTCATCTAATGTGAATGGCAAGTTTTTAGCTCTAATCCAGTGATGCATATGTGTTATCCCAGGGTGACATAGGCTATTGTGCAACTCTTTGAGGTTTTTTTTCTGTTCCTGTATAGATATTTGCTCTAATTCTTGACATTGTGTCTGCAGTAGTATTCTGATTACCTGGATGATAAATTATATCAAATTTGAAGTTAGCCAATTCCAGTCGCCATCTCATAATCTTTTAATTTTTTATTTTGCTTGAGTGATACTGATCAAACATGAAAGCCACAGTTCTCTGGTCAGTGAGGACTTCAAAATGTCTTCCTATCAGGTAGTGCCTCCAATATCTTAGGGATTCCACAATGGCATAAGCCTCTTTCTCAACAGAAGAGTGTCTGTGCTCAGCAGCATTAAGTGTTCTTGAAAAGAAGGCTATGGGACGTTCTGCTTGGCTGAGAGTTGCCCCAATGGCAAATTCTGAAGTATCAGTTTCAACTCTAAATGGGATATTGTTTTCAATTGCAGACAAAGAAGCTTCCTCAACTTCCTTGATGGAGTTGAATGTTCTCACAGAGAGTGGGAACGCTTTTGTCAGGAGAAGACGAATTTTTTCTGAGAATCTTTGAATCCAGCGACAGTAATGTGCAAACAAACCAAGAGTTCTTTGTAAGGTTGCCATGTCATTAGGGATGAGTAAGTTCATAAGTGGTGCTAGCCTGTCAGGATCAGGTTTAATAACTCTATTTTCAATAAGATATCCTAGTATTCTAACAGATTTTGTTGAGTATTGACATTTATCTGGGTTCAGTGTGAGGTTATATTTTTTAAAAGCATTCAGGAATTTCTGCAAATTTTGATCATGCTCTTGTTGGTCCCTACCACAAACTGTTACATCATCTAAGTATGGAAAAACACCTTTGAGTTTTTCTTCCTTGATAATATTGTCAATATTTCTTTGAAAAGCTGGGACACCATTAGTAACTCCAAAGGGGATTCGTTGGAATAGAAAGAGTTTTCCTGAAGCTTCAAGGGTTATATATTGCTTGTCTGACTGTAAGATAGGTACTTGGTGATAGGCACTCTTGAGGTCAATGGTGCTAAACACTTTGAATTGGGATATATTATGAATCATCTCTTCAATCTTTGGGAGTGGGTAGGCATCCAGCATTGTAAATTTATTAATAGTTTGGGAGTAATCAACTACCATTCTAGGCTTGTGATTTTCTCCTTTTAACTACAAAAACCTGTGCCCACCATGGTGAGTTGCTAGGTTCAATCACACCTTCCTTGAGCAATTTCTCTACTTCAGAAGCAATGAAAATTTTATCTGCTTCAGTCTGCCGTCTGGATTTTGTGACGACTAGTTTGCAATCTGGTGTGAGATTGGCAAATAAAGATGCAGCTGGAACTCTGCCAGTGGCCAATGAGCAGATTTTAAGAGGCAATCTGTCACCACAGAATTTGATTTCTACTGAAGAGTGACTATTGAGAAGATCATGTGTTTTGAGGAAATCTGTATACAGATTCTTCATGATTAATACCTCTATATTGTAATATATATGAGACTGCATCTTTAGAGTTAATGAACCACATCCCATAACATCTGAACTCAAGGATGAGTTGGCCATGGTTATTTTTCCAAAGTATGGTTTTACATTTATTCTACACCTTTTTACGAAATTTTCGTTCAGAAAGCTGAGAGAACTACCTGTATCAATTAATGCATGTAGTTCCACATCATTTACTAACACTTTGGTTATGGATTTCTGGAGGCATTGAGCAGTTGTTGAGACAGAAGCCAAAAGCAGTGTAGAAGCTGTAGCATTAGAAGAAGAGAGAGTAGATCGAGATTTACAAACTCGTTGATAATGTCCTTTTTAGCCACATCCTCTACATATAGTTTCTCTATCAGGACAAGAAATTCTTGGGTGGCGTTCATTACCACAGAAAAAGCACTTTTTTGAGCGTACCAAGGCAGCTGAAGTCGATGGGGTCTCCTCCACATTACTATTTCTATGTTCCATAGCGGAAACTGGAATAGAATTCGTCGTATTTGAATATGACGCGGAGTGTAACTCAGCTAGCTCAAGTGATCTAGCCTGGTCATAAGCCTTCTCTAATGTAATAGTTGCATATTCCAAAAGTCTTTCGCGGATATGTGAGCTTTTGAGACTTCGTATAAAAGCATCCCTTATGTATTCATCTTTGTATTTGTCTGCTGTTACAGCTTATAATTCGCAGTCTTTACTCATTTGCTTCAATATTGTTGATGGATTCTCCTGTTTCTTGAGCTCTAGACGCTAGGCAGTGTCTTGCAAAAATTTCGTTTTGTTTTGTAATGTATAATGCATCTAGTACTTCAATAACATTGGAGTAGCTTTCAGAGTCACTTATGTAATGAAAAACATTAGCAGAGATATAATTACACAATAATTGTAGTTTACCATCTTCTGTAATTCTAGTAACTTGGCCAAGAAAATTATTGAAAGTTCTTTTCCAGTGTTTCCATTTCGATTCAGTGCTTGTGCACGTGGGATCAGTATCAAATCTTTCTGGTTTCAGAAGTTGCTCCATTTTGAAGAATCCAGGAATGTGGGGATGCGCGAATTACTAGTTGATTAAATTGTAGTGAAGCAAAAAATAATCTAACAACATAATACCCTAGATTTAGGCTTTAATCAACTAGAAAACAATGAGGTGTCAAGGCTACATAGTTGCATCAATGCAAACAGTACAGAAGTGTTGCCAAATGTAAATATTAAAACAAGTGTTGCCACAGGAAACAAAATATATTATTCTACTGCAATAAGCATCAAACTCAATACATGGTGTTAGCATTGCACAAAATGAGTATTTTTTTCAAGCTTGCTCTGAAAGTTTATTTAATCCCCTTTTTTAGTTGCTCCTTTTCATTATTCTTTAATAAAATTAATTCTTTTGAAAAACCTCTTTTTAGTTATCATGATATTAGAAATAAACAATCACTATAAAGTCCTAAA
Organism: Pardosa pseudoannulata; assembly: GCA_032207245.1. Classification (NCBI taxonomy): domain Eukaryota; kingdom Metazoa; phylum Arthropoda; class Arachnida; order Araneae; family Lycosidae; genus Pardosa; species Pardosa pseudoannulata. Next base: position 114,287,793 of record CM063502.1, on the reverse strand, counting down.
AATGTTTCATTTTTATGCAATATTGAAAATGTTAAGTAATGCAGTAAGTTTTGCTGTGAATGAAACAACTTTTATTTTATGATTAAATTATTCATTATATATTGAACTTATTTTTTAGGTTAAATGCCTTTAGAATTTTTATTAGTTTTTTCAATTAAAGCTCAGTGTACAATAAAAATAGAAAATTATATAAAATGTGCAATTATTTAACTTTTATTTACATTTTCACCATTTTTGCTAGTTTTTTTTCCCTTTTTATTACTATTCTGACAAAAATTAATTTTTATCAGCAAAAACCCAACTCTGCTACATGGTGGTAACTTCTGGTACACGTGGAATAGTCATATTTTTAAAACAGATGTTTTAGAATTAACTGTACAGAAAATTTTGTAATGGTTATAAATTTTTTGGCTGAACATCCTCTACCTCTCACCAATGTATATTTACATTTCTTATATCTGGTTATTTTCAGTGGAGTTCTTTTGCAATGGAAGATATATAAAATAATTTGCTTTTTAATATTTTTTTCTATATACAGTGTAGGATCCATTATCCAGCATCCTCAGAACTCAGCCAATGTTGAGATCACTGCAAAATATTTCAAAAACCATTTGAAAAATTCTCTTTATCCCTTCTAATGCCATTCGAACATTGATTTTAGAGTTTCATCTAATTTCTACAGTAATTTAACATTTTGGAAATATTCTTAGGGAAATGTATTTTCTTTTCACTCTGCTTATATCACTGTTTTCACTTATTCTTTTGGATATCCTGGTATGTTTGAAAATAAAATTGCTTAACTGAAGTACAGATAAATCTGATTGAAATCTGATTTTCATAGAGTAACCTCTTGACTATGAAAAAGGTTTTCAATCCTTGATATCCTGCCCTCCTTTTTTGCTTAACCGAATTAGAGCACTGAGCTACGGGTCATTGTTTCTTTTGATCATGAATTACAGGATAACTCCTTATTCCATTTCTCCAAATGACAGTATGGGATATGAGGAAGCGTGGTAGATCAATAAGGGACAACTTCATCATAAGGGTTTTGATTTGTGGAATGTTCTGTTTATGCATATAGTGTATTTCTCACTGTAAGACAGGCTGACAAATAGAAAGTAAGAAAGAGAAAGTTTTAAGTCAGAAATATTTTTAAAACTTATTAAAAAATGCTGGGAAATTTTTTTCCAATATGAAAAAGGCTAGTTTTGGAGAAGCTGGATAATGTGTACTATATTATAACCAAATATTCTAGAAAGAAATATGTGCATTTTTTGATATCTCAAACTTCAGTAATCTAAATTTTTTTTTTTCAGTTCCAGTTCCTTCAAGATATTAAGAATCAACTGTATATAATAGCTTTAATTCTTGCCACTTCCTTTGTAGTTTAAATCCATTGTATTTAATGGCTTCACACTAAATGAGGCATTTATTTCATCTGATTAATTCCCATGAAGCCTTTATGAAGCCATGGCTCCAAGAATTTTTCTAAATTTATTATTCCAGAGCATCACCTATTTATATCAAATCAAATCTTTATCTTTAAATGACTGTCAGAATCATTTTTATTGAATGCATGTTGATAATTATCTTAAAGTTTAAGTTTTTGTGGACTTTTTCAGTAAAAAACAAAATATGAAATTTAAGCAACTCTTTAATTAAGCTTTTTGCATCACTGTGTTGCAGATGTACAACATACCTAAAAATGTCATTGATATTGTGACTTTTAAAAAAGGTAATGTTGATTTATATCAAATCAAATCTTTATCTTTAAATGACTGTCAGAATCATTTTTATTGAATGCATGTTGATAATTATCTTAAAGTTTAAGTTTTTGTGGACTTTTTCAGTAAAAAACAAAATATGAAATTTAAGCAACTCTTTAATTAAGCTTTTTGCATCACTGTGTTGCAGATGTACAACATACCTAAAAATGTCATTGATATTGTGACTTTTAAAAAAGGTAATGTTGATTGTTGCTATTTTACAATACTGCAATTAATACAATTTGCTTAAAGAATCTGTTTGAAATAGCAGTACTAAGTTTATTTTTGTATCAAGGTTTTGTTCATTGTTTCATTGAACTCACATGATAATTACTGAAATAAATTTTGAATCTGTTAATTTTTTTTATGTGGCTATGCCAGATGTAGATTTTTTGCAAAAATATTTTGAATTCTTTATGTGAAGGTAAATTTTGTGCAAAATAATTTACAATATTTATAAGTTTTTTTTTTTTTTTTTTTTTTTAAGTATACTTTTATTGACAGTAAATTTTATGTTTTAAACTTTAAAAATTATTTTTTACATAGTTAAAGTAATATATTATAATAATTGAGGATATATTTTTTAATTTAGAGTTGAAGTAATTCAAAGGGTTAAAATTTCAGTGTGTCATCATTTGAAGATATTTTATAATTTTTTAAAATTTTCGAATGTTATGCTTAAAAAAAAAGAAAAATTTTGAAATACAAATTTCTTATTATATGTAATCACATTACTCTCAGAGGGCTTTTCAAATTACTGACATGATAGGGCCTAAATTGGCCATTAAATAATGCAATGACAAAGCAGTCATGCCGTTAGTAAGCAGTAAACCACTCCACTGCTCTTGTTACCAAATACTGTCAAATTTTCTACTTGTTTCATTCTGCAATAATGGTAAGCTCATCTAAGTTTTAAAATAGCTAAAGCACTAACTTTTAGACTCAGTTCAATAATGTTAGAATAGTAAATATTAGTGCTGTATCATTACACAAATTTTAAAAACACTGGATGCCAATACTAGGCATCAGACATACAAAAGTTATAAAATTCAAGGCTTTGGTATACAGTATGACAATAAACAAATGCATCTCAATAAAAATTTCAAATAAACTATCTTTCTTCTTACCCTTTAATTTCTTTTTCCTTCCAAATTTTATTCCTTTGATTTTCTGCTTTGACTGTATGCTAATGAGTGTTTTCCTTACCACTTTTTCCTGATAAATTTAATTTAACAGAATGTTTGTAAGTTGTTTTGGTGTGATGCTACCATGCTGGGTTTATGCTTTTCTGTCTCAGGTTCAATCCATGTTATTGTCTTTTTTAATTGTTTTATTTTGAAATTTTAATTTCACTTCTCTTACTCTGCACACACACAGTCTCTTAACTCTGCTAAGTTCCTGGCACTTTTTTTTTGGTTAACTTAATTTTTTTTAAATAATAATTAGGTTAAATTTATATAAAAATTAAAAATAAAAATGTTTTCAATTTTAATTGTTCTTTTCTAATTTATGTTATTACTTTTGTCCTTTTTGTTTTCTTTGCTAATGCTATTTAATTTTGACAAATTTATTAGATCATTTGTTTCTTTGGTTACTTTACCTCTTTAAATTGTTTAAGCAATCTCAAATCAAAATTTAATAAACTCAATAATTTGTTTACAAAAGCAACAGTAAATAATAAATAAACTTATTGCAGCTGAGAACTTAATATAATAAATATGGAAATGAAATTATAATAATAGAAAATCTATAATAACATTTTATTTTATGATTGAACTTTAAAATTTTAATCTAATATTGCTGTAAAAGCAAGTAAGAATAACATAACATTAATATTTGAGCAAAATGTGTAAGTTTAATGTATAAGAATTTTAAGCATTTAAATATTTCATTAATAATGAACTTAAAATTAAGGCCATGAAACGTAACAACTGCAGTAAAATAAATATATAAACTATTAATCCAAAACAAACAACATGTGTAGCAAGAGCTCTCAAAATATTGGACATTCAAAAGGAACAGTGTATGAACAATAAAACTTCCCAATAAATGATATCAGCCATTCAGTGAGGAAAAAGTTATTACTGAATTGGTTGATAGGAAAGTAGGTATCATCTCAGTGCATTTTATATACGCTGATGTCAGATGATGACAATCATCTATGATTTATTGCTGCTGCATCAGTAAGTGGAAAAATCCGCGAAAGAGAAGTTTTAAAAAAGATATAATTATTCATCCCAATATTAGTAGATGTACCTGCACAAAAAAACAAATTCATGTAAAAAACTTAAAAATCATGAAATGACAATCCAGATCACAAAATGTTGCTTTAAATTATTGAAAATTTGTGGGATGTTATGAGGATACCATTTACCTCCATTAAAAATTGTTCCAAGCAAATTTAAAAATTCTGCACATTAAAAACTGGTCTAAATAAGAATGTGATCAGGTTAAATACAAGTTTGAATAGATTAAATACAAGTTTTCAATTTTATTTTCTGTTTGTGTATGTGTGTACCATAGATTTTAAAAAGATCTTCTTTTAATTTGTTTTATAAATTACTCAAAATGAATTTCTAACTTTGTAATTTTTTTAGGCTTATATTCAGTTATAACTGATAGTCTATTCCATTCCAGTTCATTTAATATTCCAGGTTATGCATTATATTATTCAACCAACTATACTAGGGGCTGCACTAAGTCAAAGGAAGGTTTTTGCCCTTAAAAGAAAGCAACTATCACCAGAAAAGACCAAAGAACTTGCAAGTATGTTTAAAATACTGTGTGTGAAATCTTTTATTTAAATTAAGAAATCTTATATAAATTTTGTTTTTTAATTACGAATGCCTTAAAAAATTCTTTTCCTTATCAATAAGAAATTTATTGATAGCATTATAAGCATGTAGTTGAAAAGGAAATTTTTATACAATAATACATTATTTACAATATATTCAGAAAACATTAGAATGCCATAAAAACATATGGTTACAATATAATAAATTTATCAGTGAAGAAGTTGTTCTTACAATTTAGCGTTAAAAGTGTATATGTTTTAAATGAATGTTATTTGGCTCATTTTAATTCTATTTATGCATTGAAGAATAAATTTTTATAAAATTTATTTAGTCAGTAGCTAAATATTCTGAATGAAAAAGTGTCTAACCGAAAAGTGAATAATGCAGGTTATTCATTTATCATGTGTAATTATTAATATAATTAACCCTTTCATGACCAACATCTCGTATATGTGAAGCATCCATTTCATTCTTATCAGTCCAGCATAGCCTCCACTTGATGATCTATGGTTGATATTGAGAGACTAGCATTGTGTATGCATAATAGGAGATCTTAATGTTTTATTTTAATTTTTAAATGCTAGATTTAATTACTAGATGGCATAAATGGCAATGGTTTTCATAATGGTCGACTCGAATAGCATTTATGTGCTGGTCCTCAAAGGGTTAAATGTAAGATTTCTTTAAATATTTCTTTCAAATACTTTTGTGTAATGATTTTTTAAAAACAAAATTTTTTACTTACATAAAATTAATTGCTTTGGGAGATAATAGTGTGTTAACTCTCTGTATAACTGTGAGACATTTCTGTATAGATCCCTAAATTAGCTGTAAAATTTTGACACAGGGGAAGAACTCCATAATAATATAAATTTGGCAAACTGTGACTAGCTAAAATTTTTCCTCGGTTATTTTTTAAAAATTATTGTTGAAAATTAGAATTATAAGCTTTGTTGTCTTTAAATCCTGATGTAACATTTAAGAATAAAAAATCACTGCCAAAGTAGGAAAAAATAAGTAAACTTTTGTTTCATATTTTGTGTTTGTAAATTGTGAAATAGTTTATGTAATTTATCTTAAAGTTTAAGTTGCACTTAAAGAAAAAAGAATATTGTTGAATGCTTTTGGTAATTTTATCAGTATTTTACTGGGTTTCTTTTTCAGGTACTACTACTTCAGTTGGAACTGCTATTAATCCAGACTGGATTAATGGAAAAAATGTTAGTCAGAGATTTCCTTTATTATTTGTATAGCTATATAATTGTAATTGAATATCCATAAATATAGTCAGCAGAATTCTCGTATAACACGGTATATTTTTTCAAAAGGTTTCATGAGCAAAAATAAAAATTTAAAAAATTATGCACTCATACCTCTTGACTAGTGTTCAGTAGTTACAAAATATAAAAATGCATTCCATTATAATTAAAAATCAAAAGCTATAAATATTTTAATGCCATTCAGATCTACATATTTAACTCTTTGAGAACAGCCATATTACTTACGTAACACCTTCTAAATTGATGCTGAACAATGACTGATAGTGTAGGGTGCTGCTCTTTGGCACTAGAGTGTGTAAGTTTGAATCCTGCTGCAATTATGGATGTTTATAGCTGTTCAGAATAGGCTTTAAGTAGTAGATCCAGGTCTCATTAGTCCTGGCCTTGTGAAACAGTAGACTGTAGTGCTTCCATCTGAACCAAACAAACTTTCTAAATTGACTCAGAATTTTCTAGTATTAACATATTCTACTATAACAAACATAAGGCTACATTTAATGGTAATAAAAAATAAACACTATGTAAAATATCATGTATCTCTCTTCTATGGGTTAAGCAAAAAAATCTTTTTCAATATATGTAAAATAAAAGTAAAATTAATGAATTGTGTAATATAAAATGCAGTTGATAATAATATTAATAGACTGAGAGTTTTGTAAAAAAAAATCAAGCAATTAAAAAAATATCTTACAATAATAATCCAGTGCTATATAAGACCTGGAACATTAGTTAATGCTATTAATAAGTCAATTGCATTAATTTTGTTAAAATATGTGAATAAAGAATCTAATTCTTTTCTTTGTCTTTACATAAAAAAACCTATTATATATTAAGCTACTTTACATATTTTAAAACACATTTTTCAAAGGGTAGGATGAAATTCACTGAAAATAAGTTGACAGAGTTACTGCTGGATAATAAAAAGTTAAAAATGTTCAATTAACAAGGCCATATATGTTAGTTGTGAAATATTAGGTTATCTAGATGAGGTACACTCAGGTGTTAATTCTTTGTCTCATTTTATTTTTTTAGTATATTATTTCCTTTTTAGAATTTCTTTTATTCATTAAAATAATCAGTTAAACTTTTCATAAACACCTTTTTGCTGATATATTAATTTTTAATGAGTTAAATTAATATTTATATGAAAGAAATGTGTTTATTATTATGGTCTTTCCTTAAGATGGATTTCTTTTCTGTTATTATTTTTTATTATTTTTGTTTACCTTTAAAATCAGAGGAGATCTTGGCTTTAAAATTTTTAATTGCTGTATTTTTATATATTTTTTGTGCTTGTTCTTTTATATGTGTACTGTTTGTTTTTATTCTTTTGATCTCTGTCCAGTGTTAGGATAATGTCTGTATTGCCTGCTGCATTGGGAAAAAATTTACCTTTAAAATGCAGAATTGTGTTACAGAGACCAGATATATTATCTTACACAGACCAAAACATAGTTATTTAAAGATTTTCTTTTGCTTATAGTCTGCTTATAGTGTAAAATACTTTTTTACTTCTCCTTTTTTATTTCACTATATACATAGTGATCCTGGATATTGCTTGTATGTCATTATTTAGGTCCCTGCTCGATTTATACTGGATTCATTTCTAGGGCTCCAGGATCATTTTAGAGAGCTTTTTTCAGAAAATAATGATGCATATAAGGCCTCTTGTAAGTTTAAAGGATATAAAAAATATTTCTGTAGTGTATGTATAGCAATGTTATTGCAGTTTATTTGATTTTGATTTACTTTATATTAATACATTCTAAATGAATTGTTCTTCTACAGTCTTATAAAAATGAAATAATCCATAGTTTTCTAATAGCATCAATTATACAGTATATTAAATAACTAATTTCAAGGTTTATAATACTTGTAAACCATTTTATGCTTAAACTGATCTATCTTTAAAATTTTACAGGTCAGTTTTTTTTTTTTTTCTGATTGTTCCTAAATAGAAAATCTGTATTCAAGGTTCTATAAACACTACTTGTACTGTATTGTCTACATATGTGCTTTGTAGAATTATGAATTTCTGGTATTGTTTGCCTGCTACACCTTAGAAGGTTTATAAGAATATAGGTAATCTGGTTAGAGCAACTGTTCATCTTCCATACACAAATAATGAAATTTGTCATTTTTTTTTTCAGTATTGATGATTTCCAGGCTTTGTGTATTATTTGAGTTGTATGCCCAGTGAATACTTCACACATCTAAACATAAAAATTAGATTGTTAGCAACAAGTTTATGTAACTTCTTTTGAACTTGAAAGTCAGCCTTGATTATGATACAAATTTATGGCTCTATACATATTATTTTAAAAACATATACACAAACAAAACATTTATTTATTTTAATATATCAACAAGTATCTCTCTAACACATTAGCTGCCTATCACTCAGTAGCATGTGGTCAACGTACAGGAAAATGCATATAATATAATGGGTTCAGCAGGAAATATATTAAGCAGCAACATTAAATTAGTTTACAGATGGAAACGCAACAAACAAATCAATCTTTAGTAGGTGATAATTCTTTGGATAAATTCTTTAAAAAATCAAGTTGTAAAGAAAATCCATTACATCTGTATTATTCTTTTTTGTTTTTCTGATGTAGCTGGCATTACAGGTACATATAACTTTATCTCAATACATGGCTGCAAACCTGTTATCCATTTAGCATCACCCAAAAGAGAATGTGTAGCTTAATGCTACCAACTCAAGTAACATTACTCCTGCTGGGTCCTCCTAATTTAGAAGCAGGAACCAAGCAAAAGACACCCAGGTTTGGACTGCAACCATCACAGGTATCATTTGAAATCCTGGAGGAAATTGTGACCACAACATATTTTACGTTAACATATTTTACGTGCCCCAGTCACCTTTAATGAACATGGCAGATTTTAGGCCTGCTCGGGTCCCGAACCTGCAACCTTTCAATAACAAGATTTCTGCCTTTGCCAACTGAGCTACCACATCTCTGTATTATTCTACGTATGTTTACATTCAATTTCAGCATTTAAAAAATATTTTTTTGATAATTGCTTACATTTTATATTAAACATTACTCCGGCTGGGTCCTTGTAATTTAGAAGCAGGAGCCAAGCAAAAGATGCCCCAGGCTTGTCCTGCCACCCCAGAGGTATCGTTTGAGAACCTGGAGGACATTGTAACCACAAACATATTTTACAAAACCCCAGTCCCTTTAATGAACATGGCAGATCTTAGGCCGTTTCAGGTCCTAAACCTGCAACTTTTCACTTATGATATCACTGGCTTTGCTGAGTGAGCAACTGTGGCTCTGTATTACTCTTTGTATGTTTATGTTTTAATTTTAGCATTTAAAAAACATTTTATTGGTAATTGTTTACATTTTATATATAGCATTATTCAATATATGTACTTAGTACCATTTATTGTTATTTAAAAAAAATATTGGTAAATTACCAGTAAAGCAGTATTAAAATTTCCATTTACTGAATATGGGTAGCAATTAATGAAAAAATTATAAATATGCAAACCCTGTTAGTTTTTAGAATGTTAAGTTAACTTGATTTTGTTACTGCATTTGTAGCTGTAAACTAATTTAATGTTACCATTTAAATCGATGTAATATCCTATATTGTTCTGTGTTTTAGTGATAATAGTATTGCAGGTATTGTTTATTTTTCTAATAATATAACTAAAAATGATATGAGCTTCATATGTGTACTATAGTAAGTTTAGCCACTATTTGGTCATATGGGGAAAATATTTAGTTACTATTTTCATTAGTTTTGTAACTGTAAGCTGTTCTGAGTTCACAGGACTTAGTATAGCTGTTAGTTGGTAACATCATATTTATTAAAAAGGGCTGAATGATGGCCTAATGGTTAGGGGGCTGATCTTTGATACCAGTGTTTATTAGTTTGAATTTCACTGTGGCTTAGATGATTGTAGCCATTTGGGATCAGCGTTAAGCAGTAGGTCCCAGTCTTATTTGCCCTTATGTTCCAAAAAGTAGACTGTAGCACTCCAAACCAAAATATTTATTAAAAAGAATTACAGAATTTAAAAATTAAAGTTATTATAAAGAATTAGCTAAGTTGACAATGAAAGCGCATAGCAAAAAATTGCCTGTACTTCTGTTGGTTATTTTTTCTATTTAAGTCAATTTTGGCACTTCTGTATAGGCATAGTACTCATTGATACTGTGTGGTACTGTATAAACAAAATTCTTACAAATTGTGTAATGAAGGCATTTGACAAGCCATTTAGTTAAAAAATATTTTTTATATTTAAATGTCAAAAGATTATTGCCTGCAAGGTGCAAGTACTATAAATTTTCTCCTGCTGTGGTTGTAGCTCTATGGTTGTAGCCTGCAAGGTCCGCACTACCGGCACTAATTTTAGCATCATTGTTAAGATATCTGCAAGAGCATCCAGTCCTATTCTAAATTCTTTCCTTCTGATTGCAGCACAACTGTGCTGCAATCACTGGCGTGTAGTGCCTGCAGCATGCAGGATGCTTCGGTGGGTGGGTGGGGGGGGGGTCTGCCATGTTTAATGATTTAGTATTTACAGTCTGCCAACTACCACTGGGATATGCTTAGAAGGCCTTGTGGTATATGAGTCCAGTTTGATATATAGATGTCAAAAGACTCTCATGCATTTAATTTGTTAGACATGAGGGGAAACCAGTGAAAGTCTTAACAATTATTGGGAGTTTATGAGTTCTAACAGTTAACTACTAACTAGTCCATGTGTGACAAAATATGTATCATTGTTTTGCAATCTAAACCTTGAAGCCCTATTGATTGGTTTAGTTAAAGGTTTACATGTTAGCAAATGAAGAGTTTTATCTTTCATATAAATCTAGTAAGTTACTCAGGTAAATTGCTTCTACAAACCTCTGCTATACTTAAGTTCTCTAAACATTTTTGCAAATAGTGTCAATTTTTTTAACTTTACAAATATTTCTTTTGCTATCACCACAGTCTTGGCTTAGTTAAAAAATTAAGTAAATCTAAAAGTGAAATATTTAATTTATACTTGAATCTCTTTTATTATGTATGTATATAAGTAATTCTTTTAATAAAACTGGGTAGTAAATATTCTTTCCATGTGTTCTGTGATAATTACAAATTATTCAGTGGGCAAGTATGTAGTATGCAAAAAACAGCTGTAGAGATATAAGTTTATTCATCATGGCTTACTCTATGTTAATTTTTATACTTATTAGATTCAAATTAGTTCTAAAGTATTTTTTCCTACGTTACAGTAATAATAATATTATGTTCTTAGTAATTAAAGAAACTGAAAATGTACCAGCTATACAACTACCTAAAAAACCAAGAACAGGACAAGCTGTTGAATTTACAGATGAAGAAAAAGTATGTTATTTTGAATTTATTGAAAGTTACCTGTACTTTTAAATTATTAATAATATTTTTTAAAAAGAGATTTGTATGAAGACCCTTTTTTATAATCATTTTATATAGTATTATGGCTATCATTTACAAACTATTGATATTATACCATTCATAGTATATTAAAAAGAGAAATTTAAAAGAAGTTATGCCATAGTACATTACCTTAGCATGAAAAAGAATAAATTACTTTAAATTCCCTTTTAATCCAACATAAATAAAGCTATTGAATTTATAGATGAACTAAAAGTATATAATTTGAAATTATTGAAAGTAACCTGTACTTTTTAACTAAAATTAATCTTGTTAAAAATAAATTTTGATGATTCCCCTTTTGTAATGTATCTTAGATACTATAATGACTATCATTTCCAAATCATTGATATATATATATATATATATATATATATATATATATATATATATATATATATATATATATATATATATATATATATATATATATTTAAGAGAAGTTTATAAGATAATTAAGCTATAATATATAAGCTTAGCATGAAATAAAACAATTTTTAAAATTTTTTACATTAAAATTTTTGTTTGTGTGTGTGTGTGTGGGGGGGGGGGGGAGTATATTTTTTATTGTTACATACAATCAACTAGATATTGGTAATTTAGGGATATAAGTCTACTCGTATAAAATTGACACTAGTTAGTGGTGTGGATAATCAGAATTATTTTAACCATGTTAGTGTTGAGCAATGATATATTATCCACAACATTTTTGAAAGTGGCAGCAATATATCACTGTATGTTTATTGATATCGTGAGAGAACCTAATCATAAAATAAATTTATGAACTATTATGTCTACTTTAATTTCTTTGAAAAAGAATTTTAAAAATGTTTATGAATTTTACTTTTTGGTATATTCTGTGGTGATTTGTGCCAAGACTGTATATGTGCTATAGCAATAAGATACAAGTTCAATATGAGACATTTTCTAGAAACTAATTACTATATTTGTACTCAATAGTGCATGGTTATAAAAAGCTATGACCAAACAATATCTGTTTTATGCACATACTGTTTAAAAAAGAAAATTTATTTTTCTATTTTTTATGTTTTATATTTAATTCATATGAGTTTTAATAAATTTTAAAATATAATTGGCATTAATCATTTTTTATTATGTCATATACTTTTTTAATTTAGTAAGTAAACTTATTTTGTTTTTTATGAGCATTTTCTCAAATCTTAGCAGATTCTTCAAATTATTCTGGCATACTTTGCATAGGCATGATATATTTAGGTGAGACTAAAGTGTTAATTTGCTATCATTAGGTTTAGCTTCTGTGTTGTAAAATAAAACAGTAATATCCAAAGCCAAACTCATTTATTTTTTAATTTAAAATATTAAAATAAGGTCCTAAATTTATGTACAGTATATTGAGCACAAAAAGGTTAAACCATTAAAATCTAAGGTTAAACAATTTTAAAGGAAATTTTGTAAAACATTTTCAAGTGAATTTGTTCAACTGTTTTTATATTCCTCTTTTACACTCATGTCCATAAATTACGGATAATGAAGTTCAGGCAATGAAAGAGACAAAAGCAAAACAAATTTTTCTTATTTGTAAAGTCTATTTATTAAACAAAAGGTAAAGAGCAAAAAAGATGCTATATGTTTGACATAATTAATAAAAGTTGCAATTTTTACTCCCTGGAGCAAATTTCAAAAAAGAACCTATTTACAGAAAACAGTATAACATGGTTAGTATGATGGTTAATACGGAGTATGTCTCCCGGATCATGCAATACAAGCATTACAATGCCTACGCATGCTGAGTATCAGATTATCAATCTGATCTTAGGGAAAATTACACCACTCATCAAGCAATGCCCTCCGAAGTTCCGATAGACAGTTGGGAGGGGGTTGACGGGCTGCAATACGTCGGCTAAGCATGTCCCACACATGCTCTATTGGATTCAAGTCCGTTGAGTATGCCGGCCAATCCATACGGGTGATATCCTCCGATTAAAGGCATTCATCTACAATGTTTGCACGGTGAAGTCGGACGTTGTCATCCATATACAGAAATTCAGGACCCATGGCACCCCGAAACAAACGTACATGTTGTTCCAGAATGACATCCCGATAGATGTGGCCTGTCATCGTTACACTCTAAACATGCAGGTCAGTTCTGGAACCAAGAACAATTCCTCCCCAAACGAGCCATCCTGCACTACCGTAATGGTATCGTTCAATGGTGTTCTCTTGGTGGTAACGGGTACCTAGCGCTCTCCATATGAAAGTCCGGCGAAAATCAGAATGTAAACTGAACCTGGACTCGTCAGAAAACATCACACAAGACCACTGTTATGGTGTCCACAATGCATGCTCTCTAGCCCAGCATAATCACAGGCGACAGTGAGTTGCGGTAAGGGGAACACATCTGACAGGCCTACGAGCATATAGACCAATGTTCCCTGAGCGTCTGTACACGGTCTGCCTTGAAACTGTCGTACCGGTAGCTGAAGAGAGTTGACAAGACAGGTCTGATGCTGTGCTCTGTCTGTTTCTTTCGACAGTAACTGCCAAATACCGGTCATCATTCGGCGTAGTAACTTGGGGGCGACCTGTGCTGTAACATCTACTCACATTACCATCATGTTTGAATCATTGCCAAAGCCTGGAGATGACACTCTGGGCGATTCCAAGTTCCTCGGATACTTCCAGCTGGGTACGTCCACATTCCAGTCGTCCGATAATTCTACCATGCAAAAAATCATCCAAATGCTTCCTTTGTGCCATAACTATGCGGTTATTGCACTAAAAGGCTTTTAAAGCGCTTGTGAACAATTTTACTTCTTTGCTACCATTCCTTATATACCCCTTTCATACACTCTCGTCATTGTGATGTACTATCCGCACCATCTGGTGGTTTCCTGCAATTTGCATATTCTTCTTCAAGATGTGTGTGATAATTCTACAGGTGAAATTTTTATTTTAGAGCTCAATTTCTGTGTGATTCTAAATTATCCTTAATTTATGGACATGAGTGTATTTTACATTGGGTTGTCTGGAAAGTTCTGTGGATTTTTTTAATAATAAGTGTAAATATGGCATATAAAGATATGGAAAAGTTTATTGAATTGCATAAACATAATTTTATTCTATGATTTTTAAAAATTCATTTAGCAAATAGGAAATTTATGGGATAGTAGCTAAATCAGCAGGGTCTTTTGGTACCACTTTTGTTTGGTACATAGGTTCAAATCTAGCAGAGAGGATCACAATGTATTTACCAGCTGGTACAAAATTACCATGAAGACTGCAAATAATCAGTGGATGTTTAAAAACTGGAGCCAAAGATAAAATAAGATTTAAAGTTCCAAGACATAACACATTTTATTTTTAAAATTAAATTCTTCCAAAATATTAGTTAAACTGGCAGTGAACGCAACTAGTGAAATACTTCAATCTCTCCTCACCTTAGGCTTAATTTTTCTTTTTTGTCACTTCTGCCACATTTGTATTGGAATAATACTTACTGTGCAGTGTATTACATCAGGTTGATACATGCAGAACTTTAGAAAACAATTTTAACAATAGTTTAATGGAGACCTAAAAATATTTTGCACCAGTAACAGATTGTAGCTATTCAAAATCAGTTTTAAGCAATAAATCCTGGTCTAATTAGCTCTTATATAGAAAAAAAAAAGAAACACAAATTATTCATATATTTTCCAATGCTGTTAACTTTATTCATAAAATTACCAAAGTGTTATTTGACACTTTCCAAAGAAATAGGCTCTTGAATATTCAGAAAGTTTTAAGATAACTTGAAGGAGTACTATCAGAGATGAATAGGGAAGTGACATAAACAACTCAGCCATACTTAAATGTTGGCTGATTAATAGGGTACTATCTTTCATTAAAAGATTCAAATATTGATTGTGATGTATTGATTAGGCTGTTACAGATTTTAAAAGTATCTTTTTTTCCCAGTTAATATGTTTGTGTTGAGTTCTCCTCCCTCCCAACAAAAATAATATATTTGGGCTTTTTAAAATTTGTTCCTGGTATAAAAAAACAAAAAACTAGAAAATGATCTTTCTTAAAAATAATTTGTCTGCTATGTATTCCAATGAGTTTTATTTTTTACCTATAAAATGAGGAATTTGTACATGTGGGAGAATGGAACAACTTAATATTTTTCTTTTAATTCCAAACTCATTAATTCTAAAAATGTTCTCAAAAATAAAAAAAAAATAGATCCATTATTTTTAAAATTAATTTTAAAGTTAAGGGAAAACCACATGACTTGAAAACGCTCCGAGATTGGTTGTGACATGACAGTTCATGATGTTGACATTTTTGTGAGCAAGTGCTTTATGTTTCCGAATTGTGCTTTGCTTGTATTTTAAAATTTTCTAGTCTTCAACAATTAATTTTACTGCACCCTTTATGATAATTTTATCAATCTCAATATATATATATATATATATATATATATACACATCTACATTTATATAAACTGTTTCTCTTACTAAAAAACAGTCCGACAATCTCACAAAAATTTACAACATATCAATGTTTTCATTTTTGGAAATAATTCAGATTTAATGGAAGCAGAAATATGAGGAATCAAAACCTAAAGATATGTAAAATAATTTTTCATTTTTTCAATTTATCTTAATTTACTTTAAATATTTAAGTGCTCTATTAATACTAACCACAGCTATTCTGTTTGTAGACACTGACAACATGTCAAACATATTTATATTTATGCACACATACACATTTGTTGTTGCAGTATCATGTTTTATACTTATAGATAGTAATGTTTAAATAAAAAATCAGAGAAGTTATTTATATTTCTTTTAATTGGAAATTATATGTGAATGTTACTTTGATCTAGTAAAATAAAAAATATCTGAAAAGTATTTTAATAATGTTGTTGGAAATATTATATTAAAAAGCGTTCTTGTATTAAACCTCCCATCATGTATGATTATAAAGATCACCATTGTAAAAAATCCCCATTTATTATCTTTCCTAAAGGTTTACATTTTTTGTATGCAAAATACCAATTATTTTATATTTACATTCAAAAAAGATTCATCTCATGAATTATTTTTAATTAAAACAATCACGGCTATCTTGCATTAAAGTTTATTTATAAAAATGAATAAAGAAATTTTATAAAATTATATTAGCATAAATTGATATGTACATATAACAGTATAGCCTGTGTACTTTTGATTCAATGTTAATTTTAGGAGTAGCATAGGCTTCACAAATAACTTGAACCCCTAAATTTAAACAAGCAAGAAACATAATAGGAAAAGAGTAAATATACATTGGCATATTTTATGTAAATAGAACCTGTTTTTGATGGCAGATGGAAAAATGATGTATAAATTTAAAAAAAATTAATACCCAGATTTTACTTATTTGCATTGAAATATGAAATCAATACTGTGTGTTTGTACTTTAATTATAAATATATATATTCACTCTACTATTTATTTAAAAAAAAAAAAAAGCACAAATTACTTTTTGAAATGTATGCATTGTTCAGATTCTTCATAGTACTTTTTTATATTTAAAGATTGTATTACTTTTGATTTATATGTTAAATATTAATACATTTTTATTGCCTAATATATATGTTAAATAAAAAATATATAGTTTCTGGAATTAAATTTACACTTTTTAAGTAATATCAGTAGAGTATTTTAAAAAATATACATTTTTTTTTCAAATTAGCCTCTAATTTAACTGAAAGTTATCACAGTGCAAACCTCTATATTCAAGAAAGTAGGTATCTCTCAAGAAAAAATTTAAATACCTTGAGAATACATAAATTTTTTAAGTTATGTATCAAATAATTTTCTGCAATTTATATCCTTTTTCATAAACTCATTACAAAGTAACTAAGCTTTGTGAAAATACTCCAAAATGAGGGTTTTTTTAAAAGTAAAAACAGTACTGGTTAACAG
Organism: Pardosa pseudoannulata; assembly: GCA_032207245.1. Classification (NCBI taxonomy): domain Eukaryota; kingdom Metazoa; phylum Arthropoda; class Arachnida; order Araneae; family Lycosidae; genus Pardosa; species Pardosa pseudoannulata. Next base: position 114,270,577 of record CM063502.1, on the reverse strand, counting down.
CAATTCTTAACATATTAAAAAAAAAACCAAAGGTTTAATTATAGTAAAATGGTCTTCACAAATCCAAAGAAATGAGTTTTATGATATTTTGGGTTTTAATCTTTTTTTCATAGCATTAGTCTGAGTTTAACATATACTGGGATCTTGGAAAGCTGAAAAATATCTTTTCATTACAATTAGTTATTGTATTCATACAGAGTGGCATAATACCGTATTTAGAATATGATTTTTTAATGTTACATATAATAAAAAAAATTTCTATTTATGCGATTCTTTGAATAGAAACAAATTATAAAGTCAGCTTCTCCCATGTAAACAACATAGGCTGTCAGTGTTTTCATGAACTGTGATGTCACAAACTAGGTGGAGGAAAAGTAGTGTTTTTGAGAGACGTTACAGAGTTCAATATAAAACTCATTAGAAATTCCTAATTAGGGTCCCAAATGAAATGAAAAAAAGGTACTGTTACTTTTTTGTGTTCTATTGTTTAAAAATAAAATTAGAAAATGTGAAAATTCCTCTTTGTAATATTTATTATTTGTCATTTTTCTGATAGGAAGGGGAACTAGAATTAATCATGAATCCAGTTCCTAGAAAACCAGTAAATCTTAAAAAGGTGGAAACTTCCAAAGTAGAGCCTAATCAGAAATCATGGAAAATAGCTAAAATAAAAAAGTTTTGAGTCTTTTAAAAAAGAACCATACAGCATGATGCACTAATAATGCCAGTTATTATATTTATGAACTTTTTATGTTAATTTATTTGTTTTTAAAGTTACTTTTCTACCTTATGCACTTTTATGAATTTCTCTTCAAAATTTTTGGATTTCTTTTTAACTTTTAATAATAAACAGGAATATCAGAGTTGTCACTTTATTCATACTTTAATATTTGGATTGTATCAATTCTAATGTACTTTGTTCTAAAAGTGTTTTAGTTATATAAGGTTTAGTAACTGAACAGTTATGTTAAAATGAAATATCCTGGGAACCTTGTTGTTTTTTCTCTTTAATCCTTTCACTTACAGAATTTTGATATCCCTCTATTTCCTTTTATATCTGTACTACAAAAAACAGGTGTGATTTATGCTATTTGTTATGATGTTTTTCTGTTATGTAGTTGTGGACAGCAATAGATTCATATATAACTGAAACAACAGAAAAAAAAAGTTCTAAAATCTTAAATTTAATTAAAAAAACTAGTTGAATATGCTAATGATACTAATGTTTCTATGAAATTATTCTGATTTTCTTTTAATTTATACATTTAATTTTCATTTAATATGACATATACATTTAATATGACTTATTTCTACTTTATATGCATCTAGAATTCCGGCAAAATTTTATTTTAATTGTAAATGATAAATAATGATAGTGGAGCTGTACTTTGTATGTAAACCTTAACTAACATTGATTTGTGTACTTATTAATATGCTTGTGATAGCAAGGGAGAGCTCTGGAGTAACCCCTTGTCCTGGGGTCTTGTCAAAGCATGATTGAGCCCTGGATTATGTTGTTGCGTGTTATTTTTTGGATAGGATTATGTGGATAACAATGAATTCATTCACAAATCCACCTCCTAGCAGCCAGAAAAAGTTTTAAAATTTTGAAAGTAATTAAAATTTTTAAAAGCTATAGTATATGTTAATTATGCCATGAGCTCTTAAATTTCTCAAAATTTTCTTTTAATGTATTTATATATTAAATGCTTTTTGGATTTCTAAAAAATTGTTTTAACTGTTAATGATAAACAACAAAAATATCAAAGTTGTTTAGTAAGTCATAATGTAATATTGAAGGTTTTCTATTGTAAACAATTTTAAATTATATTACTTGTTATAAAACATTATAGGTTATTTTTGTGTTAGGAAAACATGAACAATAATGAATTCGTATATTTGTTTAGAGAATTAATAAAAAGAAGCTTTAAGATTTTGAGAATGATTTTATAGATTATATATATAATAAAACTAAGACAATTTTAATGTTTCCAATATTTGTATGAAATTACTCAGAGTTTTTTCTTTTAACTTATGTATTTTAAATTATTTATTTTTATTTAAGATTTTGAGAATGATTTTATATGTATATAAATAATAAATATGACTTTATGTGTATATAAATAATAATTATAAAACTAATGGAATTTTAATGTTGTTAGTATTTCTTTGTATAAAATTTCTCAGATTTTTTTCTTTTAATTTATTTATGTATTTCAAATTATTTATTTCTACATTATATACTTCTTTTTGACTTTCTGAAAAATTCTATTGTGATTACTGACAAAAAAAAAAAAAAAAAAAAAAAAAAAAATCAAAGTTGTCTTTTCAGTCACAACTTCATGTTAATAATTCTCTTTCTAAATTATGTTTAATATTTGGTAGTAATAATATTTTAAGTTTAAGATAAAGCAATTAAGCCATGTGTTATGTTAAAATGAAGCTTTTGGCAACATATATTGTTTTTTTTTTAAATCTTTAACACTTTCACTTACAATTGTAATAATCTCTATTTTATTATATTTCCCCTCTACAGTATACAGATGTAAATTTTGTTGTATGTTACAAACTTCAAATTGTTTTTTCTTAGTTATAGAAGACAAGAACAGACATTTAATTCATAGATCTAGCTAGAAGAGAAAAAATTGAAATTTTTTTTAGAATGATTAGAAAATGCAAATGAACTGTATGTGTATAATATTTGCTAATGATCCAATATTTCTTTTGTTAAAATGCTGGGATTATTTAATTTGTGCTAGTTAAACTATTTTTTCATTATTATATATTTTGAAATTTCAGGCAAGTTTCCATTTTATATGTTAACAATAAACAGAAATATTAGGAGTAGCTTTTAATTTATAAAATATCTATATTAGTTTGTTTTTTTTTAATTTCACATGTGGTGCTGAAAGTATTTTTGTTTTAACAAGATAAAAAATTGAACTATTTGTTATTCTATAATGAACTTTTGAGAAACACTGAGGTTTTTTTTTTTAACCCTTTGACTTTTAGAAGTTTTGTATTTTTCTGTTTCTTTATATTTGCTTAATACAAACTGGAAAACTATATATTAGTCTAACTAGGGATGAAATGATATGATTAATTTCAGAACAACTGAGGCTACTTTTTGATGAGTTTCTGAGATTGTCCTGTTTTCCTGAATGAGAGTATTGTACAAATAAAGAAAAAAAGAATTTTTTCTGCATTATTATTAATAAGCATATTCAAGAAGATAGTGTTTGTAAATTAAGTTTTATTATATTTTAAATGTTTTTGTTAAATACATGTAAAATATTTTTTAAATTTATTATTTTGAAATCATATATATGTACACACATTTAAAACATAAAATATAACAAGAATTTTAGTTCAGATATCTGTATCCAGAAGGCAAGAAAGCTGTGGTATCTGGTAAAATCATGTCCATTTCATCCCTAAGTCTTATTTATTAATATTGTTTTGCCGGTATGCCAAGCATTGTCTCTCTCTCTATAAATATATAATGTATAAATTACATAAGACAGAAAAGTAAACAGAGAAATAAAATATAATTTGACATGTAAGAGTGAAAGTGTTAAAAAAAGAAAAGTGACAGTATTTTTTCTACAAATATAATTGTGAATGCAATTTTTTTTTTAAATTTAGTATTAGAGAATTTTAACAACCTAAATTTATTAAATGCCACTTTTTGGTAAAATAATTTTTCATATTTTCCCAAGATTATAATATTTATGACTAATATTTGTAATTATTTATAAGTCATATAGTTATTTACAAGTTACAAATATTTATGAATTAGAATATTATTTATAAATTATATATATTTCTTAGGTTATAAGTGTCATGTACTGTGCCTCTGATTAATATCTTATACCTTAATATTAATTAAAACACTACTGAACTTTTGTAAAAACAAGTTTGAAATAAACTAAATTGTTTTTAAAAATTTTTTTCTAGTGAAATTTGCATCTTCAAAGACATATATTAATTTGTTTTGTTTTGAAGAAAATGCATTTGGTTTTAGTTTACAGTTCTTATGAATTAGCTGTATCATATTTCTTAAAAAATGTAAAATATATTGTTTTTGTACTTTTGTATAAACAAGCTTAAAATGAAATAAATATTTTTAAAATTTTCTTTTTTATGAAGTAAATACTTCCATTTTTAAATATACATTTGGTTTTGAACACTATGGGGAATTCTTTTATGACTCAAGGGCTAATTTAGTCTAGGACCAGCAAACTAATTCTAAATGACTGTTAACACTCATGACATCAGAAGGATTAGAACCAGCAAATTCTGGTATCGGCAGAGTTGTCACATGTTAGGGAAAACCAGGAAATCAGGTGGTTTTTAGGATATTTTATGCTCTTGAAAATTTCAGAGTACTTTTCAAAATTTCACAACAATCGAAGAATTTTCCAGAATTTCACAAACTCTGGGAAAGTTACTTTCAATTGCTTAGTGTGATCTTCCAACATTGAAATTTAAAGAAAAAAAAAGTATTTTAAAATTTCATTTAACAGTTTTAAATAGTGTTTTCCATTTCAAGTTGATACATTTTTTTAATATTATTCATTGTGTATGTTACATTATATATATATATATATATATATATATATATATATATATATATATATATATATATTTCATCTCAATTAAAGTTTTAGAAAAACATATCACATATAGTTGCATTATTCATATATAGTGAGAAAATGCAAATGTAATGTATCCATTGCACATAATATAGGATTTTGATTACTCTAATTGAAAAATTGATAAAATCATTAAGTGTGTTGTTAAAAAATTATGACAACAAATACCTCAAGTTATACTTTTTACTTATATAAATGCTAAAAATAATTAACCCCACCCTTATAAAGCCACAATCTCCATTGGATAAAAATTTAGCACATTACTGAGAAATGTTTCAAGACTGCAGTATGTCAGAATTCTGGGTAAATTATCAGGGTATATTTTCTCTTGTATTTAGTGACCACCATTATTGACAGGCAGCATTCTATCCATTCAGCCATTGTTCAGCAATACATTTATGTAATAAAGTAGAACAGGCAAAATTTATGTAAATTAGTAGGCTGTGATTTTAAATCTGCTATTTTATATAGAGAAATAATGGTTTATGTTTGTGCAGGCTTACCAAGGAGAAAAAAAAAAAAAAAAAAAAAAAAAACCAATCATAAAATTTTGACACGTCTTCATACAGTTGAGAATACCTAGCTAATGTATCTTGAAAATCATTAACTTCTATTAAAAATAAACTACCTCTGAACCACAATGTGAACTGCTCTGATAATTCTTTAATAATTTGCATCTGTATTGGTGGCTCATTGATAAAATGCACATCTTCTACATGGACTATCTGTGTTAATTCCAAGACAGATAATTTCTTTTATCTAGGTTTACAATATATTTTTCTATCAACTTTTATTATGAAAGTTATGAGCATTTCTACTCTACTATCTACGTTTTATTGCAAATGTTATTTTAGATTTATAGAGGAAGAATGCTTTATGTTCATCTTGGAAAACCAAAAATTTATTAATGAATAAAGATGGTAAATATGTAAGTTAGATGCAAAAGAAGGCAATTTATAAAATCTTTAGAACAGCAATAATATAAACATGGCTAACTTGGTGATGTTAAATAAAAATATCAATGCTAACTTCAAAAATAAATTTCTTTTGGAGTGTTAGAAATAAGAAAATCTCTGATGTGCATACTGCATGACATCCTTGTATGCCTATTATATTGTACTTTTATTTTTATTTTGTACAATGCAACAGCAGTATCATCATTCACATATTGCCTTCAAAATTCAAAAAGATTTTGTTTCTCAGTGTATGCACATAAATCAACACCCATTCAAAGGTAAAGCTTGTTCAGAAAATGATCTCTCCTCTTCTACCCCCTCCCCACATTGAGCAGAAATGCTGACTGCAATAGAATACTTGCTCTGCAGCTGAATCACAAAACACAAGTAATAACCAAAGTTTGACAAAAAACTTTTTTAATTTATTAAAAAATTTTTTTTTTCTTCTTTAAATGCTAAATTCCATTGTAGAAATTTTCAACTCAGAAGATATTTACAAAGATGGGTAAGCCGAACGATGGCCGATTGGTTAGGGTGCTGGCCTTCGGTACCAGAGTTCGTGGGTTCGAATCCCACAAGGGCATGGATGTTCGTAGCCGTTCGGAATCGGCTTTAAGCTGTAGGTCCCGGTCTCATTAGCCCTCGTGTTGCAAAAAGTAGACCGTAGCACTCCAAACCAAACCAAAGATGGGTAATTGGAAAAACCTGGAATTCTAGGGTAACAATGGAGCACAATCACCCCTGATGTTAGAATAGTTCTAAATACTAAATTTCAACATTTTACAACTGCTTTTTGATTTACGTCTATACAGCTTTAATATGTTATATTGAAATTTTCACTAAAAAGCTTTTAAAGGGAAATCCAAAGAGCAGGAGGACAACTAGATGTGCTAGACAAATACAATATTTCAATCTTCAACAGCTAATAGATTGTTAGTTACGTCCCACAGCATTAATATATATTAAATTAGATTTTTTCCATTATATTACTTGCAGATTGCAATAAAAAAATATGTACAACTGGATGTTACAATTGTCTTATATACAAAATTTCCACATTTTACAGCGAATGGTTTTTGTGATATTCCCACACAATGAAAAATTTCATAACATATATTATTTAATATTATATTTAAACTTTTATTATGACCTAACTACAAAATTTGAACATTTCATACTAATCATTTTTAAGTTAAAACTTACACAAAGAAAATATTTAGTATAATGTATATTATTATCTGTTACACTGAAATATTTGTTATAGTGTTTAGATTGCCATTAATAGTGGAGAAGCACAGCAAGATGTTATAATTGCCCTACTTATTAAGTTTTTCAACATTTTGCAGCTATTTGTTTTGTTGCTGCCACACAGCATTAATTATATAGCATGAAAACTGCAATCAAATAAGGAGGAGCTCAATTGGATGTTATCGTAGTCTTAAATACAAGATTTCGAAATAGTATGTCGATTCATTTATCTGTCAAGCCCTACTGTTTAATTACCCATTATATTGAAATATTTTGTTTTATAAAACTAGGAATGCAATGAAAAGCAGGGGTGCACAACTAAATGTAATGACTTCTACAAGAAAATTCAGACTTCCTACGACTAATAATTTTCGAAATATGTAAGTTATATACATACATAAAAAAAAGTAATTCAGGATTGATCAAAATGGATATTTAACGTTTTCTTAGATGTACATACAGACATAACACTTAAAATGTTCAAACTTCAGTCAGTCATTGTCAAAATAAACATTTTAGTTGAAATTTGAGCTCTGAAATTACAATACCCTTACTTTGTTCAAGGAAGTAAAAAAAGATAAAGTATTAAATGAGATACTTAACATATTCTCATGTCACAAGTAAAAGAATTAATACTGTTATGTATCTAATATAACAGTGAATTTGTAAGGAAATGAAATGCTTTGGAAGTAAAAATATTAATATTTTGAGATTGCTTAAAGGATTTTTTTTAATGCTATGGTCTATTTTGCAACACAAGAGCTAATGAGGCCAGGATCTACAGTTTAAAGCCGATTCTGAATAGCTACAAACATCCATGCCACAGTGGGATTTGAACCCACAAACTTCAGTACCAAAGATCATAGCTCTAACCATTCGGAATCTTTTAACGGAGTCATAAACTAGATATCAAAATGAAAGAAGTTTAAAAGCTCTTTCATGCAATATAAGCTATCAGTAGCTCAGTACAAATTTATTTTTCATAGCCAATGAGGCCCTAGGTGCTTGTGTGTTTGTCACTAAGACTAATGCCAAACTGTCCCCTATAAACATTATAAAAAAATTTCCTAGAATGAAAAAATATAAAGTTTAAGATTTCTTTTTCCTACAAACTACTTACCAACTAGAAAATAACTTAATAGCACAGTTTTATATTTATTAAATATAAGTTTAAAAACAGTACTATAGAGTAACAAGACATTTTATATCACAGGTGGCTACTGAAAGAAGCATATTTCAACTGCCTGATGAGGAAAATTAATTTGGAACATAAAATGTTAATACAATCCAATGATTTTTTTTTTCATAATACGAAACAGTGACATCAGCTCCAAGATTTGTAAATACCCCCATTATGTAAACAAGTCTTCATAAAAATAAGAAAAAAAAACCCCCTTTGTAAATAGGAATTTTCCTAAGAAAATCAAACTTAAGTTGATTGAAATAGTACAAAATAACTGAGCAGTTTAAGATACCTATAAGCCCCGTTAACATGTTCCAGTTAAGTTCCCCGGTAAAAGGGATTTTATTTTGAGGGTAAAAAAAAAACCCGTTTACATGAGCAATGATTTTACCCGGAATTGTTGTCTGAACCACGGGATCATTCAGAAGTGCAATCCCATGATTTACACATTGTGTCTTGCTTAGTCTTTGCCATAAAATACCATTATTTTTGTTGAACCACGTAAAAATTTATTCATATTATGACAAAAATTATACATATTTTTGTCATTCTGATAATAGAAACAAACATTCACTAGGAATTTCCATAAAATATTTATTTGCTTCACAATGTTACACAAATGCAGAAAATTTGTTTTGTAAAAATTCTAATTATAAGTTTCTTTTTAAATTTTATGGTTAAATTATTCATTATATATTCTTCAGAATTTTTTTTAAAGCTAAGTCTGCAGAATAGAGAAAATTACATAAAATGTACAATAAAAATTTAGTTTTTATTCAACTTAAAAATGTGTTTTATTTATGTAATTTACTTTACAAAAACTTAACCTTGCTTAGTGGAAAATGTAAACAAAGATTGAAATTAGCTTGGATGCAATTGTTTTAAATTCTAGGCATGATTTAGGGAAAATAGTACATTTGAAGCTGAGAAATTATTCATATACCTTTTTAATATTTTAAATATCCCCCCCCAACTCAAAACAAAAATCTGTTATTTACTACATATCAAACATACTTTTTTTACTACTTAACAGATAACTCAATGATTTCAAAGTAAGTTTCAAACAAGTTGATCATTTTTAGATTCCCCCCCCCCCCATACAACCAACCTGACATATGTATGAGACATTTTATCACATGAAATTATCTTATCTAGAACACTTATTAAAAATACATTATCACTCACTTCATATGTGTTACGGTATAATTGTATTGAACAACTAACAAATTTTTTTCCTTAACAATGTATACCACTTGTGATAAATTGTGAACCATGAGCAATTCACAGATCTACCCTGCTTTTTGGCATTTGTTAACAGGCTATAATATTAAGACTTTACTAAATTCAATTTTGCAGATGGAAAATAAATTTTGACACTGATCGAGCAAAGAATTAATCTCACAGCCATGTTTGTTCTCCCAAACAGTTGTAGTTTATCCAATTCAATTTTCCATTAAGAACTATAAATCCTTTGCCCTAAAGTTTAAAGAGAATGTTAAACTAAACTTCCCAGCAATACAGTTAATGTGAGGTCCACAATATACATTGCCAACCTCTTTTTTTAAAGTCCAAGGGAACTGGAATGCAATGCACATCCCATTAGATGATAAACTTCGTGGAACTCTTAATGTTTAGTTATACATGCTTGGTCCTCAGTCTACCCACTGCAGGGATAAAAGGTTGAGTCAACCTTCCACAGCCAGATGACTGAACCTAAGACCAGTGCGTTAGGAGTGGAAAATACCTCAAAACACTGAACCTGAAAAAGAATGTTATCAAATGAAATCGACAAAGGCTTGAAGCAGTGTTAAATATTTAATGTTGAAGTTCTGACTGACTTTTGCCTTTAATATTACCAAAACAGCACACCTACACACCATTCCAATAAACTATACCTTTTACTTCCTTATTAGACTAGGCAGTGATTATATTATTACAAAAGATTAACAGCAAACTGATTTTCAAAGACTTGATTAAGAGTGCTATAGCCTACTATTTTGTATCACAAGGGCTAATGTGTCTGGGACCTGCTTAAAGCCAATTATGAATGGCTAGAATATCCATGCCTCAAGATTTGAACCTACAAACTACAGAATCAAAGGTCAGCACTAACCATTTGGCTAATTTTCCAGGAAGCATGGGATAGCAAACTTTCCAATTTCAAGAGCATCATCAAAATCAACTAAATGAAGTGTAGTTGAAGAGATAAGAAATTTTTCCACTCTTAGACAAAAAGTTTCATAAATAACTAGTAGATTACATTCTAATCAACTAGTTCAGATCAACTATAGGCTAAATAAACCTCTACTTTGAACACATTTATATTAATGACAATGCTTTATTCGAAATAAAAAAAAAATACAAAAATACGAGTTACACATTACAATTCACCACAATTAGTAACAATTATTTTCTTGGAAGTTTGACCATTATGACTACCAAAGCTTTCAACTTTCTTTACAACATCCATTCCTTCAATTACTTGCCCAAATACTACATGCTTTCCATCAAGCCTAGAATAGAAGAACAAAATAAAATACATGGAATTCCAAGAAATGCTTAAGAGAAATGGGCCAAGTAACTTTGCAAAGCTAAACTAATGTCTATCAAAATAGGAAATACTATAGAATAAACCAAGACATTACAAGATCTGATCTAACAAGTAAATACAAAGAAAATTTAAATATATATAAGAATTATTCAAAAGGAAACTTAAGTTTCACAATTTTTTTTTTTTATTCAGCCACTTTCAAAATATATCAGGTACTGTTAAAAGGCCAAGATCTCAGCCAAATTACTTAAAAAGTTACATTGGTTACAAAAACTCTAAAATGTTAGTGATCCTACTAAAATACTGTGCTTCAAACATAATAAATTTATACAGGAAAAACCCTTTACATACTTAATCTACTGTATTTACCATAAATCATGTAAATATTACAAACTTAACTACAGTAACATTTGCCAAGTTAATTTGAAAGACAGTTGACCAGCACAATGTTGGCTAGAATTGAATAAAATGTTACCATCTCATGCCAAATATTAGCAAACAAAATTTTCAAAACACTAATTGCAATTAAGATATTTTGCAAGATAAATAAGACAGTCAAATCTAATCAAATTCAGTATACCCTGGCAGTTTTCAAAACTAATTTAACTAAAATCTATAACTTTCTAATAAGACTTCAAACAACAAGTACAACTCAACCCATGATCCTGTCAATAAAGCACTTAAAATTTTAATGTAAAAGTTTATATCAGATATATACAGAAGCACTTTTACATTACTGTTACCGATGAACACATTAAAGGTAAACAGTTACTTACCATGAAGTTTTATCTGTGCAAATGAAGAACTGAGAGCCATTAGTGTTCTTCCCTGAATTAGCCATAGACAGAATGCCTGAAACATAATGCTTACATTAAAGCATGAATAAAACTTCACATGAAATAGTTAAAGATAACTTAAAACTTTAATTTCAAAAATTGCAGATTAGCTAAAAAGTTAGAAGAAAGCCCTTAACCTGTAATATCAGTTTTTTAGTGAGCAAACTTATTTCATTACATGTAAAAACTTAACTCTGAAAATATGACAATTGTTCGTTATCTCTACATTAGATGAACATACCCATATAAGAATCAAATCCATTATAGACCCACCCAGTTCCATTTAATTGACATTTTATATAGTAATTCCCCTGTTTCCAACTGAATTAGTTTAAATGTCCATATTTATGGTTACTTTCAAAACATTTTTAAATAAAATGACTTTCAATCTTCATAACACCAGTAAAATACCGATACCCTTACCAGATCAAATACTGATTTCTCATCTCTCCTAAAACACTATTATATTGCTTCCAAAATTTACATATATAATTAAATCTTGCCTTCTAATCACTCATTTCTCTCAAAGACATTTCACATAAAAATAGTCTCCAATCCCCAACAGCAAGTGAATTTGCATTCAAATCATTAACAGTTCTTAGTATACTATGATTCAGTACATTTACTGCATGCTCCAAAGTAGATATCCAATGGATTACTAGAGGTGGCATATCAATGCTCACAATATTGCTAAGTTCGGATAGCAACTGTCCTAGCCACTGCAGTTCAGTCCTTAGGACTTAAGCAACAAAAGAAAATTAATCTAGAAGCATATTTTATACATATGATTGTTTAGCATTTTAAATGTTTTAACAAGAACATTAGTTTGTATAGCAAAAGTATCTTTTCTAGGCATTATCTAGAGGTACATAGCAAGTGACTCATTCGCATAAAATAAAAATATATATTTCCCTTAATATTAAACTATATATGCAATGTTGTTAGACATCAATATTTAGAGAATTTTAGACAAATAGCTTGATTTTTTAAAAGGATTTGTTGACATATCAAACCTTAGTTAAACTATTAAGGTATCTAAAATCTGCATGAAACCTATTAAATTTCAATATAAGAGTAGTACACTTAGATTGGTATGTTAAAATATTTTAATTTTATTAAATATCAATTGTTTAAATATGGCTAAATGAAATTTAGATTAACTTATGGGTTTAAACAAGTTTAAAAGCTTATGACTTTAGTATCAACACCTACCAGGACCGGTGTGCTTCAAAATGAAGTTCTCATCTTCAAATTTGTTTCCATAGATGGATTTACCACCAGTTCCATTGTGCTTGGTGAAGTCGCCTCCTTGACACATAAATCCAGGAATTACACGATGGAATGTACTATCCTTATACCCAAATCCTTTTTCACCAGTGCAGAGGGCTCTGAAGTTTTCTGTTAAAGGTAAGTTTTTCTAGTTTCAACACAATATATAACTATAGTATAGAACAAAGCAACCATGAAACCAACCAAAGTTAAAGATTTGGTAAGATACCAATTACAACCACATCAAAACTATTCAGAAAACAAACTTACAATTAGAACTGTAGTGGGTTAATATTTAGTTGAAATAAATAAGGCACCAGTTTAGGTTAACAATTCTCCCCCCCCCCAAAAAAAATGGTTAAATTATCTAAAACCAAAGAATATAATCTTACTCACAGTTTAGATAAATTTAAATAGAAAAGAGGAAAAATTAAAATTATAATTAGATTAGAGGGAAAAAATAACACTAATTTCAAAATAGATTCTAAGTGTTCTCAAAACTATGATTATGTTATCTTTAAGAATAGACTTTAATAAAACATCAGTGGAGCTATGGGAACAAGAGTACAACACCATAACAATTTTGAAAAACTGTACAACTAATGAAATTTAATATATATGTATATGTGTTAAGTTGTGGTGCAGAGTTAAGACGAATGGAATACAGTCTTCTTCATAATAATGTTAAAACATGGCGACGGGGCCCCCGGAATTGGGAATTTACCTTTTCTTGAGCTTGCAAACAGATAAGGTGGAATTTGGCACATGGACATGGAGCGGTCAACATTCCCAATTCCGGGGGCCCCGCCGCCATGTTTTTGGCGCTATTTCTGTACAAGGGATCGCCAAATTGTCTCCAAGTGATGTTTACAATTTGTGTATTAAGTTTATACCCAATTTCAAAACATATTTTGGACAAAAAAAAGGTTCAATTTTGTTAAGATGAATATAAATTGAAATTTTAGTTTTAATCTATTTAAAGGCGCTTTTGTACTGGTTATTAAACTAAACAGTGCGGAATTTTTGCAATAAGTGCAAATAAAGCAAAATAAAAGCATTAGTTGGTATATTTAGGCAATTATGCTTATAAAATTAGATATATTTATAAAATATGGTTGTTAAAATTACTTTAAAACTATCAAAAGATTAAAAAGTAATAAAGTACGGTACAAATTACTTCTCGAAATTATTAGCTTAAAATGAAAATATAAGAACGAAGTAAATGTTTTAAATAAATAAATTTTTAGCTTAAAAGTCTGAAGGAAGTAAGGGAGTGAAATGATTTTTCTTATCTAAGTGAGGGAAAGCTCCCCTTGATCTCCCGTAACAATAACGGTAGACGGTCGAAATAAAATTACTTTTATTACTTAGCGTATCACTTTTAACAATGTAATACACTATAAAATAATATAGTTTAAAAATATTTCTTTTTCATTTTGTATTAAATTAAGACACAATTTTGAATAAAGTTCAAAAAGCCGTAAATAAAAAAATATAAATGTGAAATATAACATCACTTTTTACTCTCTGAAAATTAAGCATAAGATATAAAATAAATAAAGCGCTAACCTAATTTAAGTATCCTGTGTTGTTCGTGGATATACACGTTTGATCTGACTTAAAAAGTCCTAAAAAGCATCTTACAAATTTTCTTTCATTTTCCTTCACGTAAATACACAAAGGTACGAATCAAATTTATTTTCACACTTGCAAACTGTGCGGAGGGATCTCTTAATTGAGCTCAACAAGCCCTCAATTGTATTGGTGTGAGCTCCAGTATTAAATTTAAAAAAACGAATTAAAAATACTACAAGAGCTCAGGCAAAATGGACAAACCTCCAGAGCACAGCCGAAATGGACGCTAGAAAATCCAAATTCGGCGGTCTTGGAGTACTGTTAGTTACAGGAACCAATAAGGGTCAGATATTCAAATCACGTGTCATTTCCCCCAATACCCTAAAATAAAGGCGCCAATTGACACCCCCACCTTTATCAGGGGCTGGTGGAAGAGTCCGAAAAGAGCAAGGTTTGCCAGAAAATAGGGTTCTAGAATTTGGCGATGTCTCCCACGCTTGGCGTCCCCACCGAACTCGGTACCGCGGGCCCACCGAACTGGGAAATAGCCATGATGAGTCTTAGAATTCATTGAATTTTAAGAACAATGAAGTTACTTTAAACGCTAATTCTTTAATGGTGGTAGAAGAGACAAAGGAAACTATGCTTACCAGCTGTCCGGGGTACAACATCTTTACGAAGCTAAAAGAAAAAGCAAGAAATAAAAATATTGAACACAACACATACGATTTTAAATAGTACTACATTACCTACAAGTAACAAATTTCGACATTAAAAAGGTTAAATTAATCAGAGTTGAGAAAAACAAGAATTTTAATTTATTAAATTTTTTATCTGCTAATAGATTCATTACATCTTATATAAACGACAAAGATCAAGTGCGTACCCCATAAATATATGAAAACTAACCAGTGAGCAATTTTAAGCAGGAAGGGGGGGGGGCGTTATCCAAGTAACTGACAAATAAATTAAAGAGAACTTAACCCAACATAAACTTAAAAGAAACGTAAACAATGGAATACAAATGATTTACCAAGTTTAGCTTAGAATGGGAATTGACAAACTCGTTTTAACATACCATTTGCTACATAATCACAGGATGCCGGTCTTAACAAACCGGTACAATTAAATATTAGAAATATTCAGTTACCTCCATAACAATACGTCCCAGTGGAGTCTTATCAGCAGCAATATCAAAGAAAACCTGTGGCTTACTCATGTTTTCAGATGAAAAATTTCGACTGACTAAGAAAAAACTTACAGGAGACCGTAAGGCACAAGCTACTAAAGGCTTTCGGGCGAAAATGGCGTTAGCGGATAGTGGGAAAAGTTTTTGTAACACGTGAAGACCCGACATGATGCTATGTGATGCCAGATGCAAAAAAATTTCTTCCTTCTTTGCCCCAAATATTAAAAAAAAATTCTGAACTACAATTACAAAAAGGATAAAATAAAAAGGACCTGTACGAAGAAAAAAAAAATCTCAAACTTTATGGTAGATACGGATAACATTTTAAAATGAAATACTTTACATATGTGTCACTTCTTTCTTTTCTTTTCTTTTTTTAAAAGTATGCTATCTTGATTATATTAGTTTATAGACTTTTTTCCACAGACAAAGAAGCTAATTAAAAAAATATGATCCAAAATCGAAATTTATGAACCAATATTTTCCTTAGAATTGCTAAGAATAAATCTAAGATCCCATCTCATCATGGTTGATCAGAGATAATCTCAGTTAAACATCATACTAATTTGACCATGCCTCAATTCATATTGACTACCTGCAACTTTACGCACAAGGAAACTTTTACTTATCCATTTTGATCATTCTTTTGTTTTGTTGTATTATAAGATTAACCTAGACGGTTGAGACAAATAATCCCCGTTACCAATAAGTTTGGGATATACTGTTCCAGGAGATTTCCAAGAAACGCGAAAAGTTAAAACTTCAAACTAGTACATTTCTTTAGCATGTTAACAACAAAGCAAAATATTTTTATAGCGAAATTTTAATCCAGCAAAAGTCGGGTTGAAAGCTTAAGCATTTCCATCTGGAGGAGACCCACAACGTTATATTGAGACTTTCTTTTACTCCGTACAAGGAAGTAATTGTGGCGGTGCTAGCGTCAAGCCACTCATTTATTAAAATGTTAAAAGTATTTGTTGCACATGGCAAATGTAAAATGTATATTTTGAATCTGGCAAAAAAAAAGAGATCATTCCAAAGATATGGTGAATGGAGCGATGCTGTTCGCTGTGTCAATGCATTTTATTAATTTCCTGTAAATAGTGTAATTAAATGTATATAATTTAAAAAGCTGTTTTTCCTGAACTACACTACTGGCACTGCATCCTAGCCGCTAAACTGGTGACCCGTGTGTTTGAACAAGCAGCTTCGCAATGACAAGTGAGTCGACTACTTCAGAGCCGAAACCAGAAGTGGCACGAATTTCCGTAAAGGTACCACCTTTCTGGCGTGAAAACCCGTCAATTTGGTTCGCTCAATTGGAATCCCAATTCATAAACAGTGGGATATCGCAAGATATTACAAAATATCATACGGTGGTCGGAAGTATCGAATCGGAAGTACTCGCTCAGGTAAGCGATATTATTATTTCTCCTCCGACTGTTGGTGCTTACGAACTTTTGAAGACTCGTTTGATTGCCATCTTCAGTGATTCTGATGAACGCAAGTTTCGAAAGCTTCTCCAGACTGTGGAATTAGGCGATCAACGGCCTTCCACCTTGCTCAGGCAGATGCAAGATTTGGCGGGAAAACATGTGGATGAAAACCTGTTAAAATCCTTATGGTTTCAACGGCTTCCCTCTCAAATCACAGCCATCTTAACTATGTCTTCAGAAGACCTCAGTAAATTAGCAATTATGGCAGATAAGATTTCTGACGTAACGTCTAGTAGTGAAGTATGTTCTGCTCAGATGGAAACGAAAGTGCCGGTAGTCCCTAATGATAGCAATGCACATTTGCAGGCTCAGATTAGCGAACTCTCCTTAAAAATTGATCGTATGTCTAAATTTAATAGATCTAGGAGTGCAACTCGTCGCAATCATTCTCGCACTCGATCTCGATCTTCTAACAGGAAAGATGGGGTGTGCTGGTACCACTTTCGTTTTCGCGAAAATGCCAAGAAATGTACCCCACCTTGCGCTTTTAAGCAGGAAAACTAAGAGGCCAGACGTTGATGGCGGCCGACGTTAAAGGCCAGAATAATTGCCGTCTTATAATTCACGATAGGTCATCAGGTCTTAACTTTTTGGTGGATACTGGTGCTGATATTTCTGTCGTACCTCCTACATCCTCAGAGCGTTTGAAACCGAAATCTTTGTTAACCTTGTTGGCGGCAAACGGCTCAAAAATAAATACTTATGGAACACGAAATTTAGCTATTAATATTGGTTTGAGAAGAATTTTTCCATGGTCATTTATAGTAGCCGACGTTTCTCGACCTATATTAGGCGCCGATTTTTTAACATACTATGGCATCATTATTGATTTAAAATCTAAATCTCTTAAAGATAAAAAAAACAACCCTAACTTCTATTGGCAAAATTTCCGTAGATAATACGCCATCTATAACTGCTGTAAAGTCATCTATAAATTTTAATGATTTAATTCAGAAATATAATGATATTTTTGATGATGGTGAACGCTTCCCTATTACATTGCAATCTCATAATGTTACTCATGTGATTCAAACCAAAGGTCCACCTGTGGGTGCTAAGGCCCGGCGGTTACCCCCAGATAAATTAGTAGCAGCCAAACAGGAATTCCAAAATTTAATCCATAAAGGAATCTGTAGTCCTTCTACCAGTTGTTAGGCAAGTCCTTTGGTTGTGGTTAAAAAATCTGATGGTTCGTGGAGGCCATGTGGAGACTACAGAGCTCTGAATGCACAAACTGTTCCAGATAAATATCCTATTCGGCATATCCACGATTTCACTTCGTATTTGCACGGTAAAAAGGTTTTCACCACCCTTGATCTTAAGCGTGCTTACCATCAAGTACCAATGAATGAAGACGATAAGCAAAAAACTGCTATAATAACCCCTTTCGGTTTATTTCAGTTTAACTTTATGACTTTTGGTTTGCGAAATGCTGCTCAAACAATGCAGCGCTTGATGGATAATGCACTTCAAGGACTCGACTTTTGTTTTGTTTACATTGATGATCTTTTAATTGCATCTTCCTCATTGGAAGAACATTTGGATCATTTACGACAAGTTTTTGACCGACTTCGAAAATTTGGTTTGGTTTTGAATCGCGATAAATGTGTGTTTGCGGTTGAACATTTATCATTTCTTGGCCATAGGATTGATAAACATGGAATTACCCCATTGCCCAAAAAAGTGGAAGCTATTGCAAAATTTTCTAAACCAAAAACAGTCCAGGATTTAAGACGTTTTTTAGGCATGTTAAATTTTTTCCGTCGATTTTTGCCTCATGCGGCAGAAAAGCAATTACCTTTACAAAAAATGTTGGGAAAATGTAAAAAACGGGACAAAACACCTCTTAATTGGACTTCGGAATCAGAACAAGCCTTCCGGGATTGCATTAAAGATCTGGAGGAAGCAACTCATTTAGCTCATCCTAATGCAAACGCAACAATAGTTTTAATGACAGACGCATCGGACAGAGCTATTGGCGGCAGTGTCCAGCAACGCGAGAATGGTTCTTGGAAACCATTAGGGTTTTTCTCTCGAAAACTCAGCACGGCTGAGCAAAAGTACAGTGCATACGATCGCGAATTAATGGCTATATTTGCATCTATAAAGTATTTTCGGCATTTACTAGAAGGTACAAAATTTTCCATCTTAACGGATCATAAACCGATTACTTACGCCTTTTCCCCAAAAATTGAGAAATTGTCACCACGTCAGATAAATCATTTGAATTTCATTGCCCAATTCACTGTGGACATCAGGCATATCAGTGGAAAAGACAACGTGGTAGCTGATGCTCTTTCTCGGGTCGAAGTTATTTCCACTTCACCATTATCTTACGAGGATATTGCTCGCAGGCAACAAAACGATGAAGAGCTTCATAGTTTACTCCAGCAGCCCACGGACTTGACTATGCGGAAAATACAAGTCCCAAATGGGACTGAAATGCTCTATTGTGATGTTTCTGAAAATGTAATCCGTCCATACATTCCTAAATCTCACAGATATCAAGTGTTTCGCAGCTTTCATGACCTAGCCCATCCGGGTGTGCGAGCCACAGTCCGGCTCATTTGCAGTCGTTTCGTATGGCCCAACATGAGGCGAGATGTTGTGAATTTTACACGATCTTGTATTGCCTGTCAGAAGTCGAAGATTGTTCGCCATGTTCATTCACCTCTAGCTGAGTTCAAGGTGCCAAATGAGCGATTTTTTCACATCAACATTGATATCATTGGTCCGCTCCCTCCATCGCAAGGTTTCACATATTGCTTGACAGCAATTGACAGATTTACCAGGTGGCCTGAAGCTATACCTCTGTCTGACATTCGGGCAGAAACAGTCACTCAAGCCTTGTATAGTGGGTGGATTTCCAGATTCGGCGTTCCACAGAGAATCTCCACGGACAGGGGTTCACAATTTACAAGTGAAGTGTTCCATTCGTTGGCAAAAACCTTCGGCATACGTCTCTCGCATACTGTGTCTTATCATCCCCAGGCGAATGGTGCAATTGAGAGATGGCATCGAACCTTGAAAGCAGCTATTATGTGTCACACTTCAGTGCACTGCGTAGCAGCTTTGCCTGCTGTTCTGCTTGGTCTCCGAACGGTATACAAAGAGGATCTGCAGTGCTCCCCGGCTGAAATAGTGTATGGAGAAAATCTTTGTTTACCTTCCCAGTTCTTCGTCCAGCGCGAACCACCAGCTACGGAGAATGGTTTCATAAGAAAGCTAAAAGCTCATATTCAGCAACTGCGACCAACTCCGACATCTAACCACTCTGCAAGATCTACCTTTGTGTACAAGGATCTCAATGTTTGTTCCCATGTCTTCCTGCGAGTGGATGCTGTATATCCATTCTTGTCGCCACCGTACACAGGGCCCTACAAAGTTCTGTCACGAGCAGATAAAAATTTCATCATACATAAGGATAACAAGAAAGTGACGATGACTGTCGACAGACTGAAACCAGCTCACCTATTGCCGGACAGTCTTGAAACAACTCCTGGAAGTAAAGTTGAATCTCCTTTGGCCGACACATCATCTCCCATGCCTTTGGAAAAAGAGCAAAAATCTATGCCTGAAAAATTACCGACACGTACTCGTGCTGGTCGGAGGGTGCATTTCCCTGCTAAGTATCAGGATTTTATTTCTTAAAAATTTTAGCAAAATTTCTTTTTTCCAGGAAGGGGGATGGTGTGGCGGTGCTAGCGTCAAGCCACTCATTTATTAAAATGTTAAAAGTATTTGTTGCACATGGCAAATGTAAAATGTATATTTTGAATCTGGCAAAAAAAAAAGAGATCATTCCAAAGATATGGTGAATGGAGCGATGCTGTTCGCTGTGTCAATGCATTTTATTAATTTCCTGTAAATAGTGTAATTAAATGTATATAATTTAAAAAGCTGTTTTTCCTGAACTACACTACTGGCACTGCATCCTAGCCGCTAAATAATAAACAGCAAATATTCAAAATTATGTACAGCAAATAATGGATTTTTGTTTTAGCTTTCTAAAAATGACCCTTAAAAAGCATTGTTTCACTGTTTAAACAGTGTTGTTCTACCAGCGCATGAATACGTAGATATCTTTGAATTGCAATGTTGTAGACTGGTAAGCATTAATGGCTATTATATTGGGATTTTTCATTACATAGAGTGTGGATTGTAATCAAAAGGAAAGAAGCACAAGTGTATGTTACAATAGTCTGAAATATAAAATTCTACATTTTACGGATATCCCTTTTTTTAGTTATGCTTTACAGTGTTAATATACATTAAATTGAAATTCTTCATTACATAGAGTGCAGATGACAATTAAAAGGGTAGTTGTCTAAATAGACATTATAATAGTCTTAAATACAATTTTTCTTCTCATTTTAAGATTCACTATTTTTGAGTTATTTCCCACAGAGCTTTTCAAAATCTGCTTTTTTGAAATTTTTCGTAACATAGAGTGTCGATTGCAATCAAAAGGAGAGAATAGAAATAAAAAAAGTATCTTTTTGATTTAAATTTAAAAAAAATATATTTAAATTTTTTTCAAGATTTTATCGATTTATTCAATGTTTATTATCGCTCAAATTTTGATTTAAGTATCCTAATTTCGTCTTATTGCTTAAAAATTTATTTGAAAAATTTTTCGGTACTGCTTTGCTTATTGATTTCTATGAAACGTTTTTATGCATGAGTTGAATTTTTACGAAATATTCGGATTTCTTGAAATTTGAATAGAATTTTGATATTCTAAATGACTCCAAAATTTAAAATGAATACAGAGATTTATCTTTATTTTTATTAAGAGTGTTTGGTAAAATTTTGTAAGCATCTATGACAAATTAAGCCTCGAGGAGAATTTTAAAATTTAACTGAGAATAAAAAAAAAATTATCTGATATTTTTAAATTCCCCATAAAATTGAAATAAATAAATAAATAAAATAAAAATATCACATAAAAAATTAATGAGATTAATTTAGTTATACTTTAATATAATATATGTGTATTATATTTTATAACTCTAAGTTAATAATTTACGAAATATCTATGTATAAATTCACCGTCTCCTTGAAATATTTTTGTATAACGGCATGTATATTTTATGTACTGCATTAAATAACCTCTTCCTGTAGTTAGGGAGCATGTAAGGAAACTACAGTTTTTATAATTATATCAATTTTAATAGATAGTTGCATTTATATAAAATGTCAGGTATTATATTAAAGAAATAAATTTAAGCAATTAAAATTATATATATATATATATATATATATATATATATATATATCAGTGGCGTGAGGTAGGTTTTCATGCAGGGTGTGCAGAGAACATGGATTTTCCAATAAATCTTGAATTATTGAGACATCTGAGTTCTCCATTCTGAAACGGGTTATTTATTATGAATATAAATTTAAAGAATACAATAAATAAAATATTTACCTAAGAGTAGACGAGTTATAACTATAAAAATAGCTAAACTTATGAGAATTCTACTAGCACTGAAACAAAAATCATGTCTTGTGTTGTATGGTGTCATATCGGCTTCGAAAAAGCAACGCTTCGGGCTTCCACGAAAAACTTATATGTTCAGCAAACGTAGCACTACACGGCTGATCCTCATCCGGATGCTCATTGGTGCCGACAAACCGAACGTCTATTCCATGTGCAGAGGATTTCACTGCACGCTGGCACAATAGAGTGAACTGTTTCTTGTTCGGGCAATGGATTAAATTATATTTATTAATTGTTTTTAACATTTGGAAATCATATATTCTGCGAAAAACATCTTGACAATTTTTAAAAACAAAACCATGTATATGGTGTTACAGATATAACTTATATACTGTCTGTAAGACACAATGAATGGTAAAATTTGGACTGTTCTGTTAAAATTCCTTTCTTTAAAACAAAACAACATTGTTTTTCTGCTAATTATTTCAATAAATATAATACATCACCGAAATTAATTTACCACACTAAAACATCTCACTTTATATTGATGAAGTACTTCTTTTATATTTCCATGAAAACAAAATCTTACAATATACAAATTTAAACATGCATTTTGCAGACGGTTAGTCTGCAAAATCGTATGGCCAGGTAATCAGTTAAAAAACCAAAATCGCTTCAGCACGTAAGTCCCCTCTCTAATTCAATGCTTAATAAACCGTACCTTTGGATGATTCTCAATGCCAAGTACAGGAAAAATAGCTGCACTTGCCTCAGTGCCATAGTATTCTGTTCTTCTCCAGTAGCCCATACATATGAAGCGTGATTTTCAATTTTAGTGCGTACACATCAGAACTTCCTATGTTCGTTTGCGCGCTACGTGGTGCAGCACCTAGTACCGCACGCACTGCGGGAATACAAGCAAGCAAATCAACATAATATTTGAATATATTATAAATAATATTTATTACATACCATATAAAGATAGGTAGACATAGGTGCAGAAAATTATTGTCCTTCATAATTTTGCCAATGTGTGCAGTGCACACCCTGCACATATGGACCGCACGTCACTGATATATATATATATATATATATATATATATATATATATATATATATATATATATATATATGTACCATAAGTTCAAGATTAAGTACTTGTCATCTATTTATATGTATACTTGTCTTGTATCAATCAATAGATTTCCTGTAATGCTTCGGAAGGTATTTTTAATAAAGTTTAAATTAATAAATTCTATCCTTATATTAATTTGTGTCGTTTATTTTCTCATTTGGTTATTTGATTTTTTTTTAAATGACAAAACTGTCTTCCTGTAAAATAAGAAAATCATATTTCCAGATAAAAAAAATTCTAAAATTGTCTTAAAATTTGGCTCGAGCGTATCTCTTCCTCAGTGTCCCCCCCCCCCCTCTCTCTCCTTATCAAAAATTTCTGCTCTTCCTGTAAATGACCTTGACGTACAGGCATTGCCTCAGTGTTTCACATCCTGAGCCTGTGATGGGCGCAAAGCTTTATACAGTGAAATGCTGAGCGGTGTCTTCACAAGGAAGTACAGTCATATTCCGATTTAGCACTACCTCGATATACCGATAACCCCATTAACACTAGAATTCTCGGACACTTACTACTAGCTATTGCCAAGTATGTTAACGATGTATGTATGTAAATATATATGTATACACACATAGACATAGACGTGTGTGTGTGTGTAAATAAATATTATGAATTTAATTTTTATATCCTGGTTATTAGAAACTGATAAAGTATTAATATATAATGAATTTAAATGTTTAGTTACTATTACTTGTCTCTAAAGTATATAATTATATATAGATATATACATACGCCGAACGATGGACGAGTGGTAGAGCGCTGCTTTTCGGTACCCGAGTTCGCGTGCTCGAATCTCGCTTCTGGTATAGATGCTCGTAGCCGTTAGGAGTCGGCTTTAAGCAGTAGGTCCTGGTCTCATGAGGTCTCGTGAGCAAAACGGTAAACCGTAGTGCTACAAACCCAACCAAACACACACACGTATATATACAATAGAACCTCTTTTTAAAGACACTACGATACAACGACCCCTTCGTTAGAACGACTATCTTAAAAAGTCCCAATTATTTTACCACAGGAATAATGTTAATTTTGAATCATTACAACGACCCCAAGCATATTATTTTTCGTTAGAACGACCGCCAATTTTAGTCCGCAGAACTCATGAGCAAGTGGGGTATTTCAAAATTATTGTACTCTGGTGCAACTTCAAGAATCCTGTACTCCTCTCTTTGTGATTGCTTAAAGGAGGGGAGGGGGTGTGACAAAAAGGGGAGAACTAAATCTTCAATTATCTTTTAATGAGTTTGTTGCGTTAGACGAAACTTTACATTTAACTTAACTTGCAGTGGAGAAAATTTGAATGAGGATGATTTTATTGCCCGTATTACCGGAAATGAAGAAATCTGCGGTTCCGACGACGGAGAAAAAATCGTCCAAGTTTTTGAAAAAGTGAATGAAAAAGAAGCCTTCAATGCAATCTATGTCTTGCTTCAATATTTTGAAGGACAATTTAATTTTGAACATTTCCTTCAAAATCTAACGGATATGGAATCAGTGATAATGAAAAATTCCCAAAAGAATTTGAAACAGGCTTCAATCAAAGACTTTTTTAAAAAAATTCAGTAATGGAAATACAAATAAATAGAAGTGTTCTCTAGGCATATACTGTTGCATCCTTTCTTTGCTCATTTTTTAAAATTATTTTTTCAATTCGTTACAACGACCATATGATGTTGGTCCCACAGGGGGTCGTTATACCGAGGTTCTACTGTATAAGGAAAAGTAAACTAGATCAGGAAACTAATGCAGGCATTTTGTATAAACCCCTAAGACACCCCGATAAAATTTTCAGGGGTTTTCAAATCTTGAGTCAAGGGCAAAAATTCCCTCGTCCTTTTGCTTTCCCCTTTTTAACCCCTAACCTAAATTGACCACTGGGGCTACAATTTACATCCTCAGAAAAGAGGGTCTAATTAATTATAACTCGACATTGCCCTAGCAGACAATTTAGGAAATTTCCAAACAAAAAGAAGATTTTCCTAGAGTTTTTAAGACAGATTTTGACTGAGATGTTAAGGGCCTTTTACTTATAACTTCATGCTAGCTGACCCCTCAGTTTGTCCTGCGCCTAGGATGAAGTGGGAACCCGTCCTACAACGTTCTGTTATTAAAAATCTTTACCTGAAACGATGTAATTTTTATGGGCCATGACTGCAACCACCCATCGTGAAGTACTTCTTATTACACATACATATATATGTATATATATATGTATATGTATATATATATATATACATATATATATATATATATATATATATATATATATATATATATATATATATATATATTATATATATATATATATATATATATATATATATATATATATATATATATATATATATATATAAAGAAAGAAAGATAAATGATAAGTTGAAAGATAATCTTACTCTTTAAGGCAGGATATACAGTTTTAGAAATTAAAAACGGTACGATTTCTATCACATTTGATACAAAGACTTATAATAATTTATGCGTAACTTACAACAAGTAGATAAATACACACGAATTCATCTGGTAAATTCCAGCTTGTTCATAATGACAGTTCTTTTCTTCTCACTCTAAACAACTTAGGTGTCAGCCCCAAAAGTTGGAAGATTAGAAGAGATAAGGAGTTAGTTAATGCGCTTAGGCCCGAGAAAATTCTCAGGGGTTTTCAAAGCTAAAGTCAAGGGCAAAACCTTAGCGTCTCTCTGCTTTTCCCCTTTTAACAACCAATCTAAACTGACCACTGGGGCTTACAGTTCACGCCATCAGGAAGTGTCTGACCAATTAAAACTTTATAGTGAGCTAGCAGTCAATTTAGGAAATTCTGACCAAAAAGGGGAATCATGTTATCGGAGAAAGGTTTTTCCTTACATTTTACTAGAGATTTTTCTTAGCTTTTATTGCTAATTATGTATGCTAAATGATCTTACAGTTCATCCTCTCCTTTAAAGGAAGTGGGAACCAATTCAACTCACGTTCTGAAAACGGTGTCTCGATTTACTACACCTACTGGCTATGACTGCAAAACCCCCGTCATACACTTCTTAGTTAAATGGGAAGGGTATTGGGGTTGTAATCCCATTAGGTACTGTATACATACATTGGTATCTCCTTTAAAAAGACAGCTCTATTTTAAGGGAGATTTTTATTTGTCCCTGTCCCTTTTAATAGGAACCTATAAAATTTTAGTTCATTTACTTCTTATTAAAGAACTCTCTATTTAAGGGATATGGAAAAAAGTTTCCAAAATAAGATAGAGATAGATCCCCTATATAATAATAACCTAAGTTATCTGTGTGTCTGTCCTCGAATTTATGAAGTGGTTGGACCTGGAATGGATAGAGGCATCCATATTGGATTCTTGATGAGTTAAGATTAGCAAAATTCAAAACTAGTAAACGTTCGAAATCCACCCCTTCCCCCCTTTTCGAGCGTTTAATGCCATTATTCCAAGCTTTATTTTCCCCGGTTAAGAGTAGGCGATTAAAGTTACCACATAATAAATAGGTAAAAATAACATTTTTCTTAACATTATGATGTTATTCTTTTAACCATCTCATTTAATCATTTTTTATTTTGAAATATTTTAAATATCGTCTGCATTATTTTCGTACATTTTATCACTGAACTTAGGGATTAGATATTGCGTAAATAATTTTATTTTATATTTGGCTTAAACAAGAGATTAGGTACATATGAGATAATTTTAAATACAAACGTGCATCAGTTTGGTCTGTGAAAATGTCACCATGAGGAGGGGAAAATCACGTGGGTGTATTCTCATGCGAAAGAGTTAAAGTTCAGAATTTCTTTTGTGGCTT
>CM063502.1:114235729-114238229 GCA_032207245.1 Pardosa pseudoannulata | reverse complement strand
CTATAAAACAAACATCTGATGTGTACATAAGTTATAAACACCGCAAGAAAATATCTCGAGTGTCACTATTTGGCCTGTTTAGCGCGCTCGAGAAAAAACTCGTATGTAAACTTTATACTTCAAACATGGTATAAAAGCCACATCTTATTACCCTAAATTACGGGAAAGAGAAATAAATTTTCATTTAAATTTTGGGATCGTAGTCATCAACGTTTTTTTACGTTACATCATTCGAAAGCTACATAAATGAATATTACTTTAGGCCTGTGATATTACAGTAATAGAAAGCATTTGAAAAACAGGGAAAAAAGCATAATTTATTACTCACGAAAAAGAAAACTTCTTTCTACCAAATAAGAAAATAAAAAAAATGGCTCTTTAAGCCAGCCAACATTTATTTTTTTTTACTTGGAGCCTACTACACGCTGCATTCTATAAAACAAACATCTGATGTGTACATAAGTTATAAACACCGCAAGAAAATATTACACAAGGTTTCACTCTATATTTATTGGAAAAAAATTGTATGTAAACTTTATACTTCATCATGGTGTCGTATATTACCCTTGCTTAGAAAATATTTGTTTTAAATTTTGCATTCAACGTTTCTGTGTAAAACTTTCCTCCAGGGGTTTAGTTTCTGAATATAAGCACTTTTTTCTATCATCAAATACTTAAGTAATATATCAGGGAGCATCTAAAAACATACCTTATTAACATTCATGTATTCCACGAAAAAGAACGATGATCTAAACTTTTCAAGAACTCACTATTATATTATTTTTTGAAATATTCCAGACTCTCGCCTAAAGCTGAATATTTCATGACATTCAAATTACGCCGCTCATGTTTTTATGTAGAACATCAATATTCAATCTCACGTTGCAAGCATATTTATTGAGGGAATTTTTTTAACGGTAGTACAAAATATACATTAGGCCAAATTCTTATTTTGAAGTAAATTTTTGTGGGATATTTTAGAACCCTGTGGGACCTAACTTTATAACTGAAGAGTCCGATCTCGAGATAATTTTAAACCTCTATTTTAGCTTTTACGAAATGATTTACTATAAAGCATCACAATTTATCTATATGTAAAGTCTACCCCTAGCATTAAGAAGAGGAAAAATCTATAAACTAAAAGCGGCTTTAAACAACCTCAGAGCATAAAAAAGATTTATTGTTTATACTTTTAATATTACGATTCTATACTACTCCTCAAAAGGCAGTGCTTACTACTCACAGTAGATTTCGGTGGACTATCCATATAAATAAATCGATATAAATAATCCATATAAATAACCATTATAACAGCATTACGAGCTCCTGAGTAAAACATTATGCTGGGGGCTATGCGATAACCATTCACAAAAATGAAATGTATTACACGTAAAAAAAAGGCAGGTCTGTACCTGCAATATCGATTCCTCTAGTTCAATGTTAACCCATGGAAAAAATAAAACTCCCTGTAGCCGGCTCACATTTAAACAATTTTTAAATATTAAATAAAGAAAAAAAAACACTGTACCAGGAAATAGAATATCAAATTCTCTACGATGTTATCTTTCCCTTATATAAAAAAAAATCATCAAGAAAAATATACTTAATTTTAAATTATTTGAGGTATATATTTGCAAATAAGGATATTTAACAGACAAAAAAAAAAAAAAAAAAAAAAAAAGACACACAGAGATAGATAGAGAGAGAGAGAGAGGGAGAGAGAGAAAGGAACAGATTGCATCCAAGAGATTTTGCTGTTATATCACAGGGTATAATTTTTTAAAGGGTTTCTTTAAATGCAATCTGACCAGAATGAATTTTATTTTCCCCATTGTTTAACATTGAGCCAGAGGAATCTAATTTGGCAGGTACAGATCCACCTTAGGCATTTTAAAGGGAAACAAACTGGCGTTAAAACAAACATCTGTCAGATGGCAGAGTATGGCATTTGTGCAAAAATCTTATTGTAATAAACATTTGTGGAATATCTTTTCAGATAATCACTGTTATTGTCATAATTGTGCACTATAATTCCACAACTTTGACACTGTAATTACTGATAATATTCTCGAATTTGTAAAAAGTAGTTTGCAATCTTATAAAAAGGAAGCATAATTTCAGTTTTACATGATATCGAATCAATTTAAATAAGAAACATATTTTTATTAATAAGAAGTGAATTGACATTCATAGAGTAGCATAGAGCCTCTATGTTTTTTTTTGGCTTCCGGACAAATACTAAGCACACAAATAAGTAAGGTCAGGTTTAGGCCCAAAACCTTGCTCCTTGGGCATAATTTGACAGACCATTTGTCGATTTCTCCTGCAATATCAACACAAAAGTACCTATTGTACCTTTTTTCTTCTACCTATGTTCCTTTATTATTAAACACCTGCAAATTCTCCAGGGAAGAAATCTTTTCCCTAACGATAACAGCATGACCCACCCTTATGGTATTTATTCCTCGGGCATCTTGAAATGGAACTTCTTCCGTAGTTC
>CM063502.1:114190729-114230729 GCA_032207245.1 Pardosa pseudoannulata | reverse complement strand
ACACTTCTTTATTTTTAGACCTACCTCAATAAAGTAGTGGGTACTATCAATCTACAAATGTTATAAATGAGTCTCTTGTGTTAGTAATACGTGCTTTAAATGGTAAAAGCGCTGCAGAATGTAGTGACTTCTGAATTATTTTATGTTTTTATTTATCGCTCTCTGGTAGTAACAATTCATTCTAGAATTCCGCCTCCGTTAGTTTTAACCTTTGTAAACCGAGAAATGAATTCCAGAAAACCTATCATAAAAGAAATTAGGCAATCGGATCTCAAGAAAGGACTTAAGTGCCCACTCTGCTCTAAGGCTACAATGTTATTTGAATTATTAACGCCTACGTAAAGAAACCTGTTTGATTTTCTTCGTGGTTGAAGTAGTCGGGGAAGAACAGAAACGCCTAGTTTATGGACTTGGGTTGCTATTAGGGGGTCCTAATTCTCAAAAGAATATTTTCCCCGAAGCTATGCTGACCTCCCATTAACCTATTTGTATTAACACTTCTATTATCTTGTGTATCAGCAGTTTGGAACAGAACTATTAATCAATTTTTCACTCTATTCCCGATAACCTATAACCTTGAAATTTTGCATAATGTATCTTCACTGGCAATAGATTAATCAATAACCTTAGTAAATTTTATTTAATATGTTATTGATCAAAGGAAATTTTCTTCTAGGTTTTTTTTTTTTACCTTTTATTATTTTAAAATGATTTAAAATAATAAAATTTTAACTTAACATTATGTATATAAAATTATAAATTAGTAATTAATTTAAAATAATTATTCATAATTTTACAATTAATTATTTAAATTTTTTTATATCTACAATGAAACTGTTTCATTGTTTTTCAAGGGTATGCATACGGGAAACGATGAATGCGGGAAATGGTAAATTCGGAATATGGATGCAAAAATTCGATAAAATGCTTGGCTCTGAATCAGTTCATTATTTAAAACATTAATTGGTAGTATTTAACACTTTATAGATACTACTTTAGTTTATATGTTATATTATTTTTATTTAATATATTATTAATCAAAGGAATTTTTTTCTTCTAGGTTTTTGTTTTTTACCTTTTATCATCTTAAAATTATTTAAAACAATAAAATAATAACTTAACATTATTATGCATATAAAATTATAAATTAGTAAGTAATTTAAAATAATTATACATTAAACGAAGAATGCGGGAAATCATGAATTCGAAAATAAATGCAAAAATTCGATAAAATGCCTGGCTATGAACGAATTAATTATTTAAAACATTAATTGGCAGTATTTAACATTTTATAAATATTACTTTAGTTTACAATGATATTGCTTACATTTAGAATGACCTATTTTTACCAACTCTTCTATTACCTTGCATTAAGTGTTAGCAGTTTGGCACAAATTTTTCATTAATTTTTCACCCTCCGCCCGATAATCTAGAACTTTGAAATTTTGCATAATGTATCTTCAATGACAATACATGAATGAATTATTTCAGTATATTTTCATTTAATTTCTTACTAGTCGAAGTAGACTTTTTTCTTCTTAAATCTTTTTTTTACTTCCCCCCCCTTAGAATTATTTTATTTTTATTTTTTTAATTATATACACACATATATACAGGGGACCCCCGATCCATCGTTTTTCAAGGGAAAGGAAAGGAAAAACGATGAATGCAGGAAAAGAATGGATCCGGGAAATGGATGAAAAAATTAGATACAATGTCTGACTACAAATAAATTAGCTATAGCATTAATCGACGGTATTTAACATTTTATAAAATACTAGCTGCTTCGCACCCAGCCTTCGGTCTGGGTTTTAAAATATTTCGATGAAAGATTTAGAACCACTATTAAAGATAATACGATGTATTAATAGAAATGCTGAATAAATCCCGTATGTTTCAGATTGGTAACGATTATAACAGTTTTTTTATAAACATTTCATTGCAACTTAAAAATTAACCAAGAATTAAATTTAAAATTAGTTCTCATATAAAAATGTTTTAATTTGAGTCACATAGAAATGAAAGTGAATCCCTTTATATCTCAATTTTCAGATCAAATCGAATGGATACTACGCAGACGATGTTTAAATACTATAAAATAAGAAATGAGTAAATGAGATATTTAAAGGAATGACGTCATAATGATAAAAAATATCATTTAGTAATAAATTAAAAGTTTTAATCTTCTGCTTTTAACCGAAGAAAACTGCTTTTAAAATGATGACGTCACATTGCTAGAAATATTGCTTCTTTCACTTAGTTATGATGTGATAAATTAAAAAATTAATCGTTTGCGTTTAACCGGGGAAAGTAATGCTTGAAATAATGACATGAAATGCTCGAAAAAGGGGGAAGGAATGGATTTCGAACGTTAAAAATTTACAAAAGCCTTCCCAGGGATATACCTAAATATTTCCCAAATTTTCATGGCGATTGGATGCATAGTTTTTGAGTCTATAGAATACAGACAGACAGACAGACACAAATTCATTTTTATATATATAGATTATTTATATTTGGAATAGTATTTAACGTTTGTAAATTGTACCTTCTTTATGCAAGTGGGTCGCATGACTGCAAAGATAGGCCTTTCCAAAATCCGTACACTTTTGTAAGCCAGAGTTTCTTTAAAGGATATCCATTTTATTACATAATGGTCGAAATCAGGTCAGAACGGAAACATCATCCTGCCTGAATGCGGGAGTACGGTCGAGTCCTTCAAAGCCGTATACAAGGGGGTATTTAGGAAATACCATCCCCCCAAGAAATTCCAAAATTCTAAAATACCTTTTCACTGAAAGAAAAGGGAGCATGTGTGTGGGTGTGTCATCTGCCTAGCTGTGCATAGACAAGAGTGTGCTTAGAACAGAGTGTTTAGTTCAACAGTAGGTTCAAATTGTGTTCGAGAAGTAAGAGTAGATTGACTAGCACTCTTAGCAATTCGTCACAATACTGATGCACAATCGGAAGGAATTGCGAACATTTTTCAAATCTTCAAGGTGAGCATGTTTTACAATACATAAGTAAACATGTTCATTTGAATATGATCATTTTCTTTCAAAATTATTCTTTTTCTTTGGTTATACTTCTGTTTTAAAAATTAGAATTTAATAACAAGTATAGCTTATATCTTTTCGATGACAATTTTATTATTAATTTCATTGTGCAGTTACTTCATTACTTATTCTAGGCTTTAAATTTGATCATTATATAATTTTTTAATTATTTTGATATTTTAAAACTATGTTGTCTTACGACACTCATTAGGGGTATACATGTAATAAGACAGACTTCACGATGGGTGGTTGAATTCATGGCCCATAAAAATGACACCTTCTTAGCTAAAGACCTTTATTAAGATAACGTTGGAGAACGGGTCCCACTTCATCATAGGGACAGAACAAACTGAAGGGTCAGCTAGCATGAAGTTATATGTAAAAGACCCTTAACCCACTGAACGGACGCGTCGACGGGGGTTCGACAGCGAATTCCTGTTCGAAAACGGACCTGTCGACCCCTTCTCGTTCGCACTCGTATAACTCGTATCGCACACTTTTGATGAAAAAAAAATATTGCAAAGCGATAATAAATGAAAGAAACTAATTTTGAGTAACTGAACTCCTTTACCTTGCGGGGAAAATAATTTAAAAGTAGGACAACTTTTAAACCGGTAACTCTAGTATGGTACGGTAAGTTCCGCCTGGAATTTACGAAAAGGGTGACTATTTTGAAAGGGAAAAAGGTGGGGAGACCCGGTGGATGGGTTAACACCTGGGTTAACATCTCAGTCCAAATCGGTGGGGAAATCTCTAGAAAAATCTGCCTCTGACAGCGTGCATCTCCTTTTTGTTTGGAAAATTCCTAAATTGTCCGCTAGGGCAATGTAGAGTTATAATTAGTCAGACCCCTTCTTTGAGGGCGTAGACTGTAGCCCTAGTGGTCAATTTAGGTTAGGGCTTAAAAAGGGGAATGCAAAAGGACTAGGGAATTTTTAGCCCCTGCTTTCAGATTTGAAACCCCCCTGACACTAGTTTCCCGATCTAGTTTACTTTCCCTTACATACTTACATAAGTAAGCATGTAGTTTTACTGAAGTATCATTCACAGTAAACAATATCTTGATCTCCCTCCGAATATAATTTCTAGCTACAGTCCTGCAGTCCTCAGCCCCCCAAATCATTCTCTTTTTTTTAGGGGGTGGTCATTTTCTGATGCCCCAAAGGAATTCCACTCAATTGAGGGAGAATTATGTTAGATCAGCATTTCTGAAATCGCCCAAACCGCTAACTTGCCAGAAAACAGGCGGCCAAGAAGCCCAGAAACCATGGAGATTTATAAGATTCTCATGAGATCATTTGAACGAGTATAGTAAGAAAATGCATGTCAGTGATTTCGTCCCTGGTAAACTTAACTTATCGCGGTCTGTGAATTGTGGTTCAGTTTGCAATACGAACGGAAAATAAAATCAGGGAACATAATTTAGACACTTACTAGGATAATTTTTAATATATTACATACACAGGATCGTAATGTGTTCGTTCCAAATGAAAAAGCAAAGGTCAAATCAGAAATTAAAAAAAAGGAGGGGCAAAACAACAAAATTCCCTTTTCTTTGAAAACTTTGGGGGAGGGGGGATTTGACCCCTTTGCCCCGTCAAAATTACGCTCGTGTACAAACATACAAACCTTTCCGATATTCAGGCTAGTTTAAAGCCATAAATTTTCCTTTGTTAATAAAATTTACTTTACGAAAGAAATTAATGCTTCAAGTTTTGCATTGTTTGAATTTTTTTAATACACGCCAGTGCAATGGATGCATAAACTAAAATACAATGATGTTAATTAAATGTATACATGTGAAAGGATTTTTCTAAGTATATTTCGTAAACATAAAAATTGATCCAGATTTGAATTCGTTTTAAATTGTTCTAGCTTCATAATTAATTGCAGCATAACTCTTCTCTTCCTACAATACCTATGTGGGTAATATTAATTTTCAACAAGAGATTAAAATTCATTAAAGTTGTATTTTTTAAAGATAGAAACTGATTTGCAGTGTGACAAAGATAGAATTTACTTCTCAACGAAATTAATTGCACGCTAATAGTTCTAAATTTTTAGCTTTATTTCTACTGGAAACTATTCTTAAGCATATAGAAAATATTAAAAAAAATTAATTTATTTTCTTTTATAAAATCTTTTGCTAGATGATTTCTTATTTATATATTTATATTATTAGAGAATGCTTACATATTATAACGGAATTTCACTTAGTGTACTTAGTATAGAGCTGTTAATCCTTATACAGTGTATCATGCAACTGGGAAAAATATCAAAATCACATCTAATAAATTTACTTTCATCTAATAACTTTTTACATCTTATTACAGCCTAAAAATTTACAGTTCTAAAAATTACTTAAATTAAGAGGTTTCTGTTAATTATGTCTCAATTATAAAACTTAGACAATGGTAAACATGTTAAACAGTAGTCAATGCTTTTCAACTTTTTTTACAAAAAAAAAAAAAAATTTAAAAGTATATCAAGCGATTAAGAATAATAAGGTTCATTCTAACATTCAAAGAAACATTTTTTTTATAGAATTATGTGGCTGTTGGCAATAATTAAGGATTCATTTTCATGACGAGTAGAATTAAGGATTCTTTTTAGAATTTACTAAGTCTAAGGTTAGAAGGAAAATTTTGATGCAAAAGAAGGAGCAGATATTTATCAAAAATAATAGTTCCTTACCCCCTCTTAATATCATCTTATTCAACATTCGGGGTAAATTACCTTTCTCATTTTCTCCCTGAAATGCATTAGACACAGAAATTTTCCATACCGTCGCACGTTATTTTCCTCAGAGGAATCTTTCGAGAGATAAGTTATGCTGGATGTTGTTTGAAAATGCAAGATGAATTCAAATCATGAAGTTCAAGATATAAATTTAACTTCAAAGCGTATACCATTTTGAAAGCACAGAAGACCTCACATAATGATACAACAAACGTTTAACAATCATGCTCTCTTTCAAGAACTCGATGGACTCTAATTTTTCATTTTCTGATGGCATGAAGATCAAGAGTAAACGTTTCTGAAGTGCACTTATGTATTAATAGGAATTCTCCGATAACATGGACTCAAAATTTGAGATACACTCACAGGAAATGAATAATACATTAAAGCTTATACTTAACCCCTTCCGGTATGATTTAATAATGAAAAACTGTGCATGAAATAACCATTTAATTTTTATTTAAAAAACTTAATTCATTTTACAATTTTTACATATTTTTAATTAAAATCCACTTTTTACATAGTGTTAAGTAATATCAGAAACAGTAAAATTAAGAAAATATCAAAGCAAAACATTAATAAGGTATACAGATAATAGTCTTCAAGCTAGTGGTACTTTTCAAAACAAAGTGCAAAGGAATTCTTAATTGTTTACACTGCCAAGTAGTCTCACTTTTAATTTGATTTTTGTAACACACACGGCATTTCTTAGTAGGTTTTCTTTTATTCTGACTCATTAATTTGGCAATGACTTGTACCAAGAAATTCTAAGTAAACAATATGCAATAGTGACTTGGGATTTTCACAAGTGATAAAAGTGTTGCCAAATTCAGTACACTAGAAATTTTAAACTAAATTAGTTATCATATTTAACAGTAACTTTAATCGCATGACGAGTGTAGCTCTTGTGCGGTATGGAATGAAAAACTAATGACGAGCTAGGCTCGTCATTTTACCGGAAGGGGTTAAGCAATTATTTTTCTTTATTGCCCTCACCTTTGCCATTAAACATTAATGATGGTATTAAATTAAGGACGTCATACATTTTCAGTTGCATTTTGGGTCCAAATAAATCAGTAAACATAAAAATAGTCACTACTCAATGCTACTATATGTTTAATATATGCATTTAAGTAATATACTTACACATTAGTTGGTGTTTGCATGCCTGTAATGTTCTTAAAAATACAGCTTTTTCATCATGTTAAGTGAGAGAGAGTCACTGAAGAAGCATTTGTGTCAGAAAGCAGCATGGCAGGTTAACATGATTAAATACAAACAAAAGGAACAGCCTTGATTTCATATCCCTTATATATTAATAGCCTAAGTTATCTGTCCATTTGTCCTCGAATTTACGAAGTGGTTGAACCAGGAATGGATAGAGGCATCCATATTGGATTCTTAATAAGTTAGGGTTAGCAAAATTCAAAGCGAGTTAAGTTTATCTTCTCCTAAACTATCGATCCGATTCTAAAATAAATTGGTATAAGTATATTTACTATCTTTAATGACATTATTTCAAGTCCTATTTTCCATGGTTAAGAGTAGGCGATTAAATTTATCAATTTATCACATTTTAAGTCAATGAAAATAACATGTTTTATAGCATTATGACTTCATTCCTTTAACCACCTCATTTAATCATTTCCTATTTTAAATTGTTTAAATATCGTCTGCATTATTTTCATACGTTTAATCACTGAACTTAGATATCACGTAAATAATTTCCTTTTATATTTGGCTTAGATAAAAGAATTAGGCACATATGCAATAATTTTAAATTTAATCATTGATTATTTTTGGTTGCAAGGAAATTTTATCACCGGTATTAACAACAAATTCTTTTCATAAAAATCTAGGAGTCTATTTCACGGACTAATAGATATCTAGCCTTTAAGCTATATATCTTTAAAAATTAAGAAGTATGTTTGTGTGTTCATTTCTTATACATAACCACACGGTTTTGCAATCTATTCTCAAATCATTCATATATACCGCCAAATAATCACTGTCAATATTAAAACCTCTGTTGTCCATCCTATCATGTAATATAACAAGATAAATTAAAGTTGTCAACTAACATACGGTCAGTAAAGATAAAGATAAATAAATTATTGAGCGTGTATCAGATAATTCTCAGTTAAAAAGCAAACCATTTTTTTTTACCTGTCTTATAGGGTACTTTCCAAATCTGGAAAGTTAAAAATTTTACTGATCCCGCCATATGATGGGTTGTATGCTAGTCGTTAAATAAAAAGAAAGATGTATAAGTGGTTTTTAAATAAAAGAAGATCATAGTCATATTATAAAGCTTTGATGTGTTATAAGCATTTAAGGGAAGACTTGAAACAATATTATGTTTTTCTTCTTGAAGCAAAAAGCATAGCTTCGGGCTTGTGTAGATGTATATGTAACATAAATTTATGCTTCAGATATATACAGATTTAATGTAAATACTCATATAATTTTAAGTAAGTTACAAATATTTAAAGTGTACTTATAGAAGGAGAAAATTGATGAAGTTAGGCAGTTTGATATTTTTTTAATATAAAAATTAGAAGCTGAAAAAAAAAACTGAATTTTTTCTTGAAGCAAAAAGCATAGCTTCGGGCTTGTGCAGATGTATATGTAACATAAATTTATGATTCAGATATATACAACTTTAATATTAATATTCATATAATATTAAGTAAGTTACAAATATTTAAAGAGTACGTATAGAAGGAGGAAAAAAATTGATGCAGTTAGACAGTTTGGTATTTTTTAATGTAAAAATTAGAAACTGAAAAAAAACTGAATTTTATTCTGTGTGAAGGAACGGAAATTTGAGACGATCATCTAGAAATTTATAGACTTTTTATGCTTTCAATTTTTATATAATTAAATTTTTATTAATATTTGTTAATTATTTGTATATTTTTTCCAGCTATTAATTTAATAGATCAGTCCTGATAATAGTAATTTTACCAATAATGCTTGCTGGAGAAGAAAGTGTTCTAATGCTCTAAGGAACTCCAAAGCTTCTTATGTATATTTCTGTGAGAAGGAAACGCTTTATTATATAGAAAAGAGTTAATCACTTGACAAGGAAGCTAGTTTTTGACAATGAGACATCGATTTAATAAGTATTATCTTGCTTTCAGTTTTGCATGTAAGCATTTTAGTCAAAGAGCGATCCTATTCTCTATTGAATTTATATTTCACTCGACTTAACAGGTTCTATAGAATTTATTTCATGCCGTTATTCAATGAGTAATTCACAAGTTTTAATCCTCACGTTTGTCTGAACTTCATAAGAAGCTTCTAAATTTAAGTAATAAAGAGTAGTTTAAAATAGTTTTCAACTTTTATTTAAAGAAATTTATTTTCAGTGAAATCCCTTGTACATCTAGACATCACACGTGGCTTCAAATTTGAGTTCCCAATAACAGTCAGTAGCAGAAGATTGAAAAGTCGATGTCTCATATTTGTTGAAGAAGTGAATACAGAAACAGACATTTATGTTTTTTGATAAGAACAATTTCATATATAAATAAGGACTATAATTTTACTGACACGATTTTTAGAAACAGAGTTTTAAATGAAGCATTATTACTACAATGAATGATTCAGTTTAAACTTGTTTATCCTACAACATAATAATAATACTGTATGTTTGTTTTTATATCTTGTTCGTTAAATTAGTTAAGTTGGTTGGTTAAGAGTGTTACGCTCTATTTTTTTTCTACATGAGGGATACTGAGATGCGTCTGACAACTCTATTTTAAGGCCGATTCCAAAAGGCTACAAACATATCAACAAGTTCTATAGAATTAATTTCATGCCATTATTCAATGAGTAATTCACAACTTTTAATAATTACTTTGTCTGAACTTCATAAGAAGCTTCTAAATTTAAGTAATAAAGAGTAGTTTAAAATAGTTTTCAACTTTTATTTAAAGCAATTTACTTTCAGTGAAATCCCTTGTACATCTAGACATCACGCAAGGCTTCAAATTTGAGTTTCCCATAGCAGTCAGTAGCAGAATATTGAACAGTTCATGTCTTAAATTTGTTGAAGAAGTGAATACAGAAACAGATATTTTGTAATGTTTTATAAGAAAAATTTCACATTTTAATAAGGACTATAATTTTACTGACACGATTTTCCTAAAAACAATAGATGAAGAGAGTTTTAAATGAAGCATTATTACTACAATGAATGATTCAGTTTAAACTTGCTTAGCCTACAACATAATAATAATATCGCATGCTTGTTTTTATATGTTGTTCGTTAAATCAGTTAAGTTGGTTGCTTAGGACTGTTAAGCTCTTTGTTTTTCTACACGAGGGATACTGAGATGTATCTGATAACTCAATTTTAAGGTTGATTCCAAAAAGCTACAAACATCTCAACAAGTTCTATAGAATTAATTCCATGCCATTATTCAACTAGTAATTCACAAGTTTTACTCCTCAAGTTTGTCTGAACTTCATAAGAAGCTTTTAATTTAAGTAAAAAAAGAGTAGTTTAAAATAGTTTACAACTTTTATTTAAAGCAATTTATTTTCAGTGAAATCCCTTGTACATCTAGACATCACGCGAGGCTTCAAATTTGAGTTTCCCATAGCAGTCAGTAGCAGAATATTGAACAGTTCATGTCTTAGATTTGTTGAAGAAGTGAATACAGAAACAGATATTTTGTAATGTTTTTTGATAAGAAAAATTTCACATTTTAATAAGGACTATAATTTTACTGACACGATTTTCCTAGAAACAATAGATGTAGAGAGTTTTAAATGAAGCATTATTACTACAATGAATGATTCAGTTTAAACTTGCTTAGCCTACAACATAATAATAATATCGCATGCTTGTTTTTATATGTTGTTCGTTAAATCAGTTAAGTTGGTTGCTTAGGACTGTTAAGCTCTTTGTTTTTCTACACGAGGGATACTGAGATGTATCTGATAACTCAATTTTAAGGTTGATTCCAAAAAGCTACAAACATCTCAACAAGTTCTATAGAATTAATTCCATGCCATTATTCAACTAGTAATTCACAAGTTTTACTCCTCAAGTTTGTCTGAACTTTATAAGAAGCTTTTAATTTAAGTAAAAAAAGAGTAGTTTAAAATAGTTTACAACTTTTATGTAAAACATTTTATTTTCAGTGAAATTCGTTATACATCTAGACATCACACGTGGCTTCATATTTGAGTTCCCGATAGCAGTCAGTAGCAGAAGATTGAAAAGTTGATGTCTTAGATTTGTTGATTGGTTTGGTTTGGAGCGCTACGGTCTACTTTTTACAACACGAGGGCTAATGAGACCGGGACCTACTGCTTAAAGCCAATTGCGAACGGCTACGAACATCCATGCCATAGTGTGATTCGAACCCATGAACTCCTAGACCGAAGGCCAGCACCCTAACCATTCGGCCATCGTTCGGCTTAGATTTGTTGAAAAAGTGAATACAGAAACAGACATTTTGTTATGGTTTTTGATAAAAACAATTTCACATTTAACACTTTGACTGCCATGGCTATCATATGTGATATCCAGTGATATTTCCGTTGAGACACTGGCTATCCGATATGATAGCCATGGTGTTTTAACACTTCAGGCCGATTTTATGAGCTAAGTTTTATGAAAAATTAAATATTTGGAACATGCAACAAAAAAGGGAATATATATAAATAGAGAGAGTTTGTTTTAAAATATTGTTTGTTTTGAAATATTGTTTTTATATATAGTTTTATGTTGAAAAAATACAAATTACACACACAAAAAAAAAAAGTTTGGTTGTGTGGGTTGTGGGTGTGGTAGGTTGGTTGTGGGGGTGGTTTGGAAGGTTGGGTGGTTGGGCCGGTGGTGGTTGCTATTCCCTACGAATCCCAGTGAACATTTGCAATTTTGGCTTGGCAGTCAAAGTGTTAAATAAGTACTATAATTTTACTGACATAATTTTCCTAGAAACACTAGATGAAGAGAGTTTTAAATGAAGCATTATTACTAGAATGAATGATTCAGTTTAAACTTGGTTATCCTACAACATAATAATAATATTGTATGATTGTTTTCATATGTTGTTCGTTAAATTAGTTAAGTTGGTTGGTTAGGAGTGTTACTCTCAAATTTTTTTCTACACGAGGTATACTGAGATGCGTCTGACAACTCTATTTAAATGCCGATTCTAAAAGGCTACAAACATCTATGACAGTAGCGAGAATCGAATATAAAGAACCCTTTGGGACAGGTAGCGCCCAACCTAATCGGTCAATGTAGCCTTTAATTCGTTAAGCATTTTTTTCAATATTCCTAAATGCTGCCTGCCCTTAGAAATCTTTAAAAGAATATAATTTGTTAAATCTTTTCGTGTGAATATCAGTTCATATATAGAGCACTCATTTCGTTAACTGAACCACGAAGTTGGCGAAATGTCTATATCCCCCCCCCCTATTTTAAGGGACTAGAAGGTAGTTTAAAAAAAATTACCGTTACTTCCGCAAGAAAGCAGTGCTAGAATAAATGCCGCACCCAAAGAAAATGGCTGAAAAATACAAAAATAGCACTTAAACACCGCATCAGTGTAAACGCAGCATTCTATTACACGTGACTTAAAACTAGCGGTATGGATTCTAAGCCGTTTCAGTGCCTTGAAAAAAAAAATTCCACCCTTTTTTCGCTTTATTATTATTTAAAATCAGGGCTTCGAACCAGAACTGAACCGAAAACCGAAAACCGGAAAAAACCGTTATTTTGGTCGGAACGAAAACCGGAACTGAACCGAAAAAAATATCGGTTTATTTCGGTTCGATATATCTTTCAGTCATTTTGTTACTGTTACCAACTTATCAATATTTTCTAATTTAACGTCAACTTTATAATTACATATCCGCACTTGTATAAGATTGCAATGGTGGTTTTGGCAGCTCCAGCTACACAAGTTAGTGTTGAAATTTATTCTCCGAGACAACAGAAGTAATCTCAGTGAAACCACGTTAGAAGATATATTAATAATTAGAGGCAATTTTCATATGTTAAATAAATAATATATTTTTTACATAATTATTGCAAGGCCAAGTGCACGATGTGAGAGTCAAACGACGAATGTGGTTAATCATGAACCTAGTTGTCAAATGCGATTTTGATAATGGATAACAATGCCAATGCTCGCCGCTCTTATCGTACCTGCTGTTTGTATCAATTCACATAGTGTACCAATTAAAAAAAGAATAAAATCTTCTAAATTTTGATAGAATTACATTTTTTGTTTATGATAGAATTATATTTTTAGTACAAATAAG
This sequence comes from Pardosa pseudoannulata, assembly GCA_032207245.1. Classification (NCBI taxonomy): domain Eukaryota; kingdom Metazoa; phylum Arthropoda; class Arachnida; order Araneae; family Lycosidae; genus Pardosa; species Pardosa pseudoannulata. The sequence continues at coordinate 114,217,644 of CM063502.1, read as the reverse complement.
AATATACATAAAATGAAATTATTCATTTGGAACTGAACCGAAAACCGTTATTTTTGGCGGAGCGAAAACCGGAGCTGAACCGATATTAGTTTTTTAGTTGAACCGGAACGAAAACCGGAACAAAAAAAAATTACGGTTCGAAGCCCTGTTTAAAATCTAGCATATTGCCCGTCATATCACAGGATCAGTAAGGTTTTTAATTTTCTATAATTTTCAAGTACCCTATGAGGCAGGTAAAAGAAATGGATTGTTTTTTGGCTGAGAATTATCTGGTACACACTCAATAATTTAATTATCTTCCTACTCCTCTAAAGTCTCCTGATGCTGTGAATGCAGTTTAGAATCCCGTTGAATTCATTTAGAAATGTAATTCAAAGTTTTCTTAGCTACATTGAAATTATCGTTAAGTTCTTCCCAATTTTTTTTACCACAGTAATTAATGGAAGTAAAGGAATGAAACTATCATTTCCACTACACCCTGGAGGTAGATAGAATTTGTTGTTGATACCAGTGTTAAAATTTTCATTGCAACAAAAAATAATCGATGATTTAATTTAAAACTATCACGTATGTACCTAATCTATTATTTAAGCCAAATATAAAAGAAAATTATTTACGTTATATCTAAGTTCAGTCATAGAACGTATGAAAATAATGTTTAAATAATTTAAAATAAGAAATAATTAAATGAAATAGTTAAAGAAATGACATCATAATGCTAGTAAAAAATGTTCTTTTTACCTATTTATTATGTGACAAATTGATAAATTTAATTGCCTGCTCTTAACCGGGGAAAATAGGGCTTGATATAATGGCATTAAATGCTAGAAAGGGGGGGACGTTGTTAACCCTAACTCATCAAGAATCCAATATGGATGCTTCTATCAATTCCAGGTACAACCGCCTCATGAATTTGAGGACAGGCGGACAGATAACTTAGGCTGTTATTATATAAGGGATTATTCAACAGGTACGTGACCAAACAATGACCGAATAGTGGTTCGTTGCCTATAAGTATTGGGTTAGGTATCGAATCCCACTGCTGGGATGGATGTTCGAAGTCATTTGGAATCAACTTTAAGCAGTTGATCCTGGCCTCATCAATTCTAGTGTAGCAAAAATGTAGACCGCAGAGTTCCAAATCAAACTGAAACAATACTTATACGGAAGAATCTGTAGCTGAGAGAATGCAAGCAATGCAAGAGAATGCTGTTTTAAATGATAGAATGTAATTGTTCCGAGATCTCACTTAAGATGGATAAGGTACTGTTTTTCAATCGCACTTAAACGCCGTATTTGCTGAAAGTTTTAAACATTAAACGCAGCGGCTTTCTTTTGAAAGATGTGGCGAACTCTAATTCAAACGAATTTTTTAAGTATTACTGTAAAGAAAGTGTCTCTATATTAAAACTTTGAAACTTTTAAATATTTGACATAAAACCAACATATTCGGCAAAACGTTTAATGGAATTGTTTTCTCAGCTCCTAGATTCCTATGCATTAAGCCGATAAACCATGAGTTATAACCATAGCGATGACATCTGATGACGTCAAAGTTGCATATAATTTAATCATAATTGTGATTCATATTCAAATAGTGTACAATGCTGCTCTAAAGTATAAAATCACATTCCAGATTATATATATGCATAAGTGGAATTCAAATCTTTGTATAAGCACCATTATTTAACTATTATAAAGTCTGCAAAACTATGCTAAATTTTGTATATTTATGAAAAACTATTTTTGAGGTATTTCCGTATATTGTGTATTAAATTAAAAGTCTGTTACAATATTTAACACTTTAAACAGAAACAAATTAAATCAGAAAAGGTGCAATTTAAGTAAAAGCACAAGTTCATTTTATGACTGTTAGTCTGGTATCGCCATCTATTGAATTAGTTTGTAACTAAATTCAAATACGTATTTAAGATTAAAAAAGTCCAAAATCATTCTTTTTGGTTAAACAGCAATTGAACAAAAAGTACCTCTATTTTCTTGAGCTACTTAGCTCTTTCAATAACTTTTTATATTTATTTAGATGAAATGTGAATTTTTAAAGTAGTGTTTTTTTTTTAAATTATAAGCTTTAGATTAATAAATGTGTTTGTAATTGGAAAGGGGTGGTTTCTTTATTTAATCTTGAACAAAAATCCATAACTTCTGTAGAGCATTCATTAGACATAAATTTTTTTTCAACTGTTTACTTTATATAATTTTTAATGAATCCTAAAATGTAATGAAAAGAAAACAGTTGTAAAGCATAGGTCTCGCGGGGCAGATGCCAAATTTGTCATTCCTCCCCTGCTATAAAAAAAATTATTATAAAGATGAAATTTCCTTGATTAAGGAAAATATTGAGCTGCAAAAAATAAAAGGATTACAAACTAGAAAACAAAATTTTAACTTCGAAAACATATTATGAATTCAAATGTTAATAAATTATTATCTAAAAACAATATTTACCTTTTTTTTTAAAGAAAACTTAATTTTTTAATTGAGAATTATAAAACATATTATTCAGAAGTCACTGATATCTGCAACATGATAAAAGTTTTCTTTTTGACAGAAGAAAATCATTTTTAGCATCAATTTTATATACATACATACATGCATTCATGCACACACATACATATATATATATATACATATATAAATTAATATAAATCTCAATAATCTCATTCAACGATAAGGGTTGTGCCGTCTAGGGCAGGCCCACCTCTCCTTACCCCCCTTTGCTCGGTGATACTGATAATAATGGATTTTATATTGTTACGGTTTAGGAAAACAAGAAACAACTAATAGTTTTATAACAAATTTTAGAAAAGAAAAGATTCTTAAAAAAAAAGAATAACTTAAAAAAATAAAAAAATAATAGAATTAGGTATGTTTTACACAGTTTGTTACTATCGTTACTGATATAAGAGAATAATACAGTGAAATTAAAAATAATTCAAGTAAGTTTAAACGTATATTTAAGTAGAACCCACAGTTCACAAACAGATCTCTTTTTCAGAAAAAAAAAAAAAAAAAAAGTGTTTCGCACTCATCTCAAATATTCTCAACAATAAATTTAATGTAAAGGAGACAATTTACGAGACCAGAAATACATTTAACTTAATCACCTAGCAAACCTATTACTTTTCCAGATCATTGAAAAGCCGACTGAAATGAAGGAGATGACAAAGAATTATCTATGTTCCACATTAAAATATTTTCTCTTTTGCCCGTAATATTAAGTTAGAATTAAAATATTACTCGGTGTTGGAATCTGTAATAATACGTATGGATTTGTCCTGTGGTTAGGAGAAAAATAAAATCGCAGACTTCATATGACAGAAGAAAATTATTAGCTTATTTTTTAAATAGTAGATATATGAAAATACACTTGAAAGGCAATACTACTCACCGCTTGCGAAGTATAACTCTCTAATTTTCAAAATTTGGAAAATTTTGAGCATTTTAAATCGAATAACTGCTAAAGGTTTCCTCTATGCTGTGCTATATCATCAACGACGCACAATTCACAGGAAAGACATCTATCCCCACATAAACATGACACAAGCCAGCTGCTAGACTCTAGCTATGATCTAGCCGCTAACATTTCAGTGACTAATCCATCATGATTAATTGTTCAGTGATCACCAGCAATTCCTTTACCGAACTCACTAAGACGACTTTTTCCTTTACCAGAGGCGTTAGTCATGTCTCGATAAGGAGGGTCTTTATTTTCAAGAGCTGAAATCCCATAAATTGTATCTCGAGTGGCTCTCGCTCTAGTGGCTACGCTATACAACTCCGGTATCACGAGATCTTCATATCTTTGCACACTCTGAGGATAAAGACTCTCAAGGTATATAAATGTATAATACACACTCATACTTGTATATAGTGGAACACCATATATATGTTTCTCCTTAATACGTTTTTAAAAGTTATACGTTTTTTGCTGTTGGTTCCAAAACATCTGTATATAGTTTAATGTTAACTATTTTAGTGTGTCTTTCTATTCTCTGCTGCATGTATTACTGTTATGGGGAAAGAGGGGGGGGGGGAAGGAGCTCTGAAAATACTTAGCCTTTTGTTTCTAAAGAAAAGTGTCCTGTTTGGATCCATGTTGGTCTAAAAGTGAAGGCTTCGTACAGCTTTGCATATCTGTGGGAGGATCTCCAGTATGAAATTCATAAAATTCACAGTCTGAAACAAATTGACTGATGAACTGAAATTTATGGGATGGAACCCCTGTGTTTGAATGGAAGCCACTACCTACTCTCCTAACATTAGAAAACTTAATGACCAATCGAAGTACCATTTATTACCTTCTCATTAATGTTGATAAGTGTGATAAACAAGCTCTTCTGATATTTCTAATTTATTGCTAACGATACTTAATTTTTTTTCTTATGTAAAATCTTTTTCTTAGACACAGTTTTATTAAAATTATTTTCATGTTTACTTGATTTTTGGTTAGGAGTGCTGTGTCCTACTTTTTGGCAACACGAGAGTTAATGAGAGGGGAATCTACAGTTCTGAAAAAGCCGGTTCTGAATGGCTACGAACATCCATGCTAGCAGCGTGATTCCGAACCCACGGACACCAGCACCGAAGAGTAGAGTCCTAAATAAATGTTTTTAAGTTACATCAAAGATATATAAATTTAATCCAGTTGTTCCATAAGTAAAAGATAAAATGTTGGCGAGGGTTCATTACTAGCAGTACTATAAAAGAGGGAGAAGTATATAATAAACTAAGAAATATTTTAATGTAAGGGGAAATTTTTAAGGATATTTTGCACTTGTGCATTACTTTTTTTTTGTATACCTTTCGACTGTGTTTGGGAATAACGGAGGTCAGAAGGAAATATACACATGGTCAGAGTAAATAACTGACCTTATTGTAGATGAAGACCTGGTATTAATGGTATTTCGTATAAATGTGAAGCGTATGATGTATAATGTGTAAATGTCTGTTTATGGGATATAAACAAATGTTACGATTAAAAAGTTCTCATTTATGTCCTGGTATCTCACATTAGTGTCCCGGTAGACTTTTATAGTTTCTCACAGTTGGATTTGAAAACAATACATTTGCTCAGAAATTTCATAATTTTTAGAGAATATTTCTAACTTGCCCCCAACCTGTTTATTTTTGTTTCAAATATAATTTTATAACTTCAAGTTTTTTATGCTGCATATATTGTGTTTTGTCCTTTAAATCTTCTTAGTGTAGAGAAGATTTGTCATTTTCGCCACTCGGTAGTCACCGGTAGCCCCACCTATAATTTTCTCTACTCTGCAGCTTCACATTTATACGAAATACCATTAATATCAGATCTTCATCTACAATAAGGTCAGTTATTTACTCTGACCATGTGTATATTTCTTCTGACCTCCGTTATTCCCAAACACAGTCGAAAGGTATACAAAAAAAAAGTAATGCAGAAGTGCAAAATATCCTTAAAATTTCCCCTTGCATTAAAATGTTCCTGAGCTTATTATTTTCATACTTCTCTTTCTTTTATAGTACTACTAGTAATGAACCCTCGTCAACATTCTATCTTTTACTTCTGGAAGAACTGGATTTATATATCTTTGATGTAACTTAGAAGCATTTATTTTGTATGTTCCAGTTAATTTGAAAGAATAAAAATTACACATGTAACTCTTTGTTTGGTTAACCACTTAATGCACAGTTTTTTAAAAAAGGCCGGCCAAAAAAAAAAAAATCAATTTTTTTAATGTAAAAAACACAATTTAGAACGTTGCCTTGCCAAAAAAATTACAAAAATACAAAAATAATCAAAATTTTTATTGCAATTTTGGATTTTGATAACATTGCAGAAAATAGTCGAATATTGTAATATTACACTCACATCGACTTTTTTACTTTCTTTTCCCATTTCAGAATAAATATTATTATCAGGAAAAATACTTATTTATACTTTTAAAGCATAAATAATAACAATACTAGTATTTATAAAATTAATCAAAATTTCCTTTTGTGTGATGTATTTCGAAACAAGGAGCCCAGTATTGTAACTATTACACATGTAACGACTCTCTTTTCTTTTCCTTTGCTATTTCTTTTAGCACAAAACACAGCGCAATATCTGCAAAAGTACAAAACCGCTCTAACTATCTCGAGTGTGCACAGTTTGGGCAGTTTAGGGCGCTCGAGTTAACTCGAGCGTGCACGTTAAGGGGTTAATATTGATGATAACGGAATCCAACGTTCACAACCATTGATTTCTTCATATATTATTTTCGAAAGGGTATTTTTGTACACTTTCTAGACGTCAGTTACTATTCTTTGGTACAATTGGTAAAACTCTTTGGTACAATTGGTTATACAATTGGTAAAATCATTTTTAAAATGAATATTTTTTTTCTTTTTGAATGTAGCCGATGTTGGTTTCTAATGTTGGTTCTAATGTTGAAATATTTTACAGAATATTCTACAGAATAGTTTCTAATGTTGTTTCTAATGTTATGGTTGTTTCTAATGTTTTGTTCACGTATTATTTCACGAATGAATATTTTTACAAACTTTCTAGAAGTCAAGCACTAAATTTGCAAAGGTTATGGGTACTGTAATTGAAAGGTTCTTTTTAAAAATCAATCTTCTGACAAGGAACCTAATTTAAATATGTTTAAATTAATGAGTTCATTCATATGTTAGCATTTTACTTTAGAGGTAGTTGGAATAAATCCACAAAGAAGTTAAAAGAGGATTAAAATAAAAAAAGCTGATAATCCCATTTAATTGGTCATTCTTGTTTTGTATGTTAATACCCTCATTTTTAGTTTTATTTCTCCCATTTTGTTACTTTGCCATTTATTTATCCGATTATTAGTTGGATGTTAATTAATTTTCTTTGGCTATAAACCTTTTTTTAAAAATCTATTTCCTTTCTCTTTCATTAAAGCTGACTAAATTTATGCTTCTTATGCTAATTATTGTCGATTATATATTTACATGTTGGTGGTTATTGCGTCCCATTTTGGAGTTTTATTTCATTGCCTTGGGCAGCCGAAATTCTTGGAATTTTTCCCTTAGTTATTCAGCCGCATTTTTTTCTTCTCCTTTCTTTGCTTTATGAACTGCTCGGAGTGTATAAATTTCATTGGGAGGAAGAAATTGTTTGTTTTGTTTTATTTCGATTCACTGCTGTTGCTTACAGCACTGCTGAAAAAAAAAATACCGATATTTATTTATTTTAGTTGGTTTCAGTCCTTTTAAAACGATCCGATTTCGATTTTTCTTTTGACATTCTTCCAGAATAGTTTAGAGTAACGATCCCAATTTTATTTTAGAGTGGAAATCTTATAAACATATTACATAGTTTTAAAATTCTTACTAATTTATATTAGGTAGTTTGATTTGGTTTAGAGAGCTAATTTTTTTATGTACGAGATTTAATTAAACCGGGACCTACCGTTTGAAGTTAACTCCGGCTACGAGCAAATATGCTAGCAGGGGAATTCGAAACCGTTGACTTCGATGTAGAAAGGTAATGACTACTAATTCTGCCATTGCCGATTATATACTGCACATTGGTGGCTATTTCATTCTATTTTTGAGTATTATTTCATTACCTGGGCCGACCAAAATTTTTAGAATTTTCTCCTTAAGTTATTCATTGCAATTTCTCTCCTCTTTGCTTTATAAAGTGCTCGGATTAAACAAATTTGATTGGAAAATATAAATTTCACTGTTTGTTGAGTTTTAATTGGATTCATTGCTGTTGCTCACAGCGTTGCTGAAAAACAAAACAATACCAGTATTTATCAACTTTAGTTCCTTTCTGTCTTTTAAAAATGACCGGATTTTAGTTTTGCTTTTAGCTTACTTTTAGCGCGGCTTAGAGGGCTTAGATCAGTGATTTTCAATTTTATTTTAACACGGAACTCTTTTAGACATATATAGTTTTGAAACGATTAAAAAATTTATTTTAAAGGGACTTCATTTTGTTTGAAGGAATAAGGTAGGTTTTGTTCTAGGCCATAATTTGCTGCTTAAATCTAATGGCATGAATAGCCCATACCAACACGGAGATTAAAATCGGTGACGAAAAACAACACTTTACTGATTCAGTAATTATTTCATCGTTTTAGGTATTTAGGTGCACGGTATTGAGAGTTGATTGGAAAATATAAATGACTACAAACAGAGCAGAGGCAAGTAATGATTACAAACAAAGCCTGTGGTAGATAGTAAGTGTGCAGATCATTCATGCTCAGTCACTTCCGCTAATTGGGCGATAGTGTACACCTGGCGAGAGCTGTTTTCTCCCATTTTAAATTATAGCAACCCTGGCGTGAGCCAGTGAAAGAATAAAGGTTATATCTGGTTCTATAGTCGAAGTATACTTCATCAAGTTTCATTTTCTTTTGCATTAAATAATAACAACTAGTAATTGTTTAGTTTTATTATTTTTATATAGTCCACCTAAACTCTCCTTACATTTTGGTCCTATGATCCGGAGATCTAGCAGTAATTTAATTATTTGAAGTAAAATTATATTTAAGAATAAAATATGTCAGTGCTAGTTGTTCTAAATCGAAAACGCAGTAACTTAAAAGGGCATATAACTAAATAAAAAAAAAAAAAAAAAAAAAAAAAAAAAAAAAAAAAAACCTTCAGGATAAATTTGAAATCTTGAAAGAGGATTACTACAAGTCGACATCAGAAGACGAATACAGTGCCATAGAAGCAAATTTGTCTGGCATTGAAGAGGAAATTCAACATTTAGAGGTAAGAATTAAAACCTCTATTCATATAAAAAAAAAGCATTCTTTGCTCAAAGCAAATAATTCTTTAGAAAGTTTCTAATTTAATTTCATGTGATTCAACTAAAAATATAAATTTACAACTTATACCGTTACCTGTGTTTACTGGAATTTAATTCATTCCGATTGGGGAATGAACGAACGCATCGCTCTAATCCTCATTATGAGATGTAGTTTGCTGACATTTTGCTTTGAAGATAATCTAACTTAATTTATAAATAAAAATCCATAAACATTTATAAAAACCATAAAAAAATTCTATAAAAATTATAAAATCCTCTTGAAAATGGTGCTCGCATATTCTTTCTGTTAATGTTCTTGCATCGAGTACTTAGCTCTTATATCATGTTTATATTTTAATTTTTGCTCTAAACTCAAGCACTTTATTTTAATTTTTTGACTGCCGTAACTGTAATTCTTAAATATATCTAAGTACTAAACGGTCCTCTCTAAACCATTTCTTGAATCAATATTTCTTATGTGTATGAAGTGATCGAGATCTTCTGGACTAGAGGATTGTTCCAGGGAGTGCGGGCCACGAAGACTTAGGCAAAGCCACTACTACTATTAAAAAATATAAATAATAAAAAATAAATATGCCTAAAAGGAGAAGAAGGAAAGGAAAAGCAGAAAGTTTGTGCTATATGAGGAAATGAAGCCTATTTTCAATCCTAGCAATTTAGTTTTCTTTTTAACCGCATACTAATAGTTGTTGAGACAAAGAGACAACCTATAGGAAATTGTATCACTAATAAATAATAAAAATTAAAAATATGCCTAAAGGGAGAAGAAGGAAAGGAAAAGCAGAAAGTTTGTGCTATATGAGGTAATGAAATATATTTTCAATTTTAGCAATGTAGTTTCCATTTTAACCACACACTAATAGTTGTTGAGACAAAGAGACAACCTATAGGAAATTGTATCACTAATAAATAATAAAAATTAAAAATATGCCTAAAGGGAGAAGAAGGAAAGGAAAAGCAGAAAGTTTGTGCTATATGAGGTAATGAAATATATTTTCAATTTTAGCAATGTAGTTTCCATTTTAACCACACACTATTAGTTGTTGAGACAAAGAAACCACCTTTAGAAAATTGTATCAATAATAAATAATAAAAATTAAAAATATGCCTAAAGGGAGAAGAAGGAAAGGAAAAGCAGAAAGTTTGTGCTATATGAGGTAATGAAATATATTTTCAATTTTAGCAATGTAGTTTCCATTTTAACCACACACTATTAGTTATTGAGACAAAGAGACAACCTATAGGAAATTGTATCACTAATAAATAATAAAAATTAAAAATATGCCTAAAGGGAGAAGAAGGAAAGGAAAAGCAGAAAGTTTGTGCTATATGAGGTAATGAAATATATTTTCAATTTTAGCAATGTAGTTTCCATTTTAACCACACACTATTAGTTGTTGAGACAAAGAAACCACCTTTAGAAAATTGTATCAATAATAAATAATAAAAATTAAAAATATGCCTAAAGGGAGAAGAAGGAAAGGAAAAGCAGAAAGTTTGGGCTATATGAGGTAGTGAAGTACATTTTCAATCTTAGTAAAGTAGTTTTCATTTTAACACCACACTAATGCTTGTTGAAACATGGAGACCACCAATAGGAAATTGTAACATTTCTTACATTGGGAAGACATTTTTACCGTTATTATTTCTGCTACTTGTAACAGAAGAATATGTTATTTTCTGTTTAAATATTTTGCAAAGTAAAATATAAGTCTAAAAGCGACTAAGCTGGTCACATAGCTGCTGTTTTATTTAATTAATGAAACTTAGTTTTTTTAAATTGTTTTATTCTAGACTGAAGTACAAGTGTTAAGCTTAGAACATAATCATATGGAGGTTTCTTATGGTATTTTATTACTCGATCCTTCTTTATTCACAGCTTAAAACTTTTAATTTATGAAAACAAGCACATTTAACCATCAACTGAAGCGTTTTATATACATCTGTCATACAGCTATCCAAATAAAATACAGTTGTCTTTTTATAGGGATTGTTTTTAGGAAAAAGTTTTATGCCTTGTATAAAAGTCAGTGGGCGGGGAAAGCGCAAAAAGGAAAGCAAGAGCACAATGTCTGGGCTAAATGAGGTAATAAAGTGCATTTCAAATATTTTAACCTGGAACATAATCATATGGAGGTTTTTTTTGAGGTTGTTTGCATTTTATAACTTGGTCCTCTTTTATAAGCAGTTTAAAAGATTTTAATTTATGTAAACAATGTAGGAAATGATAGCATTCCTTACATCTGTCATTTTCAGTTGAAATATTTTTCAAAAAGAAAGATAAACACATAAAACAATACATAAATAAAATAAAATAAAAAATCTAGCTAAAAGCGACTAAGCTAGTCACGCAGAGGCTAGTTAATCTAATTAATGAAACTTACATTTCCTAAACTGCTTTATTCTAGACTGAAGTACAATTGTTTAGCCCAGAACATATTCATCTGAGGGTTTCTTATGGATACTTTTATTTTATTACTCGGTCCTTCTTTATACGCAACTTAAAAGCTATTAATTGATTTAAACAAGCTTATTTAATCACTAACTGAAGCGTTTTATATACATCTATCATACAGATATCCCAATAAAATGCAGTTGTTGTCTTTGTATAGGGATTGTGTGTGGGAAAAAGTTTAAAGCCACGTATAAAAGTCAGTAGGCAGGGAAGCACAAAAAAAGAGAAGGACCGCAAGAGCACAATATTTGGACTAAATGAGGTAATAAAGTGTATTTCAGATATTTTAGCCTGGGACATAATCATCTGGAGGTTTTATTGAGTCTGCTTGCATTTTATAACTCGGTCTTTCTTTAAAAGATTTTAATTTGTACAAACAATGTAGGAAATGATAACATTCCTTACATCTGTCATTTTCAGTTGAAATATTTTGCAAAAAGAAAGATAAATAAAACAATAAATAAATAAAATAAAATTAAAATATCAAGCTAAAAGCGATTAAGCTGGTCACACAGAGGCTAGTTAATCTAATTAAGGAAACTTACATTTCCTAAACTGTTTTATTCTAGACTGAAGTACAATTGTTTAGCCCAGAACATAATCATGCGGAGGTTTCTTATGGATACTTTTATTTTATTACCCGGTCCTTTTTTATACGTAGCTTAAAAGCTTTTAATTGATGGAAACAAGCTTATTTAATCATTAACTGAAGCTTTTTATATACATCTATCATACAGATATCCCAATAAAATACAGTTGTTGTCTTTGTATGCTGATTGTGTTTGGGAAAGAGTTTAAAACCACGTATGAAAGTCAGTAGGCAGGGAAAGAGCAAACGAAGAAGAATGAAAGCAAGAGCACAATGTTTGGGCTAAATGAGGTAATAAAGTCTATTTCAGATATTTTATCCTGGAACATAATCATCTGGAGGTTTTTTGAGGTTGCTTGCATTTTATAACTTGGTCCTTCTTTATACGCAGTTTAAAAGATTTTAACTTATGCAAACAATGTAAGAAATGATAAAATTCCTTGCATCTGTCATTTTCAGTTGAAATATTTTTCAAAAATAAAGATAAATACATAAAACAATAAATAAAAAAATAAAGCTAAAAGCGACTAAGCTGGTCACGCAGAGGCTAGTTAATCTAATTAATGAAACTTACATTTCCTAAACTGTTTTATTCTAGACTGAAGTACAATTGTTTAACCCAGAATATAATCATCCGGGGTTTCTTATGGATGGTTTTATTTTATTACCTGGTCCTTCTTTATACGCAGCTTAAAAGCTTTTAATTGATGAAAACAAGCCCATTTAATCATCAAGCGAAACGTTTTCCATGCGATTATCATACAGCTATCCGAATAAAATACAGCTGTTGCTCTTTTGTAAGTGGCTGTTTGGGGAAGAGAGAAATAAGTTAAATTCTTATTTTCTCAAGTAATGAGATTACAGTAATTAAAAGGAACTTCAAAACAAAGCTTTGGAGATATGAGCATAAATCTGACTAGAAGAGAACTCCGACTGTAAATATGAAATTCTAAATTAATTACATAAAAATGTAGCATTTAAGGATGAGGAGTAATTATTCTTCATCAGAGCTTCATTTGACATCGAGACTCCTTATAGATAATTTAAGACATTGTAATAGGTTTAGGTACTTTGAAACAAATGTTGAAAAATATTTATTTTTGAAAAAAGTTATTCCTTGAGTTCTAAACATTAATTACAAACGGAGGATAAATTTTAAATTAAAATACTAATTATAGAAAAGTAAAATCTTTGTTGAAGTTAGTATTAAAGCTTCTAAAAGTATTTACAGAGCTATAAATTTATTTTAATTTATATTTTTCTATTTATACTTTAATTGTAGTTGAATCAGTGGCTTAGGGTCAGTTCCTGCCACTCGAGGAAAGAAGCCGAATTTCTTGTCAGATGCTAAATTTGCGCTTCTAAAAAATATTATATAGTTAAAGCGATAAAATATTCTAGTGAATCTAGATAACGATTTCTATGGAAGGATTCTAGTGATTCTAGGAAACGATTTCTAAAGAAAGATTCTAGATTCTAGAGAGAGCGATTCTAGAGAGAGCGATTCTAGAGCGAGGAAAATATTAAGTTGAAAAGAGATATTTCTTCTCCAAAATTTATAATTTAAAGATATAGTAAACAAAATTGAATTGAAAATGCATACTTCAAAATGTAATATCAATATATTATTATCTAAAACAGATTATTAGTTGAAGAAAATATTCCCCAATCTAAAATTAGAATAGATGTTACTCAAAAAGTACTGACGTTTGTAATATGATAAACATACTTTTTCATAAAAGAAAGTATTTTGTTGCATCAACATTTAAAACAAAATTATTTTTAATATTTCTTTTTAACATTGATTTGGTGATAGCAATTTTGTCACTCCTAGCAAAGTGTCATCCTGGACGGGATCCCCCTTTTACACCCCTACGCTACACTACTCAGACGAATAGTCAAATAAACTTCAACGGAAGATTTTTTTTGAAGTAAAACACTCCTGTATTTATAATTTAAAGATATAGTAAACAAAATTGAATTGCCAAAGCATGCTTCAAAATCTAATATCAATATATTATTATCTAAAACAGATTATTAATTGAAGAAAATATTCCCCAATCTAAAATTAGAATAGATGTTACTCAAAAACTACTGACGTTTGTAATATGATAAACATATTTTTTCATAAAAGAAAATACATTGTTGCATCAACTTTTAAAACAAAAATATTTTTAATATTTCTTTTTAACATTGATTTGGTGATAGCAATTTTGTCACTCCTAGCAAAGTGTCACCCTGGACGGGAGCCTACTTTTATACCCCTACGCTACACTACTCAGACGAATAGTCAAATAAACTTCAACGGAAGATTTTTTTTGAAGTAAAACACTCCTGTATTTATAATTTAAAGATATAGTAAACAAAATTTAATTGCCAAAGCATGCTTCAAAATCTAATATCAATATATTATTATCTAAAACAGATTATTAATTGAAGAAATTATTCCCCAATCTAAAATTAGAATAGATGTTACCCAAAAAGTACTGACGTTTGTAATATGATAAAGATACTTTTTCATAAAAGAAAATACTTTGTTGCATCAACTTTTAAAACAAAAATATTTTTAATATTTCTTTTTAACATTGATTTGGTGATAGCAATTTTGTCACTCCTAGCAAAGTGTCACCCTGGACGGGAGCCTACTTTTATACCCCTACGCTACACTACTGAGATGAATAGTCAAATAAACTTCAACGGAAGATTTTTTTTTGAAGTAAAACACTCCTGTATTTATAATTTAAAAATATAGTAGCCGAACGATGGCCGAATGGTTAGAGTGCTGGCCTTCGGAACCAGAGTTCGTGGGTTCGAATCCCACTGAGGCATGGATGTTTGTAGCCGTTCGGAATCGGCTTTAAGCAGTAGGTCCCGGTCTCAGTAGCCCTCGTGTTGACAAAAAGTAGACCGTAGCGCTCCAACACCAAACCAAACTACAGATATAGTAAACAAAATTGAATTGCCAAAGCATGCTTCAAAATCTAATATCCATATATTACTATCTAAAGCAGATTATTAATTGAAGAATATTCCTCAATCTAAAATCAGAATAGTTGTTACTCAAAAACTACTGATGTTTGTAATATGATAAACATACTTTTTAACCAAAGAAAATACTTTGTTGCATCAACTTTTAAAACAAAAATATTTTTAATATCTCTTTTTAACATTGATTTAGTGATAGCAAAATGTCACCCTGGACGGGATCCCCCTTTTACACCCCTACGCTACACTACTCAGACGAATAGTCAAATAAACTTCAACGGAAGATTTTTTTTGAAGTAAAACACTCCTGTATTTATAATTTAAATATATAGTAAAAAAATTTTATTGCCAAAGCATGCTTCAAAATATAATATCAATATTTATTATCTAAAACAGATTCTTAATTGAAGAAATTATTCCTCAATCTAAAATTAGAATAGATGTTACTCAAAAACTACTGGCGTTTGTAATATGATAAACATATTTTTTCCCTAAAGAAAATACTTTCTTGCATCAACTTTTAAAACAAAAAATATTTTTAATATCTATTTTAACACTGATTTGGTGATAGTAATTTTGTCACCCCTAGCAAAATGTCACCCTGGATGGGCTCCCCCTTTTACACCCCTACGCTACACTACTCAGACGAATAGTCAAATAAACTTCAACGGAAGATTTTTTTTGAAGTAAAACACTCCTGTATTTATAATTTAATGATATAGTAAACAAAATTGAATTGCCAAAGCATGCTTCAAAATCTAATATCAATATATTATTATCTAAAACAGATTATTAATTGAAGAAATTATTCCCCAATCTAAAATTAGAATAGATGTTACTCAAAAACTACTGACGTTTGTAATATGATAAACACATTTTTTCATCAAAGAAAATAATTTGTTGCATCAACTTTTAAAACAAAAAATATTTCAATATCTCTTTTTAACATTGACTTAGTGATAGCAATTTTGCTGCCCCTAGCAAAGTGTCACCCTGGACGGCGCGTCCCTTTTTATACCCCTACGCTACACTACTGAGTTAAATTGTGAAATAAGCTTCAACAGTTAACAGAATATTTTTTTTCCAAGTAAAACACCCCTGCGTTCAAGGTTCTGTAAAAGTATTTGTTATTTAGAAAATTTCACTAACTTAATCAACTGTATAAATTTTTACTTGAGAATTTTTGAGGAATTCTTTGTTTGTAAAGTTTTCAAAACTATTATGAGTTAAAAAAAATCAAACAAATTTTTATTATTTTATAGATTTGAAAACTTTAGATGGAAATATAAGTAAAGAAAATACAGGAAATGTCAAATAATAGTAAGTATAAATTTGTTCAATAGCTAAAATCCAACTGAAGCTAATCAGGGACAGAAATTAATATTTATCTATCAATTATGGTAGTTGTTATCGCAGACGTTACGCTTTTATTTGAATCAAATCTATTAAGACACTGTAAAATTTAAACATTATAAAGTTAGTGATACTTTTTGCATTAAATGTTCTTTTTATCAGTGTTGTTATATGCTGGATGATGAACAGGTATTGACAGGGCTTCGAATTGTAATTTTTTTTTGTTCCGGTTTTCGTTCCGGTTCAACTAAAAAATTAATATCGGTTCAGTTCCGGTTTTCGCTACTCCAAAAATAACGGTTTTCGGTTCAGTTCCGGTTTTCGCTCCGCCAAAAATAACTGTTTTCGTTTCAGTTCCAAATGAATAATTTCATTTTATGTATATTCTTATTTGTACTAAAAATGTAATTCTATCAAAATTTAGAAGATTTTATTCTTTTTTTAATTGGTACACTATGTGAATTGATACAAACAGCAGGTACGATAAGAGCGGCGAGCATTGGCATTGTTATCCATTATCAAAATCGCATTTGACAACTAGGTTCATGATTACCCACATTCGTCGTTTGACTCTCACATCGTGCACTTGACCTTGTAATAATTATGTAAAAAATATATTATTTATTTAACATATGAAAATTGCCTCTAATTATTAATATATCTTCTAACGTGGTTTCACTGAGATTACTTCTGTTGTCTCGGAGAATAAATTTCAAACCTGAAAACGCTCTTTCAACACTAACTTGTGTAGCTGGAGCTGCCAAAACCACCATTGCAATCTTATACAAGTGCGGATATGTAATTATAAAGTTGACATTAAATTAGAAAATATTGATAAGTTGGTAACAGTAACAAAATTACTGAAAGATATATCGAACCGAAATAAACCGATATTTTTTTCGGTTCAGTTCCGGTTTTCGTTCCGACCAAATTAACGGTTTTTTCCGGTTTTCGGTTTTCGGTTCAGTTCCGGTTCGAAGCCCTGGGTATTGAGCTTACTTTTGTAACTGAGTCCGTAAGTTCGAATCCCATTGTTGGTTTGGATACTCATAACCATTCGGTATCAGCCATAATCTATTAATGCCGCTTGTTCCATTACTGGAAACCAGTCCTTTGGAAGCTATTTATTAACTTGTGCTCTTATTATTGAGTTCTTTTTCTCTCTATTAGTGCTTTACTTACGTTGGCTTTACATTCAATGCTAAATTCAATATTACTTTACAACTGGAACGTTCATTTAATACATTTGTTCATGCCATACTCATAACAGGTATAACTCCCTTATCGGAGAAAAACCAAGATTGCTCTTTACCAGTTTAAACTTCAGCAACAGATCCAGTGAATTTACTAGTTCCAAGAGCCCCAGATGCAGTACAGCTAACAGTTCCAACTTCTGTCAAGAAATCAAACAGTGTAATTGAAATGAGATGTTCTAAATGGATTTGTAAATCAGTTGATTCTCTTAAATTATAACCATCTTCAGCAACATTTAAATTAGTTTTAAATTAACTTGCTTGTTATCACGTGTTTGCTCCGTTATTTCATTATGTAAATAAATTGTTGTTATCCTATCAGCATTTTCCTATTTAAATATAAAACAGTAGGGTCTGGTGGGGGTAAAATGGGTAGAAAAAGCGTGGATTCTTATTCACCACTCTTTTTCACTTAAAATAAAATTAAACAATTTTTTGCACGCATTCATGCAATGGGTTCATTAACAATATTGTTAAAATAGTCTTATACATTTTCTTAAATTGCAAATTTATAATATTGTACTTCGTTTATTTATACCCATTTTATCCAAGAGGTGGGGTAAAATGAGTAGTAGATGGGGTAAAATGGGTATTAATTATAAAAAGCTAATAATTATGCAAAATTTAATTAAAACATTATTTTTAGCTACAAACACATTTATATGTGATATAATTACAATTTATATTGGAAAACTGTAATGGCCACGGTTATTAAGTTGAACTACGTTCTTCTACGTTATGCAAAAATTGAGCAGGGTCTTAAAAGATCTTTTATGAAACACTGACATTAAAAATTTCTCAAAACTTGTTCCGAAATCTGTGCTGGGTCGGATAAAAGACTAAATAGGCTGAATCAAGCCTCGGGCTGTAGTATGCTCATCACTGTTCTATGTTTCCAAAATTCTCGTGATATCAAGCACAAATGTTACTCGAATTATTTTTCAAGATTAAAATAGCCATTTGATTACTTTGGTTACACGATCTCACCAGAAGAAGTTTCGTCTTAATGGTTGCATTAACTACTGGAAAATTATAAATTATATGACAAATTTTAATTTTTAACCCCTTAATGCACAGTTTTATTGAAAAAGTCCGGCCAAAAAAAGTCAAATTTTTTAAAGTAAAAAACACAATTTAGAACATTGTCTTGCCAAAAAAATTACAAAAATACTACAATAATCAAAATTTGAGTATATTGGATATTTATACAGTTGGTATGATTTCTAATTTTTAGAATATTGTCGAAAAAGTATATTGTTCAATTGGTAGGCAATCTACCAATTGACAGTATAATACGTCATCCCTTGATGTGCAGGTATCAAATATGAAACCCTTATGTTTCACATCTCAAGAATAAAGTATATAAAGGGACGCCTCGAGTCAAGGATGTCTTTACAGCCAGAGCTTAGTAATAAAATAGTTAACAATTATATTTTATTTTACATTATATTTCAGTAAAATATATATTGAAAATAAGTGAATCAGAATCTGAATCTGAATACGCTGTCGGAAAGCGGCTCCCAAGGAAGAGATAAGTCGTAAATGATAAGTAGAAAAAAATATATATTTTATACTTGAATAAGTAAGTGTTATAGCTTACAATCCCATGTAAATGATAAATATCAATAAAACGATTTTTTTTCTTTCACATTGTTATTTTCAATTCTCGATTGCATTCGAGTGTGAAAAATTATAGAAACATAAAGTACAACGTCGCTCGAATTATCTCGAGTGTGCACAGTTTGGCCAGTTTAGTGTGCTCGAGTTAACTCAGGGGTTAAACTCATGAATTTTGGAATGTTTTTAAAACTGTGAAGCTACACATGAGATTAGGAATTGCAACTAGGTAAATTCCCAAACTGATAGATCATAATACTTACAATATGGGCAGAAAATTACACCATAAATATATAAGGTAAGTAAAACCACATATGCATGTGCACGGGAACAGTACTTTGTAAACATCTGTATTTCTTCTGTAGCCTTGAACTCTTTTCACTCTCCTTCCTCCATTTTATTATTTTGTAGCCCTTAAGTCAAAATACATGAGTCATAAGCCTACGAAATCATCTCGAGTGTTAATCATTATAAGAAAGTTCATATAAAGAGGAGATCCTCTGGCTTAGATGCCAACACGTCAGCAAGTTGTAGCAGCTTTCCAAGCCATTCATCAAACACTCAAATCAATTACTCCGAGCCTGTTCACGCGATACAGCTTTGAATCAGAGGTGAATAGCTCTCCAATTCTGTTAGGAAGATGATTTTGCCTCTAAAATAGTTTAAACACTTTTTATTTTTTAAGTTTAAGCCTGTTCTCGTTTTATTATTTGAAGACTTTGGTCGGGTATTTAATACCCAAAAGAGTGTAAGGTGTTTGTGGTACCCACCGACACAATTCGTCCGGAACTTACAAATAATAATTAAAATAAATAAATAAATAAATAAACATTGGGTAGTACAAAACTGGTATAAATTTGTAGCTTGAGGTTGTTTTGGATGTTGGCAGATCTTCAGATTTTATTTAGCATTATAAAAGCATAATGTAATTTTTATTCTTGATTTAAGGAGACAAGGGACCATTGAAATTACAGAATTGGACCAAAAACACGACATGAATTTTCTGCTCTAAAAAATGAAGTTAATTATAAGCTTCATTAGGAAAAGGCACTTTTTGAATAACAAGAATTATTTTATTGCATTTTAACCTGTTTTTATCTCATGCACGATTAGACTTAAAAAAATAATAGTTTCCGAATTGACGATTTTTGTATTTAATTAGTAACTACGAAATAAAAGCAATTAGTAAGTATACTGTGCAATATGAACATTTTTAAGGAATATTGTTGGAAGATTCAAATTACATCAAATAGGCTCGTGTTTTATATAATTTTTTTATTAGATTTTTATGCCATATGTTTCACGTAACACCATTATATATTCTCATTATAAAAATATCGTTAAAAATTTGCAATAAAACGTCCCCTTAATATCATAATCTGTTGTAACTTCGGAAGGAATAATTAACCCTAGATAAACATAAATTGTTTGCACCCTACAAGCTAAAACCAGTAAGTTCTTTTCTCTGTAAATTCAATAGTTTTAAAAATAAAACTCTATAACAGAGTACTATTTCTCATCAAAAGCTCCCGCATGCCAATTACATAATAGGTTGCAGTTGTAAAGATACCCCGGCGATTATTAATATCTTTGGGATGTAAAACAACAACTTTTAAGCGTATAAAATTTAAAATAATATTTTTCCAAGAAATATTAACTAAATTTTAATTTCTAGACAGGGAAGATGGAGTTTTGTAATCGTTTTTTAATTACCTTTTTTCTAAAAACGAAACTAATAAGTTAGTTTGAAAAGTTTCGGAGAAACTGCACTAAGAATTCTCTCAGGGAATTCCTTAAGTTTCGAGTGCTACGATCTACTTTATTGAAACACGAGGACTAATGAAACCTTTACCTACTGCTTACAGCCGATTACGAACGGCTATTAGCATCCATGCCACAGTGATACTCGAACCCTCGAACTCCGGTACTGACCTTCCACAACCTAAACATTCGGCTATCGTTCGGTGAGAGTTTCTTAACTGAACTAAGTTAGATTTGCGGCAGGTTCATTTTTATGCTTTGCGGTTTCATTTTGCAATACAAGAGTTAATTAAACAGGGACTTACTGCTTAACCCCTTAACGTGCACGCTCGAGTTGACTCGAGCGCGCTAAACTGGCCAAACTGTGCACACTCGAGATAATTCGAGCGGCGTTGTACTTTATGTTGCTATAATTTTTCACACTCGAATGCAATCGAGAATTGAAAATAACAATGTGAAAGAAAAAAAACCAATCGTTTTATTGATATTTATCATTTACATGGAATTGTAAGCTATAACACTTACTTATTCAAGTATTATAAAATATATATATATATATATATATATATATATATATATATATATATATAATATATATATATATATATATATATATATATATATATATATATATATATTCTAAATTCAACGTTCTAAATTGTGTTTTTTATATTAAAAAACTGATTTTTTTGTTCGGTCTTTTTAAAAAAAAACTGTGCATTAAGAAGTTAAAGCCAACTTCACATTACTACGAAAATCCATTCTATCAACGACATTCAAACCCACGAACTCCGGTACTAAAAAGCAATGCTCTACCCTTTCTACCATTGTCTCTACTAAGAAATGCGATAGCTAATAGTTTATTTTTTCAAACGTCATTGTAATCACTATTTCATTTTAATTATCCTGTAAAATTATAATAAATAATCACATTTAATTTTCTTCAGTGTGAAGAAAGAAATTTTTGCTTATACGTTATTTGAAACAAATATTTTAAAACAAACAAAACGAAAAATTGTCCCGACTAGTAAACATAAATAATACTAAATCAGGTCTCATATCTGCACAGAGCAAAATTTAAGAATTCTTTTCTTAACATTCATCAAAGAAAGAAAGTAATTTTAACGTTATTATAATCAAAATACATTTAATGGCAGATAAAAGCGAATAAAGTATTTTCAAAAAATTCTTTGAGGTCGAAATAAAATGGATATTTTTACCATGTATTATTACATGCCCTTATATGCCTTTTATGCCCTTTTATTAAATAAATATCAAATTATTTAATTGATGAAATTCATAAACAACTCATTAAATAAAAAATATTTCCGTTCCTCATGCGAAACAAATTTCTTATTGATAGAAACCCATCACTATGAAAATAAAGAGAGTAAAACCAGTTAAGATTTTCTTTAAACTGATGTTCCTTTTCATATCATCCGAAAAAAGTTCCATATAAAGATGTGCAATGAAAAATTGTTTCTGGCACTTCAAGGCGGCAGAATTTCTTACAAAGGAACAATATCGGCTTATTTCACTCAAAAATATACTTTTCTGTCCCAGAACTCAGTCAATTCAACAACTTTCTCTCTTGGGGTACCTATCACACTCTATAAAAAATACTTCACTAGTGCTGTTTCATAGCATGGATGTTTTCTCAAAGATAAAGAATATTTCTTGTCCGAAGGCTTGGATCGGAAAGGATGAAAAAGGGTGTTTAGTATTTTCAAATTAATCTACATATTTTTCTGCTTATGATAAAAAGTTGGAATATTTAGCTTCATTCAAGTAGAATATTTTTTATAATATTTAGTATAAATTAGATTATAACAGATAAAATTGCACTACTTATATTAATTTGTTTGTAATAATGAAACTTCTTGGACAATGATTAGACTGTTTTGATATAAACTATTGATAAAGATTTTGATGTAAACTATATCATGATTTTGAGATAAACTTTACTTAAATGATCTTGTACTATACAGTAAAAATTCATGTACAGTTTCATCTAAATACATGTGAAGAAAAATTCTTTCTGGCGTTTCAAGAAAACAGAATTTGCAAGATTAACAATATTGGCTTATTTTTTTTTCAAAAATACTCTTTACTGTCACAGAACTTAGTTAACTTTACTTAAATGATCCTGTACTATACAATAAAAATTCATGTACAGTTTCATCTAAAGACATGTGAAGAAAAACTCTTTCTGGCGCTTCAAGAAAACAGAATTTGTAATCATTAACAATATTGGCTTATTATTTTTTCTTTTAAAATACACTTTACTGTCACAGAACTTAGTTAATTTAATTATTTTCTCTTCCTGATTACCTATCACACTCCATAAAAATACTTTACTAGTTTTGCTTCATAGTACATATGTTCTCTCAAACATTAAGAATATTTATTGTTTAAATTATTTAAGTTTTTATCAGAAATTATGATACAAGGTGTTTAGTATTTATACCATAATCTACATAATTTTTTGCCCGAAGGCTTTGATCGGAAAGGATGAAAAAGGGTGTTTAGTATTTGTAAATTAATCTACATATTTTTTGTGCTTATGATAAAAAGTTGGAAAATTTAGCTTTATTCAAGTAGAATATTTTTTATAATATTTAGTATAAATTAGATTATAACAGATAAAATTGCGCTACTTATATTAATTTGTTTGTAATAATGAAACTTCTTGGACAATGATTAGACTGTTTTGATATAAACTATTGATAAAGATTTTGATGTAAACTATATCATGATTTTGAGATAAGCTTTACTTAAATGATCTTGTACTATACAGTAAAAATTCATGTACAGTTTCATCTAAAGACATGTGAAGAAAAATACTTTCTGGTGCTTCAAGAAAACAGAATTTGCAAGATTACCAATATTGGCTTATTTTTTTCAAAAATATTCTTTACTGTCACGGAACTTAGTTAACTTTAGTTAAATGATCCTATAATATACAATAAAAATTCATGTACAGTTTCATCTAAAGACATGTGAAGAAAAATTCTTTCTGGCGCTTCAAGAAAACAGAATTTGTAAGATTAACAATATTGGATTATTATTTTTTCTTTTAAAATACACTTTACTGTCACAGAACTTAGTTAATTTAATTATTTTCTCTTCCTGATTACCTATCACACTCCATAAAAATACTTTACTAGTTTTGCTTCATAGTACATATGTTCTCTCAAACATTAAGAATATTTATTGTTTAAATTATTTAAGTTTTTATCAGAAATTATGATAGAAGGTGTTTAGTATTTATACCATAATCTACATAATTTCTTGTCCGCAGGCTTTGATCGGAAAGAATGAAAAAGGGTGTTTAGTATGTGTAAATTAATCTACATATTTTTTGTGCTTATGAAAAAAAGTTGGAATATTTAGTTTCATTCAAGTAGAATATTTTTTTATAACATTTAGTATCAATTAGATTATAACAAAAAAGAATTGCGGTATTGATATTAATTTGTTTGTAATAATGAAACTTCTTGGACTATGATTAGACTGTTTTGATATTAAGATTTTGATGTAAACTATATCAAATGATTTTGACATAAACTCTACTAAAATGATCCTGTACTATACTATAAAAATCATGTACAGTTTCATCTAAAGACATGTGAAGAAAAATTCTTTCTGGCGCTTCAAGAAAACAGAATTTGAAAGATTAACAATATTGGCTTATTTTTTCAAAAATACTCTTTACTGTCACGGTCTTAGTTAACTTTACTTAAATGATCCTGTACTATACAATAAAAATCATGTACAGTTTCATCTAAAGACATGTGAAGAAAAATTCTTTCTGGCGCTTCAAGAAAACAGAATTTGAAAGATTAACAATATTGGCTTATTTTTTCAAAAATAGTCTTTACTGTCACGGAACTTAGTTAATTTATTAGTTTAATTAATTAGTGTTTCCTATCTTGATTACCTATCACACTCCATAAAAATACTTTACTAGTGTTGTGCCATAGCTCACATGTTCTGTCAAACATTAAGAATATTTATGGTATAAATTATTTAAGTTTTTATCAGAAATTATGAGGCAGGGTGTTTAGTATTTATATCATAATTTACATAATTTTGTGATTAAAATTATATTACAGAATTTTGCAATAATAAGCCCAATAAAATGTTGGAAATTTTGTTTCATTTAAACAAAATATAAATTATAATATTTAGTTTGAATTAGATAACATCTATACCTTAGCAGGTACCTATTCCACTGACTAAAATAATAATTCACTAGTCCTGTTTTACAGCATACATGTTTTTTCAAAGAAATAAAGAATACTTGTTATACAAAGCTATTTCAGTTATTATCAGAAACTCTGAGAATGAAACTTAGTATTTGTAACTTAACCTACATAAGTTTGTTCATAAAAATTAAATTACAGAATTTTGAAAAGAAAAATACCGGGGAAAAGTTGGAACATTTAGATTTATTTAAATAGGATAAATTTTTGTAATATTTAGTTTGAATTAGATAATAACAGGAGAAAATCAATTTTGTGTTATTTATAGCATTTTGTTAAATGCAATACAAAAAACGCTTGGAAATTTTTAAATTAATTTGGTATTAAGCAATAAAAATACTTAATATTATATAATAAAATATAATATAATATTATATAATAAAAATGCGTAAACTTGAAGATTTAAAATTATCTATATTAAATTTCATTTGTCTAACAAAAATGAAGATATAACTTAATAGAGAACTTTTAACAGCTTTACACAATTGAGCTTTTACTTAAATTTCAGTATTAGATCCTTAAAAATATGCAAAAAAATATGCAAAGAATCTATTTAAAGAAAAGTGATCAATCAATTCAGAAAACAATGCGTTGTTTTCTTTGCAAATATTTGCTATTGACAAATACCTAGACCTATGCTTTCAATTTAAATTCGGAGTGAGATCCGATAAACTTTATTGTCAAATTAAAAACAGCATTAAGTTTGTTCTTTAGAGTTCTAGGCTTATTCTACTCAGTAGAACTTAAACTAGTGTTAATTCAGCCGAACGAAATTGGTCTTCCCTAATTAGGAAGCATCGTTTGTTTACATTTCAGGACAAAGTTTTATTCGTTCAGTTTTCGTAAAATGCCTCAAGTCCCAACTAAATCCCTTTAGTCTTTCATGAAAAATTCATTTGGCAGAGAACTCTCATTTATTGGGAGGAACTCATTAACAATTAGCTTTAATATTTAAAATATTGTACTGTTTGTTAAAATGAAGTAGGCACTCATGTAAGTTCCTTTTAAGATGAAACAGAGAGTGAAAGTATGGAACTCTCAAGGGTTACTTTTTAATGTTAACGAATATTTTACAAATGAATAAAATATTACAAAAGGTTTACAATATTCAAATCTCATAGATCATTTAAATTTTTTTAAAGTAATTAAAACAGTAACTTATTTCATGCATTTTTTTACGGTTTTTTACGGGAAATCTTATTAAACTCTTTCTTTGTTTATCGAAAGAAAAATCATTAATTTTTTAAAAATTATTTTCTTCCAATATGCTTACTTGTTGAGAAAGATTATACAATATGTATTATACACGAATACAACACTAATACCTCTATCTTAGTACATTTCAACTAAGTTTGTAAAATTGTGAAATCTCATAAAATTATTTAGTTGCTTTCTATTGCCAGAAAAACATTAATTTTTGTATAATTATTGCCCTCAAATAGGTTTTAAATATACCTTAAATACGCTTACAACAGGTGTTGAGACAGTTCTTACATTCCGAATTATATATTCAATGCCTATATCTGTTTATTAAATTATAAATGGCTTTAAAAAATTCTTTAAATTTTGTTAAATTTTTATTATTTTATTATTTATTTCTTTAATTTAGCATTCAATACCTATATCTATTTTATGGAATTAATTTTTTAAAAATCTTTTTGTATATGGTTAATTTTTATTATGCATCTTAACTACCATAATGAGATCAGAATTTCAAATTATAGAAATTCGATCGGGTAAATTTATAATTCTTTTAATATAAAAAGACCTTCAAAGTAAGACATAAATAGTCTTACTATATTAAACAAAGTTGTGAAGAACTTCA
>CM063502.1:114140729-114185729 GCA_032207245.1 Pardosa pseudoannulata | reverse complement strand
ACGAGAATTGATATTTTCTTATTTACCATCTTGATAAAAAACTTTTTGATAATGGAATTTGTTGAAACTTTCCGTTGAATTTACATAACTTTATTAAAAAGTATGTACTTATTAATATTCAATATATTTTATATTAATAAAGAATTATTCATTGAATTAAAGCACTGATAAAAAATTTAATTACTTATGCTTAAATATTGAATTAGCCTTAAAATTAATTCTTAGTGCTTGAAGCACACACGCTTAGCTTAATTCTGCTTTAAAGACCATTGCAAGAATTTCTGGGATAAACGTGTATAATAAAAGTTTGGGATATTGCCAAAGAAGAGAGAGCATATTTGTGTAACTTTTTTTATGCATTTTTGCCACTGGATGAAGCAACGAACTTTCTACTTATCATTTCCGTAGAAATGAGAAAGGGGCATTTTACTCGAGAAAATATTTTTATTATTATATTTGGTAATAACACTGGTTGAAATTTTACATTGGACTTGCATGATGTTTGAAAAGTCTATATTTATTAACATGTAGTATACGCAATACTAATAAAATAGGGTTGTTCGTAGAAAAAGCACTAGAAAAACTTAAATGTGTGCTTTCTCGTTTACACTCCTAAATAATCTGTCAATTCTGATCTCTTTCTGATGAATTTCTTTTGGATTGAATTTATTTTACCAACTAACAATAATTGGAAATATAAGTTTACCAAAATATTGAAGGTACTTTAAGTAAATCTTTCCAGGAGAGTCTCTTGAATATTGAAATCGTGGGAACATCGAACTCTTGCTGTCGAGGAGCTACTGGAAAATGAAGATATCACTCGAATGGATTGGCCATCGTACTCCTCTGATATAAATCCCATCGAACATGTGTGGGATACTTTGGGGAGACGCATTGCGGCACGTTTACATAAAACGGAGAACACCCATTAACTCAAACAGATGCTGATTGCGGAATGGGCACTCCTACCGCAAAAAATGTTGGACCAGCTGGTTATGAGTATGCGGAGACGGTGCGAAGCAACCATTGCAGTTAGGGGTGGGCATATTCAGGAACATCTGCTTGCTGTTCTTCCTTTTGGATAGACAATCAAGAGTCACGATACTATGCGTCCAATAAAGCTTGTTTTTGTTTGATTCCATACCATATGCATGTATTCCTTTTTCAGAGCCGATGCTTTCGTCATCCTTTAAGTACATAATACTCTCCCTCATTTCTGAATTACATGTCTCTCAGATGATTTCTAGTGGAGTTATGAAAAACCCACCTGTTGCTTAAGTTTTGCACGCCCGTGTATAATAACATATTGAACATATTTGTACATATGTAAACTTTAATAATAAACTAGACTTTAAGATAATTATTATTATTTGAAAGACACACGCTTTACTTAATTCTACTTTAAAACTCATTGAGGGAGCACTTTGGGTAAACGCTCATAATAAAATATCGGTATATTGCCAAGAAAAAAGAGTATATTTGTGTCACATTTTTAAAGCATTTTTTTCCATTGAGAGGGGGAATGAACTCTCTGCTTATCATTTCTATGGAAATGAGAGGGGGACATTTTACTGGAGTTAAAACCTTCTTTATTATCATGTTTGTAACAATTCTTTGATAATAACACTTGTTGGAACTCGAATATTGATTTTCATAAACTTTTATTAAAAAATTACATTTTATTTTAAAAAAAGTTTATCTTTATTAATGCTCTGTGTCGATACGTAATAAAGCAAAGATTTGTCCATTGAAAAAAACACCAGAAAAGTGTTTTGGGTTAAAATAGATATTATTTTTAAAAAATATAGTCATTTCCGATATGTTTGAAAAGTGTATCAAGTACATTAAAAATCAATTAAGCGCTGCAAAATTAGGATGATCCTTGACCTCATAGAATGTGCCATCTGGGGATTCATTGGTAGAACATTATATCTGTTGAGTTTAGAATTCCAGATTTATCCGCCATAAACTGTTTTTGATGTGTAAGTGTGATATTTCATAATCTGCCAATGTTCAGAACATTTGAGAAGGTCTACCCACGTGTTTACTTATTATGTATCTAGGCTTCCATACACTCCCTTTCAAGTATCTCTAATATTACTATAGAAGTTATAAAGATGTTGGATTTGAAACAGTTCTAATCATAACTCCAATATCATCATCGACTTGAGGTGAAACACTTACTAAAAGGCCGTCACCCGGCAGAAAAGACTATATAACGGACAATATAGTGGTAGCCTAACTTGATAGTTTGGGGAAAATATATGGCATTTTTGATCGAATTTTACCATTTTGAAAGTCTTTCGCTCTCTTAAACTAGCATTAACTTCAGTATTACGTATGAATGAGATATATCATTCATAACATACCCCAAATTGTTATTTTTCACCCAAAGAACGTTTATTTTGATATTAAGATGATATTTATACAGGGATTTGACTCAAATTAGCACAAATGTTATTAAGGCAATTAAATCAAGTAAGTTTTGTCCATGTTAAATTAATAAAACCATACCGCAAAAAATTACTGTCCTTGCTTTTATAATTTCTGTTAGCATTTAGCTTTATTCTTTTTACATTATAATTTTGTTCTACTTTCTCTATAAAAATTTGTCTTCATACTATCGAATAAAATGAAAATATATTTTTAGAAAGATCCATTTCATTCATATTCAGGTTCAACAATTTACCTCAACTGCTTTAGTTTTCATACATTAAAGTTACAGACTAACTACTAAGACATTTTAAAACTTTCATTTAATTTTTTAATGTTTTCTACTTTTAAGTATAGGTTTATTTTTTATATAATTAATATTTATTAACTACACACACATTAAAGCAATGCATGCTTTTTCCTGCTATTACTTTAATGGATAAGATCAAGAGACGATTCGAAAACGAGCTACTGCAAGCAGGGGTTTTTAGAAGTGTAAAATTTGTATATATGGAATATAGATTAAATTTCTTAATTAATAGAATCGTTTATTTTGTAAAATTGATTGATTATGGAGGCTTGGCATGTACTTGACAATAATTTTGTACTTGACAGCTATTACTTTAAAAGATCAGTCATGTTAATAGTAATTTTGCTATATATCAATATAATTTTACCATATTGACAATAATTTGCTTGACATGCTGTCCAACATTTGGACTTTACATGGGACTTTACAGCAATCTTACAATCAGCGCTTCAGTTTATTTCAAGTAAATTCATGTAAGAGAATAACAACTTATGTAAGGAAGTTAGTCATGGATCCTTTATGTTCCGTAAAGAATCTATAGAAGGAAATAGCAATAGAGAATACTGTGCAAATTATTTAAATGGCATTTGATGGAGCCAATCTTTGAAGAAACAATTCTCTAAGTATTCTTTCTGACGAATTACAACCATTTTCTTTGAAGAAACAATTCTCTAAACATTCTTTCTGACGAATTACAACCATTTTCTTTGAAGAAACAATTCTCTTAGCATTCTTTCTGACGAATTACACCCATTCACATACAGGTGTTTTATAGGTTTGATATAATCCAAATGGATAAGGCACTACACATTAGCTACCTCAAAAGTACCGTTTATATGCAAAGTCATTTGAAATCATCAACTTAGAGTTATAAAACATTATAATTTCAATCATGAAGTAAAAATACACGAATCAAGTAAAAAAAATTAAAACAGTGCTTTTGAAAAATTTAATTGTGTGAAAAATGTTATTTTTTAAACTGTTTCTTGCTTTTTAATTTTCAAATTTTTCTTTTCGTTTTGCCATATTATTATTAAAAACATAATTTGAACATATTTGAGTACTATTTTGTTGATTGATTGAAAAGTTAGCTAATATATAAATGTTTCTACGATTGTACGTTAAACTTTCATGAAAAATTCAAAATTTGATAGCCTGAAGTTGAAATTTAAGGTAACCAATCACGTTCAAATAGCAATTTTCGTGAAAAATACCGAAAAAACTTTTATTCGTTTATTTTAAAGATCAGTCCTTTAGCTTTCAAAAACAGTTTTCAGCTTATTTCTAGAGTCATTAGAGGTAATGACACAGCTGTTTAATCATCACCGGAAGTATCAAAAAGATACCGGAAGTGAGCAGCTAAGAGGCTTGACTTTTGAGTGTTAGCATGAAAAACGTCGTAAATAGTGTATTATAGCTTTTAAATAAATAAATAAATTACTCCAGCATATTTCTGAAAGTTTATCAAATTAAAAAAACACTTAATGAATTTACGCAATAAAATCTTTAAATGGAATTTCTGAAAAACTATGATTTTTGCTACACCACCACACCTCAACAGTCATAACTGCTAAAATAATTTTTAGAATTTAATTAAAATTTAATTGTATGTTTTTAAGGATGTTATGTATGCATTGAACCTCAGGATTATAAATATATTCATTTTGAGATGAGTTATGGGCATTTATGTTAGAAACTTCATTATTTTTTCTTGAATTTTTGCTCTAAATTACTTGATTGGCTATAACTCATTTATACTTTAGAATATTTTCATTCTGGAGGTTCAATACATACATAATGGATATATGTCTACATTTAAACAAATAAAAGTGATATGTTTTGAGTATTCTTTTACTCAGGAGTGTTGGTGTAAAGTCAAAAAGGCTTGTTTTTTTCTCTACTTTTGTCAATTTTTAAACAATATAAATGTATTTATGTTTATTTTCATATTTGTCTATGTTTTATAACCTACAAGCGGTGTGATCTCGAACTCTTTCTTGCCTAGATTGTCTCTGCTCATTTGTTTCTAATGATCGAGCAAAGACAATGCGATGTCGATTTCTTTCTTTCCTAGTTCTTTTCTGCTCACTTGTTTCTGAAGCTCGTTCTTGTCTTCTCCTTTTTGCTTGATTTGTTGATCGACCAATAGCACTTCGCTTTGGTGGCATAATTGTGGGGTTAAATGAAACGTATTTTCAATTATTTTCTTCAGCTCTAAATCAATAATATTTGTATTTATTTACTATTAATAATTCATTCTCGTATTAGTAACTGCAAGAGTTTTTACTGCATTTTTGTATTTATTAGAATTTGCTGCCAAATAATTAAAATCAAATTGATACTAGGCAGACGATGTTTAAATATTATAAAATAAGAAATGAATAAATGAGATATTTAAAGTAATGACGTCATAATGATAAAAAAATATCGTTTTCACCTATTTATTATGTGAAAATTTTAATCTCCTGCTTTTAACCGAGGAAAACTGCGCTTAAAACAAATACATGGGATTAACGGAATGACGTCACATTGCTAGAAATGATTGCTTCTTTCATTTAGTTATGATGCGATAAATGAAAAAGTTAATCATTTGCGTTTAACCGGGGAAAATAATGCATGGAATAATGACATAAAATGCTCGAAAAAGAAGGAAGGAATGGATTTCGAACGTTAAAAATTTACAAAAACCTTCCCACGGATGTACCTAATAATTTCCCAAATTTTCACGGCGATTGGATTCATGGTTTTTGAGTCTATTGAGTACATACATACAGACAGACAGACATACACACACAAATACATTTATATATATATATATATATATATATATATATATATATATATATATATATATATAGATTACTGTAATAACTAAAAAACATTTCCATAAAAACCTTATTTAAAAGTTTTGACTCCGAACATGGTCAGTTACCTTAAAATAAAAAGAGGAATTTAATTCAATGTATATTGGAATTGTTTGGTAAAACTCTTGTAGGAATTCACGAAAAACTAAATCGTACGGAACATTTTAAAATTTGACAAATAATTTCAGAAACTTGAAATAGTTGAGATAATTTATAATTTACAAACAAAAACTCTTTGTAACGTTTGCTGTCTTTAAGATTTTGTTCTGAGAAAAATAACCAAAGGAAATAGCTCTTATTTTCCGGGTAATTAAGATCTTTAATAATGCATTCTTTTTTACTGAAAAGTTGCAAAGCAGAAACAATTTCGTGATTTGTTTCCCCTTTTGTTTTCCGTTTCCGCCTAACTATCCTTTGCTTCCTCTAGACTTTATAAGCTGGGGAAAAAAATTAAAACTCTTTTAATTTCGAGAATTTTTTTGGACGACCCGAAAATAACACAAATCGTTACGAAATATTAAATTTTTCTTTCTTACATTTAGTAGAATTAAAGCAAATTAGGGATTGCGTTCTGTGAAAATTGTCTTATGAGAAACAGAAATACCAATTAAATAATTCCATTAAAGTTATCTATATATTTTTTAAAATTATATATAATTTTCTATATTGTATAATATTTTTATTTTTTTTATCAATTATTGTAATAATTTAATGTCTAAAAATAAATTAATTGCTTAACTTATTAGTGTAGATTTTGAATAACAACAAGTATATTCCTTTTTATCAGGGCAAGTTTGACCCAGAGCAGGGGTAGTCAACCTGTTTGTTCTTAAGGGCGCAATACTAAATTTGAAAATCACCGAGGGCGCATATTTTACAGATAATCAACAGGTATAAATAGGAATTAAAAAAAAAAAACAGATTTTTTTATAACTTTATTTTGTTGGTGTCATACATAATGATACATATAGTTCAGTGTGAAACTTGGGTGTCCATATTTTCAGCTAATTTCTTATAATTGGGGATATATTTAGAGTTCCCGGTCCTTAAACAATTATCTAAATGTGAGTCATTAAGCTTTGTTCGGTATTTTGATTTCAAATTTTTCATATTTGAGAACAAAGACTCGCAATTGTATGTTGCACAATATGAATAAATTTTTAGCGCACATTTCCTTAAAATAGGATACTTATTTTCATCGACTAAATTCAAAAACATTTTATCATTACTATGCGCTTTTAAAATAATATCACTTTGCAAGTTTATTATTTCTAATTCTAGATCTTCGATATTATGAAGCTCGAAATACACTGAAACTAATTCAAGGACATCATCTTCAGTAACATTGAATGGATTTATGAAAAATCTTAGAATGGGTTCTAATGCTGCAAAATCGTCAAATCTAGAAGAAAACTCTTCTATTAGCTTATCTATAATTTCTAAATATGATGTAGCAGTAAAAATTTCGTTATTCAAATTTAAACTCTCAACAGTATATTTTATATTTGGGATATGTGATAATGATTTTTTCAATAGATGGGATTTCAACAACACTAACTTGCATTTGAATGTCCTAAACTCAACTGACTACTTGCTGTATATCGCCGTTTGACAAGAGTAAGTAAATCGCTCTGGCTATCATACATTTACATTAGTCCAGCGAGGGAGCATTAAAAATCGATCGGGGGCGCCATGGCACCCGCGGGTGCAGCGTTGCCTACCCCTGACCCAGAGCATGGTTTTCAGTATACTAAAACACTCGCGGTTCTAGTATTAATCGAGAACACAATATACTAATATGAGAAAAGATAATTCTATTTTACTGTGATTATTTTGTGCGTATCTCAGATTTTGATTATTTTATTTCATGAATTCTTTATTAAATTTATCTTCTGGGTATATAGGGATATGTTTCGGGTGCTTGCAAGCGCTGGATCATGGAACCTTGGATTTCTAGTTTGGCGAGCTATCTACTGGGCCATATCGTCCCATACCACGATTTATAGTTTAATACAGTTTTCTTAATGATTACATAAATCCCTGAAAATAAAGAATTCTAGAATATCTATACAATAGTTTCTGTTAAAATGATTTAATCTTTTAAACATCCCCTATATAATATAGCCGAAGTTATCTGTCTGTCTATCCTCGAATTTATGAAACGGTTGTACCTGGAATGGATAGAGGCATCCATATTGGATTCTTGATGAGTTAGGGCTAGCAACGTTCGAAACCCACCCCTTTTTTAGCATTTAATGCTATTATTTCAAGCCCTATTTCCCCCGGTTAAGAGCAGGTGATTAAATTTATCAATTTGTCACATAATAAATAGGCAAAAAACAACATTTTTTTTCTAGCATTATGACGTCATTCCTTTAACCATTTCAATTAATCATTTCTTATTATAAATTATTTAAATATCGTCAGCATTATTTTCATACTATCACTGAATTTAGATATTACGTAAATAATTTTCTTTTATATTTGGATTAAATAATAGATTATGTACATATGCGATAATTTTAAATTTAATCATCGATTATTTTTTGTTGCAATGAAAATTTTATCCCCTGTATTAACAACAAATTATATCTAACTACAGGGTGTAGTGGAAATGATAGTTTCATTCCTTTACTTCCATTAATTACTGTGGCCAAAAAATTTGAAAGAACTTAACGATAATTTCGACGTAGACAAGAAAACTTTGAATTATCTTTCTAAATGAATTCAACGTGATTCTAAACTGCATTCACAGTATCGGGAGACTTTAGAAGAGTATGAAGATAAACAAATTATTGAGTGTGTAACAAATAATTTTCAGCTAAAAAACAAACCATTTTTTTCTTCCTTATAGGATATTTTACAGTTCTCGAAAATTAAAATTTTACTGATGTCGTCATATGACGACATCAGTAAAATTTTAATTTTCGAGACGAGTTATATGCTAGTTTAAATAGTAAGAAATTATAGACTATTGTAGTTCTTCTGTTAACATATGTAAACAACTGAAATTTATTGATGGATTAGAATATTCTATGTAAATTGGTTACAATAAACGAAGCATTAAAAATGAGTTTAATAAAGAAGAGACATAAATATGTTTATCAAATAAATTGTTGTTTAAAAAAATGTCGAAATTGCGAAACTACTTTTCATTTTAATCGGGAATACAATACACTAATATGAGAAAAGATAATTCTCTTTTACTCTGATTATTTTGTGAACATCTCAGTTTCGGATTATTTCATGAATATTTGGAATTATTTTAAGATAAATAAGATTAATATGTACCGCGTTATATGAACACCATACAGTGTTATATGGTGCAGCATCACACATGTTACTGGATATATTATTTGATTCTAATATTTATTTGATCTTATTGTTTCAAATTTAGATTTTAATGTGATGTCAGTACTTGTATTTTTCTGCTAGCTTTGAAGTCACTCAAAAGGAGAGGAGGAATGTTATGTAATTACTCTCTAAGAGTCTAGGGACTTCCTTCCACATTCGGAACTTCATTTTTAAGGCCTTTGTACGATTATTTTGGGAACATCTCAGTTTTTGAATATTTCATGAATTTATTGAATTATTTTAAGATAAATCAGATTAATCTATACCACGTTATATGAACACCACTGCCGTGTTATATGGTGCAGCATCACACATGTTGCTGAAATATTATTTGATCTTATTGTTTCAAAGTTAGATATTAATGTGATGTCAGTGCTTGTATTTTTCTGCTTGCTTTGAAGTAACTAGAAAGGAGAGGAAGAATGTTATGTATCTACTCTCTAAGAGGATCAGGACTTCCACCTGCGGAACTTCATTTTTAAGGCCTTTGAATGATTATTTTGTAAACATCTCTATTTGATTATTTCATGAATTTATGGAATTATTTTAAGATAAATCAGATTTATATATACCACGTTATATGAACACCACTGCAGTGTTATATGATTCAGCGTCACACATGTTATTGGAATATTATTTGATTCTAATATTTATTGGATCTTATTGCTTAAAATTTAGATTTTAATGTGATGTCAGTGCATGTATTTTTCTGCTTGCTTTGAAGTAACTTGAAAGGAGAGGAAGAATGTTATGTATCTACTCTCTAAGAGGATCAGGACTTCCACCTGCGGAACTTCATTTTTAAGGCCTTTGAACGATTATTTTGTGAACATCTCAGTTTTTGATTATTTCAGGAATTTATTGAATTATTTTAAGATAAATCAGATTAATCTATACCACGTTATATGAACACCACTGCCGTGTTATATGGTGCAGCATCACACATGTTGCTGAAATATTATTTGATCTTATTGTTTCAAAGTTAGATATTAATGTGATGTCAGTACTTGTATTTTTCTGCTTTCTTTGAAGTAACTTGAAAGGAGAGGAAGAATTTTATGTATCTACTCTCTAAGAGGATCAGGACTTCCACCTGCGGAACTTCATTTTTAAGGCCTTTGAACGATTATTTTGTGAACATCTCAGTATTTGATTAGTTCATGAATTTATGGAATTATTTTAAGATAAATCAGATTTATATATACCACGTTATAAGATCACCACTGCAGTGTTAAATGATTCAGCGTCACACATGTTACTGGAATATTATTTGATTCTAATATTTATTGGATCTTATTGTTTCAAAGTTAGATATTAATGTGAAGCCAGTGCTTGTATTTTTCTGATTGCTTAGAAGTAACTCGAAAGGAGAGGAGGAATGTTATGTAAATACTCTTTTAGAGGCTCGGGGGCTCTCTTCCACCTGTGTAACTTCATTTTTAAGGACTTTGAACGATTATTTTGTGAAAATCTCAGATTTTGATTATTTCACGAATTTATGGAATTATTTTAAGGTAAATCAGATTAATCTATACCATGTTATATGAACACCTTTGCCGTGTTATATGGTGCAGCATCACACATGTTACTGGAATATTATTTGATTCTAATATTTACTTGATCTTATTGTTTCAAACTTAGATTTTAATATGATGCCAATGTCGAACGATGGCCGAATGGTTAGGGTGCTGGCCTTCGGAACCGGAGTTCGTGGGTTCGAGTTTCACTATGGCATGGATGTTCGTAGCCGTTCGGAATCGGCTTTAAGCAGTAGGTCCCGGTCTCATTAGCCCTCGTGTTGCAAAAAGTAGACCGTAGCGCTCTAAACGAAACCAAACCAATATGATGCCAATGCTTGTATTTTTCTGCTCGCTTTGATGTCACTTGAAAGGAGAGGAGGAATGTTATGTAATTACTCTCTTAGCGGCTCGGGACTTTCTGCCACCTGCGGAACTTCATTTTTAAGGTTTGATTATTTTGTGAACATTTTAGTTTTTGATTATTTCGTGAATTTATGTAATTATTTTAAGATGAATCAAATTAATCTTTACCACGTTATATGAACACCCCTGCAGTGTTATATGATTCAGCGTCACACATGTTACTGGAATACTATTTGATTCTAATATTTATTTGATTTTATTGTTTCAAACTTAGATTTTGATGTGATGCCAATGCTTGTGTTTTTCTGCTTGCTTTGAAGTTACTCGAAAGGAGAGGAGGAATGTAATTACTCTCTAAGAGGCTCGGGACTTCCACCTGCGGGACTTCATTTTTAAGGCGTTTGAATGAGCTGGTTTCTGGCATTAAGTGCTTTTTGTGGGGTGGAGGGTCTCTTGCTACTGTCCCTTTGTAGTTGGGTGTGTTTCGTTTTCTATCTATTTTGCAATGCTTATCCCTTGAAAAGTCAGAGGGAGGAGCGAGGATGGTATTGACTTCGACGTGGGCCGAGGTTTTTTGTGAAAGACGATTGTAGGCTAAAATTGGAGCAGCGAGGTGCTAGCTAGATGTACAAATATGTAAATAAGGTAATTAGAAATAAAAAATTTTTTAGGAAGAGTATTCTCTCGGATCGTAGTCATCATGGAGTATTTTAAGTGAAACGACTTGTGCACTACTAAAACATTTACTACTCTAGGTCTGTGACATTACAATGGAAACTACGCTATAAGAAACTTAGATTTAATAATTCATAATACTTTATATAGAATCTCAGAAATAAATAAATTTCACACAAATCATACCTACTCAGACATGTATAAAACAGCATTCTGAAATAATTGATTTAAGATTGACGCGGTTAAAATAAATAAAATTTTAAAATAGAAATGACAGTGAATATATGTAGAATTTTTCCATATTTCTATTTAGGGTTATTGTAGATAGTAATACATAGTTTATATAATGAAATGATAAATTAAAAAAAATTTGAACAAAGAAACTTAATTTGATTTGATAATAATCATTTATTTTTTACTATTTGTAATACTAGACTCAAGACTCGAGTTGGTTTTACAAAGCCCCCTGGATTTTTTCGGCGGCCGAAGACGGACACCCCGAGAGAAGGTGGGCTAGCTATGGTCCATGAAGTTCTACAGGAGGGGGGGGGGGTGAGAGATGCGATACCGCCCCCGCCAGCTGCAGAAAAGGACATTTTTTTCCCTTGGAGGCGAAAACTTGACCGAGGGGGGGATTGCCCTCTGGCCCTCACGAAGAGGAGTGAAAAGGAGATGCCCGGTCGGAGCGACGGGGAACGGAGATTCTTCTGAAAGGAGTGGAGACCGAGAGAGGTGTTTTCCGCTCGGCACTATTTATTTTTGTCCTCGGTCTTATTTGAGCCCTGTTCGAGTATGAATTGAGGTGTATATATGTTTTGACAAATCTTAATAATAAATGTTTAACCCAGAGTTTTGTCGCTGCTGTGATTAATTGTCGGCCACATAGGCTTTAAGCGAACCCAAGATACCTGCTCCAGTAAAAATAGGCGGGCAGGTATAGAACGAGGCGTGCAGACTTCAGAAAGTGCAGCCGGGGACGCGCGAGGCGTTTACACTATTCATTACTGTCAAGTATTTGTAGTCCAACCTTTTTTCTTACACATTCATTTTGGTTTTCAAAAGCAGTTTTACAGCCTTTTTTTCTAATGCAGCTGGAAATACAGGCACATAACCTTTATGCCAATACATGGCTGCGAAGCTTTTACCCATTTAGCACCATGCGGGGAACTCGTGTAGCTTAAATAATGCTACGGACAAGAGTATCATCACCCCCGCTGGATTCTCGTAATTTAGAAGCAGTGACCAAGCAGAAGACCCCCCAGGCTTGGCCTGTCACCCCCACAGATATCGTTTGAGAACTTGGAGGACATTGTGACCACGAACATATTTTACGTTCCCCAGTCGCCTTTAACGAACACGGCTTCTATTAAAACCTAAACTTTGATACATTGATTGAGCCAATCAATTTTGATATTCTATTTTTAATTTTCCATTCGAACCACTGATGAATTATTGAGTTAAGTCACGTTTTCAATCTTTATCAATTTGAGATGTTATTGTACGGAAAACGCGTTATAAGGAGATAGTATTCTAGGATAGTTGTGGCAATTTTCACTTCGCGTTGTGTGGAAATCGCGTTATAATAATACTGCGTTACAGAAGTCTTGATTGTAACTTCATTTTTCAACCAGTTTTCCAGGTATGGTGCTCCATATTGCATACATATCAGAAGTCATATCAGGTAAAGGGCTTTTTTAAATAAAGAATATTACTTATCAACATCTACAAGCTTACTGTTATGCGAAACTAAAGTACACTTTGACAAAATATAAAATAAAAGGTTTTATACTATATGACACAAATTTTTCGGCTGTAGAAAAATGCATTAATTTTATAATATTCATCAACAAATTTTCAAGAATCATATGATTTTAGAACTTTTAAACTATTTAACCTTGAATTAAACTATTTATTTTACAAGGCGTTAAATGAAATTAAAATAACAATAATTCAGAGAAACTCTAAACTGAGAAAACATTTTAAACTGCCTTATGAGATTAGTGCAATACGATAGTGAAAGAAAAAGCAGATTATTTTTTCATTTTATCACAGACTTTTTACTACCAATGTTTCATTTTGCTCTAGTCAATTTCATTTGTTTCATGAATAATTTCTCTTATTTCAATTTGCACTGCATCAGACCTTCGTTTTCTGATGCAGAGCAAATTTAGTAAATGAGAAGAGTTAGTAAAAGAGTAACTCAAAAAGTAGAGTCAAAAAGTAGAGTCAGTGGAGTCTTGAAAGAGTAACTGAAATACTATTTGTATGTTACACTTAGAGTAAGGTGATAAAATTTTGCAGATAAAGTATGTAGCCAAAATTGATGATAACATATTTAGCATAAAGGAAAGGGACTGAATTTTACGGTGTTTGAAAATTTGAAAAACGTTGTTATTCGGATGTTAAAAGAGTTTTTCAAGCAAAATGACAATGATTATAACACAAACGGTATTTTGATTCTAGTTTAAGATTTTCAATTTAATTTTATATCTTTATATTTTTGCTTTACAATGGTACATGTTGTGATTCAAATGACAATTTGATTCTAAGATTTTCAAATTAATTTTGGTATAACAATGGCCAAATGTGTAGCTCACTGCTTCTCAGTACCGAGTTTGTGGATTCAGATTCCATTACTGATATGGGTATTCATAGCCGTTCAAAATTAGCTTATTAGCTTTTGTGTTGCAAAACAGATGACTATAGAGTTCAAAACTAATCAACCAATTTAATTTTACACACCTATGATATTTTATTCAATTATGGTATACGCTCATCCATGTACCTGTTCATATAATGTAAAAAGATAATTGTTACTATCTATACCACAGTTTTTTTTGCACCTTTGGGACAAATGCTTAAGAATTTTATTTTATATTAACCAACAAATTTAAAGAATCACATGAAGTTAAAACCTAACTTGATGTGATTTAAACAATCTATCTTTGCAGTAAATTTCGATTAAAATAACAACATTTCGGAGAAACAAAAAAATTCAGCCAATACTCTAAAATGCTAAATTACATTACTGAAATACGTTAATGCTAAAAATATTGAATTATTTTCCCACTTTATCACAACACTTTTACTAGAACTATTTGATTGTCCTCTAGTCTCTTTTATTTATTTCCTGTGAAATTTTATCACGTCCGTATAAAGTGGAAATTGAAAGGAGAGGCGTCATTTGTACAAAACAGTAATCGAAATACTGTTTGTATGTTATGCTTAAAGGAAGGTGAGAATGTTTTGGAAAAAAGTGTAATCAAAGCCGGTAGAGTAAAACATGCTTAGCAGAAAAGAAAGGGACTAAATTTCGCAATGATTGAAATCTCGAGTTACGTAGTTATTATGGAGATAAACATTTATTATATCTTTTTATAGAAAAATAGCCTTGATTATAATTTGAATCGCATTTTAATTGCAGTTCTAGATTCTTAATTTAACTTAACATGGTTATGCTTTACATATTTTTTATAAAAATGGCACGTATTGACAAAGTATATAATGAAAATTGTTAAATTCAAACCATGAATTTTTTCCACCTTTAATAAAAACGTGTTTAAAACTTTATATTTCATTTCCCATCAGATTTTTAAGAAACGTAGAATTGGAAGCTTCACTGCTTTGTATCTCCCTAACCACGAATTAAAAATTACTCCTTCAGATGTTCGAATACTTTATTTCAAGCATGTAAAAATAAAACACAAAAGTTCATTGCCAAAAAATCTATTGTTTACAAACAAAAAAATACTAATTTCTTAAAAATATTGTAAGTTATTTTGCAATAAATGTTCGGCACATAAGAACTAATTTTTCACATAAAAAATTTGGAAAAGAAAGAATAGAATAAGAAAGACACGCTGCAAGAAATCTCCTTTTAGCATCTCTACATTTTTTTAAAATTTAACAAATCCAAAGTTTATTTTAGCAATAATCTTGTGTATTCGATAGAAAGCTGAATGGAACTTTGATACCAAGGTGAATGATGACTGACTCCATTTAACTTATAAACATTTATTCATTCACACTTAAAGAAATATAAGTACGCGCGAGAGAGTCCTCGTCCGACGGATTCAACTTTTTGTCTCTGGTAAGCTTTGAGTGCGCGTTAGAGTTGAGTTGTAGAGTTGCGTTGGAGTCGGCGGCTGACCATGGAGTCGCAAAGTCTGGACACCACAATACAAAAATTTTGTTAAGTTTCATAGTTCGATAAAATTTCTACGAGACATTCATGTTAAATGCAGCTTTGCATGATAGCAACAATTCACGAAATCCTGTTTTAAAGCTCACAGTATAAATGATATCCATTTTGGTGTGTATTGCAGATCTGAAACATACAAAGGGTTAAACAATCTAACCTTCCCGCCTTATTGGCAGGGCCCTATTTATACCCTGGGCGCTCGGGCCAAAGCCTCATATGGGACCCCCATACACCTTATCTTTCTCGAACTCGAGAGTTATTTTATTTTATAAGCTGCTATATCAGTTTAAATACTCCTGACGGGTATACATAACCTAAACATTTTGTGTATCTAATGAAATGAAATAAACTTTTTTTAAATTTTAGAATTCCACTAAACTAACTTCAAACATAATACAGATGTCTGTGCAATCTAAGTACAGTATCTGACTTAAACGACAAAACTGTGA
Organism: Pardosa pseudoannulata; assembly: GCA_032207245.1. Classification (NCBI taxonomy): domain Eukaryota; kingdom Metazoa; phylum Arthropoda; class Arachnida; order Araneae; family Lycosidae; genus Pardosa; species Pardosa pseudoannulata. The sequence continues at coordinate 114,169,560 of CM063502.1, read as the reverse complement.
GTCAAACTCAGATTACCTGCAACATTTTTTTAAAGGAGAAAGTACTGGTTTAAATTAATAATAATTACCAGTTTAAGTAAACTATCATGTGATATTTTGTTTTACAAAATTCCCAAAATTAAATACTTTTATTCTTAAATTACCAATTTAAAAAAATAGATATCAGATGCTTTTGGATAAATATATTTTCTCTGATTCGTTAACCACTTCAAGAGGTTTGCTTTTGGTTTGATTTGGAGCTCTACGGTCTACTGTTTAGCACACGAAGGCTAACCCACTTCAAGAGGGAAAAAAGTAGTTAAGATTTTTTCCCTCTTAGAAGAGATGAGTTTGTAAATTAGTGTCACTGATATAGTTGGTATTTCAATCTTTTGAATAATATACACATTTAAAATGTTAAAATTGCTTCAAAGTATTTTTAAGCAAATGAAAGCTTACTTTTGGTTTAAACTTATGGAATAAATTAATTTACTGACTTTTGAAGCCCACCAACAGCATACACACTCCATTTTGTCATTAGCAAAAGAAAATTCATGTTTTCCGACATACTGCGGGAAAAAGAGTGAATTCTAAGATGTACCAAAAAATTAATGTGCATTTTTTTAAATTTGGGGCCCTCCTAGAGTGGGGGCCCCGGGCTAGTGCCCCGAATGCCCCGCCGTAAATCCGGCCCTGCCTATTGGTATTGTTTTAAAGTTCGTAGTATGGATGGTATCCATTTTGGGATGCGTCGCAGATCTGAAAGATACAAAGGGTTAACAAATCTAACCTTGTATTCAGTCGGCATTGTTTTAACCCTTTCGTGGGCCATTTAATTCTCACTCCACGTTTCCAAACTTTCAAAACAGAGCTGCTAGTTTTATTCAATCGATCGAACAATTGATGACATCGGAAAGCCGAAGCGGGAATCAGTCTTCCAGTCGTTTCAATAACAAGACCAATATATTATAATGGGTTTTGCGTTTCCCACAGGTGTATTTTGTAAGATCGTGTAGTTAGGAAGTAATCTTCCCACGGCCCACGAAAGGGTTAAAGCTCACAGTATAGATCAGCGCTTCTTAATGGGAGGTATAAGCCCCACTAATAGAAAATATGGTTTATGAAGCGGGTATTTAGATTCTTAAAGGGCAATTACATTTCTAACCCTTTCAAGCTTGGTAGTATATGTACAACTTGAATATCGTCAGTTAATGAGCGTTAGTACATGTTGGTAAACTACTAATGATAAAATAAGGTTTTTCTGCTTTTATTATCTGATAATTTACCTTTGTCTGCTTATCCTTTTTAAAACATTCTTAAATTTTTTTTGAAATTTATATTAACAGAGCCTGTAGCGTAGCGTAAAGATCAGTATACGTGTGGACTCGCTTTGTTCTATTCCTAGAAAGTCCAGTTATTAAATATATTCTCCATGTGAGGGCATCAGATATTTAAAAGCGACTGGATGGGGTAGGGTCCAAAAAAGGTTGAGAAAACCTGGTATACATGGTATTCATTTTGGGATAGGTTGCAGATTTGAAGCATAAAGGGTTAATCAATCAAACCTTTCCCTGTCTCATTTATCCTCGTGTAGCAAAACAGTAGACAGTAGCACTCTAAATCAAACCCCACTAGTCCATTTTATTTATTTCCACAGAAATTCCGTCACGTCCATTTTTTGATGCAATGCATATTCAAGAGACAGATATCACTTGTACACAAAAAGAATCGAAATACGTACGTTACGCTTAGGGCGAAGTGAGAAGGTTTAAAAAAAAGTTTATGAAATCCCAATTCTTAGTATGAAACATACTAAAAATTATGATACCCTGTAAAATAGGACGATTGGCCGGGACCTACCTCTTAAAGCCGATTCTGACCTGTTATAAATTCTCATGCCACCTGCGAGATTCAACACTGCTTTCTTCAGTACTCTACCAATTCGGTCATTTTCAGGGAAGAAAACGATTGTTCAAGAAATATCTAGTTAAGTTTAAGTCAGAAAATTTCTTCTCCGATCTAAAGATGACTACGAAAACTTGAAACAATTACGTTTCTTAAATTAAAATAGATGTCAAAGGTTGTTCAACTCAAAAGGTTTTTAAACGATTACATTATATTAGTTTATTAGTTTAATAATAATATACTTTATACATTTAATTGAATTATCAAGTACAATATAGAAATTCTATGGCTTTATAAAGAAGTAATAATACTCAGCCCTCTATAACTGAAGGCTTTTTAACAATAAAATAGTATAATCTAAAACACATGATCCATTAATTGTGCATTAAAAGCAAGAAAGTTTATATAACTAACATTTTATCTTGTTTCTGGGATATTTTTAGAAATAATTCGAATATACTTTCTGCCTTTATGTCCTTATTAAAAAAACTAAAGGTCTAATTGAATTGTAAATATATTAACTATTTCAACATCCTTTCCATATCTCTTTGTGTTCGGTGCTATTCATTACAGTTACATAGTCACCATATTTGAATTTTCATTCCTGTAAATCATTAAAATTCATTTCTCTTATGAATATCTTCGGTTTTATAATTTGCAATCGCAAGTTACAACCATGTTTACAGAGTTAAAGTTTATCTAAGGCATTTAATATATTGCGTTTAAATTTCGCACTTGGGCAAACGCATTCAAAACACTTTAGACTGCGATTTTCAATTAAATTCTAGGTTGAATTTTCCATATTAATACCTTTTATTAAAATAATTCGTTCGGGCACAGAATTCCATGCGAATAACAAGAAATCGGCAACTGAAATGATAGCAAGGATACGTACTGGAGTTTGATTTTAATATCAAGAGATGAAATGACATTTACTCAATAATATATACGAGTTTATGTAACGATAAAGTGTCAAAACCCTAGTTGTCAGGTAAATAATAAGTCAGATGAAACTACAGCAATATATTCTATATTCTTTGTATTAAAATCCCGTACATAATAATAGTTTAAGTTATTTGTCCGTCTGTCCTCGAATTTATCATTGGATTTTGATTTGGTTTGGAGTGCTACGGTCTATTTTTTGCAACACGAGGGCTAATGAGATCGGGACCTACAGTTTAAAGCCGATTCTGACCGGCTACGAACATCCATGCCACAGTGGAAACTTCGAACCCATGAACTCCGCTACCGAAGGCCAGCACCCTAACCATTCGGCCATCGTTCGGCCTCATATTTATGAAGCGGTTGTACCTGAATGGATAAAGGCATCCATATTGGATTTTTGTTGAGTTAGGGTTAGCAACGTCTGAAATCCATCCTTTTCAACCTTTTATAGCCTTTCATCCCATTATTTCAAGTTCTGTTTTCCACGGTTAGGAGCAGGCGATTAAATTTATCAATTTATCCCATAATAGATATGTAAAAACAACATTTTAGTTCTAGCATTTTGGCGTCATTTCTTTAACCACCTCATTTAACAATTTCTTATTTTAAATTATTTAAATATCGTCTGAATTGTTTTCATATTTTTTATCACTGAACTTAGATATCACGTAAATAATTTTCTTTTATATTTGGCTTAAATAATAGATTAGGTAAATATGTGATAATTTTAAATTTAATCCTCGATTATTTTCTGTTGCAATGAACATTTTATCACTGGTTTTAACAACAAATTGTATCTACCTCCAGGGTGTAGTAGAGATGATAGTTTCATTCCTTTACTCCTACTGTGGCAAAAAAAAAGGGAAAAAATGATAATTTTGGCTTAGCTAAGAACACCTTGAATTATCTTTCTAAATGAATTCAACGTGATTCTAAACTGCATTCACAGTATCAGGAGACTTTAGTGGAGTATGGAGATAAAAAAGTTATCGAGCGTGTACCAAATAATTCTCAGCCAAAAAACAAACCATTTTTTTATCTGCCTTTTAAGGTACTTTACAATTCTGAAAAATTAAAAACTGTACTGGTCCCGTTATGAGGCGATTTAGATCTAATATATAATTGTTTCATTCATAAAAGAAGTAAAATGTTCGGATGTAAATATGACCTCATCACATCGTTAGAGATAGAGGACCATAATTTAACGGATTATCGTAGTCTTGTATTTATTCCAGTAATAAGAATTTGTACTTGACATTAAATAAGAATGTACCTTTGGGGAGTATTTATGAGTCCCTAAGAGACAAATTAGAGGTGATAAGGTTACTCACGTTTTTATAATTGTTGAGACCAATGACTTTCTGGCAACTATCCCGATTAGTCAAGAAGAAGGAGGGACTAAGTTAGAGTTGAGGAGAAGAAGAGAGTTTAAAACAGAGAGTTTAAAACTCAGAGAGTTATCGGAAACAGAATTGGATGAGAACCCCAGAGAATTTATAGAAGGTTGAACGAGAGTTGATGAGAAGGACCCAGAGATTGGTTAGAAGGTCCCAGAAAGAAGTTCTTTTCGGATAAAAGGAAGTTGCTATATACTCCAGCCAAGTCCGCCAGAAAGTTTCCTGAAATAGTACGGCCGCACCACAGAGACTCAGGAGAAAGATCAACTGTTGATGTAAAGAGTTATATTCAACCAGAAGTGTTCCGGGAACACTCTAGACTCACAAAGGTACATTTTTTTTTTTTTTTTTTTGCATTACATTTTGAAATCGAGATTAGGTCCTCTCTCTATACTTACAAAAACTAAGTGTATATAAAGTTTGTCAGAAGTAATTTAAATAATTTGACTAAGCTTAATAATTGATTATTAGTTTTTTTTTGTAAATAGATGTATAAATGTTATTTTTATAATAAATCTACTTTTTTAATTAAGCTAGTCTCAGTTGCCATTATTTTAGAGGTTAGTTGATTCTTCATTTTAATGTCTGTAGTTGTTCAGAACCTGTGATTAAATTGTAGTAAAACAAATATTTAACACAACGCAATTTAAAATAAATTCCACTATACATTTGATCACAGGTTGTTAATAAATATATAACGAGGACTACACACCGTTATATGACGGGCTATATGCTAGTCTTAATATAGTTCTTACAGAAGTTCCTAAAAGGAGAAATGCAACTGACGAACCGTGTTTCGTAAAATATAGTATAATTTATTTTTGTAATATAATATGATTAAGTTTAATTTTCATGTTATTGAGATATTGAAGAACAAAATTTCTAGTTAAGTTTATAAGTTTCATCATCAAGGTAAAAGCTGCGTAATCAACGGAAGAAAAGTATAACTCTAACAAATATATAAGAGTTAGGCTACTAAATCGAATTGAAACATCGAACTATTTATCAAATTCAGTTTCAGGTATAAGATATCATTATATCTGATACAGGATAGAAACACATTTATTTATGAGACTTTTAGTATGAATGTTCATTGAATAATTTCTGTGGTGACGTGAAATATTTCTTTCTAATTTATAACCTTATCAGCCAACTTTACTTTTATTATTGAATAGGGTGACTTGAACAAATATATAAGAGTAATGCTACTATATCCAATTGAAACATCAAACTTTTTATCAAAATCAGTTTCAGGTATAAGATATTATTGTATCTGATATAGGATAGAAACACATTTATTTATGAGACTTTTAGTATGAATGTTCATTGAATAATTTCTGTGGTGACGTGAAATATTTCTTTCTAATTTATAACCTTATCAGTAAAGTTTAATAACGTTTATAGGGTGACTTGAACAAATATATAAGAGTTATACTACTAAATTCAGTTAAAACTTCAAACTATTTATCATAATCGGTTTCAGATATAAGATATTATTGTATCTGATACAGGATAGAAGCACATTTATTTATGAGACTTTTAGTATGAATGTTTATTGAATAATTTCTGTCATTATGTGAAACATTTCTTTCTAAATTATAACCTTATCAGCCAACTTTACTTTTATTATTGAATAGGGTAACTTGATCAAATATATAAGAGTTATACTACTAAATTCAGTTGAAACTTCCAACTATTTATCATAATCGGTTTCAGATATAAGATATTATTGTATCTGATACAGGATAGAAGCACATTTATTTATGAGACTTTCAGTATGAATGTTTATTGAATAATTTCTGTCATGATGTGAAACATTTCTTTCTAAATTATAACCTTATCAGCCAACTTTACTTTTATTATTGAATAGGGTGACTTGAACAAATATATAAGAGTAATGCTACTATATCCAATTGAAACATCAAACTTTTTATCAAAATCAGTTTCAGGTATAAGATATTATTGTATCTGATATAGGATAGAAACACATTTATTTATGAGACTTTCAGTATGAATGTTTATTGAATAATTTCTGTCATGATGTGAAACATTTCTTTCTAAATTATAACCTTATCAGCCAACTTTACTTTTATTATTGAATAGGGTGACTTGAACAAATATATAAGAGTAATGCTACTATATCCAATTGAAACATCGGACTACTTATCAAAATCAGTTTCAGTATAACATATTATTTGATTTTTTGGTTTTGGAGTGCTACGGTCTACTTTTCACAACACGAGGGCTAATAAGACCGGGACCTACAGCTTAAAGCCGATTCCGAACGGCTACGAACATCCATGCCACTGTGGGATTCGAACCCACGAACTCCGGTACCGAAGGCCAGCACCCTAACCAATCGGCCATCGTTCGGCATGTAAGATATTTTATTGTACCTGATACAGGATAGAAACACATTTATTGATGAGACTTTTAGTATGAATGTTTATTGAATAATTTCTGTGATGACGTTAACAATTTCTTCCTAAATTATAACTTTATCAGCAAACTTTACTTTCATTATTGAATTGGGTGACATGAACATTTTCCTTCCTTCTATTTTACATAAAATGCGTTAGAGTAATTTCTTATTCGTATAACTTTTAAACTAAGTTTCAACTTCACATTTTACTCGGAAAAAAAAAGAAAAGAAAACTGAAAAGTTTTAGAAATGTTTTCTTGTCAGAACAGGTTTCGAAAATACAGATTTGAATAATTGATGCTGTATGCAGTTCTCGTTTACTTTGTAATCTGTTGACATCAATGCAAAGAAAAAGGAAACTTTGTCATATAATTACATCCCAAGCAATGTAAAATATCCACCCATTAACCAAGAACCTCTGTATTGATTTTCAGCAGCATATTTTAAAATTCTCAAAGTGACAATTTAGGAAAAATCTAGTTTCTGACTCTTAAACAATGTAATATCATTAAATGGTTGAAAATCTTTAAAACATTCTAAAACTGTATGGGTAACTTTTCCCGCATAATAATTAAACCTTTTCCCGTTCAAGATAATAAACATAGGAGAAAAGATGATATTGCAGCGTTGCTTCCTATTTAAAGATTTTTCTTTCTGTCCATTAAAATTCTGACCATGTTCTTACATCTCCCATTCTTCAAGGAATAAGTATCCTAACATATCCGTTACTCAGAGGAAATAAGCAATAGGAAATATTTTCGTGTAGAGCAAAAAATATTCCTTGAAAAATCGAGATTCAAAATCACGTTTAGATGTTTCTATGGCGTCGCTTTTGCACTCAGCATTCATTACGGGCTACATTTAGAAAAAATTGTAAAAGTATAGAGCTGATTCAGCCTAAAATATTTGTGCTGGTAAACTTATTTTTTAAGTGAAAATTTTGAGCGTTTTTAAATGTTGTGAGAATATTTTTTAACTTATGTTTTAGCAATGCATGTCAAGCGATTCTATATTTATTTCGACCTCAAGTATTACCTACGAAATTTATCGTCATTTAAGATAAGAACAGCTATATGGATTTTTATCTAAACATTTTAAAATTCTCAAGTTGAAAATTTAGAGGAAATTCAATTTTAACTCTTTAATAGTTCAATAGTATTAAACGATTAAAAGTTCTTATAATATTTTAAAACTATTTAGCGCTTAAAAGACTGAAACTTATATCGACCAAAAGCAGTTATAATGACTGTTTCGTGAAAGAATAACTAATAATTCCTTTGAAATTAATTTTTTATATTTTATTATTTAAAGTTATATAATATGTTATTAGTAAATATTAAATGATAAAAAAATTACTACACTTGGAAAACAAGAAAAAGTACTTTATGCATTGTTATTTGTAGTGTTTTTTGCAAATTAAAGCGGAAATTTTTTTATGCATACTTTTTAAACATACTTTTTATTGGTGCTCATTCTTGTATGCTTCATAATAGGGTTATCTATCATCAACGAAACTGCACTGATAACATTATCTGCCATAATATTCCTTTTTTACGTAGCTTGTTGGCGTTTCCACATCCTTCAAAATACAAGTAAATGCTAATCTTTGTAATGAGGCGATTCAATATATCAAAAAATATATATAAGAAAATTTGGGGGATTATTTAATGTATATATATATATATATATATATATATATATATATATATATATATATATATATATATATATATATATATATATATATATATATATATTGAATGAAGCCTCATACATGTGAACAGTAATTTAGAAGAGAGGATCAAAGAAGTCTGATAAAAGATAAGGGATGGTTTATGACACTTCAGGGAGGTTTAAGATTTCTGGACAGAGATAAGAACAGTGTCCATAAATGACACAAGAAATGAATAAGGTTGGGGAAAGATTTAAAAGCCACGGAAAGAACAAGGATTGGTAGAGAAGCAGCAAATAAGGTAGACGAAGGATGCTTATTATTTTTTTTTGCGTATAGAAGGAGGAGCGTATTGAATGTAATAAAATGAGAAGAAGCTCGAGGTAGTGGGCCTAAAAAAGAGAGGACAAGAGGAGAGAGTCCTAGCGTAGAGGGCCTGAAAGAGAAGATTAGAGAGCGCTGGAGAAGGGTATTGATAGAGAAGGAAGAAAAAGTTGACGAAACAGAACGCAGAAGGTGGAGGAGAGAAAGTATATTCTCTCATCCAAATATATACGTGGTCAAGGGACCCAATTCAACTCCACCATCTGTTTAAGTCTTCAAAGAAGCCTGTGAGTTCCATCTACAACCCTGGTTGCCATGCAAGTAAGCTACTGCGTCCGGGAACCTCAGCCAAAATTACATGTCGTTAGTATTCTGTCAAGCATACTATCCTCAACTGATGAGGAGCCATGATATCTGCCATTTTCCTTACAATTACAATTATCAGACTTCTTATATTTTGATTTATAATTTTTATAAATATATCAAAGAATTATCAAAGAATTATTACTTTTCATAAGTAATGTTTTGACTGAGGAAAATCATAGTTCATGATATGTGTAAGAGATTAATTTCACAAATCAACTGGCTAACGTTCATTGGTTAGTAGAAGTTAAATTGTAAAAGTAGTGTAAATAAATGTTGTATTTTTGATTAATTATCGAATTATTCTCTTATTTCTCTTCGATGTGATTGGTCCCTATGTTGTAAAACAAGTCTATACCCTCTCAAGAATCTGTGGTTGAATTTAAAATTAACTAATTTTCATAACGCAAATACAAATAAATTTAGTCTTAGACTAACCAAATATTGACATCTATAATTGATCAGAGGTAAAATACCTAAAATTAATGAGAGTTATACGAGAATCTTACAGGAATACTTACTTCATCAAATTTTGACTGCACAGTACAATCAGTAGCTGTTTTGATCTCGTGAAAGGTGTTTTCAGGCCCTTCATCAGAGTCTGAAATAATTCGCGCCCTACACTTTTTTCTGAGCATATTGATGACATTTTCATTTTTATCAGCAGTGGTCAATATTTCATCGCTATTTTCAGTTTCAGATGCTTCACTTTGAATGTGAACCATTTCATCTCGAGATGATAGCTCAAAACTTATTGTATCTGATTCTAGATCGGAGCATTCTTCACTTATGTTAGTCAATTTTTCAATAAATTCCTCCTATTCTGGAATTTAGGGAGCAATTGCTTTAAAATAAACAACCGTATTTAACTTGTTGGAACAAGTTTCCTTGCATCGAGATAATAATAACAAGTACTACTTTTATATTACTGAGAAACTGCAACTTATCTAGTGCCCGTTAGAAATCGAAAATTTATCATGTAAAGGAAATCGAAAAGATGAGAAATGTTATTTTAGTAGAAATTTATTAAATTCAGTAATAAAAGTTATTTAATTATTTTTAATTTTCGAAGCAGTTCAAATGGCTGCTTTTAGACAATATAGGTATAACACAAAAATAAAAAGGGGGATACAAATACAACCATTAATAAATGCATTTATATCATTTATAAAGAGTCTCATTGTACCGATGTACTTTTCCACGATAGTCAGCACGTGCATACACATCTGTGGAATAAATTTCCAAGAAGAATTTAGGTGCAGCTGTTGACTTCGAGTTTTAGTGGGGACCCCTGTGGAGGAGTTATAGATCACGGAGTGGCACAAGTGTAACGGTCAAGCCCAGACAGAAATGTAGGCCATTTTTAATAAGCCCACCTGCACAACCGAAGAGGGTGCAGATGTGGGAAAATTTCACCAACAAGTGATTGGGAAAGAGAAAAATAGGGGGGGTTAAACCGAAGTGTAAAGTTGTGGTAAAGAAAGTTGGGAGAGGGTTCGATGTCGGGATTCAAGAGTTGCTGGACATCCAGATCCAGAGAGCCCGGGCCAGCAATCTATTCCCGAGACCGAATGAGTCCCGCAAAATAATGGCCGCTACGCCAGTACTGACGTCCTTTACGCCCGCACCGACGTCCAGACTGTTGCCAGCCTCAGTCTGTTCCCCTGTAATTACTGGAGGTAAACAAATTTAACATACTCATGATTGTTACTTGAGCCTCAGTTATCAATGCGATATTTTGATTAAGGAATAACGTATAAAAAAGAAATTGTAATGATTATTGTATATTGAGGAATATAAAAGCCAAATAAATGCTATCAAGTAATATATTTATTTGTAAATAATATACACAATACATGTTTTAGCTCAAATATAAGGTATTATATCTTTACTGTGTTTCCCCTTTGAGAATGAATACTGGTATTTGTGTTGTAAGTACATTACAACACTCAAATTCCTAAGAAATTTTATCATTATAAATGTAATTTTTTCTAATTCAAATTAAAAAGTAGTCAAAATGACTTTTTTTTAGGCAATCTAGTGATAAATAACTTTTCTGGCATAATAACTAATTTTTCCCCCTAAAGCTAATAGATCCTACAGAAGAGCTGTAATTTCAGCTCTTCTGTATTTCTATTTGTAGTTTTATTTCCAATTAAAAATGTTTATTGCTTGTCCCTTAAAATTCTGGCCATGTTCTTACATCTCCCATTTGTCCGAAATAAGTATCTTAACATATCCGTTACTCAGAAGAAAGAAGTAAAAGAAAATATTTTCGAGCACGGCAAAAATATTCCTGAAAGATCGAGATTCGAAATCCCGTTTAGATATTTCTATGGCGCTGGTCTTGCACTCTAAACATTCCTTACGTGCTGCATAATAAAACATCTGCTAAAGTACAGTTTTTATTCGGCCCGAAATATTTATGCGGGTAAATTTCTTTTTCAGAAGCACATTGTAAATATTTATAATTATCGTTAGATGAATTTTAGGTTATATTTCAGCCATGTATAACAAGTTATTGTTTATATGTTTTGAACTCGAAAATTACCCTCGAGATTTATCCTTATATAAGAACATCTGTATTAATTTTTAGCAAAATATTATTAAATCATCGAACTGACAATTTAGGGAATATTCAGTTTCCGACAATCCAATAATGTAATATCATTTAAGGATTGAAACTATTTAAAATATTTTAAAACTACCTAAAAATCTTTACTCGCAGAATAATCAAGATCTTTTAAAGATAATAAACCTAGGAGAACAGCTAAAATAACCAAGGCCGTTACTAGGGCGTGGCAAAGGTGGCATTTGCTCGGGCGCATCAGTCATAAGACCACCTCACCGTGAAGAAAATGGGTTCCGAAAGAGGACGATTCGCCTCGAATAGAAACAAGGAAAAGTTGAAAAAAAATTTATTATTATTATAAAATCCAATATATTTAGAAATTATTTTTTTATGAATTTTCATTTTTTAAAAATGGTTCTAGAGACTAAACTTGTTATAGATTCTTACAAAATGTTTACCTAACACTCCTAATATGCCTTAATATGCTCCAAGTTTTAAATTTTGAATTTATTAAAGCTATTAAAACTTAATTTTTATTTAGAAATTCGACAATTTTTTTTAATGAAAATTCAACGTACAAATAAAAAAAATATTCCCTTTAAATAAACTTTTCAGTTTATCAGCTAATTAATACCCTCAGAGTGTTAAAAAATATTTTTAAATATTAATAATGTAAAAATAGAAAAAAAAAATTAAAAATTAATATACTAGTAACACTTTAAAAATTAACAAAATATTTCAGTTCATTCTGAATATATGCTCTAGAAAAAAAAATAACTGTTTACATATTTTCTCATTACACATGGTAGTAGGGGCGCAGACCAGTTTTTCGCTAAAGGACCTAGTTACGGGCCTGAAAATTACAGCATCATTTCCAATTCAAAGAATATTTTTGCCTGTTCATTAAAATTCTGAACATGTCCTTACATCTCCTATTTTTCTGGGAATAAGCATCTTAACATATCCGTTACTCAGAGGAAAGAAGCAACAGATAATACTTCAGTGTAGAGCAAAACTATTTTTGGAATAGAGGATTGAGAACAAAAATCACGGTTAGGTGTTTCTGTGACGTCGCTTTTGCACTCCAAACTATTTTAAGTGCTACATAATAAAAGGACTGCAAGAGTGCAATGCTGATTCAGTCCGAAATATTTGTAAGAGTAAATTTATTTTTCAAGGGAAGATTTTAATCACTTACAGGAGTTTCCACCTTGTAAGGCCTCGAGGGCCACATTGGAAATTTTATGCATGGTCGAGGGGGTACACTTTCATATTTGGCTAATTTTCTTAAAATTCGAATAGGATAGAGGTACCAATATGAAATAATGTGCATAAAAACAAATAAAACAAATAAAACAAATTATTTAGTCATTTTAGTTTCTTAAAACAGTCAAAAACCCTATCAGACATTTCTGGGGTTCACAACAATTTGCACATCTTAAATGTAAAAATGAACACGAGAAAGTAAACAAAAATAGAAAAATAGCTCTACACTGAAAAGCATAACAAATTATAGACATATAAAATTATAGATACTAACTACACTCAAGAGCCAAAACATTATGACCACATGCCAATAATGAGTTGGCCCACCTTTGGCACGAAACACAGCTTCAACCGGCATTGACATGGATGCCACAAGTCCTTGGTAGATGGCCGGAGACAGATTGTACCAGATGTTTAAGCAACGGTTACGCAAATCCGAGATATTGCGAATTGGTGGTCTTTGAACTCTGAGCTGCCGTCCCATGACATCCCAAATGTGTTCTATCGGATTGAGATCCGGTGAGTTAGGCGGCCAGGACATTAACTGGAATTCAGCATCATGTTCCTGGAACCACTCCAACACAATTTTAGCCTTGTGACACGGGGCGTTGTCCTGTTGGAACATTCCATTTCCAGCTGGAAAAACAGAGGCCATGTAAGGATGCAACTGGTCCGCAATGATGTTCAGATACCCTGTAGTATTCATGGTCTGCTCTACCACAACCACGGGTCCCAGAGACGCCCAAGAGAACGTCCCCCAAAGCATAATACCGCCACCACCGGTATGTGTATGACATACTGTACATTGAGGGAACAACTGTTCGTCTGGAAGACGGCGTATCCTGATACGTCCATAGGCATGATGAATGACAAACTGTTATTCATCTGACCAGGCAACTCTCTCCCACTGATCCATGGACCAGTCGCGATGTTCCCGGGTCCAGCGTAGGCGCAGTTGGCGATGACGCTTGGTCAGCAAAGGCACACGAGTGGGACGTTTGTGGCGTAGCCCCATATCCAACAGTGTCCTCTGAACAGTGTGATCCGATACTATTCTACTTGGCACTGCATTACATTGGATTGTCAGTTGAGCCACTGTCTGGCTCTGGTTTTGTTTCATCATGCAACACAGTCTCAGAAGACCTTTTTCTCTGATAGCGTATGGACGTCCAACACCATGTCTTTTTTTTTCGTAAGTCGAGGCCAGACTTCTAGGACTGACCACCGCAGACTAACTCATTCTTCCTAGGAACCACCCTTTTTTTCGATGTTTGCCTCATCGGTTAGGGTTTCTTCGGCTCCTGGAGCAATGCGAAGTTCCAGCGATCCCTTTTTCGAACACTCCGAGTCACGGGGGTACCTCTGAGTGGGCCAAGGTTCCGTCGCAATGACTTTTGAGTGAAGATCCTGAAGCCCAGGGTTACGAGTGTCGCCTCTCTAAATTTCCTGCTTATCTCTTTCGGGCCCTATCGGTTTCAAGTCCCGTTTGGTGCAACGAGCAAAATTCCCTCTCTTGTTTTCTTTCTTTCGGATCACGTGGTTCACTCCACCCTCACCCTCATTAATTCCGGCGTCAGGAGGCCCGCTAAGCATCCAGTAGTTTTCCAAATTACCTCCTCTTAGCAATGCCCGTCTTCTGCGTTCGCTCGTGGATTGCGCCTGCGGCTCGACGAGCGCGGCCCTGGTACTTCGACGGGCCTAGTGCAAGGTGGGGTGGTCCTATACTCGCGATCTTCCCACCACTGCAGGGATCAGCCTGGAGGGTCTCACGGCCATATGGACCCGGTTTGGCGCTTGATTGTCCAACACAATGTCGTCTACTGGTGGTTTCACCGTCATTCATCCACTTCGCACAAGTACTAACAAGCGAACAACCCACGAGTCGTGCAGTTTCAAAAATACTTGTTCCGAGCCTTTGAACCATTACAATCTATCCTCTGTCAAAATCGCTTAGATCCGCAGCCTTTCCCATCGCACACAGATGTAAGTGAAAAAAGGATTCTTCAAACTCTCTAGCAGCAGTTAAATACCACTTCCACTTGATCACGTGCCTTCCACGTCATCCTGGCGATTTCATTGCAAAATGTAAGGGTAGTCACAATGTTTTGGCTCTTGAGTGTTTTTACAATTACATATAATTATTTAAAAAGAGTGGAATTAAAATATCTATTAAACCCTAATAAATTAAAATTTAAAGGTCTCTAAACAGTTTCAGATTTTTGGAATTAATATTGAAAAATTGTAAAAAGAAAAAATACTTATTGACAAACTAAAATATAAAATGCATTTAAAATAAAATTAAAAACAAATACTTTACTGAGATTAATGTGGATGACCACCTGCATCAGCCAATGAACGCATGTCTACCACCAGCTCTGTTAATGATAATATCAGAATATAAAGGAAAGCTGAATTTACAAGTCAATGTCTATACCAAGCCTCTTCATACGCTCCTTGAATTTTACCTAATAACGATCATGGTAAACAAATTTTGTATCAAACAAAAATTATTTTTTCTTTGATTTTTATTAAATTAGGTACAAAATGGGTTAAAACCTAGAAAAAGAGGATAAAAGGGTATAAAAATCATCCGTAATCAATTTTAATCAAAATATTTTCAAGAGTAAGGGCCGGTCTCACCAAAGCCGTTAAACCACTAAACACGATTAATCTCTGTTTAAATGGAGAATTGTGTTAAACCATTGGTTGCCGCCATGAGTTAATCGCGGTTAACCGTTAAACGACTTTGGTAGGACTGGTAGCAGTTTAACATGATTGGTAAAATAATTAAAATTAAAAATACTATCGTAAATCGCTTTATAAAAGGAATAGAACTCTCCTCCATTCATTTAGATTTCAGCCATAAAAGTTAATCGAGGATTAAATTTAAAATTAGTACCTGTTATATGTAAAATATTATAATGATTCCCTGTAGATACATTATATAATTGCTTGCAAGATATCTTATTTAGAGGGAAAAAGAGGTAGATGATATTTGATAAAGCATAAGTAATGAAGTTATTTTGTTTTCAGATAAACTATGACATCGTAAATTATCATCCAGAAACATATCGCTTGCGATATAATTTGAAAATAGCGTTTTTGAAAGAACGACATGAAAAGTGCGCTTTGAAACATTTGCAAATTGCTTGTACATTTCCAAATAAAAAAGAGCTCCTAGATCGGAAAAAATGGAAAGTTGAAAAAGGCAAAGGAATGTTTTTCAAATATATATAAAAGAAAATTCCCCGACCTGAAATCGATCTCTGGTTGCCTACTTGGTAGGTTTGTATTTTATCGATGTACATGCAAGCGTTTATAAAAGTAGTATAAAGGTTTTGTTACCCGTCAACCTGTAATCATTGAAAAAGCAACGAATTTAGTTTACGATTCATTTTTAAGATGAAAAATTCACAAATTTCTAGCGAAAAGTTTTTAAACGATTTATTTTGGTTCAGGATGACTTACCATAAGGCTTTTAATGGATTGAAATATTTTTCGCTATCACAAATCCTCATATTTCACGGAAAGAGAATTGCAAGTTAAATCTGTTACATTTTCAACGAGTACAGGTTGACATCTTGTAAGGCCTTAACAACAGTTTGAATCGTAACTAGAAAGCAATACATTTTTAATGTTTTTTAATAGAAGTTAATGTTTTTTCAGGAAGCAGTAGGCTTCTTGGCACTCTTGATTTTGCCTAGAAACAAGTGTAAAAATTTGGTTATGATTGATTCAATAGTTTTTTCAGTTAAATATAAAACAACTTTCCTCTTTATATAATATTTTTGGTTTTCTCTTAGAAAAGCTTCAATCTTGTACTTTTATTCCTCTAAGGATTTCTAATACTCTAAATAAACTCTTTGTTGTTAAATGTAAAAGTATTGACTGCTTCAGTGATGGGCAAGCCTTTAAATTGAAACTCTTTTTATCTTATCGAAAAAATATTTTTTAATTCAAAGAAAATATTAGACAGAGCCACAAAAGGCGTCAAGATATAGCGTTGTATTCGATTTCATATAAAGTAAATTTGAAACTTTCTCGCGTGTTTCTGAAAGCGATTGACAGAAACCATTGGTTTTAGCGCCGCACTGTTATTGAAAAAACATGAACAACGATGTGAAATGCAGGAAGTTAGAACAGAGAATTCTAGAGATTTAAGACAGGAGCGGAAATCAACATATAGGTAAAAAAGAACTAACTCTTATATTTAGAAGGGGTGAAGGGATAAGAACGTAGAATAGCAGACAAAAATGGTAGCTTAGGTTGGGAGAATAGTGGATAGGACATGAAAATTGTGAAAGAAATGAAAAGCTTTCTTTTCCTATTGTATAAGTTTTTTTAACGCAAACTTTGTCCATTTTAACGTATTATTAAGCAACCTACTATGTTTCTATACAATATATTTAATTAAAATTATGCACGTACCTTCATATGCATAAATCTATTTGTGTTTGTTTGTAAACATTAAAAGGGTAATAGATAGATGTAAGCATGTAAACAACAAACTACTAAATTCAAATACCAATTTAATAGAAAATTATAAAATTTTTGAATTTTATTATTTTCATTTCTAAATGTTTTACTATTTTCAATGGGTTTATATCATTAACTAGATATTTAATGTAAATTGTTTATTTATCTTATTTTTTCGTTGTATATTTCTAAATTAATAAATATGTTCATCATCCTGTAACTAATACATATGTTATAAAAATAAAGGATTATTTTTTAATGTTTGTAATATATATATATATATATATATATATATATATATATATATATATATATATATATATATATATATATATATATATATATATATATATATATATATATATATATATATATATATATGAAATGCTTGGAGTATTCAAGAATTTGTAACGTAAGCAGTGTTAGTTTTATCACAATGTATACACAAAAGCTGTAATAATTTACAGACAAAAAAATTGAATTCCTAGTATTTTATTGATTATTTAGGATCTTTTAAAATTAATGAGTGAATACATAATTTAAAATATACTGATAAGGATTTCTTTGTTATATCCTTAAGCCGAATGATAGCCAAACGAATTCTGGTGCTTATCGATACTGAAATCTGGAGGCATCGACCCTCATGGATGCTTGTAGCCGTTCGAATCGGCTTTAAGCAGTAGGCACGTGTCTCGTTAGCCCTCATGTGGCAAAAAAGTAGGCTGTAGCACTTCAAACCCAAGCATATATCATCAGAACATTGCAAACTACAAACTAATCACAGGTAGAAATAGAACTAATTTCCTTTTTTCCCCCAATTTTTTTCCATTTATAGATCTACTATGATACCATGCACTTAAAATAAAAGGATATTATCTGAAGCTATAACTTTTTTATAATACAAAAATAATTTTACGAAGATTTTTATTTTTTCCATTTCCAAATTTATTTTAAAAACTATTAGGGACTTTTACTTAACATGGTGATCCCTAGGATCCCGCTACAGCAGTAAAGGGCTAACGAAGTAAGTATACTTATGAGATTGTTGCTATAAACTGTACTAATGTGTAAAAATGGTGTCACGGGCTTAAATGTTTCATCTCCTCCTCGGTATTTTACGTATGGGGACTTCTGCATTACTTGGTGATATCTAGGATCCCACTACAGCAGTAAAGGTTTAACGAAGTAAGTATACTTATGAGATTGTTGCTATAAACTTCACTAATGTGTACAAACGGTGTCATGAGCTTAAATGTTTCATCTCTTGCCCGGTATTTTACGTATGGGGACTTTTTTATTACCTGGTGATCCCTAGGATCCCACTACAGCAGTAAAAGTCTAACGGAGTAAGTATACTTATGAGATTGTTGCTATAAACTGTACTAATGTGTAAAAATGGTGTCACGGGCTTAAATGGTACATCTCTTGCCCGGTATTTTAAATATGGGGACTTTTACTTCACCTGGGAATCCTTAGGATCTCGCTACATCAGTAAAGGGCTAATGAAGTAAGTATACATTTGGGAATGTTGTCATAAATTGTACAAGTGGGGTATGAATTTAAATTTTTCAGAAAAAATAAGAAATAATTAAGTGATGAAACAACGAACAAGCTAGAATAAACGTTATAGTTATAAACATTATAAATGTTAGTTAGTATTTATATTTATTCAGCAGTATTATAATATTTATTATTTTCTTCAAAATTTAGTTTTATAATATTTAGTAAATCATTTACATTTTAGTTTCATTTTGCTTTTAATATAAATAAAACCATAAGGATGACCAATGAGATAAATTTTCAGAGACATCTCTACTAAAAGGACTTTTAAATGGTCAGAGATAATAGAAAAGTCAATTAAAATTCACTCTATAGGGAACTTGAAAGAAGATATAAACTTATTAAATATTTACTTTACACATCTTTTAATGACATTGGAGATATCCATCTACGTAATATTCATAATAAAAATAAGCAAATATAGTAAGAAAGTTGAAAGCTTTCATCTACGGTATTGTAATATTTAATCAGTGTTAAAAATTTATTATTAATAATATTTAACTAATCACTAACCTTTTATTTTCATTTTGGCTTGAATACAAATAAATCATTAAGAAAGAATGAGATAGACAACGACGAAGAAATATATTTAGAATTACATCTATTAAAAAGACTTTTTTAATGATAAGAGAAAATGGAGAAAGCAATTAAAATTTTCACAATAGGGAAATAGAATAAAGAAGTAAACTTGTTTAATTTTTCCCCTGCACATCTTCTGATGACATTGGAGAATACCAGCTGCTTAATATTCAGAGTAAAAGTAAGCAAATATATCATTAATGTTACCAACAGTAGGAGAAGTGTGTGTTTACTATAAAAATATTTTATGTACACAAGAGATCTTTTTATTTTCTTGAACGTTAGAAAGATATGAAAAAAAATGCTATTTCAGTTAACACTTCGGGCAAAAAGTGAACACAAATATTTGAACATTGAGTCAAGATATTTATGTCAGCAATTATCATTGTAGCACAGAATTTGTTTGAAATATTTAGCCAACAATTCCATTCTAAGTTTTAAATATATGCAAAGATAAGCATCTTTAGTAAAAAGATTCACGTAAATGTTAAATAATAATACAAGGGGGAAATATCAATGCCAGAATTATTAAGTTTACTTATGTTACATGTAAAGGAATTTAAGATTAAACTGTATATGCACTGCATAAAATTTACTTTTGCATGGGTTTAGGGTAAGAATGAAATAAAAGAAAAAATAGAAAGAAAAATTAAAATGAAGGACCAAAATGTTAATAGATATAAAAATATATCGTACCAGGCTAAACTTTAAATAAGTCTAAATACGTTTGGACTGTACTGAGGGCTAAAATATAAAATTAGATTAAATTTTATGGACTGTGGAATATAGAGAAAAGCTTATTTTTCAGATCAAGAGGGAAATATCAATTTCAGAACCATTAAATTGACTTATGTTGCAAGAAAAGAAATTTAAAATTAAAATGTATATGCACTGCATAAAATTTACTTTTGCATGAGTTTAGGGTAAAAATGAAATAAAAGTAAAAATAGAAAGAAAAATTAAAAGGAGGGACCAAAATGTTAATAAAAATAAAAATATATCGTACCATGCTAAACTTGAAAATAAGTCTAAATACGTTTGGATTGTACTGAGGACTAAATTATAAAATTAGATTAACTTTAAGGGTTATGGAATATAGAGAAAAGCTTATTTTTCAGATCAAGGGGCAAGTATCAATGCCAGAATTATTAAATTTACTTATGTTGCATGTAATGAGATTTAAGATTAAAATGTATAAGCACTGCATAAAATTTACTTTTGCATGAGTTTAGGGTAAAAATGAAATAAAAGTAAAAATAGAAATAAAACTTAAAATGAAGGACCAAAATGTTAATAGATATAAAAATATATCTTACCAAGCTACACTTTAAAATAAGTCTAAATACATTTGGACTGTACTGAGGGCTAAATTATAAAATTAGATTAAATTTAAGGGCTATGGAATATAGAGAAAAGCTTATTTTTCAGATCAAGAGGGAAATATCAATGCCAGAATTATTAAATTTACTTATGTTACATGTAAAGGGATTTAAGATTAAAATGTATATGCACTGCATAAAATTTACTTTTGCATGAGTTTAGGGTAAAAATGAAATAAAAGTAAAAATAGAAATAAAAATTAAAATGAAGGACCAAAATGTTAATAGATATAAAAATATATCGTACCAAACTAAACTGTAAAAGAAGTCTAAATGCGTTTGGACTGTACTGAGGGCTAAATTATAAAATTAGATTAAATTTAAGGGCTATGAAATATAAAGAAAAGATTATTTCTCAGATCAAAATTATGACAAAGGTCCATACACAGAATTTATATTTAATTTGTATATGTATTTGTATTTGTATAGTTAATTTGTATATTTTGTATTCTGTAATACAAAATGTAGTTGTAAGGTTATAAAACACTTTAATAGTACGAAGTTATGTGATTATATAAATTATATGGAATTTTAAGTTTAAAATATTTTATTTTTTATTATTCCAAGAATACAATCAGCAGTTTTATTAAGTACTCATATTAGAATGAAAAGTAATACATAATGTATTTTTATTTTACTGTTATTTATATGGTTAGTTTTGAAACTTTGATATATATATGAAACATAGCGTAGCATGCCATGCTTCAGGGATGTAACGTGATCGAAGGGGTGTAGTCGTCGGCGAAAAGAATAAGATTTATCAAGAGAATTTTAGCCGCATTATTATTTAGCAATGTACAACAGCAAAATCCAACAAAAAATTATCGCGCGGCCTTTTATTATTTTGGGGACGCCACAGGCGTGAGAAAAGGAATGTGCTTAATCAGAAAAGAAGGTTGGCTAGTTAATTTCGCCAACAGGAAGGAGATTTTTCTAAGACAAAAGAGTTTAAAGTCAAAAGGCTACTAAGAAGATGACGAAATCGCGGATTTGGTGGTTTTTTAATATAGGAGTTAGTAATTTTAGTTTAAGACTAAAGTATTAAATTTTTATATTACACACACACACACACACACACACACACACACATATATATATATATATATATGTATGTAATATTAAAATCCCTTATTTACATATTTTAATATTAATTTAATAACTTTCGTTCATAAAGTACGTTGGGGGTTTGCGCGGTAATTCTGATTTTTCCCTCCAGACACGCTATAGACTTAATTCAACCTTTGTCTGTACGACTTTAGCCAATAGTCAGCGCATTTTCTTTAAACATGGGTATTCTTTATCACGGGATCAATTATGCTTAGGGATTATTCGTAGTCTTTTTACCTGAGGAATCCCTACTTGAAAAGTATATGTGCGGGATCACATTGTTTATGTGCACGAGGTTGTAAAAGAGCTTGCCTGTTGTATGGATTTCATGTATCTCTCCAGAAATAAACTGTGTTGTGATTTTGAATGAGTCTCGCCCATATTACATACACACACACACACACACACACACACACATATATATATATATATATATATATATATATATATATATATATATATATATATATATATATATATATATATATGTATATATATATATATATATGTATATATATATATATGTATATATATGTATATATATATATATATGTATATATATATATATATATATATATATATATATGTATATATATATATATATATATATATATATATATATATATATATCTATATATCTATATATATATATATATATATATATATATATATAATATATATATATATATATACATATATATATATATATATATATATATATATATATATATATATATATATATATATATATATATATATATATATATATATATATATATATATATATATATATATATATATATATATATATATATATTCTACACGAAGCATAGTTAGATCAGAATTTAATGTTTAAAACGATATCTGAACAGCTAGATGTCGAATGGTGGCTGAATGGGTAAGGCGATGCTCTTCGGTATTGGAGTTTGGGGGTTCGATTCTAACAGCAGGCATGGATTAGGCAGGCTACACTAAAAATATATGTCCTGCAGCAGAGAAATGTTTGGCAAGAAGTTTTCGTTACTTTAATTTGCAGACTGCATATATGCTCTTATTATTCGTTATTCATGAATTTTTCAAGGCATTAATCCATTTTTCAAAATCTAAATATTCTAATAATAGTTAAGTAGTTTGTAATAAATATATCATGTGTAATGTACCTGTGATACCATTGTACAAAATATCCCATAAACCTAAGAAAAAAGTATTATGAAAGAACAAATAATGCCTTAAATAACCACTTTTTTCTTTCTCGAAAAGATAGTGAATAAATAAAGATAGGTATAGAATAATTTTAAGCAGCACATGTAATTATTTGGAAGTGAACAAAAGGGATAGGGTTCCTTACGATAAAGAATTAAAATTCTACTTACGGAGGGCTATGCATCGGTGGTTCAGAAAGAAGCACATATTTTTTTAAGCAATAAAAGTTTAGTTAAAATAATATTAAGAGTTAAGTCACTTTAGCTCTGATCATTTAATGCAGGATGATCAATGAATCCTTTTAAACCAGGTACTTTTCTTCCAGGAAGTAGAGAATAAAGAAATTTGTTTGAGCTCGCTGGACTAGAAATTAATTTAAATAATTGCCTTGGAAGTAGGGAATATAGCTGGTATTCTCCCTGACGTAATTCAGTACTAACATGCTTAATATCTTTTCATATGTACACTGAAACCGGGTTAATGTTTCAAGCACGTAATTCATTCTGCAACAGCTGAACCGCTTATTGATTTCGGAAAAATATTTGAGTACTATATCAAGTGAGCGTAATCTTAATATATTATTTCGGAATTTTAAAATAGTTTCATTTATCTAAATTAAAACAAAGTTTCAAAGAATATTTCCATAAATATTACAGAAATGATATTCATGCCAATTCGATAAAAGTTGAATTCTATTTAATCAAATTAACAGAATAAACAGAAATTAATTTAAACAATTGTCTTGGAAGTAGGGAATATAGCTGGTATTCTCCCTGACTTAATTCATTACTAGCATGCTTAATATCTTTTCATATGCACACTGAAACCGGGTTAATGTTTCAAGCACGTAATTAATTCTGCAATAGCTGAACAACTTATTGTTTTCAAAAAAATATTTGAGTACTATATCAAGTGAGCGGAATCTTAATATATTATTTCGGAATTTTAAAATAGTTTCATTTATCTAAATTGAAACATAGTTTCAAAGAATATTTCGATAAATATTACAGAAAAGATATTCATGCCAATTCGATAAAAGTTGAATTCTATTTAATCAAATTAACAGAATAAACAGAAATTAATTTAAACAATTGTCTTGGAAGTAGGGAATATAGCTGGTATTCTCCCTGACTTAATTCATTACTAACATGCTTAATATCTTTTCATATGTACATTGAAACCGAGTTAATGTTTCAAGCACGTAATTAATTCTGCAACAGCTGAACAACTTATTGATTTCAAAAAAAATATTTGAGTACTATATCAAGTGAGCGGAATCTTAATATATTATTTCGGAATTTTAAAATAGTTTCATTTATCTAAATTAAAACAAAGTTTCAAAGAATATTTCCATAAATATTACAGAAATGATATTCATGCCAATTCGATAAAAGTTGAATTCTATTTAATCAAATTAACAGAATAAACAGAAATTAATTTAAACAATTGTCTTGGAAGTAGGGAATATAGCTGGTATTCTCCCTGACTTAATTCATTACTAGCATGCTTAATATCTTTTCATATGCACACTGAAACCGGGTTAATGTTTCAAGCACGTAATTAATTCTGCAATAGCTGAACAACTTATTGTTTTCAAAAAAATATTTGAGTACTATATCAAGTGAGCGGAATCTTAATATATTATTTCGGAATTTTAAAATAGTTTCATTTATCTAAATTGAAACATAGTTTCAAAGAATATTTCGATAAATATTACAGAAAAGATATTCATACCAATTCGATAAAAGTTGAATACTATTTAATCAAATCAACACAATAAACAGAAATTAATTTACATAATTGTCTTGGAAGTAGGGAATATATCTGGTATTCTCCCTGACTTAATTCATTACTAACATGCTTAATATCTTTTCATATGTACATTGAAACCGAGTTAATGTTTCAAGCACGTAATTAATTCTGCAACAGCTGAACAACTTATTGATTTCAAAAAAAATATTTGAGTACTATATCAAGTGAGCGTAATCTTAATATATTATTTCGGAATTTTAAAATAGTTTCATTTATCTAAATTGAAACATAGTTTCAAAGAATATTTCTAAAAACATCACAGAAAAGATATTCATACCAATTCGATACAAGTTGAATACTATTTAATCAAAACAGAATTTTAACACATCATACAGTCTGTTTCATAAGAGTGCGTCGCTCATAACTTCGTCACCAGATATCGCGCAGATACCGGCTTAACCCATTAACGCCCGGATATTTCTGATGACTATATATTAGTAAATACCTAACATAGACACTATTATAGACACCTGGAAGTAAAACAAAATATGAAATTTAAACACCTTTAAATATGACATCAAGTCATCATTAGTGAGGAGGTGTCATTCTAAAACATAATAAGATGTTTTTTTTTAAAAAAAGGAAAACTTTGTGATAAGAGATTTATTTGCTATCATATATGAGAAAAGTACTGAAAGAGATGACTTATTACAGATATGGCTATTCGCCATGATTTTGACCGGTATACGTTCAGAATACCGGTCATGATAAGTTCCTATTCTAAGCTTGAAAATCATAAAATGCCGATCGAAACGACAAAATTATAGATAAGATCATATTTGAAAACTTGGGAGATTATTCATAAGATTAATATCTATTTCCATTAAAAAGGAAGAATCGTTTCAAGAAAACAAAAACTCTACAAACCATTTTTGACTGTCCTCAAATAAGAGCCGAACGATGGGCCGATTAATGGGTTAGTTTGGTGCTGGCCTTCGGTACCAGAGTTCGTGGAGTTCAAATCCCACTGTGCAACACGAGGGCTAATGAGACCGTTCGGAATCAGCTTTAAGCCGATTCCGAACGGCTACGAACATCCATGCCACAGTGTTCGAAAAATGAACCGTTGCACTCCAAAGGCCAGCACCAAACCAGTCGGCCATCGTTCGGCTGGGCGTTAATGGGTTAATTGCACGTGTTCTTCAAACATTAGATAAGAATGCTTTATGGTTATATTCTTTATTCCATTTGTTTTGTTGTGTTTAAATAAACAATTCCAAAATGAGTGCCGCGTATGCGAGAAGTTATTTCTGTGCAAATCCATCCAAAAGGACCACTAAAAATGTATTGTGCAGCTGCAACCGGTGCATGCAGAAAGTCGGAATCGTCATGCGTCAAAAAAGTAGGATAGGACGTTATAAAGCGGTACAAATGTTGACGATATACCGGAATGGGGTAAACGCTGCTCAGCGTCAAAATCGAATGATAAAGTGATTCTTGCATAATCGATAATAATGGAGATTGGACAACTTATTAGGTGAAATGCATTTCAGTTTAATATGTATAATACAGGGTACAAATGTATTTTTAACTAATTCGTTTGTATTTTCAGAGGAAATATACTACACGCTCTTATGGAACCGTCTGTAAATTTCAACTAAGTTATATAAAATCAAAATGTCAGTAAATTAAATCAAGAAGTGTCAACCCTCATTGGGCTCGAACATTTGCTTTATGCGTGAAGATAATGTAGCTACACAAGAAAAAGTTTGCTGATTTCCTAAAAAACTAGCATATAGCCCGTCATATGACGGGATGAGTAAAATTTTTAATTTTCCAGAATTGTAAAGTACCCCATGAGGCAGGTAAAAAATGGTTTACTTTTTGGCTGAGAATTATCTGGTACAAGCTCAATAACTTGTTTATCTTCATACTCCTCTAAAGTCTCCCGATACTGTGAATGCAGTTTAGAATCAAGTTGAATTCATTTAGAAAGATAATTCAAAGTTTTCTTAGCTAAGTCGAAATTATCATTAAGTTCTTCCCAATTTTTTTGCCACAGTAATTAATGGAAGTAAAGGAATGAAACTATCCTTTCCACTACATCCTGGAGGTAGATAGAATTTGTTGTTAATACCGGTGATAAAATTTTCATTGCAACAAAAAATAACCGATGATTAAATTTAAAATTATCACATATGTACCTAATCTATTATTTAAGCCAAATATAAAAGAAAATTATTTATGTAATATCTAAGTTCAGTGATAAAACGTATGAAAATAATGCAGACGATATTTAAATAATTTAAAATAAGAAATGATTAAATGAGATGGTTAAAGGAATGACATCATAATGCTAGAAAAAAATGTTATTTTTACCTATTTATTATGTGACAAATTGATAAATTTAATCGACTGCTCTTAAAAGGGGAAGATAGGGCTTGAAATAATGGCATTAAATGCTGAAAAAGGGGAGGAAAGGTGGATTTCGAACGTTATTTAAGCCAAATATAAAAGAAAATTATTTACGTAATACCTAAGTTCAGTGATAAAACGTATGAAAATAATGCAGACGATATTTAAGTTATTTAAAATAAGAAATGATTAAATGAGATGGTTAAAGGAATGAAGTCATAATGCTAGAAAAAAAATATTATTTTTACATATTTATTAAGTGACAAATTGATAAATTTAATCGCCTGCTCTTAAGTGGTGGAAATAGGGCTTGAAATAATTATATTAAAAGATAGAAAAGGGGGGAATTTCAAACGTTATTTAAGCCAAATATAAAAGAAAGTTATATTCGTAATATCTATGTTCAGTGATAAAACGTATGAAAATAATGCAGACGATATTTAAGTTATTTTAAACAAGAAATGGTTAAATGAGATAGTTAAAGAAATGACAGAAAAAATGTTAAAATGCTAGAAAAAATGTTATTTTTACCTATTTATTATGTGACAAAATAATAATTTTTATCGCTTGCTCTTAACCCTTTGAAGGGCACCCATAGAAACTTTTTGGTTTTCAATGAAATTAATTTATAAATGTTATCTATGAACCTTTTAAATATAACGCATATGAAAAATAAATTATATTACTTGAAGAACAAGCAAGTGGTATTTTGATTACGTTATCACCACCCTTGGAACAGCATGAAAATGACATATTTTTTAATAATTTTGGAAAAATAAGTAATAATTTCTAGTAAAAGGGTGTATAAATCAAATAGATAAGAAATTTGTAAGTGAAGTTTAAACAGGTAATTTTAAAGTTTTAACTTTGAAAAATCAAATTTTTGCTTTTAGAATCTGGTTTGGATAGAACCTGATTCTAAAAGCAGGTTCTGACAGGAATAATTAAGAGAAGGAAACAAAATTAAGTGTCGATAGTTTGATGTATCAAAAAACTGAAAATCAAAAACTTTTTTTCTATATAAATCAGAGAAAATTTTTTAACAGCCGGTATATTATATATACCAGTGCCCTTCAAAGGGTTAAGCGGGGAAAGTAGGGCTTGAAATAATGGCATTAAATGCTAGAAAAGGGGGGGAGGGGGGAATTTCAAACGTTGCTGACCCTAACTTATCCAGAATCCAATATGGAGGTCTCTATCCCTTCCAGGTCCAACAGCTTCATAAATTCGAGGACAGACGGACAGATAACTTAGGCTATTATTATATAGGGGACTAGTATATAGCCTGTCATCTGACGGAATCTGTAAAAAACTTCACTAACCATAGATTATTTCCCCACTTTAATTCATCTTGTCATATTACGTGATAGGATGGACAGCAGAGGTTTAAATATTGACAGTGATTATTTGGCGGTACATATGAATGATGTCCAAAATTGAGCGAATCGATTGCTAACCGTGGGGTTATGTATAAAAAACAAACACACAAAAAAACAAACTTCTTACTTTTCAAAA
>CM063502.1:114075729-114135729 GCA_032207245.1 Pardosa pseudoannulata | reverse complement strand
TTAATATTGATTGAAAACAAATAAAAAACGTGTTTTATGACAGGAAATGTTTTTTGACTTTCATATTATTTACACATTTCTTTATATACTTACATGCATACATACATACCTACACACACACACACACACATTATATATGTATGTATATATATATGTATAAGTAAAAGTAAAAGTAAAAGTAAAAGTAGTGTGTAGTAAAAAGTAAAGTGTTATAAAAGTAAACCTGTAATTAGTAAACCTAAAGTTAGTAGTTAAAGTAAAGTAAGTAATAATATAAGTAAAAGTAAAAGTAAAGTAAGTAATAATATAAGTAAAAGTAAAAGTAAAGTAATTAAGTAAAGTAAAGTAAAGTAGTAATTTAAGTAAGTGTATGTAAAAGTAAAAGTAAAAGTAAAGTAAAAGTAAAAAGTAAGTAAAGTAAAGGTAAAATAAAAGTAAGTAAAAAGTAAAGTATAGTAAAAGTAAAAATAAACCAAACTAGAGAGGTTTGGTTTGGTTTTGAGCGCTACGGTCTACTGTTTTGCACACGAGGGCTAATGAGACCGGGACCTACTGCTCAAAGCCGATTCCGAATGACTACGAACATCCATGCCATAGTGGGATTTGAACCCACGAACTTCGGTACCGACGATCAGCACCCTAACCAATCGGCCAGCGTTCGGCCCAGGTTAAATTGAAAAGTTAAAATTTGCATTTTTGAAATTTGATTAATGCATTTAGTAAAATCCATAGCAATTCTGATAATTTGATACAAACACTCTGTGTTTAGGCATCAATTTGAATTTAATATTGGCGATATGAAATGCCCTTTCTCATAAGCATTTGCACAAAAAAAAGCCATGAAAGCATATATTTACTATCATAAATTTCGTGTTCCTTTTCTATTGATTCATCAATCTTAAAAGACAATTTTTTGCTACTTCAGTCATTCCTATTGTACAGAAGAATTTCTCGTCTCATACAACAACAAATCTATATTTTATGCAAATGAGACACACACAAGTACTCTTGGTAAACATTTATTCAACTTACAAATCTTTCTTGCAATCATAAATTCAAATGCTTGATCATTTGCAAGCCTCACGTTTCCTAAACATGCGCCTTAAGAAATGTAGGAAGAACTGGAGCGAAATATGCATGTTTTTCCATCTTAAAAATCAAAACGGAATACTCATATTTTGGACCAAAAATAAAACTCAGATTCGAACTCCTTGCAGAGATATGTTATCTGTGCTGGAAACAAAGATGGTAGAAATTAAGACTATGCAGTTTTGAGGAAATTGGATGAAACTTAATGTTTTGTTATCTAAAACTTTTCCTTTAGTAAGAACAAAACGATATTTATATTTCAACTAATTAAAGTATTATAATGTTTTCCTTTGAATCAAGAAGTTTTAATAATCTTTTCATTTCGAAATAAAAATATTCATTTTCATTGAAACCTTAGAACTGAATGTTTGTTATGTAGACACTCTAAGATTTTCTAGAGAGTGCTCGACTCCAACTATTAATCCTATACAGGGTGTCCCAAAACGATCGCATAAATTCTGCACAGCTAGATTCCTCGTTTGAATCAAAAATTGAGATTTTTAAAAAATAATCAGAGTAAAAGAGAATTATCTTTCCTCATATTAGTGTACTGTATTTCCGATTAAGATGGAAAACAGTTTCGTAATTTCCACATTTTCTTAAACAAAAATTTATTTGAAAAGCATATTTGTGGCTCTTCTTTATTAAACTCATTTTAAATACATCATTTCTTGTAATCAATTTACATAGAAGATTCTGTTCCATCAAATTTCAGTTGTTTACATACATGTTACATGTTAACAGAAGAACTGTAAACAGTCTATAATTTCTTACTATTTTAAATAAATTTAACAAAGAATTCATGAAATAATCACAAACTGAGATATGAACAAAATAATCACAGTAAAATAGAACTATCTTTTCTCATATTAATGTATTGTGTTCTCGACTAATACTAGGTTTTAGTATACTTAAAACCGCTCTCTGGGTCAAACTTACCCCGATAAAAAGAAATCCGTGTTGTTATTCAAAATGTAAACTAAGTTATGCCATTAATTTATTTTTAGACATTAAATTATTACAGTAATTGCTAAAAAAATAAAAAGACTATACAATATAGAAAATTATATACAGGGTGTCTTAAAAGACCGCATAAACTCTGCACGGCTAGATTCCTCGTTGGAAGTACATAAAAACTACCCAAAGAAGCGTACCTGTACGATCCATAGTTTACGAGAAAAATACGAAAAACAAATTATGACGTCACTGCCGGTGGAAAAAAAACCCACTTTACTGAACATATCAACAACAGTATTTGCATATCTTTCCAGACGATAATGCTTAAAACGTTCGCCGCGCATATCGCGTCATGCATGCATGAGCGCCATGGAATGATGTTAAGCCGCCGTTGAACTGGTATTTAAAAACGGCTGCATCTTGCAGCTACCGGTAGTCTCCGTATGGTGGCCATGTATTAAGTTCGTGATTACTGCGACATGTATCTGATGTACGGCCTATGTAATGGAAATGAATTACGAACTGTTAGGGAGTATGCCCGTCAATATACTGCTGTTGATATATTCAATAAAGTGATTTTTCTTGCACCGGCAGTGACGTCATACTTTGTTTTTCATATTTTTCTCGTTAACTAATTTCGTTTTCTAATTTTTGCAAAATTGAATTTTGTCAATTTAAATATACAATAAAAGAAATGCTGGTCTGATTTGAAATACTTTTTAATCAGTAGTATATATCTACGACCAACTATAACAGAGCAAACGGCTGATTAAGGATTTTACTATGCAGCCTGTAGTATATAAAACCGCGTACAAGAATCTACAAGTTAGATTGCTTTTGAGAGCATAATTAAATATTTGGAACACAAGAATCCCACTCCTTACATAGATCCGCGTAACTCGACTCTAAGCAGTAGGTCTCGGGTGTCATTAGTGCCCCTATAGCAAAAATATCTACTAGTTCTCTCCAAACCAACACATTTCGACTGATGGCTGTATGATGCTGATAATAAAAAAATTGTACTTCTGCATCTCGAAAATCATAAATGAATACCTTATTATCCAAATCAACTTGATAAAAAAAAATAAATGTATAAATTTATACAGAAATTTTAAAAATACAATAATTTGAAATTATAAACAAAATAAAAAAGCCCAGCAAAGTTTTTAAAAGATAAATCTTTCTGTCTTTAATATTTTAATTTTTATCCAAAATTTCATGTCCTTTAGCCTTTTTATGTCCTTCATTTCTCAGTCCTTTACCTAATCTGTCAAATTCTCAAGCCAATTTTTAATGGTACTTCTTATTCTAGAATTAAATATTTTCTCTAAAATAAAGATTTTTTTTAATAAAATTCAAGTAGCACTTTTCTGTTTGTAAAGAAGCCGACAGAAATAATGCTCATTTTTAGAAAAAATTCTTTTTCATTCTCCGTGCTTTCACTTTTTCTTTACTTTTCTTTGTTCCCAAATTTTTTTTCGCTCAGTTAGAAAGTTTTAGCTGTGTTAAAAAGAAATTTTGAGTGTCTATTATTTTATGTATTTAATTTTTTATATTTTTTTCGTATTTTTTTATGATATTTTAGTAGTTTATTTAAACTACGAATGTTGGAAGAAGAAGATTTAAAATATTAAAATAATTTTTCATTTTAACACAAGTAAATTCTAAAGTTGCATTTGTTCAACCTAAATATATTTTAGTATAATGGTGATATATGTCATATCTAATTTTTTTCTAATTTTTATTTTCTTTCTGGTAATAAAACTTAATAAATATAACATTATGAAGCCCAGTGGCGCTTGGGTAGCGCTTCACTTTCTCACGCTACAGGTCTAAGGTTCGATCCCCGGTCTGTGTTAGGTTGATTCAGTTTTTCATCTCTTCAGTGGTTAGACAAACTGAGGACCAAGCATACTTAGGAATTAGAAATGGGGGTCCGCGTAAGGTTGACCACCTAACCGTGCTCTGTGCCCCAGGGCCCTTGATCTCAGAAACGGACAATGGCACAGCAGGCCCTGCCCCCCTTAGGGATGTTGCCTTCAGGAGTTCAGTTTTAGTTTTTAACATTAATAAACATTTTGTAGTTCTAAATTATTTAGTAGTTTGTTTTAGTAGGAGATAAACTCGTAAAAACTAATACACATGGTTCCTAAACTTCTTGATTTTTATTTCACTGTAAATCATATAAATATGTATTATTAAAAATATTAATTATTAAAATCTGTATAATTAAAATGTGGATATCATATAAATTCATTGTCCATCTATTAAATTATGCCCATTATTTAAAAAAAAATGTATGTTCTGTCTTCAGGATTATCATCTACAAATTCCCTTAAAGGTTCAATTTAGTGTGTCTCTCACGGTAATAATTTTGTAGAAGTGTAGCTCAAGTACTGCCATCTGGTGGCAACCGGCAGAGTTGAAATCCATTACATGGAAATGTTTCATTATATAGATACTTCAATTATAAAAGGAAATTTTCTCAGAATTTTTGGTAAACTGAATTACAATATATCCTTTACGCCATTCCAGAAAATTAATTAAACAGTAAATATTCCAAATTATTATTTGCAAATATAGGACACTTTTGTTTCTTAAGAGTGGGTTTAAAAAGAGTTGTTTCAATTGCTTGTAAATACGTCGATATTTTCTGTTGTAATATTGCAAAAATTTTTCACTGATTTGAAAGTAAAGACTTTTTAAATAAGTGTTATTTTTAAGTACGTATACAAGTATAAACATGCCACGTAAATAATGCCAAATTTAATGCATGACATACTGCACTAAATATATAAATTTTGTGTTTAAAACTAATTTACATAATTATTAAAAAAATTTCTGTCGGAGATGGATGGAAGTAAGGGTTTTAACAACTCCCCTCCATGGACGAATGATAGAGCGCTGCTCTTCGGTACCGGAGTTGGCTGGTTCGAATCCCATTGCTGGCATGGATGTTCGTAGACGTTCGGAATCGGCTTTAAGCAGTAGGTCCCGGTCTCATTAGCCCTCGTGAGAAAAACAGACTATGGAGCTCGAAACCAAACCTCCCCCTCCTTAGGTACCGATTTTTCTTGTAAGAAATTAAAGGCTGCAGTCCTATCCACCGTGCCCATGGTAGATGTAAAAGATAAAGTTAAATAAAAATCTGATATCAAAATTTGTCGTAATGATGGCAAATAAAAGGATGAATGGCATCAAGTAAAAAGATAAATAATTTAAGGAATGAAAAATCTTACTTCCAAATGTCAAATTTAAACATTTAACCCCCAATTCCTGTTGGAAAATCGGGGAGGGGGTTGTCCAATGTAACGTGTTGGAACACAAGGACGAATTACACCCAGACCTACAGCGTAAAATTGATTCAAAATTCCTAGTCATGGATATTACTAGGCATAGGTGTGTTGGGATATGCCATGGCATCACACAGAACTATACCTACACCTTTGAGCATAAATAGCTAGCAATACATTTTAAAGAGAAAAGTAGAAATACAGAAATTGGTCTTCCATGCTGTAAAGATGTATATCAGTTAGTAAAAATGAAATACGTAAAACGAGAAAAGAGGTGTTTTTAGAGAATTTAATAAGAAATATTTGTCATTGTAGAAGTTTAATTCTGTATTATAGACTTGTGGACGTATGCATTTAAACCTCAAATGTGAATGTCCTTACCTAAAACTAAATAAATAGTATTAAGACTATTGAAAATGAGTAAAAGGATTTTTTAAAAGTAGATTTTGAAATTCAGTTAAATGTTTCCTGAAATGATTAAATATACTCACCAAGCTAAATGAACTTCTTAAATGAATTCTTGAAATAATAAGTAACGTTGAATCTATAGTTTCTACCAACTAATACTCTGGAAAAATCAAATTCCTTAAAAATGATAAATTAAGCTTCAAAAATCATTGTTCAATCCCCATTTGATTTATTCTTTTCATTTGACCCACTACCTTCTTTAAAAAGAATATTCTTCTTGTATTCTACTAAAATATAAGATTTTACTTTTCCCCCTGACAGACTTAAATTTATGTGTTTCTTGTGGAGAACAAGAAGAGAATAAGAAAGTTCTATCTGTATTCTAGGGTGACTGGCCATTATATATCATATAAAGATCACAAAGATAAAGATGTTTTTAGGATAGAGTATCGATGGCATTGTGGTTCTAACTGGAAAAACTCTTTTGCAGAGAAAAATATTCTTAATTAAGTAACTTTTAAGTGTAATAAATGTAAATTCAGTTTAAAACATCCTTTCAATAACTGAACTGTAGCATTTAGCTTATGGTAATTAACGGTAACTTAACAACGGTATTTTCATATTTAAAATTCATAATGTTAGCTGAATCCAAAATAGTCATTTATTTGCAAAAATATATGCTATTTGAATGATTGTAATCCGTAGCAATCCACAGCACATATATTCTTTTCATTAATTATGAAAAATTAATAATTTTCTTGGGATAATAATTGTATTGTGTTTATCTTGAAAATGTGTTTAACCCTCTGGCTGCTTATCCCGCGATTTCCACGGGCTACTCAAATGTAGCAAAATTTGCTCATCTAGCGGGAATTTGCTTTTCTTCCTTATTTGAGAAACACATCCTATTTTTTCACCGTTTAATCAATGAAATAAATTATATACATTATTAGACGTCATATTATATAATAAATAGAATTATATGAGTAGAACTCTAGTTATATAGGATAATATAATATATATTATAATTATAATAATATATTTATATAATTATACAATTATATTAAGTATTTATTACATAATATAATTATAATATATAATTATGTAATATTTATATAATTAAATTATGTAATAAATAGAAACTAACTGTAATTTAATTAAAATTTATTAATAATATTTTTTCTTGTGATTTCATCTGAAACTGGTTTTTCTGACAGCTTAATTTCTCCCGATAAAAATCTATATAAAAAATCTTTTTTAGAAAGAAAAAGTGCATATTCGTTTTTTTCAATATATATAGATTTAAAAAGTACAAAAAACAATGCACAATTTTTGAACCGATTTTAGTCTACAAATTGAGCAGTCAGAGGGTTAACAAAAAATAATTTTCTTTCCTCATAAAATTACTCTTATGTGGAATACAAAGTAAATGTCTTAATTGTATCGTAAAAATGAAAAATAAGATTTTTAAAATTATCACAAGGCAGTGCTATTGTACTAATTTTACGAGGCGAATCCAGAAAGTAAGCTTCCCTATTTAAAAGAAAAAAAGAACTCACACTTTCACCGACATATTTATTGGCAACAAGTGCAGCAATGTTTCAGCTATTTTTCAACATAGCCACCACCAGAATTGAGACACTTGTATTGTGGGATCAACTTTTGTATACCTCTGTCGTAGAACTCTGCCGCCTGTGAATGGAACCAGCCTTCCTGTCCCAGAACACCGTGCACATCCCTTTCCGTACCGACAGCATCTGTTTGAATTTGGTCCTGACCGAAGATCCACTATGATGCTAATGCATTGACTGCTGTTTGGTTTCCGAGGTAAAGTGCGAAATCCAAGTCTCATTGCCCGTGACGATCCTGCCGAGGTTTGATTTTGATTTGATTTGGAGCGCTATTGTCTACTGTTTTGTACACGAGGCCTAATGAGACCGGGACCTACAGTTTAAAGCTGATTCCGAACGGCTACAAACATCCATGCCAGCAGTGGGACTCGAACTCGCAAACTCCAGTTCTGAAGAGCAGCGCTCTACCATTCGGCCATCGTTCGGCCGATCCTGCCGAGGAACTCGTCGCCGTCATCGTGATACCATAGCAGAAATGTCAGTCGTGCTCCTAAGCGTTGAATTTTGTGTTCGGGAGTCAATTTCGGCTCATAGACCTGACAGAGCTGGCGATGAATTTCAATTGGAGAAGGAATTAGAGTTTTCATTTCGGACCACTGCTACCCCGCTACTGGCACGAATCGAGACTTGTCCAGCTGGTATATGAATAATACGTCATATATCTGTTACGCACGCGCAATTGACACGGCTAATTACGTTTACTTTAAAGGGGACTTACTTTCTTAATGCACCTCGTAGCATTGATCTTTTAAATAATTCATATTTAATTTCCTAATGTTACCTGAATTCAAAAAAGTATTTATTTATCAAAATAAATTACTATAACTACAAAAGAAAATGACCTGACTTAAATCTCACTCAACTGAAAGGTCCTCTCAAAAACGTCGACTGGAGAGCTGAAGACACTGCCACCAAAAACGACCATTAATATATTACTACTTATAAACTAGACACAAATATACTCATCCAAGAAGCAGAAAAATGCTTTAAGACAAAATACGGTAACCACACTAAATTCAGTATGCTACACTTGAAAACTTCAAAACCCAAATAAGCATCTGGAAGGAGTAAGAAACCTCCTTCAAAATTTACCATCCCCTATATAATATAAGCTTAAGTTATCTGTTTGCCAGTCCTCAAATTTCTGAAGCAGTTGGACCTGGAATGAATAAAGGCATCCATATTGGATTCTTGATGAGTTAGGGTTAGCAAAATTCAAAGCGATTAAAGTTTATCTTCTCCCAAACTATGGATCCAATTCTAAAATAAATTGGTATAAATATGCTTCATATCAAAATCGCTCGAAAAGGGGGGATGGGTTAGACTTCGAATGTTTTAAAGACGACAATATTTTTCGATTTAATATGAAGCATGTTTATACCAATTTATTTAGAATCGGATCGATAGTTTAAGACAAGATAAACTTTAATCGCTTTGAATTTTACTAACCCTAACTTATCAAGAGTTCAATATGGATGCCTCTATCTATTCCAATTCCAACCGCTTCATAAATTCGAGGACAGACGGACAGATAACTTAGGCTATTATTATATAGGGGATTCTATGTCTGACGAAGGCACCAATCATTTTTTCCTTTAGCGTTTATATGCTCCCAGGAAATCACCTTGCTTCTTTATTCCTCAATTTGCTATTGCTAAATCTTTCTGTTTGCTTAATTTTCGCTGTTATGTAGTTTTATTATGAAACGACGAATCGTTTGATGACTAGTATATTGTACGAGGAATTCTTGAATTCGTGCATGCCATGAAGAAGCAACTTAGCATATGTATTTTTGATAGTCTTTTTTTTTTAAATGGCTGACTTTTTGCAATATATCATTGATTTTCACACAAGCCTTAAAGTAACGTATTCAAGGTTTGTGCACCATGATGTCTGTTTATAAATCTGATGAATAAATACTACTACTTTGAAAATTACTATTGTATTTTATACTGTATATACTGTATCTATAGTATTACAATTATATTTTATACTGTACTGGACATACCTGTATTTTAAAGTTCTATCTCTTTTGTCTGAAACTATTTTTCTATACCTGATGGATATTTGTGGTAAACTTTAGTCTAAAGTTGACGTTAATATGAAGGAAATTCCCTGGCCTGAAGAGTTTTTAAATTAACAACTTATTAGCTTGCAGTATATGTTAAGATAAACTACTTATTTTGTTTGTTTCGGGTAATAAGCGAGAAATGTTTAAGGAAATTTAAGTTTCATTTGAAGTTATTTTAAGTGATGCATTTTTCTTATATTTTAACGTATTGTATAAGAACACAGGGTAAATCTTAAATAAACGAATATTATAATTAAAATATTTTAATTTTATTTCAGTTATTCCAGGTGTAAGGTTTAAGAGCCTGCTTCCATCAGCATGTACAGTTCATTAATGCTATATATTACCAAAATAAACTAATTTAAGAGAGACTATAATTATCAAATGATTTCTTGTGACTTTAAGGCAATTTTAAGAATATTTTTTACCAGCTTTTTATTTCTCTTAATAGCTTTTATAATTTAATTAACCTTGATATATTTTTGTTGGTCTTCGGTTTATGCAACAAATTTCGAAGCAATATGTTCCCAGCAGACTTTGCGCCGGAAAGTATTACCAACAACCAAACAAAGTTTTTAAAATTCTCATACGGACATTTTTTTCATATGTGCTCAAATTGCTGCCATCGACGAAAATTATTTTCTTAATCCATTAATGCTTAGCTTCCTTTTTTTCAGGGACGAGTAAAAATAAATTGTAGAATGTTTCCTTGGAACGATTGTTGTTGTCTTATGCTACTTGGTTAAACTAAGCACAGTTGAGCCTGAGGCTACTCGTATTAACCCCTTCCGGTAAAATGACGAGTCTAGCTCGTCATTAGTTTTTCATTCCATACCGCACAATGACGAGCTACACTCATCATGCGATTAAAGTTACTGTTAAATATGATAATTAATTTAGTTTAAAATTTCTAGTGTACTGAATTTGGCAACACTTTTATCACTTGTGAAAATCACAAGTCACTATTGCATATTGTTTACTTAGAATTTCTTGGTACAAGTCATTGCCAAATTAATGAGTCAGAATAAATGAAAACCTACTAAGAAATGCCGTGTGTGTTACAAGAATCAAATTAAAAGTGAGACTACTTGGAGGTGTAAACAATTAAGAATTCCTTTGCACTTTGTTTTGAAAAGTACCACTAGCTTGAAGACTATTATCTGTATACCTTATTAATGTTTTGCTTTGATATTTTCTTAATTTTACTGTTTCTGATATTATTTAACACTATGTAAAAAGCGGATTTTAATTAAGAATATGTAAGAATTGTAAAATGAAACAAGTTTTTTAAATAAAAATTAAATGGTTATTTCATGCACAGTTTTTCATTATTAAATCATACCGGAAGGGGTTAAGGCAAACGGATATGCTTTTCGTTTTAACGAGTATCATTAGGGTTAAAGTACGACTTATGCTGAAGTGGGTTCTCGTAATCTTGAAGCAGGAACCAAGCAGAAGACCCATAGAATTGGCCTACCGCCCCAGAGATATTGGAGAACATTGTAACCACGAATATATTTTACGTGCCCCAGTCACATTTAACGAACACGGTGGATCTTAAGCCGGCTCTGACTCCGAACCTACAACTCTCCAGTTACGAGAGCGTTACCTTTGCTGACTGAGCTACCGCGACTCCCTCGGAACGGTTTTTTGGTTGGTTGATTTGCAGTGCTACAGCCACTGTTTTGCTATACGAGGGCTCATAAGACCGGAACCAACTGTTTACAGCCAATGCCGAACGGTTACTATCATCGATGCTAGCAATGGCATACGTACTGTAAAGCAGCGCCCTACCAATTGACCCATAATTTTTTTCGGAAAGAGATTTCTTTTTAGTGAATATAGATGGCAATCTTATAAACAACCTATCAAATTTTTTACTATTTGCTGTTTATAATTTTCATGTCTGGATTGACATTTTATGACGTTAGAGCCTCGTGCATAAATTTCCTTTTTCGGTAGGTACGTAGACTAAAATCATGACAAATTGCTTTATTCATTATAAATCTTCTGTTTACAGTACTGCGTTAACACGTGGTACCAAATAAATATTTCATCACGAAGTTTATTTTTTTTTATATAAATGGCATCCTATGATGTTTAAAATAACTCATCTTTAAGGAAAACAGGCTGTAATGTTCAAAATTACTTAACTTCTATTTTTGTTTTACTGAGTACAGCTATTTTTATGCAGCATAAATATATTTTTGTTGCAATTCCTAATTTTTCCAAAATATGATTTTGAGTTTTAACTTTATACAAGAAAATAAATTCTAAAAAGACATTACTAATGAATAACACAGAATAAAATTAGTTATACCAATTATCAAACCAAATTAAAAGAAACAATACCAGTAATCTGTAAGCTGAGGTAACTGATAAGGAAAGAGAGCACATAAAGCAACAAAGGTAACAAACAGAATCAAAGATAAAAGTAAAACAATCCAAAAAACGAAGAAAATGAAAATGTACACATGAGGACATAAAATAAAAGTACATTTACAGTCAAAAGTAGAAAGGAACAGAAAAACCAAAATATAGTAACAAAACACTTCAGAATAAAGCAGATATAAAAGGAACAATAATGAATTAGAATCCAGATTTTGAAACTCAATATCAAAGTGAAAATTATCTTGCAGAAATATACGTAACAATAGGCGCAAAAGGCGAAGGAAAACAAATAAAAATAAGATAAAAATAATAGATAACGAATTCATTGCAAAATTAGTAAAAAAAAAATAATAATTCACCCTAATGAAACTCAAATTATCCAATTAAAATGCAATAATATATTTATTATAATACATGAGGGCATTTTTAGTAAAGATTATAAAATATTAGGTGAGAATTCAATGATTAACTAGATTCAACTAGAATTTAAATTTTTCATGAGCATAGAATTCAGACTAAACGCTCCCTATTACCAATTTCTAAGAGAGTTGAAGTAAAGAAAGAAATTTCTAGAAGTCCCACAATTTCATAAAAGAACAGTAAAAAAAATATTACCAATAAAATCAAATGGTTTATAGCATTTAGTAAACTATAATCAATCGCCATAGTACTTTTTTCCCTTTTCAACTTCTAGACATAAAAGAGTTATATGAGGAATTTTAAGATACAGATTATTTTCAGTCTGATACATACATTCAGGTTTTTTTTTCAGTTAAAATTAAGAGATGAAAAACACCATAAATTAGCCTTTACGACAATATTCGGAAGTTTTGAACCGACATTTTAAACTTTGGAATTAAAAAAGCTCCACATATTTTGCATTATTTATGAAAATATGTTTACAATCTTTAGACGATTTAAACATAAAACATTTCTTAGACGGCTTAATTATACCAGGTTTTTAAAGGTTTAATTAGGTTTTTTTCAGTTAAAATTAAGAGATTAAGACACCATAAATTAGCCTTTACAACAATATTCGGAAGTTTTGAACTGACATTTTAAACTTTGGAATCAAAACCAGTTCCACATATTTCTCATTGTTTATGAAAACATGTTTACAATCTATAAAGATTTAAACATAAAACATTTCTTAGATGGCATAATTATAATAGGTTTTTAAAGGTTTAATTAGTTTTTTTTTCAGTTAAATTTAAGAGATGAAGAACACCATAAATTAGCCTTCACAACAATATTCGGAAGTTTTGAACCGACATTTTAAACTTTGAAATTAAAAAAGCTGCACATATTTTGAATTGTTTATAAAAGCATGTTTACAATCTGTAGAAGATTTAAACATAAAACATTTCTTAGATGGCATAATTATACCAGGTTTTTAAAGGTTTAACTAGGTTTTTTTTCAGTTAAAATTAAGAGATGAAGAACACCATAAATTAGCCTTTACAAAAATATTCGAAAGTTTTGAACCGACATTTTAAACTTTGAAATAAAAAAAGCTGCACATATTTTGATTTGATTATAAAAGCATGTTTACAATCTTTAGACGATTTAAACATAAAACATTTATTAGATAGCATAATTATACCAGAAAATTCATTCCAATAAATAAAAGACACGTAAACTTTTAGATAGATTAATGGGATTTAATTTAACAATAGATCCCAAGAAAACAAATCTGTTTAATATAATTTTTTTAGGTAACAGAATTAATCAAATAGGATGTATGCTATCTAAACTAAACATTGAAAATATTAAAAAGTTTCCCAAGCCGAAGGAGGTTTGTTCGCCGTAGTAATCCGCTTAACAATCTGTCAAGTCGCTTGCATGTGATTTATGTTGCGTACTATATAAGAAATAAAAAAAATTCCTCATTTTTTTTTCTTGAAAAGAAGAGAGGTGCGTTATACATGGTTAAATACGAGTCTTAGTTATCTGAACAAATTGTCTAAATAGCAAATTGCAAAATCGAGGTTTAAAATTTCTTTCATAAATAGTTTGATGGTCTTTGAAGCATTTTTAATCTGAAGTTCAAGGACACACCTTCACACACACCAATAGTGGCATACATAAAAGGTGGAGTTCACCAATAGACCAATAGACTAATAAAATATCCCATCCATAAGTTTTTAATTGCAAATATAAAGACTACACCTCGGCTTATTCACGTGAAATTGAGCGGCGAAGTTGTACATATACGGAGAGGTCAATTTGTTTACATAATTCAGATATTTCTTTCTTCGAAGCATTGACGTCATAACTCTCTCCCTAGGATGTTTCGTTCTTTCTCGTAGCATAAACTTTCGGAGGAGTGTTCTGAGATTTAACTAGCAAAAATGGCGAGCTCGGTTAAATAGGTATTTGAGATGGATAAAATGACTATTTTTCGGCAGGCAGTCAGTCCATCTACACCGGGAAAAACATTCTAAGTGAAATTATTTAATTTCGCTCAAAATAACAGAGGGTACTTTATTTTCCAGGTGTTAATGCGGTTAAAAGTTTTTTTTATCTACTGATATTTTAAATCTAAGTAGCTATGCTTCTTTTCAGTGTCCATTTGAGTTTCAAGGCAGTTCAAGAGTGTTAAACTATCTAAACATGAGGTAGAAAGTTAATTTTTAATAGTTTATGTATTATGTTTCACTTAATATCTATTGAATATTTTTGTATTAAGTTTAACTCTCAGTTTTAATAAAATGTTATTGAATTCGTAGAAAATAAATAAAAAATAACGAAATAAAGATTCAAATTAGATGCTATTTTATGGAGTTAAAATATAGCATATGTACTTGCACTTGTGATTGCAACTTTATTTTAAATTATCACTGCAAAACATCTCTGTAAAGTATGTTTTAAAAATATCAGCATTAGCTTGAACTGAAAATATAACTTAAATATTCTAAC
Source organism: Pardosa pseudoannulata (assembly GCA_032207245.1). Lineage (NCBI taxonomy): Eukaryota > Metazoa > Arthropoda > Arachnida > Araneae > Lycosidae > Pardosa > Pardosa pseudoannulata. The sequence continues at coordinate 114,120,970 of CM063502.1, read as the reverse complement.
ATATTTAAAAAATATACTTTATGTAAAGCAGATTTTTTAAGTATTTGATATACTATAAAAATTATTTGACTCCCAAGTGTTTAAATTTAGGTTAAAATTGAAGCATTTACAGTGAATGCTTTTACATATTGAGAAAAATTCATAAAAATGCATGCAATAGTTCAAAAGTAATCATACGCTCATGAAAAATAAATCTCATCTTGAAAAAATGACTTGAAAGATTTTTTTTTTTTACCATTAATTTTCTGTGAGTAAGCTAATGAATTATATTGTACCTCATTAAATTACAAAATAATTTCTTAAAGTTTCATTGTATTAAAATAACCGTACTTTAAAAAATATTTTTTTTCTGAAAAGTGGATTTTTTGAAAATTTTAAAATAACTGAGACTTACTGAAACTAAATCTAATAACACAAAAAATGTATCCACTACAGTACAAGGCAAGAATACTATATTTTTATATTATTTATAACATGAAGTATATAGAATTTTACTTTTACATGGACAAACCATATTTGAATTTATAATTTCAAATTGCCAGAATATTAACAGCTACAAGTGATCCTGAGGGCCTTTTCTGCTTAGGTCTATCATAACATTAGTTTCAAAACAGAGTATATTATAAAAAACTCAAATGTTAAATCAAAAATAAAAATGTGTTTACACACATACACGTGCACGCATTTAGTTTCAATTGTAAAACGATATTCAAATTATTTTTTCAGAAATCTGAGCGCACCATAATCAATGATGAAGAATAACGATTGAAATATAGAATCATCACTTAATTTCGCCTAACTGAAAGCTATTCTTTCTTTAATTAAAATACTTTTATTCATTTTCTTAAATTGCAAATTTATAATTTTTTACTTCATTTTTTATACCCATTTTACTCAAGAGGTGGGATAAAAATGAGTAGTAGATGGGGTAAAATGGGTATTGATTAAAAAATGCTATTAATTATGCAAAATTTAATTAAAACTTTATTTTTTAGCTACAAACACATTTATATGTAATAAAATTATAATTTATATTTCAAAACTGTAATGGCCATGGTTATTAAGTTGAGCTACTTTCTGCTACATCCGAAACAGTCATCACTTCTCTGGCTTTAGTTTGTACCCACTTTCTTTTTCGTCTAGGATTTTCTAAGTCTTTTTTGCCTTACAACTGCAGTGGTGAAATTATTGTAAGGATGGCCTTTTTAAAATCCTTATATGGAGACGAAATAACACAATTTGAAGTGGTTGAACTGGAAGTTTGCGTATGAAGAGTTTCCATAGTAGCTGTTGTTGATATCTGTGCAACACTGTTTACTGTTATTTCTCCATCTTTTTCAGTTAACACTTTTTTTGTGTTTAACAGCCTTTTTCCTTCACAGTGTCAAATAGCTGTTTTAGCAGGTTAGGGAATGTCGCTTTGGACACTTTTTGAAGACGGCTCTCCGTGTACCACATCTTCAGGATTTTTCTCCAGGCACACTTCATAGGGGCAAATGCTTGGATATCCAAAGGTTGTAGGGCATGGTTTGAGTTTGATGGGAGGTAGTGAATATTGATTCCTTTGTCAATCGCTTGTTTTACTATCTTATATGTCAAGTGACCACCGAATATCAAAAGAATGGTTTTTCCAGGTAATCCACTTGTTTGAGAAGATGTCCCATCTAAGATTCAAAAATTGTATCATGCATCTACCTGATTATGTGCAGCCATGTAATGCCCTAGGTGGTCCCCCCTTGGTCCAAGTTTCATATAAATTTGGACTTTTGTACACAGTGAGAGGTGGAAGAACATATCCAGTCTCAGATATACAAAACAGCCATTTAAACACAAGTATTTTTAGGCTCAGAAGCTCAATTTTACTATTATTGTATTAATTTACTCTATATCTACTTATATTATATCTACTTATTTTGCTACAGATTGACGTGTGATAAAGTTTTTAAGGTACCTTAAAGACTGTCTTTGAGACGACGAACTTTAACGACGACTGCCTGACTTTAAGACGTGGATTTCAGTCGAAACACCAAATAATTGACTTTGATCTAGAAGTAAAGTCTGTGGTTTTTAATTACGAATTCCGTTGAAATTTTATATATAATTTAGACATTGAGTTATGGTCGTTTATTACTCCCCGTGTGAACTTTGATACCAAAAGTTCACAATTTTTTTTTATTAAGGATGTTTTATTTTATTTTCGACACGAAAATTCTTACTGCATCTGAATAAACGTTTATAAATGTTTCTTTTTTGAAACATATAACTTAGAAATATATGTAGCAATTTTAACTCTCTGTGCCAAGATATTTATTTTTATTACATTTAGAAGTTAGAAATTATGAATTTTGCTGCATATTATTGCTGATAACTCATAAAAGTTACAGGAGAAAGGAATGTTCGACTGTGCTTTGAAATTAAAAATTCCAGTCAATAAAAGTTATTGTTAGGAAAGAAATATATTCATATATACATGATCGGCTTAATATAGATTTGTGTATAAGAAAGATGTAAATTTTTGAGAATCAATTTACAATTGAGCAAATCTTTTGACACATCAGTTTTCACGTCAACGTGCGTTTTCTTCTTCTTGTAAATTCTAAAAAGACTAAAAACTTTAACAATAGTGTAGAAAATAGCTCAACGAGTAAGAGTACAAAAGCATCTTCTTCTTAAATATAATAAACTGACAGATTTAAAATAGCCCTCACAGCTAACTGACATTTTTTTTAAATGATTCATAAACTTTCATTTGAAGGTTTTACCTCAAAAATTGTTACCCTGTAATAAAACATTTGATAAGTTAGTTGAACACTCTTTTAAAATATAAAATATAGTCAAAAGTATACACTATTTTTAAAGCAGTTTTATTCTTGATACACTGCTAAATTTATTTAACCGTATTAGTTTCACATAAATTAATATTGATATTTCCACTTAAAAGTATTTAATTTTTTATTTTTTCCTTTACAAAACTTAGTAATTTTAATTTCTAAAAGGAAATATTTCTAAATGTCTAGAATAAATTCCCATAATCCTTATTTTTTACTAATTATTTAAAGAACAAACATATGGTTAAAATACTTAAATACTAAGTATCTCCCCTAAGAATGAATAATTAGATTTTTTCCTTTGTTCCTTGAAATATTTCATTTACAAGATAGATTAAAGTATTATGTTTCAACGAGAGCAAACAGTTTGCCTAAAACACGCATAAAATTAATCCTCTCCATACAAGTCTGCTTTAATCCAGCTGGTGCAATAATAAATGTTTGAATTTTTTTTACTTTCCAGTTGTTATTTTTCTCTTAAGCTTTTAGCATATTAATAAAAAAAAGCCAGCATAGAATACATGCGTTTTACTGTAGCATAGATGTTTTTTTTATATTTGAAACATGCCTTGAAAATTACCTTGAGGTTTATAAATATCTAAAATAAGCAAATGCGAGTTATTGTTTTATATAACTTACATAAGGTTTATAAATATCTAGGGTTAATATCGAGGTTTATAAATATCTAAAATAAGCAAATGTGAGTTATTGTTTTATATAACTTCAATTTTTCTAAGATATCTAAAATAATTTACAGTTTATGAATATAAAACAACTTATCTGTAGAAATAATTCGATAATTCTTTTTATTTTTGTGTCAGTTTATGATTGTTAATTTTTTCCCCTGAAGTGTAAGTGAATTTAATTAAAGTTTAGTTCATCTCCGTTTATTAAATATTTAATATATATTATGCGAACTCAACGTGTACTGCATTACTCTTTCTATTCTAATACCAGTTATGTTATCCACCATATGGAATTGACTAGATTACCTCTGTTAACACTTTAGTGCTTAACATCCCTTTCTGAGGACACTTAAAAAATAGTTCAGAGAATTTTTAATAAATAGTAATTAGCTTGAAATGTGAAATATAAATTTTGGTAAGATATTCAATACATTTATTAATAATCTATTAATAAAAATGTTAATAAAAAATAGTTTATGTTATTCACCATATGGAATTGACTCGATTAGCTCTGTTAACACATTAGTGCTTAGCGTCTCTTTCTGCGGATACTTAAAAAATAGTTCATAGCATTTTTACGAATAGCAAATAGCTCGAAATGTGAAATATAAATTTTGGTAAGATATTAAATGCATTTATTAATAATCTATTAATAAAAATGTTAATAAAAAATAGTTTTAACCCTTGATACGCAATGGCGAGATTGTGTCGTCATTTATTTCACGTTTTATTGTTGACTTTGATAAATCCAACTCATCAAGAGCTGTTTTCGGTGGACGCTATGCAGTATACTATTAGATTACTCCATTTCTTAACTCGTGCGTTGCTTCTGTCTTGTTTACAGTGTTCAAGATGCCCCACCCTATCAACTTGTCAACAGTATCAATAACAAAGTTGCATCCCCAAATCAGTAGATCAAAAAGATGTACAAAGAAGCAGTATTTAGCAAAGCAAATATTTGCCCGGTGAATACTATGCTAGGTTCTATTTGAGTCTGGTAAACTCAAATATTACATTCTGATATACAGTATAGAAATTTGAGTCTGATAGATACAAATGACAGAAATGAAAATGTTTGAGCCAATTAAATGTTATATAACAAACTAATTTTCAAAATAAAACTTTCTCTATCTCATTTTGCACATAACTGTTCAGTTTAACCTAATTAAAGTGTACTTTTCTGACGTATCAAATTCCGTTTTATTTTGTATGTCAAGGTGCTAATGCTAAATTTAACTGCTTTTATCAACTGCTGTTCTCCACTTTTTAAATAAAACTTAGTTCTTACATCATTAAAACTATTTATTAAAGGAAATATTTTGCACGGCGAATACCATGCTAGTTCCTATTTGAGTCTGGTAAACTCAAACGTTACATTCTGATATACAGTATAGAAATTTGAGTCTGATAGATACAAATGACAGAAATGAAAATGTTTGAGTCAATTAAATGTTATATAGCAATCTAATTTTCAAAATAAAACGTTCTCTTTCTCATTTTGCACATAACTGTTCAGTTTAACCTAATTAAAGTGTACTTTTCTGACGTATCAAATTCCGTTTTATTTTGTATGTCAAGGTGCTAATGCTAAATTTAACTGCTTTTATCAACTGCTGTTCTCCACTTTTTAAATAAAACTTAGTTCTTACATCATTAAAACTATTTTTAAAGGAAATATTTTGCACGGCGAATACCATGCTAGTCCCTAATTGAGTCTGGTAAACTCAAACATTACATTCTGATATACAGTATAGAAATTTGAGTCTGATAGATACAAATGACAGAAATGAAAATGTTTGAGTCAATTAAATGTTATATAACAATCTAATTTTCAAAATAAAACGTTCTCTATCTCATTTTGCACATAACTGTTCAGTTGAGCCTAATTGAATTGTATTTTTCTGACGTATCGAATTCGGTTTTATTTTGTATGTCAAGGTGCTAAGTCTAAATTTAACTGCTATTATCAACTGCTGTTCTCCACTTTTTAAATAAAACTAAGTTCTTACACCATTAAAACTTTTTTTAAGAGACATACCTATTTCTTCCATTATTTCATAATTTTGTGTTTTCTTGTATATTTCCTCTTCACGTTTAACATGCCAGATATTTCTTTCTATGTTCTTGTTATACTTACCTTATAATTCAACAGTCTTCAAATTTTTCATCGCATTGTTTTTGCTAGCGTAGATAAATTTACTATCTTCATATTTTTTTATAATACATACTCTGTCCATTCACTTCACTTTAATAAAGAGAAGCACACAGAATATAACTATTTGAAACATACTTTCAAATATTTAACCAAAACAATGTGTTTGAAGGCAGAGTATATATGCTTAATGCTCGATTTTATCTGTATTTAGTTACAGATAATTATTTTCATTTAAGTAAATATTTTAAACAAAATAGTTACTTCTAAAAGTAACCAAGTTATTGTTTTAAATGTTTGATTTTATTTCTCCTAGTATGTGTATCCAATTTTCCATCCAAAGAAAAAGTTTGACCATTAAAAAAAAATTTTCATAAATTGACTTTTACCCTCTAGATTTATTAAAATATCGTAAAAAACACCTGTCCTATTTTTTTTGTTTTGGAAAAAAATCTCATACGCTGGTTTTTTTTTTAAGGAAGGCTTTTCAAGATCATTTTATCATTATTTTTACATTATCATTATATAAACTTTTGTAGTATGGTTGAGAGTAATTATAGGATAAAAATGAATTAAAAAAAATTGGAATCATGGATATTCTTTAAAATTTTTTCTTTCATTTATTTATATAATTTTCTTTGCAGTATTTAGTAATTAACTTTTGTCGCTGTTGTCATTTTCCATATTATGGAGATTTTTGTACCTGAATTCAGCATTTACACCTTTGAACCACTCAAGTAAACTGATTTATTTTTCCTCCTACATTCATGTTCCTTTCACTCAATGACATCCTATTAAAAATGCGTTTCAAATGATGTTCAAAAAGTATATTTCTAGCATTTCCTTTCTATAAAGTTCAATTGCTGAGTTTGTGCTTTGTTTCAGAATATTTTTAACTCAAGTTTTACCGAGGGGGTCACTTGACACCTAAGAGAAAACTTTTCGTTAATTTTCAAAATAAATGCACATCATTATACATCATTGGATGCCATTCATGAAAATGGAAAAGCTCCGTGAAAAAAGATAAATAAATCTTTTTTCACGAAGCTTTTCCATTATTTCGGTATTACGTGTAAAATGAATACTATAAAATGAAGTTTTATAGTATATAAAGCAATTTGTCATGGTTTCAGTACATGTACCTGCCAAAAAAGTACGCTGTTTGAAAAATCAAAAAGTGTCTATACAAATGGAAAAAATATAAATAATTGAAATGTTTTGAAAATTTTGTAGATTGTTTATAATATTGCCTTCAACCAACTTTCAGAAGAAACTTTTTTTAAGAAAACACAAAAATTCTATAAACTATTTTAAGTGGCATCTAAATAGGTAAGCTAAGCATTAAAGAATTAAAGCTTATTAACCCTTCAACTGAAACTTTAATTTTTAAAATCTGTTAACATTTCAGTGCCAGAAATTTTGCTAGTCTGATTCTTTTCTGAACTGTCTTAACTAAGGTCCTTTATATACCGGGCACCGTCTTTTCACGGGTGCAACATCTTGACGGCGCTAAATTGATTTTAAGAAATTTTAGAATTCAATGTAATCTTAAGTTTACTACAATATACATCTGCGTATGCTTATAAGCATCAGAATATCTGTTTTTTTCTACGTTTTACCTCTTTATTAATTTCTAAGCACATATTACTTCTTTATACCCAATTCAAATAATAATATATCTCCTTCACTACTCGAACGAATACATTTTGCTCCCCAAGAAATATTTTAACACGAATGACGTGAGGTGTTAGTGTAAGTTCATTTTCAGGCTATAATATTGCATTTCATATAAATTTAAAGTTTTTACAGTGTTATATTTAAATAACATTTAAGAATAACTTTTTTTTTCTAACTGCCCTTCTTTTTCTGCATTGTGTCACTACTTTCTACATTTATAAATATAGTGATATCTCATACGTGAAAAAGCATTTTAAAAAATTAAAATATTAAAAATTGATTACGAAAATTTCCTATTTTTATTTTAATGTACTACTATTTTAAATACATTTTTATAATTTACTTTAAACTTCCCACTTACATTTTGGTAAAAATGAAGGATAGGGAAATCTTTAACAGTTCCCGGGTTTGAAAACTGTAATAAGCCTCTAAGTGTTAAGGGGCTGACTTTACAGGGAATATTCCGACTCGTAAATGTCAAATGGTTAAAAATTAGACGTTTAATTTTAGCTCTAGAAATACATGAATCATTTCTTATAACTTTTTAAACGCCAAACAATGATTAAAGGTCAAGATGTGGTATTTATATATTCATTAAATTTGCTTCTAGAGGCAAGGAGAACAATAGAAAAAGTTTCTACAGAAAATTGTATTATCGATTTTCAGTATGTTTCCCTTTCCCCTTGTCGAATTACTATCTTATCGCTCTACCCTATGTGCAATCATGGTATCACCCAGCATAGAATGTAACAAAAAATTAAATCCATAAATATCTTATCCTGACATTTTTGTGCTTCTTGAAATTTCATTTACACTCTCAAACTGTGTAATTCTATGATATTTTTATTAGCAGATAGATTTATTATATGCAGTTAGATTTTTATATTACATAACAATTTTGTTTGTGAAGACCTATCTTAAAAAGCAAAATGGAGTTTTAAAATTCTTTATTTCTTTCTCTCTCTTTAAGCCATGGAAGAGCGATGAACATCGATATAATACGTCGAAGGTGTCCCGAAGTTTGGAAGAAGTCTAAAAGTATCTAACAGGTTAAAACAGAACAAGTCCAAATTTGTTTGGTTGGAGATAAACTCAACAGAGATGCAGTTCATTTTCATCCTTATTTTGCTCTACACACACACAAACACACATATGTGTGTGTGTTTCTGTTAATAAGACAATGACCATAAATGATGACAGGCATAGTATTTTGAATATATACACTTTATTAAATAACTGGGAGAGGACTAAAATCTTAGAGACAAAAGGTATCACAAGCTTTCTTAGTAAAAAAATGATAATCAAGGTTTTATGGGTATGAGAATGAGTCAGCTAAGAATGGGGCTTATAAGTGTATCCTCTTTTTTAGTCAGAAAATCAAAATTTGAATATATGGTTGCCCATAATTTAACAATAATATTTTTTCAAATATACACTCATATCCAAAATTATCTTTACATACATGAATTCAGAACATTTATTTATGAAGAGTATACCTACGTGGAATTGCTATTCCAAGGTAGCTCCATAATTTTTTTATCAGGTTAAGATCAGGTGACTTTGTTAGCCATGGCAATCAGTTTTACTATCAAGGAGTTCGTTAAGGAGGTTTCTTGAGAAGGAAGAGCATCATAGTCCATAAATACAAAGGCAGATTCATGCACATTTCTAAAAAGTCTTCCTTAAAGCTCCAAGATGTCACGCCGCTATCTCTGGATGGTCACAGATCCGCTGTTGAAAACGTGTACAGGCGTACGCCCATCGATATCACTATTCCTTCCCATGCAATCACACCGCCACTACGAAAACAGTTTTGTTGTGTAATATTTATGGATAATTTCGTGTTATTGACTCCCTATAGATGTCGAAATGCTAAGAATCACATCGACTCACCAGTAAAGAAACATGGGGCCATTGGTATTCACTCCAGTTCTGATGTTCTAGGCAGCAATTAAAGCAATCCCTCTATTTTTTAAGACGATGAGACACATACCCTTGTCTTTCTGGAATAAAGGTCTTCTGTATACCTTTTGACATTATGTATAAGTTTATGTGGTGGCTTTAAGTTCCGAAATTAACTGACGAATAGTAGACTTCTTGTTACAACGAGCAATTATTGCTAGATATCGATTTTTTCAGAAACAGGTACTCATTTACGACCTTTCCAGGCCTTCTTACAGCAGTTCCATCGTTTGAAATTGTTTCCATTGTTTCCACGTTAAGACTGTCATAAAATATTCAAATGTGGCTGCTTCCGTGATTGGTTGTCCTGCTTCTAAAATCCTAAGAGTCACCCTTTCACAGATTCTTCCAAATGATACTGTGGCATGGATGTTCGTAGCCGTTCGGAATCGGCTTTAAGCAGTAGGTCCCGGTCTCATTAGCCCTCGCGTTGCAAAAAGTAGACCATAGCGCTCCAAAACCAAACCAAATCCAAATGATACTTCGAAGGCATAACAAATCTACATGAGTTCTTACAAGCTGAGATCGTACCCTGTGTTGCAGAATTTCCCTACGCTACTCACTTTCCGCAAAGCAATTCCTTTAACTCCGGATGATGTAAGCCTAGATTTTCATATCAGAAACAGTTTAAGTATTTTTGATTGGATAATACTAATAAGGCTTATTTTCCACACATTTCCTGTAAACATGGATCCCATTAAATGGATATTTCATTGAATATCATTATTTCTGAGAAAGTCAAGATAATTTTGGACATAAGAATATAATGTAAGTAATAAGTACAAAAACCTTTAACAATATTTAGCTAGTGGTTCTTTACTTTTCGAAGAAAAAATACTGAAGAGGAATTACTGCTAAATGTAGACAGTCAGATATCATCAAAATACTCAAAATAAATATAATTAGTTCCTTTAGTATTCTATTTAGAAAAACATTGATGAAAATTATTAAATCAAAAACGCTTTATTTAATATCCAAGAATAATTATCTATTTGCCCATATTTTAGTTCTTAGTGATTTAAAGAAAACACATTTAAAATGCACTTTATATATATAGTACAGTTAATAACATTTAGATTGTCCATCTCACTTTCAAGAAAAATTAATGAATAGTAATTAAAGTAAAAGTAAACAGTAAAATATCGACAAAATTATCAGTATTAAATTTAATTTCTCTAATAAAGTATTTATAAATACTTACAGGAAAATTATAAAAACCGCAAAATTTAATATGAATATTTAATGAACAATACAGATGTAATTTATATTTTTATGTGACTTGCGTTTTTTATATATGTTTGTAAAATGATTATTCTATCTATAGTATTATCACATATGAAGAATTCATTTTTGTGCAAACAGTCAATTTGCTAAAAATAGTCTAGTTTATCGGTTGGTCATCAAATAATCAAAAACTTTAATTCCTAAAAATTCCCTAAGATTCCTAAAGATTCCCTGTAAAGTTGGGAAAGAAATAAAAACTGACTCATTCAAAACCCCAAAACTTTACATAATTTGCATTATAAAAGAAAAAGTAACAATCAACCCTATAGGAAACATAATAAAGACATAAAATACAATAAAATATTGTTGAATTAGTTACATGTGACGCTTTAGCAAAAGGAATGTATAATTTTTAAAATATCACATAAGTATAAAAATAATGTAATTGTTTAAAACAGATAGAAAAATTCGTTTACATACATTCAGAACCATTTCTAAGCATGACATTATCCAGGATTTTGAAAAAAATACAGTGGAAACCACTTAACACGTCCTGTTTATGTGGTTCCAATTTTCCTCCAAAACCAAAAATTTTACATACGTTGCATTATAAAAGATAAATAACAATAAACCCTATAAGAAACATACTAATAAGACACTATATAATAAAATATTGTTGAACTGGTAACGGGACGTTTTAGCATGAGGAATGTAAACATTTTAAAATGTCACACACACACACACACACACACACACATATATATATATATATATATATATATATATATATATATATATATATAATATAATATAATATAATTGTTTAGAACAGGTGGAATAATAATTCGTTTACATACATTCAGAACCATTTCTAAGTACGACGTTATTCAGGATTTTGAATAAATACAGTGGAAACCACTTAACACGTCCTGTTTATGTGGTGTCAATTTTCATTCCAAACCAAAAACTTTACATACGTTGCATTATAAAAGAAAAAGTAACAGTAAACCCTATAAGAAACATACTAATAAGACACTATATAATAAAATATTGTTGAACTCATAACGGGACGTTTTAGCATAAGGAATGTAAAAATTTTAAAATATCACATAAGTATAAATATAATGTAATTGTTTAAAACAGATAGAAAAATTCCTTTACATACATTCATAACCATTTCTAAGCATGAATGATATTATTCAGGGTTTTGAAAAAATACAGTAAAAACCACTTAACACCTCCTGTTTATGTGGTGCCAGTTTTCATCCAAAACCAAAAACTTTACATACGTTGCATTAGAAAAGAAAAAGTAACAGTAAACCCTATAAGAAACATACTTATAATACACTTCTTCTCCACAGGGGTCCTACATTAAAACTTGAAGTCAACAGCTGCGTCTATATTCTTCTTAGAAATTTAGTCCACAGCTATGTGTGCACTTGCTGACCATAATGGGAAAGTATCTCAATACAACTCTATACAACAAAATATTGTTGAACTCATAACGTGACGTTTTAGCATGAGGAACGTAAAAGTTTTAAAATCTCATATGTGTAAAAATAATATAATTACTTCTTTAAGGGTCATACGACTTTTAAAAGTCGAAAAAATGTAAACAAATTATCATTTTTGATTTTTCATACCTTAAAAACTACCAGTTTTACAAACATAATTTTTTAACTTAGAAAAAATAATTATCTTTACACCATATCTCATCCAATTTTAAAACACAAAAATATTTTTGTTAGAAAGTTTCAAATAAGAGACACTTCGTTGTTAACAAAAATGATATCAAGGCTAACGTGCATGATTACTAAAAATATAATTAAGTTTAAGACAAACTTGTTGTTTTACAGCATACTACAGTATCTCAAAATAACTTTGAATTTCAATTTGTATATATTTAAGATACATATATATATATATATATATATATATATATTTAAAAATATTTGAAAAAAGTGAATTTTTCCCTAAAAACTTATAGTTTATCATTGCAAAAAGATAGCATATTTTGGGAAATATACAAGAAAATTTAGATTCAACAGGATAAAAAATATAATGTATAAAACCTGTAAAAATTTCATGAAAAAATATTTCTGAGATAACATGCGCGTTACATGAAAAAAAAAAAAAACTCAATTTGAGAAAAATGAAGTCAAAGTTTTGTGAGTTTACATTTGTTTACAGTAAACAACTGACATGTTTTTATTCATAATTTCTCTTAATACTGGAATTTTTTTAAACAGATTTTTTAAGCTGGAGACGTTCTCCAGGCAGAAACCAGACCCAGACCCTGCCATCCGAACGGTAAAGGGTGAACCTTGATTCGTCTCTCCAAAGAACCCGTTTCAACTGATCTACGGTCCAATTTCGATGTGCTTTGCACTACATTAATCGAACAGCGCGGTTGGACTTTGTGATCAAAGGCTTATGGGCAGCAGCACGACCATGAAAACGAAGCAGATGTGCTTCCGTACGGATGGTATTCATTGAAGCAATACTCCCGGATGCCTGTTGAAATTCATCGCGGATGAGGGCCATCGGTTGGGTGCGGTTCTTCCGAATTTCTCTGGACAACACTCGTCGGTCTCTATCTCCCAGTTTCGTTGCTCTGCCGACTCAAGGCAGATTTCGACAATCACCGCTCACCTTCCACTTTTTAATAACATAGGCCACTGTCGATTTTGGGTACTTCGGATCGCTAGATATGTCCCTTAAGGATTGGCCACATTTGTGATACCCGATAATTATACCTTTTCTCGAAATCAGAGAGCTCCGAACTGTGCGGCAACGTCCATGCGACTAATGTCGATGCTGTTTTCTACACGGTGCATACCGGCGGAGGCCGTGACGTACCTAAGGATCTTAGATATCGTCATTTGCATAGGTGTCCAAATACTTATTGGTAGACAGTGTATACAGTCCACAAATCAGTCACACGAACTATGTGGACTGCACTTAATGTGATCGTGGTTAATGCTATCAATCGTTTATTGTTATCGAAATCACTTGGTTCCGATTTTCTTTATTCATTTGTATGTTAAAATGATCGCTTTATGTGATCGTTACATCGGTTAATGTTATCGGTTTTCGATGATTTTAAACAAATTTGAAATGTAAGTACTTCAAAACTCTTATATGATACGGTATTGTTTGTGCCGGAAAGCCCAAACAGAAAAGAAAGCAGAAAGGTTGTTTCGCAGCTTCAAGTAAACTGCATTCTCAGTGCGAAAAAAGTAAAAACAGACTAAGCCTTTTGCTTTCTGTTTGTACCTAACTTATATTGACCTTGTATTTTCAGTTGTGTTTCAGTTTTTTTTTTTTTTTTTTTTTTTTTTTTTTTTTTGTAGGTTCTAGCAGTTTTTAATTTTTTGATAAGTTCTTTTTTCAAAAAATGGGAAAACGATCATCTGTTTATTTTTACTAAAGTTTCTGCTCTGAGAAATTTTTTTCATTTTATGAACATCTGAACAACTTCCAAGGAAGTGTTATAATTTTATTTATACCCAGACAAAGTTTCTGTTAAACCCCCCACTTCTTCAAGTTTCTCCTCCGTTTCCTCTACTTTTTCTTTTTCCCGTGACGCAAGAAAATTCTCTTTATTTATTTTCTTTATTTCCTGAAATATTTTATGTTTTAATGAAGTAAAGAAATATGTAATCATAAGATCTTTTTTCTTTCATTACACTTTCCTTTCTTCCCCATTTTATTATAAATTTTTCAATTTTTTCAGTGCATGCATTTAATTAAGGAAATTGTGGGAAAACCCCCTTCTTCTTCTTCATTTATTATCAAAGTTTATTTCCTTTACTTTTTATAATTTGTATCACTTGATAATTATTTCTTTATCTTCCCCAAAACGCTTCCTCTCACTTTAATCAGCCATTCTAATAATACTTTTTGAAATATTTTCTAGATGTTACAGAATATTAATTATTTCTGGTAATCTCCATTTAAAAAAAATTATATATTTTTGCAGGAAGGAGGTCTATAAGAGTGTCTATAGTGTATATTTTTTATTTGCTCATCTCTCTCAATATATAAAAGTGAGTGTGTATATGTGTTTGTCTAATTGTTTTTTATACCAAACCTCATGGTTTGTTGTAGAATCACCAAAATAGTCATTGTCATTATTAAAACCCCTTTCGTGTTTTGTATTTTGTAAAATTTCAATATAAAGACATTTAATGTACCCGGTTGTCGATAGATGGCACCACATGAGCTCTTGAGTCGAGGTAGCTCAGTGGATAAAAGCAACAATCTCGTAACTGGAGGGGTGCGTGTACGGGGCTCGATATGCCGAGTGTGTTAATGGCGGCTGGGATAAGTAAAGTATGTTTATGGTCACAATGACCTCTAAGTTCTAAGTGACCTTCTACATCTAAATTATGAAAAACTTTCAACCTAGCGGGGCTGGTCAAACGAAAGGCGCACCCTTCGCCTTAATTCGTGTGGTCTCTAGCCCACGTGCTTGGCTCGTCCAAGTGGCATTAAAAATATGGCAACAACATGAACTCTTAAAAATCCATATATGCCCATAACAATTATCATCGCTTTAAAACTTTCATATATATTTGAAGTACTTCTAAAAACCTTTGGATTGATGTGCAGTTTATTTCAATCAAGCAAAGTATTTAAAAGTTATTAATATTTTAAGATTTTAAAAAATATATTTTTTGAAAATGCGATGTTTGAAATTTTTTCCTTATCACTTAAATATTTTGATAGCTTTGTGCCTTTTGTCCTTTAAGAGAGCTACAGTTAAATGTGGGATTTAAAAATTTTGATTAATTGGTTCAAAAGTTATTAGTTTTGGAACCATTTAAGCAAGATTAAAAAAATATTTTTTTAATTTTTACACATGAGGTTTCTCTTAATGACCTTAATGACCAAACCTGCAACTAAGGAAGTTTCTAAATAGCCATTATTTCCAAAATATAGTTGTATTTTTAATCTATTTCCACTTAAGACTATCTTAATTTCATACTTGTGTTTTGTTATTATCTGTGCTTCATTTTTTTTTCTATTTTATTTCTATACGCTTCGACTCTTCGAAATCGGTCTGAAATTTTGGTCAAGACAGGTATCGTGGAATAAGAAAAATTTTGGGGATTCTTTTTGTTAAATTTCTTCTTTGCCAGAACATCATTAACGAAGATACTAAATGAAAACCATACAAAATGTTGATTATTTTAGTTTAAATAAGCATTTTTCTATGCAAATGATTTCTGTTGAGGTAAATTATGGATCAGGAATGGAATTTGTTGGGTGTTATTACATCATAACAAAATTATTTCAGAATAGCCAGCAAGACTGCTCATTTTTTGTTGGACGTTTTATATATTTTGTATTAACTTTTACTTAATTTTTTTTTATTCACCATCAGTCAACTAATACTGAAGGCAAGCTAGTATGTGTACTAGTATGTTCTAGTGCTCTTTGAGTAGTAAGTGAAAAAGTATTTCAAATAATAAATACAAAACATTAACTATGATTCTGGTGTCGTTCCAAAGACAGTTTTATAAGTAGTTTTTAATTTTTTTCAAGGTTCTTCCCCCAAAAAGGAAACTATCACCTGTTTATTTCAACTGAAGCTGCTTTTCTGGAAAGAATTCTTTCATTTTATGAACATTTTAACTACTTTAATAAAAGTGCTATTATTTTATTAAATGAAAATACTCTGTCCCATCTTCCCATAATCTCCATCGTCCCATCTTCACATAAATTTTTCTTTATATTTTAGTATATGCTATGCAATGAAAAAGCTGTGAGAAACAAAAGATTGCTTTATTCTATTTATTATTCAAATTGCTTTTGTATTATTTATGTTATGTATTTTTCTGTATTTAATCCTATCTTACTCAAGAAATTTTCATCCAGTCTTGTTCTCCATCATATTAATATTATATGAATATCTTCTAAGTTCATCCAAATTCTAATTATTTCTGTTACTCCCCATTTGTTTAATGCATTTTTCTTTTTGGTCTTTTTTCTAATGGAAAGATTTGCTTTTATTTCTTAAGCATATTATTTTATCCTTTTCTTCTTATTTCGAGAAATTTTCCTCCTCTTTCTTTTTTAATCTTTTCTTGCAAACCTTTGAAATCACTCAAACTCCCTTTTTCTCTATTACAGAAGTGTCGTATAAACATAATCAATGAAATTTTGCCTTAAAAAATTGTAATTTTTAACCAGGGTCATAACCAGCCGATGATGCTGGGGGCATCTTTAAGGGGGTGGGGATAAAAATCAACTGTCATGCAAATTGAGTTAGTTGGACATTACAGCACTAATTATTAAACATAAAAACAAATCCTAAATGCTAATTGTTATGGTAAATTTACAGCTTATATTAATATGCATAGTAATTGAAAAACTTGGGTAAAAGATGTACAATACATTCGATAATGTACAAAAAAAGTTTTCACATCTCTTTATTTGTAGTTTTCAAACACCTTTTTAAACAAAAAATAATTAAAAAATAAAACACTTTTATTAAAAGAAACTTTAGTTTATTTTAAACTTTAATTCATCTTTAGTCTTACTGAAAATGGCAAATGATAAGTACTCTTCTTTTAGAAGAGCAGGTGTCCTGTTCTTAGGGTACAAACAATAAACGAATGGTACTGCAAGGAAACTATATTCGAAAAATAGCATTGTGGAATATTTAGAATGATCAGATAAATATTCTGGTGTTTTAAGTTAGTTTTAATTTCAGAAGAGCCATGTTCATTACGGCTGGGGTACGTAAAATATGTTCATGGTCTCAATATCTTCCAAGTTCAAAAATAACACCTCTTTAAGTGATAATAAAAGAAGCCGGGGATCTTCTGTTTATCTCCTTCTGCTAAATTATGAGGACCCACCTTGTGTTGTCATAGGGAGGAATGTTGGTTACCTATATAGTGATTCCATAATAAAATGGGCAATAAATATTGTTAATGGGGGATACTATAAAATCAAATACCCCAGCATTTGAAATGATTCAGGAGATAAAAATTATTTCGTTTAAAAGCCATATCTCATTGAGTATTTAATACATTCACTTCATATTTTTGCGTAATATTACTGCTATTGCTTGGCAAATAGTCTGTAAGTTTTGTAAAATTTGGCTAAAGATAGTGCATATATTAAGCAAAAATCATGCAAAGGAATAACAGATCGTGTTTAAACGGTCGTTTATTTCAGCATCTTTAAGTGTTCCTTATCTTTCGGAAATGCACACAATAATTGCGTATGCTAATGTTTATATTTGGAGATATTTACATATTATTTGCAACTCTTTTTGGTATGGAGTGAACCAATTTCTACTTTTTTCTTTAAAATTTTTATGGTTCCCTAAACACATTGGTGACTTATTTTTTTTTATAAAAATGTGTGAGAAAATGCGTTCACTACTTGTGGTTAACTTCTTTAAACACTTCATCAAATATTTCTTTAGAAAATTTTTAAAAAAGTCAGAAGTAGTAAATGGTTACATTAATTCGACCGGAGTATCCGTATTTACATCAAAATTATTCTCTCTCTTTTTTTTTAAAAAGAATTTATAGTATATTATTCACTCATAATAAGGATATTTAATATTATGAGTTGAAACTTTTAAAACATTAATATCATTCAAAATATTTTTTATGCTCACGGAACTTTATTTTAATAATCGGCAGTAAGTAATTCCTTCCCTTCTAAATAATTATCCTCTTTTGGAATTCTTAAGTAATTCTCTGGTTTTATTGTCGGTTTTAAAACTCATTGAGGCAAATAATGAAGACATTGTGAACAAACGATTTACATGGACACAAACAAAGTAAATACGCTTTTTTTCTGAATTTTCAATTATTATATCATTTTAAAATTTTGTCAAGATATACTAGACGCTCAAAAAAAAAAAATATTTTAGAATATTTAAGCAAAAAAAAAAAAATTGATATTATTGTGAAAATAAAGATAATGTGTCTATTTAAAATCAATTCTAGTGATATCTTTATTTAAAAAAATATTTCTTCATTTTAAATAGTTTATTTTTTAACAACTATAGTAAACACTATGGTAAACAACTGTCTCTCTGGAGCGACATCTGAGAGACAGTTGCAATTACTGTCTGCTATTGGTCTTGCCGAATGGTTTTTATTCCTAGTCTACCTGGTACTGGTCGTTGGGTAACATTTTCGGTACTTTGAAAACATCTGCCACAGTTTTTTAAGGCCACACACTGAAGTAAGTTCAGAATTAGAAAGACACTTTGGTTTCAGACTATCCAGATTCTCCCATTGCAATAATTCTTTTCTCAAATTAGTTGTGGTTGTGACTTGATTAACGCTTTTTGACTGTTCATCAAAGCAAACTATGCCACTTGAGGTTTTACAACTCGTTTCAGTATTCCCAGATTTTAGAGTATGTCTTAGTTGACTGAAATGTTTTACATATGCACAATATTTCGCTTTCAAAAATTGATTCTCCACAAGTGATTTTTGAACAATTACTGGTATTTTCTCACTTTTTCCATTTTTTACGAATTCTTTTTAATTTTTCATGCAACATTTTCATACCATGATAGCTTGCATGTCCTGCATAAAGGTTTGGATCTCGCCAGACACTTATCACCATCAGAAAGTACAGCTTCTTCACAGCTAACACAGTTTCTACTGATACAAGAACTGTCGTTATCTTGAAACAGCCCCTGCTGTTCAGTGGGTGTCAATTCCAATCCAAAATGATCTGTTCTTTCACCACGCTCTCAAGGGTGCAACATATATGGACAAAGATGTACCATCTACCATCTTATGGGCTCGTGAAGCTATTGCCTAGCACGAAAAAGAAGCCACTGGGACGCACAAGAACAAATGATGGTTGGAAACTCTTCCTACTGCTTCGTGACTTGTGTTCTGTATTTAAGCACGATCTTGAAGGAGCATTTGCTAGTTTGTTGTATATAGTTTTCATTTATTTACCAGGTGACTCAGCTATTATGATCTTCTAACTTTCTGGACACATTTTTTTTTGTCCAAACGTGTAAACAACAGAGGACACATTTGTCCCCAACTTCTACGTCTAACATCCCTCGTGTTTTTCTGCATGTTATATTCAACTCTATCTTCCATCTTGCACCAATGTCCCTGTGAATCATAGTGCTATTTAACGTTTGCTTCATCACCTTCATATGATAGTCTTTTAAAGGCGTATCTTGTCAAGATAAAACTTTTACCATTTTCTTCCTTTCACCTCCGAATGATACACTTCCTGACACCTCCAAAATCCTCGAATCATCCAGAAGTGATACTACCCCAGTCATACCATCTTTGTCAAAATGTGATATTGAACATGTTGAAGACTGCAAAATATACACGAATTCTGTGGAAGAGTGGTACTCTACAAGCTAGCTGCAGTGGAAGCAGAATGTTTCTTTTGTTCTTTTTTCCACGGAATTTCATCTTTTAATTCAAAACCTGTCATGGCTAAATTACTACTTTCCTCAGACTCTACTACTGTTTCAAAAAATTTCAATAAATTGTCGAGTCTGTTTTGGGGATCTCCTGTATGATCAGTATGTGAGCTTCTCTGCCAAGCTCTCGAAAAATCTTCAAGCAGACACGGTTCAACTAACAGATAAAACGAGGCAGCACTTTTACCCGTAGTAACACCAAGACTTTCTAAAGCTCGAATTTGGAATTCCAAATGGTCATAAAGTCCGCATAAATTATGAGATTAATTGTGCGATGAGGGATTTTTCAACACTAACAATTCCTAACGTATTTTTAGACAAGAAAATCATCTGGCTCGAGATTTTAGGCTTTTAACAGCTTTGCTATAATTGTCGACAGTTGGCGGAAAACTTTCAATCACATCTCTGGTTCGACACCCTTCCACAGTAGCTTGCAGTAGATATTGAAATTTGTCAGAATCTGCAATACATGGATCAGTATGTATTTTCTCAAATTCGCTCCAAAGTTGTAGCCAGTCCTTTATATCACCGTCAAGTTCACGTAATTCTAACTTCGGTAATTTAAATTTGTGATTGCTCAAATTATTTAGGTTTATCCTTATCGTTACTCGATTCTGGAAGTGATGAAGTAACAATATGCGGTTTTGCTTTAATGCTAATTATTTTTAGAAGATCCTCTTTTTGATCCCATAATAATCCCAAGACTTGAGTTATCGGAGAAGGATAATCATCATCGCCCGTATACTGAAAACCTCTCAAATTAAATTTTCCTTAACCATAAGATGAGCTGGATGAATGAATGGTGAAATTTCACATTTTCTACTTAAACTAATCAGAGGTTATCAACATAAAAGTTGTTTAAAAGAGTTTTTATAAATCTTTGGTCAAATATGGTGCTCTTTCATTATTTCTGCAAATGATGGTCTAATATTGCTCTCAGGAGAAAAAGACTACTTTTCAGACCAAACACCATCCTGTAATGCATTATTTCCACTTTCTTACGTTGCTCACCATTCTCTTCCCACCAAAAAGAATTTCAAGTAATCTCTTTCTCTCGGCAGGATAGAAAAATCTACCTGTTTTAAATTTTATGGATCTCCATCTATGACCACTAGCATTGCAAGATTTTCAAAGAACCTGTTTTATATAAAACAAAAAACTCTCCACAAAATAATCAGCAGCATGAATTGAAACGGTTTATTTTTGGGTTGAGTGTTTTACGTAATTTATCCCTATTCAAAATAGTATCAAAGAGAAGTAGGAAGTCTATTTAAAAATAACAACTACTTCAGAGCAAGATGGGGAGGGAATTCCCATTAAAAAAATAATTTTCAATTAATTAAATTTTAGCCAAAATTATCTATGAAAAGCTAATATTTCAAGACTAGTTTTTGAATTCAAAGTATAAATGACATGCGTTACACTTTTATGAGCTTGATGTATCTGTAAACTTAAAACTGTTATTTATGTATGTAAGCAAAAAAATAAAAAATAAATAAAAATAAAAATAAATAAATAAATAAATAAAAAATCGGAATCGATCCGACTTTCAAGTAATAACTAATATTCGATACTCCTTAACGCGCACGCAAATACACCTGTTGACTTCGGCCAATGATTTTTCTCCCGCGAACTTTTGATTCGCATGAACTCAGCTTTCTGTGGCCGAATGGGGATCGAACATATGCTTTTTAGACGCTTGAGCGTTCGAGTTTTGTTTTCTGAACGTGGCGGAGAAGTGCAGGAAGATTTATTTCTTAGGTCGAGTTTTGTAAACGATTTAAATGATAAATTATTTAATTTTATCCTTTGTTATATATGGCAGCAGTAACAACCAGTTGTGCTACCCTCCCCCATTAAAAGAAAGTATTTATATGAATTAAAAATTTGATTCAGCATTTAGTGTATATTATATAGCTATTTTTAAGGATTTATGTATTTTTTAAAAGTTAAAATATATTTGTACTTTCTGATAATACATTTACTTAATGATATAATTTTAATCAAGTAATGTAGTACATGCATAAAGACTAATAATGCAATTGAATTAAGGTGGTGAGTATGCATGCATATATATATATATATATATATATATATATATAAACTCATATAAAGGCATATGTAGATGTTTTAATAGTCAGTAGTAATAATATTGTTTACAGTTAAAATATTTTATAGATACCACTGAAAAAAAAATAACATTGTTCAGGAGACTGTGTATGATTTGATCACTTTTCCCACAATATTTAGAAAATTTATTCACATTTTTTTTAGTTTTCTTCATTGAGACATAAATGTTAAAATATTGTTAACATTATACAATGCTTCAAGAAATTGGTGATTTTTGGAAAAAAATAGCAATATTTGCACTTGCCAGAAGCTTTGAGTTTAATTAATTTCATTATCATTTTCTTG
Source organism: Pardosa pseudoannulata (assembly GCA_032207245.1). NCBI lineage: Eukaryota > Metazoa > Arthropoda > Arachnida > Araneae > Lycosidae > Pardosa > Pardosa pseudoannulata. The sequence goes on along the minus strand of CM063502.1, from coordinate 114,098,584 downwards.
GTAATATGCTGAGAGACTCATGTATTCAATAAACTGAAGCATTTATAATGTTCTGAAAATTCAATGAGATTTGGCATATTGTAGAAAGTTACAGAACTTTCTTGAAGAAATTATTTTTTAATACAAATATCTAAAAAAAGGTAAATTGAAGCATAGACCTTAATTGTAGTACAAACAAAGCCAAATATGTACTAAATATTTAAGCAAAATTTAAACATATCTTAAAATAATTTTGGAGCTATCTGTTTAAATGTAAACTGCTATCACTGACAAATGAATCTAAAGATTTCATTTTGGAAATAAGCAGGACAAAAAAGTTCTACATTTGATATTTTTAACACTTATAAATGATGCCTCTTTTGATTTGTAAAGCCAATAAGTTTGGATTTCTGGCTGTTTTTCTTTTTTTTTAGGGCATTTTAATTATGAAAGTTTATGAATTTAATTGCTTAGTACCTATAATACTATATTTACTAAATATTTACTTCATTGGTTATCAATATTTACACATAGAGCACATTTTGTAGCTTATCAAATCTGTATTGTATTGACTCCCTATATCATTAAAAGTTTAAATACAAATTTTAGTCTTGACATCTTGTCATTTAAGCACATCTTGAACTGATAGAAGATTCATATTTGCTGGCATTTTAATATATATTAATTTAAGTGGATAATCAGTAGAATATTAAGGAAACTGTAATGACATGTGATATTAATGATAGATAATTGAAGCAGCCTATGTATTTTCAATATATTTTAAATTATATTCTACTCAATTACTGTCAGATTGAAATTAATAAAGTGTGAGAATAACAAAAATTGACAGTAAAGATAAAAGTGAATTGAACAGAGGAATGCATGATCGAAAATACAGTTTGAAGCATAACAAAACAATGTCACTAAATTATGTTATTTGTTAACACATGCTGATGAGTGTATCAAGGATAAATAACTATTTTTATTTATTAATACATTTACATAGAAACCTCCTCTTTGGGGCTTTAAATGGTCAGTATTAATATTTATAGAAAATTTGCTATAATTTATTTGTATAATAAAATCCTTTTAAATGTATTGCAGAATTAAAAAATTATAGAGGATTCATTCTAATGATTGAATTTCTATTTGATTTCTATATTTTTTATTTTTAATATTTTTTAAAAATCTTTTTTTTAGTGTTTAAAATAAGGACTAAATTAAGTTATTAAGTTATTAAGTTTTTAGTAATAAAATCTAAGTATGCTTTATATTCATTGTTTAGAAAATCTCATTTCAATTTTTCTCTGCATGATTCTTTTTACATAGGCTTAAATATATTACTAGTTAGAAATTTCTTATTTTTTGTAATTACATTCAATCTTGTATAGACTATGATGATATTATTAAAACTTTAGTCAGTATTTAGAAATTATATCAGTATTATATATTTCCGTCATTAGTATTTAAATTCATTTTCAGTATTCTGTAGTGATTTGTATTTTCTTTACAAAGAAAAAGTTTTTTAGTAACTAATGCTAAAATGTTTATATAAAACTTTATGACTGTAAGGACTTTAGAAAAGTTACTGTAAATTTTATATTTATTCATTAAAAAAACTCAAACTTTGACCTTTTTTAAAATCAAAATAGTCATTTTTAAAACTTTAAATGTTTAAATCAAATTCATTGCCTCTTAAAAAAAGTAAATAAAAAGCTGGTCATTAACATCACTTTAACTTAACAGCAGAATTTTTTTTCAGGTTTGGTTTGGAGCATTATAGTCTACTGTTTGCTACATAAGGTATTATGAGACTAGAACCTACTGCTTAAAGCTGATTCTGAATGGCTCTGAAGAGCCATGTAAGCAGTCAGATTCAAACTCACAAATTCGAGTATGAAAGAGTAACAGACTACCTATTCATCTAATGTACGTCAAATTTGAGGATTCTGTTTTTATTAATTTTGAGCAAATGTTTGTAAATATGAACTTTGTTTAGAACAGTTTGCTTTTAGTTTAGCTAATTTGCTTCCCAGTATAAGTGTATTGTTTTTTGTTTATATGCATGATTTTCAAGTGTTTTTTGCATATATTGAAATAATCAGACATTCTTATACATAAGTTAATCTTTTTTTAAAAAATCAGATTTTATATTTATAATGAATTAAATAAGTTAATTAGCTTATTAAAGTACTGTAAAGTTAGTGGTTATTTATTTTCGTTATTTAACCCATTACAGTTAAAACCAGTTTTTTAATATATATATAGAGGAATATAGCTGAATATATATAGAGGACTATATTAAATCTGAATTTTTATCTTGTGGGAGTAAGAGAAATTTAAGTATCTTAGACTATTATAATCTGTTCTCATTAGTGATGAGCCACAAGTTTAAACATCAGAGATCATTTGTAAAAAATTAAAAAATGCTTTGTGATAAAAGATTTATTTGCTATCATATGTAAACAGAGTACTATAAAGAAAAGGATTAAAGTAAACACAGTACTATAAAGTAACTGATGTAGCTATTCAACATGATTTCAGTTATTGTACCTGCTAAAATAAGAAATTCTCTTGCAAACCTCTAAAAATCCAAAAATGTTAATCTAAATGACAAATCATAAACAATAGCAGGTACTTAAAAATTTGGGGAGTTGTTTTATAGGTTTACTATCTACCTTCACTGAAAAGGAAAAATCTATCCAAAAAAACATGTGTATTACCTTTTAACTATCCATAAAAAGGTATCGTTGTCATTAATGGGTTAAGTATCAGTCTAGAGTTAAATAATTTTGTTGGCATTATCTTGTGATTCTTGTTAACACTTGTTATATATATACTTTTTGTAGACAAAGCTATTGGCAGTGTAAAACATAGTATACTTTTAAAGATATTATTTTACATTATAAAATCCTCAATGAAAAGCAAAACTTTTATTTTCTTTTTTAAATATGTTTCCTTTTTTTCTAAACTATTTTTAAAAAGCTTGACAAATTTTTTTAATGTATTTTATATTTGTAATTTATTTAAAGGTTCTTATTAATTTCTTTTTATTTTTGTTTATTTAAATAGAACATTTATCTGTACATCCTAAACTGCTAAGGTGTTAAAATATTTATTACCAATTTAATTATTTCCTGATTTGTAAAATCAAATAAAAATACTGATTAAAATAAATTCTGGAAAGGAATAATGCAATCTGTTTCGAAAATATGAAACTTTCTTGTAAGTTTTTCTTCTATAAACTGTAGGTAACAACTATTATAAAATATTTCTAGTAAATTTAAAGAATTTAAAAAAAATCTGTAATAACTTTATTTTTGAACTGTTAATTAAAGTCTATAAAATATATTAATTTTTATTTGTTTTGTTTTAAGTGTCAAGAAATTGTTCATCATGGAAAGAGAAGTTCATTCAAATTAATAGCATGGTGTGATGATTTCTGAATTATTTCCAATTATATGAATATGAAATTATCTTAAGGAAAGTAAGAATTTTGTCTTTTGTTAACTTATAAACATTCATTAATGTAGCTTATATGTGTGTGTAAACAAACATAAATATATATCTTTATGTATAAATATACACATGTATGTATATGTATAGATTTTTCTTATATCTATGTATGTATACTTTACAACATATTCATGCAAGCAAACTATTGTATATATGAAAACACAGCAAAATATATATATTTATATATATAAGCATTAACATAAATATCTGAATCATTTAAATATACATGTAAATATCTGAAAAAATTACTATGTATACATGTATAGTGCTATTAATTTCTGTACATATAGCAGTTGAACAAAATATGAATACCTGTGAATAATTGCCATTTCTTCTTTAAAAAGGTCACTAATTCAAAAGTGCCTTTAGAGGTAGAAATTTAAAATATTCCACAATAGTTCAATTATATTAAGATCAAGTTACTAAAAAGGAACTTAAAGTGTTGAAATTCATTATCTTGTTCATCAAGCAAGTCTCGGACAACTCCTGCAGTGGGAATGGGTGTATTATCCTCTTGGAACACAGCTCAGATGACCAGAATACTGACATATACTAATTCTGTAACCCACCAATGCAGGATAGCAAATGGGCTGACACCATGGTGACATTGTACCTTGCTACCATATTTAACAGTAAGAAAGAGAAAGTCATCATCACAGACTTGTATTGGTGTTCTTCAATCATAAATTCATGCAGTAGTCAAGAAGAATGTGAATGATGATTGGTTTGACCAGATGACATCCTGTTGTTGTGTCAAAGTTTTTTGGTTATGACATTATTTATGTCATTTCAAAGGAGTGTTTGATGTGTAGATAATTTTGAATGATGCACTTTCTTGTAGATGTGTGTTCTTCTCAGATGTTATCTGGGATTCTGTTTTGTACTTTCAAACCATATTCTACTCCAAAAACACTTCTGTGTCTATCAGTGAACTTCAGTTTTCATCCACTTTTATAGTGGGCTGGTTAAGCCCTTCCCTGTTTGCTATAGGCTGTCATTACCATCAACATAGTACTTTTCCTGATGCGAACTAGTATGGTTATTTTTGTTTCTATGGTATCAGAAATACAGGCTTGAATCAATCATGCCTCTTAAAATGTGAGTTGAGATATGAAATTTTAATGCTGTTAAAGAATTTTAGATCCAAGCCCTATCATTACTATAACTAGACTGATATGTGCACATTCTCATCCTCTACGTGGTTCTCTTTCATATGAGAGAGTAAAAAAGTATAACAGACTCCCCTCAAGTGTTTTTTTTTATTGCTGTTCATACTGTTTTGTCTAACCCCTGTATATACATGTATAAATATACATATATTGAAACAAATATTCATATCTACACAAGTATCTGTGTATATATGTATTATGATATATTATGTAAGTTTTTACATACATTTATATTCATGTATCCACACACACAAATATATACACAGCTTTGTATTAGGGATGAAAAACTGGTGATTTTGTTTGCTTTTAGTATTTTTATTGAAGTTATGAAGGTAATATTTATTAAACAGAATTTGTTGATGCATCCTTGTTCACAAGTATTTTTTCCAAAATGATAAATTTTGTTCACACATTTAAAAAATATATAGATTTTATTTTATGTGTGTGTAGTTCTACTTGGAGTCCAAGAACTTTTGGAGGTTTATAAGTAGATAATATATTTGAATGAATGAATGAAAGGATTCATCAGAATGTAATATCTCATTTTTACAGCTAGACAGTCATTTTAACCCATTCCCTAGCCACCAAGAAATTTACTTATTTCAGATTTTCTGAACTGGTTTTTTCATATTGTTGAATAGCTGCCTGTTTGAAAGTTATTATACTACTGTTAGGTCCTCCCTTACAAGCTTTAACATTATGCTGTAAAAATAAATGGGTGCAAATGGTAAGTACTTTTTTCATAGAAATATACAAAATTAAAGTGATACGTCAGAGTCGACGCCGACCAAAAACACAAACAAAAAACGTAGACAATAACATTTATCTTTAAACTTATTTTAATAATCATAATGCCAGCAGCAACGTTGCCACAAAAATGCAACTAAATTATACTACAAATATAAAACATAGCACACAGAGCATAAAACATAACAGTACAAAATGTAACACATTGAGTTCGAGGATAAACAACAAAACAAAATACAAAACATTAATAAATGATTCAAACAGTCAGAGTACTGCAATATAGAGGAAGCAACTCAGATTTGTTCATCTAGAATATAGTCAGTTGAAACTTCAATTTTGTTCTCAAATGTAAAAAAATTTCTTCTTCATTTTGTGCAGTTTAAACTTTTAATCATTATGTTTTCAGGAAAATGTAAAAATTTCATAATGGGTGAAAATTGTCTTATACTCACTTATTCTAGGGGAGGGGCTAAAAGAAGTTTCATATATACCATATTTAGTCAAAAATTAAAAAAATTTTAGGTTTTTTTACCTATTACTTGCAATATTATTAAAGTAAAAGAAGTCTATAGCTTATTCTTACACATTGTCTATTGCTGTGGTCTAGAATAATTTATTTTAACAGTTTCATTTAAATATTTGCCTGTGTAGGCATACTAGAAATTGATAAATTCATAAACAATCTAAGCATCATTCTTGAGCTTTCTGATAAGAGAAAGGCTGGCTACCTTTAACGAGATATAATTAAGACAATTTTAAACTTCAAATTAAATGACTACTAAAACAATCACTCCACTGACACATGAGCATGTTTCTGTTATTCAATTCTTATTTTACTTATTTACTTTTATATAAATGAAGAAAAAATTCAATATAATAATTTAAATAACAATGCTATTACAAACAATAAGAACTAAAATTTTAATAAATAACAATTGTAAAACAGAAAAAAAGATAACCTTTAGTTATAAAAGTAGACACAAATGAGACTTTACAAAAATTCAGCTTTATTTATTATATATTATAAGTAAAACACAAGAGGGACAAAATATATCTAAACATTCCAACAAGTACAAGTAACATTTATATCTGAGATTAAAAATACTTTCAGTAAAAATTAAATTCTTTCCTTGTTAATCTTCCTTTACTTTGAAAGATTGTGGCCAATTCCCAAGAAAAAAAAGAATAAATAGAGCAGAACAGGTAAAAAATCCTCCCTCTCTGTATCACCCTAAAACTTTAATGCAGTGTCTGAATAATTCAATGACATGAAATCAGTGACAAATTTTATTTAGACCATCATGGCTAATGGGGTGTGGACTGTATTGAATTAAAAATAGATGAAAGAACAAGAGGGGTTATGCCATTTTGGAAGATGAGGAGTGTGTTTCTGATTAAGCATACATGGCCAAACCTGTGCCTGTGCTGCCAGAGAAGGAGTTAAATACACATTTGATTTCCAGTGACAAGTTTACTAAAGAGGGATGCTATTACTCTTTAGTGTGGTCAGCTGGATAGCTACCAGATGTCCATTTCATCTCTACTTTTTTGTACATTTATACAAACCTGAATGTGCTTACACATTTTTATATGCATGTGTTTACACATATGTGTACAGGGGTTGAACAAATTAATATGAACATTTATGAAAAATAGCACCCGAAAGAAACTTTTTATTTACTCTTGCCCTCTAACAGTGTAGGGTGTCAGTTAGCAGATGAGAAAGTATCATCAGTATGCTATATTAATACATGTATAAACTATGTATAATACATGTTAAAGATGTATTATAGCTGACGTATCTGATTTTGTAAGAGGCATGATTGTTAAGGCCTGTCTTACTGGAGCCTCAGCAATGATAATGGGCACTCTTCTTGGTGTTTGGAGAAGTACAGTGTTAACTATAATGTCAGCACATTTGAAATAAGAAAAAAATCATCTAAATAGTACAACAGTGTCATAAGTTGAAGCTTAATGACAGAAATGTTTTAAAACAAATTGTGGCAAAAAGACACAAGACAACAGCATTCCAGATAACATCCGAGATGAACACACTTCTACCATAGCAGTTTCATCAAAAACTATCTCGCATGAGCTACATATGGCAAATATTCATGATAGAGCAGCTGTTTCAAAATCATTAATTATACCATGCAATGCCTTGAAGTGATGAATATGGTATCACAAGCATAAAAATTGGACACAACATCAATTGGAGTATGTAATATGATCAAATGAATCATCATTTACATTATTCCTGACAAATGGAGTATTTATGAGTTGAGAACAGCACCAAAAGCTTATCAAGTTGACAATTTTTGGTCTATGGTTAAGCATGGTGGTGATTTAGTGATGACCTGGATGTAATATCGCATCTCGGTTGTAATTTGGGAGGGGTAAAGGGAATCAAATGCACCTCCAGAAATGTTAGAGAAGGGACAAATTTACTGTTTTGACCCTCTAATATCTGAGGTTTTATTCATATTTTATAGTTCTGATTTGACTTTTGCCCCTTAGTTACTATGCCCAAATTATGCCCCTGTATCTCATTGTGGTCTTAGCTCACTTGTTGACCTGAATGGCCATGTTACAGGAGAGGATTATGTCAGTATTCTGGCCAATCATCTTCATGCAATGGGGCAAACTATGTTTCCTGATAAACAACCAGTCTTCTAAGATGTTAATGCCCCCATTCATACCTGTGGAATTGTCGAAAACATGTTTTATGAATACAGTGATGAAATAGAGCACCTCATGTGGCTTCCTCAGTTCCCTAATCTCAATATAATAGAATCATTATAGGGTATTTTGGAAAACAAGCTATGTAGTTGATTAATCCCTCAAAGGACACTTTTTGAATTAGTCACTTAAAGTAAAAGTAATAAAATGGTGGACTTTTGAAGTGACATCCTAAAACTGAACAATTGTAATTATTCGAACTGGAAATATAAAGTGTAACTACTACTAATGAAAGAAAGTATGTTTAAAAAGGTAATTGAAGGGGAAAGACTGATTCCAGATAGAAATCAAAATAAAAAAATAATTGCTGAATGGGACGCAGCTGACAGTAAAGCAAAAGCCTGCATTGGACTTATAGTGGAAGATGATCAGCTTATCCATATTAGAAATAAGAGCACAGAAAAATAAATGTAGAATGCTCTTAAAGAATATCATAAGAACAGTATGCTAATGAATAAAGTTTATTTGATGCATAGAATTTGTTCTTTGAAACTCGAAGATGATAGTAATATTCCACAACACTTTATTTGCATGCAAGAGTTTTAAACTTTCACAATATTAGTAAAGAATCACTATCAGATTAATGGAGTGTTTCGATACTATTGAGTAGTTTGTGTAGAAGCTATGTTTCTTTAATTATGGCACTGGAAATATAACCAAAGAAAGAATTAGTATTTGACGTTGTATAGCAAAAGATCATCATTGAATATAAACATAAACAATTTACAGAAGAAACTACCTGTAAATCAGAAAAGGTAATGAATTCAGTTGCTAGTAAAAATTTCAAGAAAACTCTAATGAAATTCAATTACATAGTTGGATTTTCGATTCTGGAGCTACTTGACGTGTAACCAGTGATAGTCTTTCACATCCTTGACTACATCATATACTGAGAAAATTGAAGTTGCTAATGGTAAATTAGTTGATGTTATTAGTTTTGGTACTTTCAAATTGAAGTTTAAAAATCAAGAAGGATCAGTTACACTAGTTGTATTTTCTGATATGCTATTTGCACTAAAGGATGTTGGAAATTTAATTTCAATTCCACAACTAAACTTGAACAATTTTTCAGTAAATTTCTATAAAGATTTATGTGAAATTCTCAAAGATTGAAAACAAATAGGATTTTCTAACTCTGTTGGATACTTATATAGATTATGTAAACCACATAAAATTCATACAGTTATTGAACATAAGAACAACTGTATTTATACATGGTATCAAAACACAGGGCATCGTGATCGAAAGGCGATAAAGAAAATGTATACTGAGGGACTTTTCAAAGATTTGAAGATAGTTGATTATGGAATTTAAATGTCATGCAATACATACATGAAAGGAAAGTTGATCTGATTACCCTTTCCAAAACAATCCTCTAGCAAAACAGCCAATCTACTTGACTTAATCCATACAGATGTTTGTGGACCAATACAGACTATGACACCAAGTGGTAAATGATATATGGTCATATTTATAGATGATTTTTCATGGCATACACATGTGTATTTATTGATAATCTGATCGTAGAGGTGAATATCTAAATACCAACTTAGGAAAATATTTGATGAATAAGGGTATCCAAACTCAGTTAACTACAACTTATTCTCCACAAAAATATGGCATAGCAAAGAGGAAAACCAGGACTCAAGTAGAAATGGCATATTGCATGCTGATTTATGCAGGTCTACCAAATAAGTTTTGGAGTGAAGGTGTAGTAACTGCTTATTTCATTCAAAACAGGATTGTTACTCAAGCAAAGAAACTTACTCCTTATGAACTGTGGAATAATAAAAAGCCTAAGGTAACGAATTTTCAAATTTTTGGTTTCAATTGCTTTATTTATGTCCCTATCCAGAAACCACAGAAATTGGATAATACAGGAACAAAAATGATATTTCTATAAGACTTTTATTTTAAAAGTTAAAGGATACGAGAACAAATTTACATCAGTTACATTACAATGGAAAAGAAAGTACAGTAATAGTATGATAAACTTAGTTGCCATTGTAAAAATAAAAAGTTGTGCAAACAATAATTTAAATTAATGATGCCAATTAGTTTTAACACTCCTCCTTTGTTTCTACAACTTTACATTTTTCTCTTAGTATACAATGTCTATTGGGTGACAATGGCTTAGTTAACAAATCAGCTACCATCAGATCTGCTGGACAGTACTCACAGTTAATTAGTTGTTTATTTATGCAATGTTTGATAAAGTGATATTTAGTATCTATATGTTTAGTTTGGTTAGAGTACTTTCCACTCTGAATCAGATTTAAACAACTCTGATTGTCTTCATAAATTGTTGTGGCACAATTTACATCTTGATGCATGTCTTTCAATAAATGCCATAACCAAAGAGCTTCTTGGCAGGCTTCAGATAGAGCAACATATTTAGCTTCAGTAGAAGATAATGTAACACAGGTTTGTTTCTTGCAACAGCAGCTGATGACACTTCCATTTAAGAAGAATATGTAACCACTGTTTGACTTCCTTGTCTTACAATCTTCAGCCCAATTTGCATCCACATATCCAAAGAATGCAAGACTTTCCTGAGTCCCGATGTTGCTAAGCTTGAGTTTCATATTGGTATATAACTTAAGATATTTTACAATACGCTTCAATTATATCCAGTCTTCCTGTTTGGAGAGAAAACCTTTTGTGCAAGGATGTTTACACTTGCTGAAATATCTGGTGTTATGTTGACTGATACATAAAGTAAACGTCCAATTAGCTATCTGTGTTTGGAATTATCTTTCAGCAGATTTGTAGATTCTGATTTTTCATAACTCTTATCCATTGGTGTGCTTACTGGTTTTGCATCTGACAGTCCATAATCAAGTGCAATTTTCTTGATGTAGTTTGATTGACAAAGTTGAAAATTTTCATCTGAATCTTTTGTAACTTCAATTCCAAGGTACTGCTGAAGGGGGTCAAGATTCTTGATCTCAAACTCTTTAGATAGAACATTTTCAATTTCATGTATTTCCTCTTTTGCTTTCAATTATGATATCATCTACATAAATCAGAATATAACACCAACTATCACATGATTTTCTTGAATAAAGGCATGAATCTACTCTATTTTGTTTAAAATCTGAATTGAAAATAACTGTATGCACTTCTTTGTTCCACACTCTGGCTACTTGTGTCTGTCCATAAATACTTTTCTTTAATAAGCATACTTCTGATGCTCCCTTTATAGTATAGCCTAGAGGCTGTTTCATGTATATTGTCTCATTCAGTTTTCCATTTAAAAATACTGTTTTTAAATCAAAGTGATAGACTGTTAATTTTCCTTTAGCTGCAATTGACAATAAAGTACGCAAAGTTCTTTGACGTACAACAGGACTGAAAGCCTCATTATAGTCTTCACCATATTTTTGAGAGAACCCTTGAGCAACAAGACAGGCTTTGACCTGCTGAATGCTTTCATCACCCATTTGCTACCAATAGCGTTTCGATTTTCAGGAAGATTACACAATTCCGAGGTTCCATTCTGTTCCAAAAATGTCAATTCTTCTTGCATTGCATTAAGCCATTCCTTTTTGAATCAACTAGAAATTGTTTCATTGTAGGATTTGGGCTCCTTAACACTAGATTGCCCAAGGCAGTCATTTTGACTGTTTTTTAATTTCAATTAGAAAAACAATTATGAAATATAATGATACCATTTCTTAGAATTTGGTGACTTTTTCTATAACATATAAATGGGTTTATGAATAATTGTAGTTACTTCCGCCCTCCTTTATTATATAATATTAAAAATTAATTTTAAACAAATTTCTTTACATATTTGTTATTTTTTCACAATGCAGTCATTTTGACTGTTTTTGGGCAATATAGGTATACAAGAAATCTCAGGCAATCTAGTGTTAATTTCGTCTTTTACAGCATGAAGCTCTTCTATGAGTCTTTTTGGAGGAACGCCTTTAGTTGATTGATGAGAAACATGAATCTGAGGATCTTTAACTGCTTCAATTGGTTCATTGCTCTCCTCCTGAATTTCCTCTTCTTTATGGGATATTTCAACTTTTGAATTAACAGCTTCTTCATTTTCAAGTATGTCTAAGCATTCAGATTTCCCTTGATATATATCATAGATCCAAACATCTCAACTAATAACTATCTTCTTTGAAGATGCATTGTAGCAACGGTAAGCTTTTGATTCTTCATCATACCAAAAAAATATCATTTTTGTTCCTGTATTATCTAATTTCTGTCGTTTCTGGATAGGGACATGAACAAAGCATTTGAACTAAAAATTTGAAAATTCTTTACCTTAGGCTTTTGTTATTCCACAGTTCATAAGGAGTTAGTTTCTTTGATCGAGTAAGAATCCTGTTTTGAATGAAATTAGCAGTTACTACAGCTTCATCCTAAAACCGATTTGGTAGACCTGCATCAATGATCATGCAATGGGCCATTTCTACTAGAGTCCTGTTTTTCCTCTCTGCTATGCCATTTTGTTGGAGAGAATAAGTTGCAGTTAACTGAGTTTGGATACCCTCATTCATCAAATATTTTTGTGAGTTGGTATTTAGATATTCACCTCCACAATCAGATCGAATAATCTTGACTTTTCTGTCAAACTAGTTTTTCACAAATGCTATGTAGTGTTTTAAAATGTCAGGAAGTTCAGATTTATTTGTCATCAAATACACTTGTGTATATCGTGAAAATGTGACCATATATCATTTACCACCTAGTGTCATAGTTTGCATTGTCCATAAACATCTGTATGGATTAAGTCAAGTGGGTTGGCTGTTTTGCTAGAGAATTGTTTTGGAAAGGGCAATGTGGTCAACTTTCCTTTCACGCATGTGTTGCATGACATTTGAATTCCACAATCAACTATCTTCAAATCCTCTAAAAGTCCCTCAGTATACATTTTCTTTATTGCCTTTGGATCACAATGTCCCATTTTTCGATGCCATGTATGAATACAATTGCTCTTATGTTCAATAACTGTATGAATTTTATGTGGTTCACACAATCTATATAAGTTTCCAACAGAGTTGGCAAATCCTATTTGTTTTCCATCTTTGAGAATGTCACAAAAATCTTTACTGAAATTTACTGAAAAATTGTTCAAGTTTAGTTGTCTAACTGAAATTAAATTTCCAACAACTTCTAGTGCATACAGCTCATTGGATAATACAACTGGTGTAACTGATCCTTCTTGATTTTTAAACTTTAATTATACCAATAACATCAACTAATCCAATAACATCAACTAATTCACCATTAGCAATTTCAATTTTCTCAGTGTATGATGTATTCAAGAATGTGAAGAACTCTCTATCACTGGTTACATGTCTAGTGGCTGCAGAATCCAAAATCCAACTATGTGATTGAATTTCAAATGAAAACAAATACTCCTTATGTTCAACTATATTCACTTTATTTTGTTGTTTTTCTTTCCAATTTAAATATTCTTGCAATCCTTTTTCACAAGACCATGCTTTTTCCAAAAATAACATTCCACGAGGGTTTTCTTGAAATTTTTACTAGCAACTGACTTTATTAATTTTTCAGATTTGCAGGTAGTTTCTTCTGCATGTTGTTTACGTTCATATTCAGTGATGATTTTTTTGCTGTATAACGTCAAATGTTAATTCTTTCTCTGGTCGTATTTCCAGTGCCATAACTAAAAGATCATAGCTTCTAGGTAAACTACTCAATAGTATCGCAACACACCATTTATTTGATAATGATTCTTCACCAATATCGCAGAGTTTTAGAAACAACTCTTGCATGCAAGTAATATGTTGTGGAATATTACCATCTTCTTTGAGCTTTAAAGAACAAATCGTATGCATGAAATGAACTTTATTCGTTAGCGTACTTTTCTTATGATATTCTTTGAGAGCATTCTATAGTTCTTTCACCGTTCTCTTATCCCTTATATGGATGAGTTGATCATCTTCAATGTAAGCTTGTGCTTTACAGTCGGCTGAATCCCATTCAGTGATTATTTTTTGATTTCCATCTGCAATCGGTCTTTCACCTTCAATTACCTTTTTAAACAGGTTTTCTTTCATTAGCAGGAGCTGCAGTTTATATTTCCAGTTCGAATAATTGCGATTATTCAGCTTTACGATGTCACTTTGAAAGTCTGCCATTTTATTATTTTTACTTTAAGCGACACTAATAAAAACTGGAAAATTCCTTACAGGAATTATCGTCCTGGGCCCATAACCTATAGGACTTTTATTTTAAAAGTTAAAGGATACAAGAACAAATTTACATCAGTTACATTACAATGGAAAAGAAAGAACAGTAATAGTGTGATAAACTTAGTTGCCATCTAAAAAATAAAAAAGTTGTGCAAACGATAATTTAAATTAATGATGCCAATTAGTTTTAACAATTTCTTGAGTATGATGAAGAATCCAAAACTTACCATGGCTACAATCCATCTTCATAGATGGTGATTATTAGTTGAGATGTTCAGTTCTGTGAAATATATCAAAGAGAACCTTAAAGCTTAGACATACTTGAAAGGGAAGAAGCTGATGATTCAAAAGTTGAAATATCCCATGAAGAAAAAATTCAGTAGGAGAGCAATGAACAAATTGAAGCAATTAAGGATCCCCAGATCCATGTTTCACATCAACAACTAAAAGCCTTACTCCAAAAAGACTGATAGAAAAGCTTCATATTGTAAAAGATGAAATTAAGGAATCCATTGGAACAATGGAACAATCAACCCATTGGAACCACAATGGAACAATTTCCAGCTGATTCAAAAAGGAATGGTTTAATGCAATGCAAGAAGAATTCACATCTTTGGAACAGAATGGAGCCTGTGAATTGTGTAATCTTCTTGAAAACCGTTAAGCTATTGGAAGCAAGTGGGTGTTTTAAATCAAGAAGGACAGACATGGAAGCTTTCAGCCGTTCAAGGCATGTCTTGTGGTTCAAGGATTCTCTCAAAAGTATGGTGAAGACTATGATGAGACTTTAACTCCTGTTGTACGTCAAACAACTTTGTGTACATTAATGTCAATTACAGCTAAAGAAAAATTAACAGTATCATGTGATGTGAAGACAGCATTTTTAAATGGAAAAATGAATGAGACAATATATATGAAACAGCCTCCAGGCTTTACTATAGAGGAAGTATCACAAGTATGCTTATTAAAGAAATTTCTTATGGACTGAAACAAGCAGCCAGAGTATGGAACGAAGTAATGCATAAAGTTAATGTCAATTCAGATTTTAAACAAAGTAGATTCATGTTTTTATTCAAGAGAATCATGTGATAGTTGGCACTATATTCTGATTTATGTAAATGATATCATAATTGCAAGCAAGTCTGAAGATGAGATACATGAAATTGAAAAGGTTCTATCTAAAGAGTTTAAAAATCAAGAATCTTGGCCTCCTTCAGTAGTACCTTGAAATTGATGTTACAAAAGATTTAGATAAAAATTTTCAACTTTGTCAAACTACATCAAGAAAATTGCACTTGATTATGGACTGTCAGATGCAAAGCCCCAGTAAGACACCAATGGATAAGAGTTATGAAAAATCAGAATCTACAAATCTCCTGAAAGGTAATTTCAAATACAGACAGCTAATTGGACATTTACTATATGTATTAGTCAACGAAAGACTAGATATATAAACATCCTTGCACAAAAGGTTTCCTCTCCAAACTAGAATGATTGGATACAATTGAAGCATATTGTAAAATATCTTAAGTTGACTGACAATATGAAACTCAAGCTTAGCAACGCCAGGACTCAGGTAAGGCCTGTATTTTTTGGATATGCTTATGCAAATTGGGCTGAAGATTGTAAGACAAGGAAGTCAAACAGTGGTTATATATTCTTAAATAGAGGTGTCATCAGCTGGTGTTATAAGAAACAAATATATGTTACATTATCTTCTACTGAAGCTGAATATGTTGCTCTATCTGAAGCCTGTCAAGAAGCTCTTTGGTTATGGCATTTGTTGAAAGGCATGCATCAAGATATAAATTGTGCCACTACAATCTATGTGGACAATCAGAGTTGTTTAAATTTGATTCAGAGTGGAAAGTACCCTAACCAAACTAAACATATAGGTATTAAATATTACTTTATCAAAGACTGTGTAGGTAAACAACTAATTAACTGTGAGTACTGTCTAACTAATCTGATGGTAGCTGATTTGTTGACAAAGTCATTGTCACCTAATAGACTTTGTTTATTAAGAGAAATATGTAAAGTTGTAGAATCAAAGGAGGAGTATTAAAACTAATTGGCATCATTAATTTAAATTATCGTTTTCACAACTATTTTTTCTTTTCAGATGGTAAATTTAAGTTTATTATTCTACCGTTCTTTCATTTTCATTGTAATGCAGCTGATGTGAATTTGTTCTTATATTCTTTATCTTTTAAATAAATCCCTATTCAATGTAGTATTTGTCCGCCCCTTATCAATGCAAATACCTAGCAGGTATTGTATTGACCACGCTTAAATGTTATTCCCTGCATGCACACATACACTGCATATCTACTAATATACCTGTATATATATATTAATAAAATTGTATTAAAAATAAGCACAGAACACTATATTAATTAAAGACCAATATAATATAAACTATAAATGGAATGAAAGGATGTCATTAATGCCCAAGGAGAGTTGTGACCCCTCACTCCAATTAAACATGTTTTACGTGCTCACAACACTTCTAGAGGGCTGCAACATCATAAGACCTGGTTACAGTCTTAAGTGAACAATGTTACAGAAAAAATAGAAGAATTGAAAGAGAGCAATAGCTACACAAAACTATATTTAAGCAACACTAATATACAATAAGTATATACATACATACAAAAGCACAGCCACACAGTAATATAAGATATATAGATTAACCATACTATACATTACATAAGTAGACTAAGCCCTTAAAGACATTTGATTATTATAAAAAAAATTGGTGTATACATGCATTGCTATTTAAATTGAAAAAACTGTGTAAAACACTAATTAAAAAATGTATTGGATAATCATTATGAGTAGCTAGGAAAAGAAAGTTTTTCATGCATATATCCATTTTATTAATATTACTAAAAAGCCTACTGCATCCTATTAATAACTTTATTATTAAATTACATTTTATTTTTTTTTATTTAAGCAAGTTTTTCATGACATAATCTGATTAATTTAAAATTTAAAGTCATTTCTTTTATCCTGTATACTATATTCTATTTGACTATTGTTAAAAAGGAAAGTATCATCTAATAAATATATACCTCTGTATTTGTTTTTATCATTTTCAATTAATTTTAGGTTATGAAGATAGAATTGAAAACTTACAAGGCTATTGTCACTGTAACAAATTAAGATGTTGTCAACATATTGAAAAAATTTAATTTAGTCAACAAAAGAAGTACCCTGTTCGTAATTATGTTGGTAGATATCTGCTAAAACTGATGAACAGTCTTCTCCTATCAGTATATCATGAATTTGTATATAACAGGTTATACCATTATATAGATAGGTTTCATTGAAGACTAGTTTTAATAAAGCTTTGTATATATTGCATTAAATCATAAACAACTTGTATGCCTGTGTGAAAAAATACATTTATGTATAATAACAAAAACATATGTACAAGTAGATATAGAAATATATGTCTATACATGAATATCTGAATATTTATGTATGTATTTACATTTATATACAAGGGACTTTTTGGTTCCACCTTGAATAGATCATAAAATAAGACATTCTGTACTAAAAGTTATGTACAAATATGGTTAAATTTTGATAAAAAAAAATGGTTAAATTTTGATAAATTTTGACATAAAAATTGAGTTATAACTTGAAATTTAGATGGTTTGAGTAAATTATCAAAAGAACAGGTTTTAACAATATATAGTTTATTCTTTTTATTTTATTTTTTTACATGTTTTTGAAGTTGTTTTAGACTTTTTGTGGTTATTCCAGGAAATATTTCTGAAATTTTCACATTGAATATAAAAACTCATTTTTCCTCAGTCTGGGGTTGTTATTTTGTAAAGCATGCTTGCTAGAAAGTTTTATTTCATAAACTTGTGTTCCTTATCCATTTGGCTCTTCATTATGTTTTATTATACTAATGTATATGTGAAGCAACTTCATAGGCATATTCATATAATGCCACATACACACACATAGACTTATTTTTGTGCACAATATGTTTATATGTAGTATAATAAATATATGTCTACTAATAAATATATATCATTACAGTACAGATATAAAAATATACATATTATATATATGTGTAAATAATTATAGAGACCTATAAGAAAGTATGTAGTTATGCATGCAGGAGGATATGTATATAAAAATAAGGTAAGTATACAGAAAAAAGTATCTATACATAAATATTTATTTGTTAAAATATGTTAAGGTGTTCATTTTCTTGCTAGATTCTCACCATATACCAATCTTCTCCATATATAATCCAAGCCTTTATTATTAAATTTCAAGCCTCTTGTAACTTATGAAATTTATCATAGTACATTTTCATAAATTTTTCATTAAAGAAGTCAAATTATAAAAAAGCCCCAAAACATATTGTTAATTTATAGATATAAGTTTTATCATTTCCTGCAATTATGTAACAATATGCACAAAATGAGTTTAGAAATTTTCCACCTAAAATGTGTTAATGCATAAAAGGTTCTCATTAAATAAAGTTGTATTTATATTAATGTATGTATCTTTACATGGATGTTTTTTGTATTTGTTATTAACATACATATGCATACTTGAATTTATACAGTTATGTGTATATACATTTGTATACACAGGTATGTAAGTGTATGACAGTACACAAATATATATATATATATATATATATATATATATATTGTTGTGATCCAGAGTTAAGGCAAATGGAAAACAGTCTTCTTGATAATAATAATTTTATTAAATTATCATTTCTTCTAAAAGCAAAACTTGCACCAATTTCATTGTTTGTGGCAGAGACACCTGTAGAGTGTTCACAGTTCCATGTCCACGTGTTGATTGAAACTTATCTGTTTGTAAGCTTATCAAATAGATCAAAAATGCTTCTACCTGACCGAATGATCCCAAAAGCTTACTCAAGCGTGGGTCTTTTTCATTTATTTTATTATTATAAAAGAGTTCCCTTTTTAAAATCGTTTTTACTCGCGTAATTTCTAACAACCCCTTTTTTAGACCTGACATATATATATATATACACACACACACAAACAAATATATAACATGCATGCATACATATGTTTATATGTAGACATTTTAGCATATTTATAAAATTCTATATAAATAAATGTTTATAAACTATTATTATTTGTTTACCAATAGGCATAGAAATAAATGAATACATGTATGTATAAATACTTATGTATACATATAAATATTTAATATGCATGTATTTACATATGTTTTTAATGTAGCTATTATATGTATTTATAAAATTTTAGAGTTTTAGATAAATTTTATTAATTTTGTATTAATTTTTTATTAATTTTGTTTTTTACCACAATAGCAATAAAAGTAACATATCACAATAGCAATAATGAACATAAATTCGTTACTAAAACATTGCTTTATTTTTTATATTTACAAATAAAATTTGCCAAAAGATAGATATTTATTAATTTAAAAATAGATAATTACTATTATATAGTGTTTGCAATCTTGTGAGTTAAGGCATGTAGAAGAAATAAACATTCTAAATGCATTTATTTTATGAATACAATCCTGGCCTACTTTGACATACATCAACTGCACAAATCATATACTCATATAAGTTAGGTGTGAAAAATATAATGCAATATTTATACAATGATTCTTGTTACTATACTATATATATTCTTGTTACTATGATTACCCTCTTGTTACTATATTATTCTTAAAATGAAGTAATGTGCTCAATATCTACCTAAATAGTAAATTTCTGTAGAAAATTTTTCTTTAAGCATGGTGATCAAACTGGTTTTAATAAGTATGATGTTTATATATACTATTATACACACCAAATGATCAACTACAGTAGTCTAAATGCATCATTAGAAATTTATATCCAGTACTCTAATGAGTATTTATAAATTAATAAGTTGATATTTGAAACACTTTCTGTTTAATATATAATCTACAATTTTATGCTAAAAATTCCAAACACTAAATTTAAATAGTCTATATAGTAGATTGTAAAACAACCTGTATTTGAAATTAACAGTCTCTAACACATAATTTTTTTAGTTTTTATTTGCTTAAAGATGTTTTTAATCTTGTTACTCTTTTAAGCGTATGGAAAATTGTACCTGCATACACATATAATTAATAAATAAGAATAAGCCAGTTGGAACTATCTTTTGAAGCAGAAGTAGATAAATGAATATTCTGTTTCGAGGATAAGACTTACTTGCTATTTTTCACCTTTTAAACAAAAAGCAAAACCTTACTTTTTTAACAAAACTTTTTCAATTGTTTGTTTTATTTGGCCACTTAAATGCATATTTGTTCATCTTAAGTTATTTATTTAACTTACACTATATTTATCTGATATCATGTAAGACATGTATGAGTAAAATTTGATTACTTTTCTGTTATTACTAATTATAATGGAGTAATAAGATTTAAAGGCCGTATTTTTTACTTTTCAATAATTTGTTGGAACAGATTAATATACAGAATTTATATATCTGATTTTTAATATTTTTATCATTGTCCTTTTTCTGGTATTAGTTTAATTTCTAAAGATTTTTCATAAAACTACATAAAAATGTTTGTACAAAAAAACTATTTTTCTTACTGGCTGTATGTACTTAATGTCAGAACTAAATTAATCTTTACATGTTCTTTTTACCTGCCAAAGCATTGCCATGATTACTACCTTAATGTTTTTTTATTATTCATGTATAGTATTTTTATATTTGCCGTTTTGGCAACATTAAGTTAATAAATAAGCAATCTCTGTAAACGTGCTTGTGTTGGCTTGCTTACATTTTTTATCTTCTAGTTATCACAATATATCTGCTTTTATTAATATTTTTGCATCACTTAATACTTATACAAGAAATGCATCTGTGGAGAGAAAATAATGACTTTGTAGAAGACTTTTAGGGACAGATAACATTTACATTAAACCTAATGATAAGTAGGAAGGAAGTATAGCTCGCCTGATCGGTCTGACCAAGAGTGAAATTTTTTTTCTAGCTTTGGATGCATTTTTTCTTTTTTCCTATGTAATTAAAATAAAAAAAGTTAATATGAGATCTTTTATGACATCTTATATTTTCTATTTATTCAAAGATAGTAAGAGCTAAAAATAACAACTTAACATTGCCATAACATTATAAATTTTTTTCTTTCTTTCTTCATTTATATGAAATGTGTTAACATTGAGTAGTAGTTAATTATAATTCTAAATTCAACTGTGTTACTAACTGCTGCATCAATTTCAGACCAATATAAGTAAATGTAAGACATGGGGGGGGGGTTAAAAGGAAGTAATTTGAATAGAGCATTGATAATCTTTCCTGCTCAAAAGACTGTTGGGAGACATATTAATACTAGGGAATCAGAACACTTTATCACGAAAACATTCTACGAGGCGTGGTCAAAAAGTAAGTTACGAGGAGGATATTTTTTGAGTTCTGTCTATTATGGAAAATTAGTAGTGTGTTGTAATTCTAATACATGCGGTCGGCAATTGGGCAAAGTTTTAGCCTCCTGCCACCTACAGCGTTAGTTGTGAGGTTGACACAAACGAGTACTCATTTGAAAAACTGGTCCCGTGTACAAACCCGCTCAGCTATTCGATTTCTCTGTACGAACATATAATTGTGGTTTATACTCTCCAGCAGCTGGTAGAGGGTTATGGAGAAACTGAAATATGTCGTCAGCAAGTCTTAGAATGATTTCGGAAAGTTTGCGGCAGTTGGAAAAATGTTCACTGGCGACTACAGGGCCATCATCGACCAGCC
This sequence comes from Pardosa pseudoannulata, assembly GCA_032207245.1. Taxonomy (NCBI): domain Eukaryota; kingdom Metazoa; phylum Arthropoda; class Arachnida; order Araneae; family Lycosidae; genus Pardosa; species Pardosa pseudoannulata. The sequence goes on along the minus strand of CM063502.1, from coordinate 114,076,468 downwards.
TCTCTACACCCCAAACTTCGCTTCAAGCGACTTTCACTTGTTTCCTGACTTGAAGGACCATCTAGGAGGCCGACAATTAGCTTCAGAGGAGGTCAAACAGTTCGCGACAACGTGGCTGAATACGCAAGGATAAGATTCTTTATCATAAGGGATTATTCAAACTCATCCCACGAAACGACAGGTGCCTTAAATCGATATGGAGACTAAGTCGAAAAATAACCTTATGTATGTACTATCAGTTGGCTGTATTGGTGATATGAAATAAAATGTACATGTTTTTATGGTAGGCTTTGTAACCTGAACTTTGATCACCTCTTGTGTTATCTCTCATTAATATGTAGATAAAAGAATACATGAACATGCTGTATTAATTTGTACTGTATAACCCAGTCGGCAAAGGCGGCAGCTATCTCGTAACTGAAAGCTTGCGGGTTCGGGGCTGGAGCCTTAAAGGTGACTGGGGCACGTAAAATATGTTCGTGGTCACAATGTCCTCCAAGTTCTCAAACGATACCTCTGGGGGTGGCAGGCCAAGCCTGGGGGTCTTCTGCTTGGTTCCTGCTTCTAAATTACGAGGACCCAGCGGGGGTAATGTTACTCACATCCGAAATATTCCCTAAGCTACACGTGCTCCTCGAGTAGTGCTAACTGGGTAACAGCTTCGCAGCCTTGTATTGGCGTTATGATAATGTTTATATCGCCTGCTGCACTGGAAAAAAAAATGTGTACTGAATAATTT
>CM063502.1:114043311-114075629 GCA_032207245.1 Pardosa pseudoannulata | reverse complement strand
TTTTTTTTTTTTACACAGAAATTGTACGATTATGAGTTTTTAACCTCATTTCCTACACCTGGAAATGTATTTCAAGTAAACGATTTCCAGAGTACCCAGTAAAGTTATAGTAGCCACATAGTAAAAGCACTTGCCCTCACTATTTCTCTTATTCTGCTACCATTCACAGACAAAAACATACATTGCTTATTGCTGTTATCTCGACTCTCTTACAGAATAAACGAGGGGTGACCCCTTTATCCGGAGGCTACGTTTGCCTCTTTCTAACTTGTTTTACAGTGGGGGTTCTAAAAATAGATCTAGCGCACTTCAGAAAGCAGTAGGGGAAATAGGGATTTTTAAAAGGTGATAAATAATGGGGTGTCAATATGTAAAGTTTTCTGATTGGACAGAAAGGCTCAACTAGTTACCTCCCACCGCCTGCAATTTCTTGGGTTGTTTTCACTGCGTACGGGTTTTTTTCTGAGTCCAGCGGCCCCTTAAGCTATACGTGCTCCTCGGGTGATGCTAAATGAGTAACAGCGTCGTAGCCTTGTATAGTCGTTAGGATAATGTCTGTATCGCCTGCTCCATTGGAAAAAAAATTGTACTGAATAATTTCAAACCCAAGATCTGTTGTTGTTTGAAGATTTCCAAGCCATAACCTGAAATGATTTAAAACTAACTGAAGATGATGTTTCACATGGTTAATGAAAGCAGATAATTTGGTGCAGATGAACAGATATGTTGCAAGGCTAAAAAAAAGTAAACTAATGGTAGTTAATAGTAGAGAAAAAATTTGGAATTTATTTAACAGCATGAACTCAAAGCTTGTAGAAGTTATAAAAATAAAGGGGAAAAATAAAATACTAAGTGGAAATAAAAATTTTGATTATATAATTATATGTGCGTTAAAAATCATTGCGTACCAAAGAATTTGCGTTTTTTTTTAAGTCATGAATTTTCACCATGTAAACAACTTAATAATTAAAAAGATTTTACTCTTCTATTAAGCTTAACACGTTGCAATATTTTAAATATAATTGAATACTGAAAATAATATATTATTATTTAGAAGTTTTTGATAAACAAACAAATAAAAATTTTTTTATCCCCACAGTTGTTTTTCCTAGATCTATAATTCCAGCTAGAAAAATGTTTCATAAAAGGTAAGCACTTCATTTTATGGTATCTTTAACTTTATAAACTTAATTTTATAAGGATTAAAAGTTCTAATGTATTAAACGTTCTTCTGATTGCTATCATAATATTAAAAATTTAGACTCATCCTAAAATCCACAGTGCAAAATTTCCTTCTCTGTGATAAAAATTAACAGAGATATTTAAAGTATTTTTAGTCGTTGGGGGACCAGTTAAAAGATTAAGTATAGTAATTCGAGATTGGAATTGGGTTACAACGTTCTTTTTATAACAAAAGGGAAGAGGGGTTCCATAACTAACCTTCTCTTAAAACTATTCTGCAGCAGCTCTCTTTAAATAACAATTTTTATGAAAGTCACATCCTTGTCATTCTTTACAATAGCCTTTTTAAAGAACTTCATTTTACCAATCTGTTTCATAATTTAACTCTCTCATTTCCTGAAGTGCCTTACAAATTTTCTGTTGCATTGCAAAATACGTTGTAGGAATAACAATTCGATAAACGGTTTTCATTTTGATAGTATCAGTAAAATAACTTAGTGCAATGGTGACACATTTTTCATTTACTGATTTGTAAGTTTCACTTCGAACTCGTTCAAAGGCATAAAAATTATATTACATAGCACATTCAGTCTCAACAACTCACATTAACAGCGATAAAAAAGATTTCCGTCATTAGGACTTGTATCTAATAGGTCAATGGCTTCTTAAAACAAACAAAACCTACTTTGCTGGATCCACGGTAGCTCAGTCGGCCAAAGATGGCGAATTTTGAGATTTGGGATAGAACTGGTCAAAGACCATTCTGTTCAGTAACGATGGATAGGTCACGTGAAATCGTGGTTGCAATGTCTTCGAAGTTCAAACGATACCTTTGTAGATGTTGGAGGATGTGTGATTCTTCTGCCTAATTAATGTTTCTTAATTTGTGTTCTCTTCCACACTTAAAAGTCCAACCTCCCGAAGCAATGGCGGCGATATTTTCGTGATAAATCACATGACTACTAAATCGACAGGGCACACCCAATCAACTTACTTTGATAATTCGTACTTTCGTAAACCACACAGGAGGTGACACATCTTTATAGAGATATTTTAATAGTAAACTCATAGACATCCCCAGTTATTCTTTTAATTGACCACACATTCGTTACAAATTTCTTGGTGTGTCGTAAAAGAATTTATAAGAATGACAATCCGATGACAGTTTTTTACTTCGGAAGTATGAGTAAGGTAGACTTCCCGCAGTGATCATATAATTTTTCATCTACTATCAAAATTAAAAAAAAATGTATAAAAATGTACTACATGGTGCAGTTAGCTTCAACAACCCACAAAAACGACGATATGGAGACTTCCGTCTCTGGGCACTTGAATTTGACAGGTACAGGCTTCTTAAAACAAGCAAAACCTATTTTGCCAATTTGTACTTTGAATACCATTACATTATGACCACCCTGTTAATAACATGTGGGACCACCTTTAGCCCTGAAAACTGCCCGCGCCTGGCGTGGCTTTGACACCACAATGTGCTGTTAGGTAGTCTGAGGTAACTGGTACCAAGCGCTTATCAACTGGTCCTGCAATTCCCGCACGTTGCGAGGGGGTACTGTGGCAGCACGAAATTGGTTTTCCTGGGTGGGACTACAGATGTTCTGTTGGATTAATGACAGGGGAATTTGAAGGCCAAGACATAACTTGAAAGTCACTGGAATGTTCCTCGAACTACTCCCTGACGATTTGACCTTTATGACACGGTGTATTATCCTGTTGGTAAACACCGCCCCCGCCGGAAATACTGTTGTCATGAATTGGTGAACCAGGTGTTCAACGACATTCAGGTAGCGCACAGACTTCAAGGATTGCTCTATGGGGATTATGGGTCTTCCTTTGGAAGTCAGCGTATTTGCATAGGCCCTTCGATGTGATGGACCAGAAAACGTGATTCGTCGGACCATGCAACTTTCTTCCATTCTTCTAATTCTGATGTTTCCTGGCCCATTTCAGACGCAGTTGGCGATGACGTGCCGTCAGTGCAAGGGCATGCTTCGGCCTCCAGCTGCGTAGGTCCATACGCAGCAATGCAAGCTTCACAGTTTGTTGAGAAACACTGTCTGGGTCACCACTGTTGTAGCTGGGGGTGATTTTGGCTGTAGTTCTTTGGTCACTGTGAACAACGCGTAACATTCTCCGCTCTCCTCTGTAATCAGTGCGCCGTGGACGACACACCGCTAGCCAGCTATTTGTCGTTTCATCATATATACACCACTTTCGTTTTGTACGCACAACAACTGCACGTGAACAGCCAACTAATCTCGCTATTTCTGATATTGATGTTCCCAGACGCCGAGCCATAACAATTTGTCCTACATCGAGGTCTGATTAATTAGCTGCTTTTCTCATTATGCAGCTAATCACGTTTAGAAAGCCAATGCATAGCCATTTTATATACTCCAAGATCAATTGCGCATGCGCAGTGGTTTTGTTCCTGGAAGAGCTCATTGTTATAAATAGAGGGTTGTTATAATGTAATGGTTCTTTGGTGTATATTAACTCAACTCAAAGACATGCACAATTACTCTTTTAATTGACTAGATTGTAGTTGCAATATTTCTGCTGCATTGTAAAGTACTTTATAAGGATATCAGTACGATAGAAGCTTTTATTTCGATAACATCAGTAAAAAAAATTACGCAGTGATCACATATATTTTCATTTAATTATATCTAACTTTTGTTTACAATAAATTAAAATATGTACATAATGCATTACAAACGCACCTAGCTTCTACGATACATATAAACAGCGAAGGGGCGTACGCAAGTGTGGAGGTTTAGGGGTTTAACCTTAAGTTCAGACAAAATGGCAAAAATAAAAATTTTAGTAGAAATTATGCGGGCTATTTTTTTTTTTAGAATTATAACCCCCCCCCTTGAAAAAATTCTGCGTACGCCACCGAAACAGCGATGAGTGTATTTTCGTCTCTGGGTTCTTGAATTTGAGACGTATAGGGCTGTTTAAAACAAGCATAATCAAAATATTAACTACTGAAACAGTCGACAATAATTGCAACATTAATCTGATAAACCATTCTCCCCGATGGTTCGGTTTCGTTTAGAAGTGCTATGGTCTACTTTTTTTACAACGTGAGGGCTAATGAGACCGGGACCTACCGCTTAAAGTCGATTCCGAACGACTACAAACATCCATGCCTCAATGGGATTCGAACCCTCGAACTCCGGTACCGAACGTCAACAACCTAACAAATCGGCCATCGTTCGGCCGTCCCCGACGGAGAGTGAAAAATATTCGTCCTTTCGTGTCATTGTCATTTGGGTCGGATGATAACTGAATAGTCTAAATACTGCATCGAATGTCGCAAATGAAATGGAATGGATGATTTTCTCAGTTCAAATAAACCCTAACAGTAAAACGTCTGTTGGAGACATTTCGACCCCAAGCCACCAACAACGCATGTTGTTTTATAAAATCTAGTAATAAGAGTATATATATATATATATATATATATATATATATATATATATATATATATATATATATATATATATATATATATATATATATATATATATATATATATAAACTAAACAGAAGTGAAACGGTTTGAGGGTTTTTGACCCTTGGATCTCCAAAATTAATTTACTCTGGATACATCAGACACAACTTCTTTAATGAATATATTATTAGAATACAGGTTTACTGAGGTTGGTTTTACTAACGAGACCAAACAAATGGAATCGAAAAGCAAAAAGTAAACAAACCAAAAGTTGAGTGGTCTTGAGTTCCAAAAACAAATTGAGTTGTCTGGAGTTCCAGAAACCACAAGTTGACATGTAAGTCTCTTTTGATTGTTTTCCATAGCCCCGGGGGAGGTCGCAGTCGGAAGATGATCGGTTTGTTGCACTGGACGTTTGACGATTCTCTCACTTGTTCGTCGGGTAACTCCATCAAATCTGTATGGAATCTTTGAAAGCGGGATAGTCTCCATTGGGTAAGACGGAGCGTGGGTTATTTAAACAGGACAGTAACTCCTAGATCATTGGCTTGAATATATTTTGCCCTTTATGTTGATTGTTTAAGCAGTTTATATATATATATATATATATATATATATATATATATATATATATATATATATATATATATATATATATATATATATATATATATATATATACACATTAGTTCATCTTTTCAAGAAGTGGTCCCACGCTTGGTTGCAATGCAAGATAAACTAATAGAAGGATTAGATTTACACTATGATTCTTGTAATTGCAAATTTGCACCAATGAAGAAGTGTCCTTATGTAATGGTTTTAAATCATTGGGATCTAGAGGGACGAAAAGGGAGAATTTATGCATGATTCAATCAGGCACAAAATAATGGATTATTCTTTAAAGACACAATGGTGCCTCAGATAGTTTTAAAAAGACGTAATTCTATTCAGGCAAGATTTTAGGAAAAGTCGTTTTACTAACTTTATTGAGGACTCCCGCAAAACTCCAAAATTTGGACCGTACGGAGGGAAGTGCCGCATAATTTGTCAGTTAGCAGCGATGTCTTGGATGACAGATGTTCTGGTCGAAAAGACTTTTAAAAAGTCTTTTAATGTATGAAAATGCTCCTTGGAAGGTTTCTCCTTTAACAAAATAAATGTCTATTGGATAGTCCCGGTGTGAGATGAGTCACTGGAATGTAGCAAGAAATGCTTTCGTGTTGAGTTCCAATACTAACTCAATGTGCATAACATTTGTACACATGCAAATAAATAAACATATATAAAACTATACACATGCAAATAAAAACATATATAAATGCAAAATATTTTCCCTTGTGCTTACATTTTGTATTTAGTAAACCAGTGAAGTCGATTCCGACTTTCTCGAATGCACTGCTTGGATTGACTCTTGAAGCAGACAAGTCACCCATGAGTTGAATAAGAGCTTCTGCTGACAGGACTACAGCAAATCATGCCCTTTCTCAACTCCCGTTTTAAGGTTGAATGACCTTCAGAGATCCAAAAGTTTTTGCGGATTAATGAAAAGATTAATTCTGGACAACTTTTCAAGCGGTAAGAATGAAAATATCTTATAATGGTTGTGGTAACCGGATGATTTTTAGGGATTATCATTGGTTGTTTAGAATTAAACGACAAAGATTTGTCAACCACCAACATGTAAAATCCTCTATGCATCCAAAAAGACATGCCGAATGATGGCCGATTGGTTAGGGTGCTGGCCTTCGGCACTGGAGTTCGTGGATTCGAATCCCACTGTGGCATGGATGTTCGTAGCCGTTCGGAATCGGCTTTAAGCTGTAGGTCCCGGTCTCGTTAGCCCTCGTGTTGCAAAAAGTAGACCGTAGCACTCCAAACCAAATCAAAAAGACATATAAGGGAAGAAATTTACTTGAATTTGATAAAGCTTTATTTTCCTTAAGTAATCTTATTTATGTAGAAAATTGCTAAATTTTGTAGGGACGGTTTTACAGGCATTGTCAAGTGCGGTTGATTTTAGAAGACCTGTCATTTTTTCTTCAGGGTTCATGGGATTGTTGACAAATCGATAGATCCACTCGATCAAATGAAGTAATTTAGAATATGATGAGAATTAATTAAAGATCTCAATATTAGTTTTACTGTGAGCTAAAAGACATTGTCGTTCTAAGAGCGAAACAACAAAAGTGATTCTTGAATTTGTTTATATAGTTGACTCTGGTAGATTAGTGAATTGGCAGAGCCAAAGAAACACCGACCACTAGCTTTTATTATGATCTAGCTGCTGAGGGTATAAACACCTAGTGGAAACTTCTGCTTGATTGTATCTGTCCCACATATCATGCCAGTTTGAGAGGTTTGTTAATTCTCTAATTTTATTTTCAATTTGGAATACGAACTAATTTCCTTTCAACGATGTATTAACTATCCATCTGAGTGCAACCGAGGAGTATGTCCACAAATAAGTTTGATGGATTATAAACTGAAGTGCCCCTTGAATAAAACTAAACTAAACTCCTCGGCTCAACAGCAACTGGGAGCCAGGGCTTACTGTGTCAATCTCCGTTTACGTGACTAAGGGCCCTGGGGTGAGAAGCATATGTTCCGGTTAGGTGGTCAATCTCACTCGGAACCCCCAGTGTTTAGTTCCCAAGCATGCTTGGTCCTCAGTTCATCTACCCACTGAAGGGATGAGAGGCTGAGTCAACCTTGCCCCGCCCCTTGAATAGCCTTAATCAATTCCTCTAATAGGAAAGCTGAACATAGTTTAAGTCTTGGCAGAGTTACTTGACAGGGAAAATTCCAGTTTTTGCAGCTATAAGGGAGACGTTAATAGTATCACCAGTTATTTTCAAGTAATCAACAACAGCGAATGCTTGTGTAGAAGCGTCACAGAATCCATGTAGTTCAATTTTTCCGAGAACGTGATGCTCAGATTTCGAGGTACATACATTGACTGAAATGAATTTGTTTGGGAATGAAATTTATTCTATCTATCATGAATAGATGATGGAAAGAGTTTCAACCCCAAGGTTAGTTCTCAAGTCATTTTTGTTGTTTTTCCATAACGTTCTAATAAATTATATATTTTGGTAATAAATTATATATTTATGGGTTTCTAATAATCTGGACATAACACTAAAATATAAAAAAATGTATAACATAGATATATATATATGTATGTATATATATATATATATATATATATATATATATATATATATATATATATATATATATATATATATATATATATATATATGTCATGAGGTTTTTTGCCTCACCAAAAGGGGAGTTCCGAGCTGACAAGTCATGGAACCGTAGACGAGTGAAAACGAAATGGAATATTTTGATCAAACCAACATAATTTATTCAGGCTTGAACTCTCACTAACGAACTGTTCGCAAAAGTCTGCACCATGGTTAAATTGTTGTTTGAGCCAACCAATCAGAAGTTATTTACAAGTCGTGTAGGTAACGTCGAGGACGTAGTTTAAGCATCAGAATCTATTTTTAGTTACTTATGAAACCGGAAGGAATCCACAGGGGGAAACAAAGACATTCCTTAAGATTGCTAGAGATGAAGTCCATAAAAGATAGAATCGGAACCGAAAGTGAATTCTTCAAGATAGACATAATTACGTTGATTGATTTTTAGGATAAAAATTTCATTATATATATATATATATATATATATATATATATATATATATATATATATATATATATATATATATATATATATATATATATATGTGTGTGTGTGTGTGTGTGTGTGTACGCGCATCAGTCGGCATTTTTTCAATAGCAAGTTTACTGTCGTTCTAGTGTTAATATGTAAGATCCAATTTGATGTATCAAAAAAGTAGGTTTTGCTTCTCCAATCCGAATTAAAGAGGGATAGAGGGAGAGAAAATATTTGTTTTTATAGATATATTTATTAGAGAAATATTTTTATAGAGTTTATTATATTAGGTTTATTTATTAGAGAAATATTTTTATAGAGATTATATAAACCTAAATTTCAAATTATTTATTAGTGCTAAATATAAATAAACTGATATCTGAAAAAACATCCAAAAATCAATAAAATTAAATCCCGAAGAGATGTTTCATTTTCTTTTATTAACTGCCAGGTTTTCGTTATGGAAAGCAATATTGATGAAATAATGATGCCGTAGAATGTTGGGTGCATAGATTAATAATATATATTAGTAGAAATGCCGAAGACATATAATCAAATATATAAATAGTTCATCTCTTTCATATCACTGTAGGTGCCTGATGTTAAAAACAGATTCTGAACTGCTACGAAAATCCATGCTATAAGTGGGATTCGAATCCATGAACTGGTACCGAATTTCCTCTATTTTCAAGGCCATTGTTCGGTCCATGCTTTATGATTGAGGGGAAAATAATTAAAATTTAAGCTGGAATGGGATAAAGTAGCAGTAAACATACCCTAGATGAGCTGAAAAGTTTCGATAAAAGAATAGTTTCTCTTAAATCGCCTCTGACAGGAATTATACTCTTTGGCATTTTTAGGGATCTTGTGACCGTTAAGCAGTCTTTTCGGTCACTGTCTTTATCATGGATCATTCAGTATGTTGGCAACAATTTATTATTGCTACAGCATTATCATAGAATAATGTGTGACAAAATGACTTTAAAATCAAAAGTTTCACTTTAAAAAAAAATAGAAAATCTCCTTCAATGGGTAGATCAGTCCATAAAATATTCTTTTTTTTAAAGAAAAGATTTGGCTTAAGTTATGGTAGAAATTTATTACATTTAGACAGCTCAGTCAGCACATTCTCTCGTTATCTGGAATAAGAATTATCATTCCTCACTAAGTAGATTCAGTCCGTTACCATAAACCATAGAGCCGATGTAGCTCAGTCGACAAAGACAGCGATCTCATAACTGAAAAGTTGCGGGTTCGGGGATCTAGCTGAACTAAGACCCGCCGTGTTCGTTAAGAGTGACTAGGGCACGTAAAATGTTCGTGGTCACAATACATATACTTTAAGTTTTCAAACGATACCTCTGGGATTGGCAGTCCAAGTGTGTGGGTCGTCTGCTTGATCCCTACTTCAAAATTACTAGGGCCCACAGATGGTAGAAACAGGTGGTAGAGCAAAAAAAGTCGCAAGGTGAATCATACCCAAATCTTTCTGGATATCACAGAGGACAAAGAGGATCAGGTCCCAATTTAATTCCATAGAGATGCTTGTGGAGACAATCGTATCCGGAGTCTCCACAAAGAAGTGTCTCTTTCACGCAATTTTAACTCTCTGATCGCTAATTTCCTGTATTGAAAATGATATTTTTTCCCACAAATTAAAAATAAGTAGATGCTAAAATTTATTAATGTTTAAAAGATATATTCGGTAAACTAAAAATTGAATATGGTTTGGTTTAGAGCGCTAAAATCTACCTTTTTTTTTGCAACAGGACGGCTAAAAAACTTGAATAAGATAACAAGTGTTTTTAAACTACATTTCAGAAATAACACCGCATAAGTGACCACTCTGTAACGTATTTTATTTACATATGCATTTAAGCATTTAATGTAACCAAGCTATTCATTAAATTTCATTATAGTTTACAAAAGTTTCATTTCTGTTTAATATAAATCCCATAACATTTAACATTACTTCCCGGAAAAGAGAGTTTTGATGGAATAACGTACGATTCATGACACCTTCCCCTAAAATTCAAGATCCGCTATTAGTTATTTACTATTTCTTCCTCCTTGAATCCAGAAAAATTTATTTTCAAGTTATAAGGAGAAGAAGCTGATGTTTTCAAGAGTTCTTAATGACGTGGCAAATAAGTGGATCTTAAGTGCGTACAAGGGACGCTTCCCATCAGTGTAACATCTCGCTAGCTTGCTTCCTTCAACCAAAACCTCCGCAGATTTGGCCTAAATCTATCGAGAAACCAGAGATAGTATTCTTAAAACATCTGAATTTTTAAGTAAGGTAAGTAATGTTGGTTTATTAAATTTAATTCCTAAGATAATTGCAAAATAAAATAAAGCTTTATTAAGTATTTCTGTTGTCCCAGTTTATTCCATTCAGTCTTATAAGATTTTCTTGTATGTTAAAACTTAAGCCTTATTCGGAGCCATGTGCCAAAATTTAATTGATTGAAAAGCAGAAGTGGAAATATGTTATATAAATAAATGAAAATTACTCTGAGATACACTAGATTGGTATGTGAATACCTTCAACGACACAAAAAGAAATATTTTCTTTTGTAATGTATGAAATTTCTTTTGAAAATTATGGAAACAGATTTGAGTGTAAGAAGAAGTCGACAAGAGAAAGATTTAATTAGAATTTTATGAATTTTGTTTGTAAATTTTCTTTTACTTTCACTATCCAATTACGTGTCTTTTTTACCACGGTTATAGCGAATTAAAGCATTAAGATGAGTAGGCTAGTCATTCTAGAGGAAAAAGATCCAACAACGCAACGCTTCCAACTGAGAATTTATATTGCATTTATAATTGACACTCCTCTTGAAATATAATTTTCAGTTTTTGATGCTTATATTTTAACTTTGTAATGTTTAAAAAAATAATCTAATTTTTATGTTCAGAGCATTACATTTTATTACCTGTCTCAGAGAGTTTATAGAAATGTCCTTGAAAGCCGTTATTTTGTGAAATAAAATACTTTTAAATAATATTCATATTTTTAATACTCGCTTAACATATGTCAAAGTATCAATTTTATTTCGATTATTATCTTATGAGAATCAATTATAAAAAAAACAGTGTATAAAATGTACTCTGAAAATATTTTAATAATTTTTTTAATTATGAAATATTTATCTTGAAGTTATTAATGTTTACAAATTATCGCATTATCTTAACTGAATATTTTTTAAGTATTCTATTTTATATGTATATATATGTCTATATATATGTGAGTGTATATATATGTATATGTATATATATGCATATATATATATATATATATATATATATATATATATATATATATGTATATATATGTATATATATATATATATATATATATGTATATGTATATATATGCATATATATATATATATATATATATATATATATATATATATATATATAGTAAAACAGCATATTTTAAAAATGCGTTTAGTTTTGAATAAAAAGATAACATAAAATGACTATTATTACTAAATATTCATTAAAATAATAATAATTAAAAACTAATGATTTTTTAAGTTTAAGTACTACATCACATTATTTACCAACGGTGGTAAAAAGGATTTTATCTAAGGGACGGAATCAAAGTAAATTAAAAGGAAACAGTTTTCGAATGCCAGTATCTTATGTTTGTATATGTAATATGTGTAGAATTTTTTATTTATAATAAATAATAAGCAAAATATAATAACAAAATATAATATTTTTTATATAAAGAATGTTACACAAAATGATTAAATTTTAATGATGTATATAAGCAGTAGATTTGTGACTCAATACTAATTTTATAAAAAGATGTTATAAGATGTTATACGGCATCTAGCGGATTGCTGACGTGTTTATCTGTACAATTTTTTATTTATAATAAACAATAAGAAAATGTAATAGTAAAAGAGAATATTTGTATATAAAGAATGTTACGCAAAATGATTCAACTTTAATGATAAATATAAGCGGTGGATCTCCGACTCAATACTAATTTTATAAAAAAGTCTTATACGGCTTTTAGAGGATTGTCGTTTATTAGGACTTACACCAGGAATAACAAAACAACATTTTATGACATGCATTTTTTTTTTACAATTTTTGAAATTGATTTTTTAAAATTTTTGGCATTATCAAATATTTTGGTTTTGTAGACTTGGCACAACTACCATGTAATTCCAAATTGTTACAAACAATTTACTAATCACTATTCTAATGAATATTGCAAAGTTATTTAATGTAATAAAATATTTTATACCTTCAATCCTAAGATCTTTTTTTACCTATCTACTCAAAATTCAAAATTTTTGTGACCAATGATATTATTATTACTAGATGAAATATAATTGTCTAATAACTGAATACATAATTAATTAATAACTATATTAATATACGTATAAAAGAATATATTTATTTGTAAAATATATTTCACAATATCTATATATTATTTTCAAACTTTCAGTAATTTATGATTAATATTCAGCAAATGTTTCCTTTAGAAGTCTTCCTTTAGAACTGCTTGATTTCATTTTTGAAATGAAAAACCTGTCAATACGACCCTTATTCTACAACATAAAGGAGGTCTACCTCATAAAGGTGAGTCTGTAGTTTTGTGTATGAGATTTTATTTTTATAAAAGGTTAAACTAGTTAATGATTTTAATAAAAATCTTTAAAAGTTGATAATTATTTTTTTTATTTCTAATTATGATTAGATAAACAATTTATTTAATATCTCATGTTATTTAATGCTTTTCACTGTGTAAAATAAACAATTGATAGCAATAAACAGTATATATTTAAAGAATATTTACTTGAAGTTTAAAACAAATGTTCAAATATTGTATTGAACAATAACTGTACAAACTGTACCATTTAAAATAACTGCAAGTGTTTTGATTCCTTTCATCAATAATTCCAGTATTTTTTCTTCTTTTTTTTTTAAACTAATGTGGTTTGTAACTTATTTAAAGGTAATCATTAATTACTATCTTACTTTATTTTGTTAATTATTTCAGTGCAGTGTGTATCTCTGAATATTTAAGTCTTATCAATTATAAAATTAAAAAAATATAAATTTTCAGGCAGATAATTTCTACATTTTTAAAGAGATATAACAATTACATATAGGTGTGATTATTATATAGAAAAAATTTTGAAATTGGGACATGTTTTTAAAATCTGAAAACTTTCTTGAAAAGTTCTCTTTCTACAAAATATTAACAGAAAACAATCATTATTTAATATTTCTTATAAAATTATTAAAAATAAAACTATAAAATCATAAAATATAAAATGATAAAATCTGTTGCGATGGTTTCCAATTTTTAGTATTTAAGAATTTGTAAATGTGAAAACTGTTTATGTATGATTATGTGCTAAAATTTTTTTGTATTTTTTTCATGTATGAATCTGAAATTTCTTGAAGTATACTATAGTTAATGATGGCAATCAGCCAGAAATTTCATCAGTTTAATAATAAAGGTGAAGTTACAGAGAAAATGTGAAAGAATTCCGAAATAAACTTTCCAAAATTTAGTAACTCCATGAAATTGGCAAGTGAACTAAACTTCAAAACTTTAGACAGAAACTACAAAACTTTACACCGTTAAATTAGAATAATTAATTACTTTATTTTTAGAATAATTAATAGTTATATATTCTAATTAATAATTCTTATAAATAATTAGAATAATTATTAAAAATTTAAGTTATAGTTTTTATACTGTTAAATTATAATAATTTATACAGTTAAATTAGAATAATTAGAATAATTTAACATTTTAAATTTTCTAATTAATGATGTTAAATCAGAATATTTAGAATAATAATTATTAGAATAATTTATAAGTATTCTAATTTAACTGTATAACTTATTTTTATAAATTAGAATAACACTGTTAAATAAGTTATACAATACAGTTATACAGTTAAATTAGACAGTTAAGATATACAGTTAAATTACGCAGTTTAGGTATACAGTTAAGATATACAATTAAGAAAAAGTATAAAATAGTGTTCTTAATAGACAAACGAGCAAAAATAATATAAATCTAACTTAGTTCAATAATGAATAAAACTACTTTGCAAGCTGCAATTTATGAAAATAACGCTTATATACTTTCATCTTTCGTCAAGCTGCAAAGCTAATACCGGTTATAGCGTTTTATAACACGACAGGGTGTTCGAGAAAGAATTTAATATCATCAGTAATTTTTCGACAGTATCAATACCTGTCAAACATTTCTGAGTCTCTAAAGTAACACTGTATATTCTTATAAAGAAGAAGTAAGTGCTAAGGCATACATACACTAATTTTATATGCCAATGTAATATAATCATTTAAATATGTTTTTATTTTATGAATACAGAAATGCTTGAAAGAACTTTGTTCCTGCAGAATAGCAGTAAGATTGGCTGTGGTAAATCATATGCATTTTGAAGGTAAGATTTTCAGCATATCTTATTTAGAAAATGCATTTATATATATATATATATATATATATATATATATATATATATATGTATATATATATGTATATATATATATATGTATATATATATATATGTATATATATGTGTATATATATGTATATATATATGTATATATATATGTATATATATATATATATATATATATATATATATATATATATATATATATATATATATATGTATATATATATATGTATATATATATATGTATATATATATGTATATATATATGTATAATATATATATATATATATATATAATGTATATATATATATATATATATATATATATATATATATATATATATGTATATATATATGTATATATATATATATATATATATATATATATATATATATATATATATATATATATATATATATATATATATATATATATATATATATATATATATATATATATATACATATATATATATATATATATATATATATATATATATATGTGTGTGTGTGTGTGTGTGTGTGTGTGTGTGTGTGTATACATATATATGCATATATGTAATATCGGCGAGACTTATTCAAAATCACAACACAGTTTATTTCTGGTAATAAACATGAAATCCGTACAACAGGCACACAGCTTTACAACTTCGTACACACAGACAATGTGATCCCGCACACACACTTTTCAAGTAGGGATTCCTAAGGTAAAAGACTACGAATAATCCCTAAGCAAAATTGATCACCTGATACAAAATACCCGTGCTACTCGCTAACTCGCTAACTATTTGCTAAAGTAGTCGAGACAGAGGCTGCACTAAGTCTATAGCGTGTCTGGAGAGAAAAATCAGAATTACCGCGCAAACCCCGAACTCACTTTATGAACAAAAGTTATTAAATTAATATTAAAATACGTAAATAAGGGATTTTAATATTACATGTATATATACATATATATATATATATATATATATATATATATATATATATATATATATATATATATATATATATATATATATGTTAGGTTTAAAAAAGTGGTAGTTGGAAATTACTTGAGTTATAAACGATTTTAAAAATTTAACTCTTTTATAATAATAAAATAAATGAAAAAAAAACCACGCTGGCATAAGCTTTTATTATAATCCGGTCAGTCGGAAGCATTTTGGAAGGATTTGATGAGTTTGCAAACAGATAAAAAGTTTAGTGAGTGGACATAGAGCTGTCAACACCTTTCCCACTCTTAGCTCCGCCAAGAACAATGAAAATGGCTCAAGTTTTGCTTTTAAAAGAAATGATGATTTAATAAACTTATTATTATTAAGAAAGACTGTTTTCAATTCGCCTTAACATTGGATCACGATATGTATATATATATATATATATATATATATATATATATATATATATATATATATATATATATATGTATATATATGTATATATATATATATATATATATATATATATATATATATATATATATATATATATATATATATACATATATATATATATATATATATATATATATATATATATATATATATATATATATATATATATATATATATATATATATATATATATATATATATATATATATATATATATATATATATATATATATATATATATATATATATATATATAACACTTACATGCATACATACGTATATATGTACATTTATGTACGAGTATACATGTGTATATAAAGGGTTAATTGTGAATTATTTTAATTAGAGTTTTAACTGACCTCTCAAACAATGATAACGTATCGTGAAAATTAAATATCTCAGTTAAATTTTTTCACAAAAGTGAACTTTTATATTTTAGGTTTGTTATGACGAACATAAACTTTTGCTAAATATAACTACTGGAAACCGAGGACTGTAGAGTTCAGATTTTGAAATATTAACAAAATTTAGTTTATCCCTTTTAAAATACAATAAAATGATTTGTAACTGAAAGTATGCTTATGAGCAAATGTTGTGATGCAAACGGCTAGTTAAGGACTATTTAAGCATTCTGTACATCTGTATATCTATCTATCTATCTATAAACATATACTTTAATATTCAACATTTCTCTTTTTCTTTTAGCAAATGGGCTTCCAGCTTGACTCTTGATGCAGCAGCACTGTTATTAAAGGTAACGGGACTGATGTTCTACAATATCAAGTAACGTTACTGGAAGGCAATGGGACTCTTGTTCTACTGCCTCAAGTAACGTTATTAAAGGTAACGGGACTGGTGTTCTAGTGTTTCTAGTAACGCTATTAAATGGGACGGGACTGATTCTCTAGAGCACCAAGTAACGTTATTAAAGCTCTAAAGCATCAAGTAACGTTATTAAAGGTAACAGGCTGCAAAACTTCTTAAAGAAAAGGATATTCATCGGATGGATTAGTCAAGCAGATATGCAGACCTGCACAGTCGCAATGCACTTGTTCCTGTACTTGACAATACGTGAACATCGTTGAAGACCAGGTTCACCCATTTATGACAATAGTATTTCCTTCGGTGGATGGTTTTACCAACATAATATTGCACCATGTCATAAAGGTCGAATTTTCAGGGAGTGGCTCGAGGAACAGTCCATTGACTTTCATGTTATATCTTGGCCTCCAAATTCTCCTGACCTTAATCCAATAAAGCATTTGTAATCCCACCCGAAGAAAACAATTTGTTTTTCTCACACGGTACCCCCTCACAATGTGTGGAAATTGCATGACCAATTAGTGGGTGCTTGGTACCAGTTACCTCAGACTACCTATCAGGGCCTTGTAGAGTCAAAGTCACTGCGGTTGCTGGTGATTTCGAGGATTAAAGGTGGTCCTACGTGTTGTTAGTTGGATAGTTATAATGTAATAGCTGTTCGGTGTATTTATGTATATATAATACATTTTGACTGTGATTCCTTGTGATCTCTTCTGTCTAAGTTGAGGTGCTGAAGCTGTCTGTTGTTCTTGTTATGTAATAAAATGCATGCAGTTTAATACACCATGTTTCTTATAATTTATGGCCAGTCTTAACACACACACACACACACACATATATATATATATATATACATGTTATATTTAATGTGGTAAATTAGCTATCAACAATAATTAAGTGATAGTAAATAGTTAAAGTAATACACATGTTAAAATTAATCATTCTAACCTTTTGTTAGTAAATATGTCCAAGTATGAATGGTAAATATGATAAATTCAATGTGTATTGGTTTGGGTTTTGAGTCAGTGCAATTACATTTTTTATTGTTGATTTTAGGTTACTTTAAGTTAAGAGTACATTAAATTTTATACATATTTTTTGTTTAAAGCATTTAGTCAGTTATTACTGGTAATAAACCACTATATATAATACTAACAAATTAACAAATAAAAAGGTTAAAGTAAATAATTTGTAGTTATTTATCCCATTAACTCTTTCGGGACGGAATATTTCTCTGTATATGTGAAGATAAAGAAAAGATTGATAGATTCATTGCTTTCCCTTATAAGCAATTCCTTTAATACTGGCACTTTGTACAATAATAAGCAGCAGGAATGAAATAAAATTTATTTATGGAGGAGAATGATAAAATAATCCTACGAAAACAAAACAGCCCCTACTTCCAAACCTGGAGCGGCTTGGTCGAAATATCGACCACCCGTCCGCAAAAGGTTAACTCGTTGTTTTTAATAGCTGCCTGTGTTATAATATTTACTGGTAGCACTAGAAATTGCGATTACTTAATTATAATTTGTTAAAGTTCCAATTCTGACACAATTTTTATGTCCTGTGATAAGAAGTGATTGAATTTGCATCATTAACATTTTAATTGACAACGAAATTTTATTAATATAAAAATGATTTTGTAAGAATTATTTACTTTATAAAATACAGTATTTATTAATTACATGAAACAAATTACGTGCCAGATAAAACATCTCAAGGCGAAAAAAAAATTGCAAACAAATTACATTGCAAATGCAACATTGTTACGTTTTTATCAAATTACAAGCATATAGCCCGTTATATGACTGGATCAGTAAAATTTTTAATTTTCCAGAATTGTAAAGTACTTTATGAGGCAGGTTAAAAAATTGCTTATTTTTTGGCTGAGAATCATCTTGCAAAAAAAATAATCGATGATTAAATTTAAAATTATCACATACATACCTAATGTATTATTTAAGCCAAATATAAAAGTAATATCTAAGGTCAGTGATAAAACGTGTGAAAATAATGCAGACTATATTTAAATAATTTAAAATAAGAAATGATTAAATGAGATGGTTAAATGAATGACGTCATAATGATAGAAAAAAATGTTATTTTTACCTATATATTATGCGATAAATTGATAAAGTTAATCGCCTGCTCTTAAACGGGGAAAATAGGGCTTGAAATAATGGCATTAAAAGCTCAAAAAAAAAAAAAAAGGGGGGGGGAAGGGTGGATTTCGAACGTTTTAAAGACAACAGTATTTTTTCTGTGATAGGAAGCATATTTATAACAATTTATTTTAGGATCGGATCGATAGTTTAAGAGAAGATAAACTTTACTAGCTTTTTACTAACCCTAACTCATCAAAAATCCAATATGGATGGCTCTATCCATTCCAGGTCCAAGCTCTTCATAAATTCGAGGACAGACGGACAGATAACTCAGGCTATTATTATATAATGGATTTATTTTGACAGAAAGAAACACTATTTTAAGGAAGAATTAAACCTTCTTACCTTTGCAATCTTCTGTTTCTACCAGCAGTGTCTTTTCTCGTTCAATTATTAGTCTATTGCATAACTATGCTATTTTCTTTCATTTTGGCAATCAATTTTATTTTTGCTTTGGTCTGAATCTGTAGTTATTATCTCGAAGATTTCGCCCGAATCACGCATTTCTATTTCCATATTGCTGTTACGGTGAAAGACCGAAATTTGGTTTGGTTTGGTTTGACTTGGAGTGCTACGGTCTACTTTTTGCAACACGAGAGCTAATGAGACCGGGACCTACAGCTTAAAGCCGATTCCGAACGGCTACGAACATCCATGCCACTGTGGGATTCGAAACCACGAAATCCGGTACCGAAGGCCAGCACCCTAACCAAATGGCCATCGTTCGGCCCGAAATTTGGAGAATGTCGACTGTCACCGGTTTTCAACATTCACCATCAGTGCATGGGGATTGTTGACATACACCGGTGATAGTCCGAATATATAAGAATATAATCAAATATTCGGTCTTTCACACAGGTAATTGGCGGTTGATAAATCAGGAATGTCGACATTCTCCATTTGCGGGCATTCACAGTAACATTGCCATAATTCTCATTGCACCCAGATCTTCATCCTCAGTTGAGGTGTTTCTTTGAAACTGGACATCATTATGAGGCTGATTTAAAACAAGATCTTTTTCACTTGTAGAATTATTGACAGACAAGTAGCTTCATAAATCTACTTTTGGTTTACATTCAAATATGTCTCCAGAAGGGCTTCGATCTATTACAGAGTGATGTGTTTCACGAGCTGAATGAATTTTATTCCTTCTCATCAATTTTTTATATTATTTGTTTCAAGCGAAGTTGTTAACATCTTTTCAATGTTTCTATTTTCTCTCTCAAAAGTTTCTTGGGATTCACTACGTCTTGGCTTTTCACGAACAATTCTGAGTTAATTTCATAATTCATAAACTTCTCTAATAATTTTATTAGAAACTTCTTGACCATTGTTCTCTTTATAAGGTATACTACGCTCCAAATTGTGAACTCCCAACACATCTAATAGATGATAAGCAACTTCCTCGACCAATATTTCTAACACTCTTAAGGGGACAGTGAACGTAAAAAAGGGGTTTATAAAATTGTTAACTTAGAATTGTGAAACTTTGTACCCATTACATTGAAGTATAAATATATCAATCTCATTAAAATTGTTTTTTGAAAGCAAGATAATTAAAAAAAATTATTGATTATTAAAGCGTTCTATGCGCATTAATTATCACATTTTTAATTCCTTCTTGATTCAACACTACTTAAATTAGATTATGAATCTTTTGGGACATTACTTTGTCAATGTATTGAATAGTTGATTAATAGGGAGTATTTTTATGCTTGTGAGTAGAATTTTCGGGAAAAATTCGGACTTCTATATTTTGATAAATTGAATTTAATAATCTAAATGGATATTTAAATGGTCACTCATATTTATTTGAACACGTATTAGAAGTGTTTGGTTAAATTTTTTGTAGGTTTTTATTTAAAGTTAAGTAGAAGAAGGATCTTATTAAAAAGTAACAAAAGTTCTTCACAAAAACAGAAGTTTTCGAAATGCTACATTGTTTTCAGAAAAACTTTAAAGTTATTAAATTATTTATATTTCAATTTATATATTTTCTTGTTAGTGTAGTTTCTAGTAGTTTTCTTTCAATTTATAAGTGTTATCAATTCATATATGTATCATACCACTAAGATCGTATTTTATAAATACGTTTTGTAACGTCCACTACTCGTTTAATTGAATAAATTTCAATAAGCGTATTAAAAACAACTTTAAAAAACTAAATAATGTTTCTTTTCTAATTTGAGGTAATTACTCTTGGCAGCAAATGAAATGATACACGAGCACTAGCGTTCAAAAAATAAAAGTGACTTGTGTAAGGTTAAATCCCTTCTATTTTTTGAGCACTATAAAAATTTTTAAATTGAAGGTTGATGAATTTAGAATTTTTTAGAGCAAATGCATTATTATTTGAGAAAGTAATACGAATCCTAAAAAAGGTTTAAAAAAAAAACATAAAAAAGATAATTTTAACTTTCTGAAAATCAAACAGACTTTCTTTCCTTAATATGCTTTAATTTAAATTGAAAAAAATGTTTACTGCTAACTAATTTTATTTCTTTGAAATGGTTCCGTGATTCCTTTAATTTATTAAAAATATATGTTTTTAATTCAGAATATTTTTTTAGAGATATGTTTTTAATTTTATGTAATCAATAAAATTTTTTAATTTAATTAATACAGAACCATATCAAATTTAAAATCATCAAAGTTACTAAATTTCAAATGCTTTTTCAAAACGAGATCATTAAATTAAATTGATGAAAACTTTCTCTAATATTAAAAACAAACAATCAACAACATAAACATAACAAACAAACAAATAACAACATAATAGATTTTTAAAACTAACTCATAATTTGGTAAGTCTTTTGGCAGACTGTACTTTCAATTTTTCTAACTCGAGGTCTAACCTATACATGAACTTACTGCTTAAAGTTTATTTTGAATGGTTATGAATATCCACGGTAGCTGTGGAATTCGAACCTGTGTATAACGTTATGAAAGGCTGCGACCTACCTTACCAAACACTCCTATCGCCTTAAATAAATCTCAGAAATATCTCATTATTATCGTTTCTAGAACTAATGCTCAAAATTCTGCTACGTATCAAAGACGTGACAAAATCCTCACTGAGATTTGCCGATCGGTTTAATTGTAGACCACCGAATGTCTTAGTCAAGCAAACCATTTGCTACTCATAAACTTATGCATTTGGTAATTGTTGACTTCCTTGATTAGTTTCAAAAGGCAAGTAAAGCAAAATAAATATGATCTAAATTTATAAAAAAAATAATTAATTTTGTCCTTTTGGGGCAATATGTGACTATGAAAAGTCTATGAGATATATTGAGAAAATACAATGTAAGTAAATGAATTGGGAAAAATGTCCGAAAAATCTGTTTAATACTTAGTTTTTTTTAAAACATTGATAAACTTAAGTGTTTTTGTTTTTTGGAGCAGAATAGGTAAATTTCATTTTCTGGTGGTAGTAAATTTTAACAGACACACAGATGCATCAGTCATTTTAGAAGTATTTCGTTACTAAACATCATTATGTATCGTATTAAAAATATGCCTTCAATGGGCTAAAGAACACAAAAGATGGTTTCTAAGCAGTCATATTTGAATAAACCATAAATGAAATTTAAATATTGTGACATCTGATATAAATATGTTTGAAAGATAATACTACCATTTAAATATTTACCAAATAATAATTTAGCAAAAACCCGTGTAGCTTTATTATCTAGCACGATTCTTTAAATCATGGAGGTTTTTTTTTTACAATAGTTTTGTTAAAAATTAAAAGAGGAAAGTAATGAGACTTGGTATATTATTTTAAGTTGAATACTGATTCTTTTTTCCTTACAATTATCTCTTAACCAGGCCTTTTGAAATTTGACAATAATGAATATATGACAGAAAATATGACAAGGCAGATGTAACTAAAATTTCCACCACATAGCTGTTTTAAGATCAATTTCCTTTATTCAAAGAAACAACTAGTATAATAACTATAAAGGGTTAAACCCGATTTAATCTACATTGAAAAAAAAATACTTTGGAATATTTCTTTTTGTCATCTTTTGTATAAGAACGGATAAATCTTTTGGGCTCTTTTATAATAGTAAAGTGCATCATAATTCTCATTTTTGGTAATTTATACATTTATCATTTTTATCTGCGTGTGATACAGCCAAGACATTTTTTCACTGCGAATTGATGAATGTGATCCTGTGATTTCACATTTTAACTAGCGTTTACCATTCTCACATGCAATTCATTTTAGTTTACAGTTTCGTTCATAGATGGCGCTACTTAACCATAAAGAATTTTTTTTGGGGAATTTTTTTCTCCTTTCTTTTCGGTATTTTGTATTTGTAAGATTATTTTAGCTATATGTATACATACACTTTTTTCTTTTCACAAATTTGGAAACAGGAGCATTGCGAATTCTATAAAAGTATGGAGGCAGGCTAACATTCAACAGAAATGCATCCTCGGAAGAAATCCATTTGAGGCAATCCGCGGCATAGAAAAATCAAAGCGCAAATTTTTTACTAAGCACTAGTAAGGCGTTTTTCGTAAACATTTGCAGTATGAACTGGTTGATAATTCTAAACTAATAATCGAAAAATAGTAATTGTTGGTTTGAGAAAAGTATGTATACTTGATGAACACTTAAAAGTCTTTTTTAAATTGTTTAATTTGTTTAATTTGTATGACGACTGCTAAGCTGAGATCTACTTCCTACTTCGTACACAAAAAGTTGAAAGAAGTGTGATAAAACTGTGTGATAAACGTGTCTATTAATCTTCGTCTATTTTCAATGAATAAACAATTTATATTGTTATAATTTATATTGTTTTAATAGCAAACTAGTTACTTGATAAAAGGGTTTTTCTTTAACATTTATAAATAAAGATTTCAAAAATAATTTTTCTACATTTATCCATATTAATAAAAATTAATCTAATCCATATTAATAATTTTATCCATATAACATAAATAATTATTAATAATATAACATTACTAATTTTATCCATATTAATATATTAATTTAATCCATATTAATGAAAATTCTAACGACTATGTAAAATTGATCTACAAATTAATTTATAGTTACTTAAAAAATGTTTTATTTTAATCTTATCTTGTGTAATCTATTAGAGATATTAACCCATATTGTACCACACCAACTAAATAGTTTTGCAAGTTATTAAAACTTAATCCATATCATTAATATGGTGTAACTAAGTATATAAAACCAAAATTTTGAAAAAATATTTTTAATTTTTTATGTAATTGGCTGTCGTATAAATAGAACAACGGTCCATTACACTACTAAAACTTAACAAATATCACTTAGATTACATTAGGCTGATTCATAGATGAAATTTGAGAAATAGTCAAAACAAAGTCCAACATTACATTATAAGCATACTGTTGTAGGTTTTCTCTTGCAGTTATTGAACTGGCAGTAAGAGAGTAAGTTTATCTTCAAAAAATCTCCAGTTTTCTGAATAGAATATGCATCTATTTATTGTTGTGTCCATATGTGAACAGATGTTTGAACTGGTTTTCATTGAAAGATAAAAAAGAATGTGCGCTATCAATGCAATATCGAATTCATAGAAAAGTAATCGGGATTGGACCGTTGTCTTAATTTTAGGGCACCTTTTTTATACTTACAAAATACACATGCAAAATATATTTTTCAACAAAACTTTCAGCTACATTATTAGCTATGTTTTTAAACTAAAATAACCTACAATTTTAAAAAAATAATAATAATACATATAAAATTAAATATTAAAAAATGACAATTTTTATAAGGTTGCTGAAAATAAATTTTACAATAAAATATAATTTGATTTCTCAGATTTTTTTTGCTACTATGCTAAAGTGTGTCTATTTTAAAGTGTTAAAACAAAATCCACTCAGAAAATATTTTAACTTTATTATTAAATGAATTTTATTTGCTGTCCTGTTTATAGGACAGCGGTCCAATATGGTTAAAATTATAAAGAACGTAGACTGTATGATTAAACCATAAGAAAGGGCTTATCTTCAATACCCAATGATCAGAATGAAAAAAATTGATATGACCATTGGTTTTCGGAACCGAGGTGTGAATTTTCGAATCCTTCTGTTGTATGATCTTAGTAACCATTTGGCAACAGCTTTAAGCAGTATATTTAATTGTAATTATTTATTGTTTAGCTAAAACATGAAGCTCTCAAAATCAGACCAAACCTAATAAAAGTATTCAGAATCTATGCTTTTCTTTATATTAAATTATTAATAGATCTAATAGATCAGAAATGATATTAGTTTTTATATTTGGGTTCATGGTCTTTCTCAAAACCCGAAGTTAAATAAAACCGATCAGGAAATGTTAAATCGCAAAAATAACTCTACATTCTACGCTATCATCTCATGCGTTTCTTTAAGATACTTTTGTTTGCGAAAATGGCATCTGTTCGAAGTTCTTGTATACCTATAATCACATTTCAGAGAGTATGCAAGTACTAGCAGAAATAAAAACTGAAAGAAATATTTGTCACATCTTGTTAGCAGGTATATAACAAGTATTGCTCTTTGGTTCATGGCTTAATTTACTAAAAGATTGATTGTATTATCCCTTAAATAAGCTGTAAAATTAGCATCCGTATATAAGTAAAATAGATGAAAAATATGAGCCATAGTTCTTCACTAATAAAATGATAATTTCATTATTGAGGAGAAGTTATTTATACAACAGTAATAATACTTTTTTGATGAATCGTTTAAAAATTCTGTGCAAAGAGCTAGTGTAAGATGGTTTGTACTTGTACGGTATGTAAGTACTGTTTTTTCCAGTAACAACTATAACAAAAGATGAAAGTAGAATAATAACTTTTACTTATTTTAAGACTAAGGACTTAAATAAACAGACCACTGGTCTTCACATACACCCATATATAAGTAAAATAGATGAAAAATATGAGCCATAGTTCTTCACTAATAAAATGATAATTTCATTATTGAGGAGAAGTTATTTATACAACAGTAATAATACTTTTTTGATGAATCGTTTAAAAATTCTGTGCAAAGAGCTAGTGTAAGATGGTTTGTACTTGTACGGTATGTAAGTACTGTTTTTTCCAGTAACAACTATAACAAAAGATGAAAGTAGAATAATAACTTTTACTTATTTTAAGACTAAGGACTTAAATAAACAGACCACTGGTCTTCACATACACCCATATATAAGTAAAATAGATGAAAAATATGAGCCATAGTTCTTCACTACTAAAATGATAATTTCATTATTGAGGAGAAGTTATTTATACAACAGTAATAATACTTTTTTGATGAATCGTTTAAAAATTCTGTGCAAAAAGCTAGTGTAAGATGGTTTGTACTTGTACGGTATGTAAGTACTTTTTTTCCAGTAACAACTATAACAAAAGATAAAGTAGAATAATAACTTTTACTTATTTAAGACTAAGGACTTCAATAAACAGACCACTGGTCTTCACATATACCATTATTAAGTATAATGAAAAATATGCGATAGTTCTACTAAATAAAATGATAATCATTATGAGGAGAAGTTATTTATACACAGTAATAATACTATGAATCGTTAAAAATTCTGTGCAAAGATAGTTGATGGTTTGTAATTGTACGGTATGTAAGTACTGTAAACAACTATAAAAAAAGATAAGTAGAAATAATTTTACTTATTTAGGACTAAGGACTGAAAAAAAAAACAAAGTTGTATTAAGTAATAATGCGAATCAGAGTAAAATAAAGTGAAGTACACTGTAATATAAATATTCCATAAACTAAGATTTTATTGTAGAAATATGAAGGATAAAAATACAGATGTTTTGTACTTACAATAAGATAGTTGATGAAATTAAAATTATAAGCTTATTTTACACCAGATGAAACATTATAATTTATAATCTATTTTTAGGTATTTTTCTATCTGACTTTTTTCATGTGAATTTTCGTTAATTGACACCATGGAAAAATTAATACAAATATAAATCTATCTCCAGTTTTTTACATATTTCTGTGAATTCTTAATTAAGATATACATCAAAAAGACATACATTTTATAAGTGATTTATAAATAAATATAGGTCAAAAGTTTCTTAGATTATTCTCTTTCTTTTGATCTTATTATTTTCCATCTGACCCTCCCTATTTCATCTTTATATACTTCATATGATGTGGGAGAAATCACTATCTCCGCTTTATCAGAGATGTTTGCTATGTTCAACAAAAACTTTCATTCTAGACTCAACAATAACCTTTGACGTTGCTTTCGTTTCATCATGACGTCGAATTGTTTTGATTTTTACCATCGACATGGTGAAACAGCTGAAAGGAGCGGCAAATAGTGAACTAAGTAAATATATATCAGTACATACAGCTGAATGATGCCTTTAATTCTTTATAAAGGCTTTTACTGTCTTTATCGGTAAACCAAAATATTGTTTTTGGGTATATCAAAGATACTTCTCTAATACAAATGTGAGATCTCCACCAAAAATTAACTTTTAAATTTAATTCAAGGGTAAAATGTAGGCTTCTATTCTGTTAAAAGGTTAGAAGGAATCATACAGGTTGTCATTCCTATTCTGATTGACTGGAAAATGAATGTGAACAGCTTTTTTTATAATTGATAACCTCGAAGGAGAAGTCAACAACATATATACAGGGTGTCACAAAACAACCGCATAAACTCTGCACAGCTAGATTCCTCGTTGGGAGTACATAAAAACTGCCCAAAGAAGCGTTCCTATACGATCCATAGTTTACGAGAAAAATACAAAAAACAAAGTATCCAGATGCAAGAAAAAAACCCACGTTATTGGACATATCAACAACAGTATTTGCATAACTTTCCAGACAACAATCTTTAAAACGTTCGCCGCTCATATCGCGTCATGCATGGGCGTGGGCCATGGAAGAACGTTAAGCCGGCGTTGAACTTTAAAAGGCTGCATCTTGCAGCTATCGGTAGTTTTCGTGTGGTGGCCATGTATTCCGTTCGTGACTATTGAGACATGTACCTGATGTACGGCCGATGTAATAGAAATGCCTTACGAGCTGTTAAGAGTATGCCCGTGCATAACTGCTGTTGATATGTTCTGTAAAGTGTTTTTATTGCACCGGCATTGACGTCATACTTTTTCTTTTCTCGTAAACTATGGATCGTACAGGAACGCTTCTTTGGGAAGTTTTTATGTACTCCTAACTAGGAATCTAGCTGTGCAGAGTTTACGGAGTCGTGTTGAGATATCCTGTACAATGAAAAAAAATATAGGGGCAACTTTAAGGGAAGTAGTCATTTGGTATTTCTGTTTCGCATAAGACGATTTTTACAGAAAGCGCCATGGAATGATGTTAAGGGCCATTGAACTTGTATTTAAAAGTCTGCATTACTGCTGTTGATATGTTCAATAAAGTGCTTTTTTCTGGCACCAGCAGTGACGTCATACTTTGTTTGTCGTATTTTTCTCGTAAACTATGGATCTTACAGGAACGCTTCTTTGGGCAGTTTTTATGTACTCCCAATGAGGAATCTAGCTGTGCAGTGTTTATGCGGTCGTTTTGGGACACCAATGTATTAGTACATACAGCTGAATGATGGCTTTAATTCTTTCTAAAGACTTTTACTGTCTTTATCCTATACCAAAAAAAAATTGTTTTTGCGTATATCAGATATCTTCTCTAATACAAATGTGAGATCTCCACCAAAATTTTAAATTTAATTCAGGGTAAAATCTTGGCTTCTAGTCTTTTTGTCCTAAAAGATTAGAGGGAATCATACAGGTTGCCATTTCTATTCTGATTGACTGTGAACAGCTTTTTTATATAATTGATAACCTAGGAGGAAAAGTCAACAACATACATACAGGGTGTCCCAAAATCACCGCTTAAGCTCTGCACAGCTAGATTCCTCGTTACTGCTGTTGATATGTTCAATAAAGTGTTTTTTCTTGCAGGAAGTGGCGTCATGCTTTTTGTTTCGTATTTTCTCGTAAACTATGGATCGGACAGGTACGCTTTTTTGGGCAGTTTTTATGTATTCTCAAAAAGAAATCTAGCTGTGCAGAGTTTATGCAGTCGTTTTGGGAAATGTATAATTAAAACACAATACAAATTAAACTTTTTTGGCCGCATTAAAAAATAACAACTATTTTTGTTTTTCTCCTCTTCTCGTTCTGTTCTACTGAACAGAGAAACTTACCTCTCATAGAGTTTGGTCTTGATGCAACACAGGTATTAAATCAAGTCCGAATATATTTGCTGATATAAATTGATTAATTTATAAGTATAATAAAGTAATAAATAGAAAAATAAATAAATTTGACTATTACAGCATGTCTTCATTAGTGATTAACTGTAATAATGGGATGTCATGTATAATTATAGAAAATATAAGAAATCTTTTGCTGTCCTATATGAACACAATGCTGTGAAGTAAATTTTAATAATTAATATATAATGTTTCATATTTTAGCTAGTATACCTATTGACAAAAGTAAATTCAGTGCAAGGGAGAAGAAGTTATAAAACAGGGGTCAAATGACGAAATTATAAATGATAATAAATACTTAATTTCGGGAGTTGTTTATAGGATTCATCTACTTTTATTTAAAGAAAAAAAACTATATGAACTATATTTAATTGCATTTGTATATTTAACTCTAATCTAAAAGGGACGTTAAAAAATAGAAAAATAAGTAACTTTGACTATTACAGCATGTCTTCGTTAGTGATTAGCTGTAATAATGGGATGTCATGTCTAAAAGAAAATGTAAGAAATCATTTTGCAGTCATATATGAACACAATTGTGAAGTAAATTTTAATAATTATACATAATTTTTCATATTTTAGCTGAAATACCTATTGAAAAGTAAATTCCAAGGATGGAGAAGTTATAAAACAGTGGTCAAATGACGAAATTATAAATGATAACAAATACTTAATTTCGGAATTGTTTATAGGATTCTTTACTTTATTTAAAAGAAAAAAATCTATATGAACTGTATTTAATTGTATTTGTATATTTACTAATCTAAAATTGTTAAAAAAATAAAAAAATTAACTTTGACTATTACAGTAATCTTCATTAGTCATTACCTGTAATAGTAATTCATGTACAAAAGAAAAATAAATCATTAAGCTCTATATATAACAATATATATAAATTTTTATAATTGTATATAATTTTTCATATTTAGCTGATATATATTGAAAAAAGTAAATACTGTGCAATGAATTATAAAATAGTTAATGATAAATTATTATATAACAAATACTTAATTTAATTGCTTATAATTGTCAATAAATTAATAAATTTTTCATATTTTAGCATAATCAGAAAAAAGTAATACTGTGCAAAAAAGTTTATAAATATGGTCAATATGAAATATAAATATAACAAATACTATTTCGAATTTTTATAATTGTCAACTACTTTTATTTAAAAGAAAAAATCTATATGAACTGTATTTTAATTGTATTGTATATTATCTATAATATTAAGGATATTAAAATAATGTTAGCCTTAAATCTATTAAATAATTAATTATAAATAAAAATAAGTGAATATATAATAATATAAATTTTTCTATTGTATTAATCTTTTTCATATTGTAGCTAGTCTTTATAATTTTAATATAAAATTATGATATTAATTTGCAAAATTATTAGGTTATTTAAATTTTCATGGCAGCAGTTTTGTCATTATTTATTTTAAACATCTATTTCAGCAATTTCGCCCTTTACCATAGTTGCAATGAGCGTAATTTGTTTTCGAAAAAATCATCTTTCTTACAAATTATTGTTTACTTAGCCAAATTTAAAGTTTGAAATTACAATAGATAAATGCTTTTCTATTTTAGTATGCATTTATTTTTCATTTTAATGGTAACCGTAAACTCATTCAAAAGATAAAAAACTGTTTATATCACCCACAATTCTCCGCTCAACAGATAATAAGACACATAAGCACAAATTAGCTGTTATTAATCACTAATACACATATTGTCAAATATTCATGATATTCATCAAAAAAGTAAAAAAAAGGAAAGCTTTATAATATCACGGCTCATATAAATATGGAAATTTTAATCACCACTAAATCGGAGATCATAATTTATGATAGGGGGATGAAGCAAAGCCTTTAATAACTGTCATCATTAAAATGATGCTTAATATTTTATAATATTAAACGGAGCCGCATAACATGAAATAATAATAAATTTATCAGTGTGAAAGGACGCAGGAGGGAGGTGGAATCTTGAAATATATTTACCAATTAATGAAAACATTTTTAAAATGATATTTAAGATCAGAGTACAGTAAGAAAAAAGTTAAAGAAAAAATGTTTTTAGCATTAATGTGGAATTCTTGGCAGAAAAAATAGATAAAATAATTGACTTCTATGGTGAAAATTATCTATTAAGCCCAAGTACTGAGAATTGTTTCTTCAATGCTAAAACTGAACTTTTGGGATTTTACTCAAGAATATTAAATTCTTGTGCAGTAAAAACATTAGGAAATTTTGCCAGTTAGCCCGTAGTTTACACACACACACACACACACAACACATATATATATATATATATACATGTACATATATGTCAGTAAAAATGGAATTAAGAATTAAGAAGGTTATATTTAAAAATAGTTAGAATATATATATATATATATATATATATATATATATATAATATAAATATATATATATACACAATATGTTTTCTGTATATACATATGTGTAATGTATATATATACATATATAATATATACAATATATATGTTATATGTATTTATATATACATATATACCTGTATATATATGTATACATATGTTATATATATATATGTCAGGTTTAAAAATGGTTAAGAATTATAGATAAAAAATAGTTAGAATATTATATATAATATAATATATATATATATAAATATATATATGTGTTTTTTGTTTAATATATTTAATCTGTATATATACATATATATATATACATAATATGTGTGTATAAATATGTATTTATATATATATATACCCATATATATGTATATAAATGTTTATATATTTATGTATTTTTAAAAATTAGAATAAGAAGGTATATTTAAAAATAGTTGAATATTATATAAATTAA
>CM063502.1:114000811-114040811 GCA_032207245.1 Pardosa pseudoannulata | reverse complement strand
ATATTTCAATTAAATGTTTGTATTTGTAAATCTGAGTGGTTAATTGTGTGTTTAATCTATCCAGGACCCATATATATATTCTAACGATTTCATTCTTATACAGCTTGAAAAAACTTTTTCTACAAAGAGGTTTTTAAATGTTGTATTGAATAGTTAAATTAGAAGTTGAACTTTCCTCTTATTTTCCAAAGAAAGTGTTGCATAAAATGATATCTTTTCTACTAATTATAAAATTCCCTTTTATGAAAATCTACACTGTAGTAAACTTTTACTGCAGTATTTTGTGCAGAGTAGTATTTCTTCTAATTATCACGTTATTTCTCAATAGAGAAGCAAAACGTAAGATTACGAATTTGGCACAAGAAAATTCCCCGATTGGGAGGTTAGCTAGGTTTATTGTTTATACAGGTTTCTTTTGGATAAATCACCAAATTAGTGATGTTTTCGGCTACTAATGCTTTCTCTAAATTTTTTTACCAAATTAGGAGCGGATTTGGTAACTTTTGCAGTCTGGTATCTTCCAGGAGGTTTCATGCTCAGAAATTAAAAGTAACAGTAACGTAAAAGTAACGTCCAAGCTCTTTAGTCAGTTTAGTTATTTCCAGAGAGTCATTTATATTTAATAGAGAACCCTTATTAACCTTTCCTATGGCGAAATATATTATATGAACACTTCCATTCGGTACTGGTTTGAAATAACATTATTGAATACATATACCTACTTAATTATCACTAAAAGTAAAATATTTGTTACAGTATTTTCAACTATTTATATTTTCTAAAATTATAAGATTATAAAGTGTATAATAATCCTGTAACTGATTATCTCTTTCATTTCGTAATTTAAACTGTAAATAATTCCCCCAAAAATATAAATTGATGAATAACGTCATATATGTGGAGCCCTTAAAGAATGTCTTTTTTAATGAAATGCAATTTAACAACATACTACCTACAGCAGTATCTCATACCTACATTTCAGAAAAGATATGTCTAATGAGAAGTAGTACCCCATCTGAAAATTCACCAGACTGGGTATATAAATTTAACTAAAAAATTCATTGAAAGCAAATGTGAATGGAATTTTCAATTGAATTATCTAAAATGAGTCATAATCAGTTCGCTACTCGGTTAGTTAACCAATTCTTCAAATCAAAATTACTCAATCATATAATTATATGTCCCCGAGCTATCATTTATGCCAAATATTTTTCATAAAATCTTCAACACTTTTTTCTGAAAGTGGATTTTTTCAGCTTTTATTTTTCTTTCAAAATCACTCTCTATAACATAGATTGGTTTCTTAAACATTGTTGACTTTCCTTAGGAGTATAATTGAACAGTTTATAACAAAACACCCAGAAGTAATATTTCGTCTGTATACACAAACTATATTAAACTAATGATATCCATAAAAATTTTGAAGACTGTAAATTTTGAACAATTAACGATAATTTTAAAGTTCCCTGGATACATACATTTGACCCTTTGTATTAAATATTTCTATGTAGTACATAGTCAAATTCCGATAAAGGATTGAATGATTAGTCAATTTTAAACACACTTTGAAAACTGCAGTTTTTCAAAGTGGCGTTTGTGTTGCTTTAGAGACTATTTTTATATTAAGAAAACATGATATAGCAAGATCACGTAAAAAGTTAAATAGATAAAAAGAGCAGAAAGAAAACTGAAATATCGTACTTGTGTTCTTCCAATAAATCCCTATACCATATACGTGATTCCTTTCCAACGATAAAGGCTGAGTCCTCAACATAAGGCGTGGCTTTTGTTCTTGCCTTTTCCCCAGCATATTGTTTTTCTCATCACTTTTCTTTCTGAGACTTTTCTTAATTCTCCCCTCCCCCAACTTTACACGCCTTGCTATGTTTATCATTAAATTAGCATCTGGTATCACTGTGCATCTAATTTAAATTTTCTTTTCTTTTAATTTCGAGCCAGCTAAAATGAATTATACCTTGTCCTTAAGAATTAACCAGGGTCTAGAACCATTGCTTGTGCTAGGCATGTCGGGTACATCTAGTGAAGTAACAAAAACAGTATACAACTGCACTGAATTTGATCTTTTAGGTTCTTTTACATACCCTTTTATATATACCTTGTTCAATACAGCTGAAGAGCTTTGGTAATTGCTGTTTTAAAAGTTAAAGTTGTTGATGGTAAATGTATAATAAGAGAAGAGACCACTTAGGAAATAACAATAGTTTATAGAGTATAACAATCCTTATTAAATGACTCTTTCATAGTGGAATTTTTTTCTGCAAAGACCATTCTCTTCAAGTGCTTGAGTGTAAAGCTTAAAGGTTTCATTTACACACATACTTGCAAAGCCGGTTCAAGGCTGTTAGCTGTCTGCGTACAAGATATCCGGCATACTCCAGTAAATGAGATTCCTATAAGATTTAAAACTTAACCAAGAGCATATGACTTTATTGTGCTTAAATGAGTGCTTCATAAAAATAAAAAATTAAAAAAAAAATATAAGTCTTGCACTTAATTTAATTTTTATTATAAAATGTGTATCCTATCCAAAGAGTTAAAACTCTGTTAAGAGGTTAGATTATCTTTCTTAATGATTTCTTATTTGTCGGTTTATCTGTAGTATCTCATAATTTTCAACTTTGGCAAATTCCTCTTTAACTTCTAAGACATCCTAGTCCCTTAAGCTTAAAATGAAAACGAATACAAACGTCAAAAATTCAAATAAAATGCACGAGGAGTGAAATCTATGTGCAATCTAAATTGTATAAAATACGACAAATCAAAAATATATAAAACGTGACACGATAAAAATTTATTCTGTTTATTCTGCCATGACGCAAATACTATACTTTAAAATAGAGATAAGCAAGTCTGGAAGTGACTGTATGATTCTTTTATTTTAAAAATTTATATATTATTAAAGGCTAAAAGTAGGCACTAGAGAGTTTTAAAAGGAAAGGTAAATCAAACCACAATTGAATTTCAAATTGATATAGAAAATATACAGATTTAAACCAAATAGATAGAGAAATCATTTCTTCACAGAATTATTTTTGAAGAATTTGGGGGGAATTTTAGCGTATCATATAAGTATATGAACGAAATATCAGAAAATCTTATCGCAAGTTGGAAAATATTCTGAAATCTCCAGGTGACTATTTCGTAGTATCATAAAACTAAAGGGAATATTGGTTATAACTCTGCTTTACAATTTTTATATAGTTCCTTTAAAAGAGTGTATATTATTACCGAAATTTCTGAGTGGAATACGAATTTATGGTTATCATTCAGATAACCAAACCTTTATTGGATTGAAGAGTCCAAGAGTGAAAGAGAGTCAAAGAGAGTTAAAATATATATTTTACCAAACAATACACGATGTTTATACAAACTTAGTTATTTTAAAATTTAGGGTAAATTTACTTAGCACTATATTGCTTCACTAGTTCACTTCTAGATTCTAAAGTGGTCTTGGATTTCTGGAAATAATTGCTTGGTGTACATCTAAAGTTTAGTAATGTTACTTTGGATTTGTGAGTCTTTTAACGGAAAATTGACATTACATTACATTGAGAAATACATTAACAAAACAGATACACTTTCGATTGTGACTCAGGTAAAACGAACAGTTACATAGACGGTTAGGAACTCTCTATATTTTTAATTGTGATTTGTTTACATACATACTGACACGTGATGATCTTTATCTCAGTACAAAAATTTATTCAGAGATTTTCTTTTGGATTTTATTGAATATAAAATTAATTTAATCAAACTTCTAGAATTTGAAGCACAATAAATTTTCCAGGAGTTGCAATGTACTTACGACACAAACACCAGTGTTCTCAAAGGGGAAACATAGTAAAATATACGCTATGGAATTAAAGGAAAATACCTAGCATTTAAACTAAAACATTTATTATGTACAAAATTTACAAATTGATATATCACTTGGTTAGTTTTTAACATGACCTGCAATTATTTTGTTTTGCTATTTATCAATACTCTTGAAATAGTATCCCTTATTAAAAGATTATGAGACCCAGGTAATAATTATGAATATTATTAAGTTTACCTCCAATAGTTACAGGGGAACAGGCTGGACGTCGGTGCCGATCATACGCATGCGGGCTCCGGAATCTATTGCTGACCTGGGATCTCTGGCTTGCTCACGGTATCAAGATGTCCAGCAACTCTTGAATCCCGACATCGAGTCCTTTTCCCACTTTTTTCATAACTTTACACCTCGGTTCAACGCCCCTTTTTCTCTGTCCCAATCTCTTGTTAGTGAAATTTTTCCACATCTTCACCTCCTCCTGGAATGCAGGTGGGCTCATTAAAATGGCCCCTTTGGTGACAGTTGACATTATTGCTTAGCCCGTACCTCCATATCTCATGGCTACATCCCTGCCTGGGCTTGACCGTTACACTTGTGCCACTCCGTGAGCTATAACTCCTCCGCAGGGGTCCCCACTAAAACTCGAAGTCAACAGCTGCACCTAAATTCTTCTTGGAAATTTAGTCTACAGCTGTGTATGCACGTGCTGACCATCGTGGGAAAGTACATCGGTACACCAGGTATCTAATAATAATGTCAGAAACATTATCAAACTAAAATAATATTTAAATAACGAACTCTGAACTGGATAATGTTGTCGAATTAGTTTGCATTTCTTGTAGAAAAATTTAAAATTTGAGCATAAGCTAGTTTGTTACTTTATTTATTATAATAAAATAAATAGAAATAAAGATAAGCAAAATCTATATAACATGTAAAGGCAATTTTCATGAACTTATAAGTTCTTTTAAGCATTAGACTGTAACTTATCGTATAATGTCACAATATATATAAAAATATAACTTTCCATAACTATAAACGAATAAAAACATTTTGGAATTATAAGATTTTAATGCATTTCCTACATAACATGATTATTGATTTTAAAGATAAAATGTTAAAGAAAGTACAAATATTAAAAAAATAAAAGAGTATTTGATTTTAAGAGATAATTTCATTTATGTTTTATTCTGAGAAGGGCTTGTAAATTTATTCATGTTATTATGATTATAAAGAGGATGTACGGTATAAGTGAAATACCAGTTTCGTCTTTCATAAAAAGGAAACGGAAACACTCTAGAAAATGTTGACAAACACTTATTTTAAAGGAGTGCTTTACAAAACACCAGTTTTAAAGTTTTCTTTATGCAGTTTCTATAAAAAACACGAAATGAGAGTCCAAATTTTACTTAAATCTAGTAATATGAGAACTGGTTAGTAAAATAAAGATGATAACAAACAAACATGCATTTCTCCGAGTAATGAATTTCGAAGAAAGTGTAAAATTTCTTATTTCCTCTTTAAGCTCTTTTACTTTTTTTTTCTCTTTTCAGCGGCTGTCTCTGAATTCAGAATCAATATTTGGTTTCAATCTCTAACTTAAAGTACGAATGACATACGTGCCACAAACCTGAGAGGATATTTTTTATTTTGTTGCGTCTGTTAAAATAATGTTTTGACAGTGTATTTGTTTGCAAACTTGACAATTTTTTGAAGATTTATCAGAAGTAAACTTATGTTTTTACTGTATGTTTACATGTACAGGAATTTTCAGATTAAGTGACAATTGAGTTGTCACACTCCTTTAAGTAAACAAATAAAATAATTTTGGAGTGAGATATTTAAGTTTTTAGTATAATAAAAATTTGGATGACATTTTCATTTAATTAGGTAAACACATTTTCATTTTACTCCTTTTAAATAATGTTTTCAACATTTTCACGTTTTCGAAGTTTAACTTTTTTTTGATACTGAATTAAAATTAAAAAATGTTGACAATTTTTCTTTTCATTTCGATCAAATGAAAGTGTTGAGAATATTTCGTAATAACAAAAAAATGTAACTAATGGGAGAAGTACTAGCTTTTCATATACTGTGCATATACTTTTATGAACAAAGAAAAAAAAAGATATTATAATAACATTATTATAAAGTTTATATAATTGTTTGTCTTT
Source organism: Pardosa pseudoannulata (assembly GCA_032207245.1). NCBI lineage: Eukaryota > Metazoa > Arthropoda > Arachnida > Araneae > Lycosidae > Pardosa > Pardosa pseudoannulata. The sequence goes on along the minus strand of CM063502.1, from coordinate 114,034,799 downwards.
GTAACTTTATGGAAAAAAATATCTCCAAACAATACTGCTCAAACAATTCAGTGCCAAAAATAGTAAAACAATTTACAATAATTTGAATTTGCAAGAAGCAAAATAAAGTAATCGTCCAAACAATGTGAACAAAAATTAAAGTGGTTCTAATGATGTTCAAATGTTTACTTGATATATGTAGACATTGTATACTTTAACTTAAGATCGTATCGTATTATGAATCTTTGCAAGCCAGTAAGGAAAACTATCATATAGTCATATTTTCCGTAAAATATATATACTATTATTTTTAATTCTATATAATAACTTAAAATAACGATTCTATATAATAACTTATTTCTATTTCATTTTATAGACACAATTACATTTGTTATTAGTCAAATGAATTCTAATTTTATCTACGTATAACAAAATAAATCGAACAATTAGACAATAAGATTTCAATATGATTGAAATTTCTAATACTAGTTGTTTGATTTAACAAAACTTATTCAATATTGCTATGTTTAAACAATTCATTTCCCTTGGCTGTTCAGTACATCTTGCTTTCAATATTTAATGTTTTAAAGGCTTTGATTTTGTTACAGCTACATAATTTTTAATTGTAAGTTAAAAATAGCTGTAGCATAAGCCTCTGAAGTTTTTTTCTTTTCAGTAGCTGTCTCTGAATTCAGAATCAATATTTGGTTTCAATCTCTAACTTAAAGTACGAATGACATACGTGCCACAAACCTGAGAGAATTTTTTTTTTTATTTTGTTGCGTCTGTTAAAATAATGTTTTGACAGTGTATTTGTTTGCAAACTTGACAATTTTTTTAAGATTTATCAGAAGTAAACTTATGTTTTTATTGTATGTTTACATGTACAGTATTTTTCAGATTAAGCGACAATTGAGTCGTCACACTCCTTTAAGTAAACAAATAAAATAATTTGAGTGAGATGTTTAAGTTTTTAGTAAAATAAAAATTTGGATGACATTTTCATTTAATTAGGTAAGCACATTTTTCTTTTACTCCTTTTAAATTAAGTTTTCAACATTTTCAAGTTTTTAAACTTTAACTTTTCTTTTGATACTGAATTTAAATTAGAAAATGCTGCCAATTTTTCCTTTTATTTCGATCAAGGGAAAGTGTTGAGAATATTTCGCAATAATAAAATGTAGGTAATGGGATAAGTACTAGCTTTTTATATACTGTACATATACTTTTATAAACAAGAAAAAAAGGTATTATAGAAACATGATTATAAAGTTTATATAATTGTTTGCCTTTGTAACTTTACGGAGAAAAAATATCTCCAAACAAAACTTCTAAAACAATTCAGTGCCAAGTTAAACAATTTGCAATAATTTGGATTTGCAAGAAGCAAAATAAAGTAACGTCCAAGCAATGGGAACAAAACTTAAAGTGGTTCTCATGAGTTTCAAAAGTTTACGTGATATATGTAGACATCGCATACTCTAACTCAGGATCGTACAGTATTATGAGTCTTTGCCAGTCTGTAAGGAATGTATGAGTCTGTAAGGAAAACTATCAGATGGGTATATTTTCCGTAAAACATATATAATATCATTATTTGTAATTCTATACGATTATATATAGAAACTTATTTCTATTTCCCTTTATAGACACAATTACATTTGTTATCAGTCAAATGAATTCTAAGTTTATCTACATATAACAAAATAAATCAGCTAATTGAAATTTCTAATACTAGTTGCTTGATTTAATAAAACTTACTCAATATTGCTGTGTTTAATCAATTCCTTTCCCTTGGATGTTAAGTACACCTTGCTTTAAAAATTTAATAATGTTTTAGTGGTTTTGATTTTGCTACAGCTACACAATTTTAAATTGTAATTTAAAAATGGCTGTAGCACAAGCCTATGTCAGTTTTTTTCTGAAATATCTGTTATTAAACGAAAAGATAAATTAAATTCAACTGTGAAGAAAGATTTATGCATATATGTTCCTTTTAGAAAGATTTAAAATTGACTCTTTTATATCAGTAATGAGATATTCTCTCAGCTTGGATATATTTACAATACTCAATCTCTTAGAAATAAGCACAAAGGTAAAACGTATTTACCAATATTCGTCGTATTAGTCCTGTTTTGAGAAATACCTTTTGTATTCTTGTAAAAAGAAAATATTTTTTATTATATCTATTGCCAGTAATAATATATTTACTCAATTTCTCCATACTTTCGATCCTAGTCACTTTCCTAGACCTAAGCGTAGTGATAAAAAACATAACCTACGTGTTTCCTATTATATTCACTTTCAGGAAATACACAAAGTTTGTCTTGAAAAAGAAACACATTTTTTATCTTATATCGATGGATGATATTTACTCAGTTGGTTTTCTTCGCACTTGCGATCCAACTACATATTTTAAATGATCTCAGTGACATAGATATCTAATATATATATATATATATATATATATATATATATATATATATATATATATATATATATATATATATATATATATATATATATATATTCTTAGAAAAGAAAGTAGTTTCTTTATCGTCGGTAATGAGATATTTACTCAATTTTCTCTATACTTATCATCCTACTTTCTCTCTCTCTTCTACACACACATGTAATGATATTTTCAATCTAAAAGACTAATTAACGTAATTATAAGTCTATCTTAAAATAATTTTCAGCTGATTCTTTTCTTTTATGGCAAAACTTGGCGACCACCTTTTGTTCTTTCTTTTCAGTTGGCGAGTCCGAAAATGCAAAAATTAATACCTGCTTCAATTAGCACTTCCAATACAGTTCTTTGTATAATTAGTTTCACTTCCTCTGCATCATCACATGATTAACCACTAAAGCCCTGATTGGCTGACTCACACACCTATACATTTCCATGCACTGGATTTTCACCCCAGAAACTTTCGGTAGATGATGCTACAATAAAGTTCATTTCTATTTTATAAAATTCTTTGTTTTCTTATTCGACTACATTTTTACTTACTACTGCACCCATGTGAAAATGGATTCTTTTATCTTTGTGACGAGCTAAATTGTCCATTACACACACACACACACACACACACACACACACATATATATATATATATATATATATATATATATATATATATATATATATATGTAAGGAAAATTCTCAGGGGTTTTCAAAACTTAAATCAAGGTTAAAAATTTCCGCGTATTTTTCCATTCCCCTTTTTAACCCCTAACCTAAATTGACCACTGGGGCTACAGGTTACGCCTTCAGAGAAGGGGCCTGGCCAATTATAAACCTACAAGGCCCTAGCGGACAATTTAGGAAATTTTTCAAATAAAAAGGAGATACACGCTAGCGGAGACAGATTTTTCTAGAGATATTTTCACACAGATGTTGACCCAGGTGTTATGTGTCTTGTACATAGAACTACAAGCTAGTTGACCCTTCAGTTTGTCCCTATGATGAAGTGGGAACCCGTACTTCAAAGTTATCTTAATAAAGGTCTATAGCTGAAACGGTATCATTTTTATGGCCATGACTGCAACCCCCCATCGACAAGTCAGTCTCATTACATATATATATATATATATATATATATATATATGTAATATATCAAAATTATTTTCACTTTAATATTTCATTAAAAACCTCCTCTACCCATTGTAATTCCTTAAAATCTTGTTCCCAGCCTCAAAATGTCTTAATCAAAGGAGTTTTCTGGACGTAAAATTCTTTCAATACATTTCCCACAGGTTTCTGTCCAATAGATGTAAATTTTCTGTTCATTCAACACGTTCTCCAGCTGTTGCCAGCAAATGGTTTGGCTTTTCACCTGATCTTTACAGTTAAATTCGCTAAGTTTCTTGTCCTCTTGGGAAAATTCTGTCTGTCTTCGCTCTTGGGTACACCTCTGTTCGAGCAAAGGGATTTTTGTGTCTTTCTCTTGTCTGCCGCTGAATACTGAAGATGTCCTTTTCTAGCAGTTCTTAAAGTAAATTTCCTTTAGACTTGAACTTATTTGCCGTTTTCTTCAATGTGGCCAGACTGCATCTTCCCTTATTACTGCTAAGCTGATTAGGCTTCTTCTTGCTTAGTAGCCCAGGCAAGCAAAAAGAATAGGGGCTATAATTTCAAATGTGTCCAGCAGTATATATGTGTGTGTGTAATTTCAGGATTACACACACACATAATATATGTACACATACATACATACACACTCACACACACACACACACACACATAAATATATATAAATAGAACTTTAAGTAATTTTCCCAGGAGCCAAAAGATTAAAACTTCTAATACGGAATTGAGGAAAAATGCATTATATGTATGTAATAGCAGTTTAACCCACCACTATTGAAAAAAAAGTGTATCCATGCTGGATAAGGTGCAGTCGTGAACCCGGAAGGAAAAGACACAGGAATTTGGAAATGAGAATGTGGAGTTTATTTTGACACCTTGTCTTTGGAGCTATGCCATGAAAAAGAGCGGAGCGGACAGCTGCGAGACGAGCAGGAAGAGAGTCAATTAGATTTCTGAAGGTGCTCGCTGGGATCTTCAGCCACGCTGACTTCAGCGCCTTAGCCAGTTGCTCGGTTACACGGGTGAGGATTCATGGTGCGAACAACCCAATCGAGATGATCCCACAGATTCTCGGATGGGTTCAGGGCTGGGGAATTGGCTGGCCAAGGCAGAACGGTAAACGCATCTTAGTGCTCTTCGAACCATCCACGTACACTGTTAGCTTTATGACTCTTTGCATTGTCCTGCTGATAAATGTCATCATCCTGAGGAAAAACAATTCTCATTTAGGGGTGAACATGGTCCGCAAGGATTTATGCACACTTGTGTTGATTCATCGTGTCTTCCACAATGTTGAGTGAACCCAGAGAATACCACGAAAATATTCCCCAGACCATAATGTTCCAGCCTCCAGCTTAGACCCTTCCGGCAATTGTTGCAAGGTGTTTGTTTTCAGATGTTTCAAGCCGTATATGCCAACGTTCATTTGTCCGATGGAGCATAAAATGTGATTCATCAGAAAAAGCCCATGTGTCCACTCTGTGAAAATCCCGTTGAGGTACTAGCATACCATTTCTAGCCTTTGTCATCGATGAACAGCAGTCATTTTAGGTGAATTAAGCAGGCCCAACTATGGGGGCTCATACGCAGCAACACTCGTTGAATTGATGCTGTGGAGAACTGTTGGTAGCCCCTTGGTTCATCTGAGTGGTCAGTTGCTCAACGGTAGCACGTTTGTTCGCAAGAACGCATCTTCGCAGCTGTCGTTCACATCTGCCATTAATGCCCCTTGGTGTACCAGATTTATTAACGTTGACGTCAAAAAAAGATGGTGGTCACATTAATATAACTGAACTGTGTATATATACACACTCCCACAGTAATGATTTTTGACATTATTTGTTTAAAGTATAAAAGAAGTTTTTTAAGCTCCAATTTTTCATGTTTTAGTTTTTTGTGTTGAAGATTGTAACGAGAGCTTGAATATAACCTCTCATTTATTATTAACGCCGTATTACAGTGACTCAAACCTTTAACGCAATGAGAAAACTATGTAGTATGAATTATTTTCTGTTTCTGATCAATAGTAAGAGCTTTGGCATTAACTGCGTTTAAACATTTTCTTTAAATCAATTTCTAGGAACCTGACAACAGAAACTAATAAAAAACATTTGCTTAGGTGAATACTTTTCAGGACTATTTATTATTGACCTTAATAATTCCTTTAAGCTATATAGACATAGTTAAAATGAGTCTTTAATTAATTCTAGTCTAATACTGGAACTGAGTCTTAAACTATTAAAAATAATGAGACCGAAGATAACATGACAAAAAAAGATTATTTTGTGCTCTTATGATTGTTAAACGGGGAGTTTTACAATTATCGATATACTTTAAAAATCGGGATAAAAGAAAAAGAACATCTTAAGCTGGAAAACTTAAATGGGTTCCAACACATATATATATTATTGAAAAAACAAACACACACATATACATACATACTGGTAGAACTTCCCAATATGTAAATTTCATATTTGAAGAATCGAGATTCCATAGACTGAAATATTGAAAGAGTTTCCGACGTTGAAAATATAAGATTTTGATTCTTATCGATTTTTAGTTGTCATCCTATAAGTACATACTTTTTAAAATTGTATCTTGGATAGGTCAGTTGACACTAGATCTAAAAAAGTTCGAGTACAGTTACATTAGTTTTCTATTTTGACGTTATGCTGGTATTTATTAATACCACAGAATTTCTTCAAGTCATAGTACTTAGGATTTGTATCTAGACACGTAAATAAACACATACTAAAGCTCAAAGAAACCACATAAGATCCTACCTGAGAAAAACCAAAAGCCAGACAGAGATACTCAAGTTTCTGCTCGATAGAGCACATCTGGCTGTAGGAAAATTTTATTTTGCTATATATACTTTGTGAAAACTCCTTGTTAGTTTACTTCTTTTATTGTGTTGTATTGTCTTATGTGAATTATCTTCTAACACTAGAATTATTGTCTTTCTGGAATAGCTAGTTATAAATCTAGGGTTCATTTTGAATTCCATTTTTAAACGGGAGTAATTCAGTATTTTGATAGTGTATGGTAAAAAAGTTAATTTTACTTAATTTAAACTTCAAAATTATATTTCATTTTAAAGTATGCTTTAATGGTCTTCATCATGAGGTTCTTTAGCAAACAGTTAAATAGGTAGTGATGTTTTATTCCAATGCAGAGTGTTATGGACAAATATACATTGAATATATAAATATATGTGAAGTATATGATTATATAAAAAAACACATTTTTAGCAAATTTTTTATATTCTATCTTCTGTAACTAAACATAAATGCATTGGTAAAGTGAAAGATTTAACAAAGGTGAAGAAATGGAAAGATAATTTTGAAATACAAATTTTTGTGCTACAAAATCCCATAAATAGTTAAAATGAACACTTCCGCATTTCTAGTGCTAAATGTTTGATGTTTATTTGTCGTTTTCTACCATATTACAACAGTATACATTGATTCCTCGTTTTTCGGGGATCACTGTATACTGTTGTAATAGGGACCAGAACCTTCCACGAAAGCTGAAAAACCTCGAAGTAGGATTTACGCTTAGGAAATTTCATGTATGGGGGTACACGAATGTTTTAAATATGTAAACAGTATTTATACTTTACACATTTAAGACAAAAATTACAACAGTATAGTGTTTACTTAAACGTGTCTGTGTTAAGTAAAAGGTTAATTACATAACCTTATAGAGTAATAAACATTAATCAACATTGCTTCCTGAGAGAGGCGAAGAGTCTTCTACGAGTCAAGTGAGAGAGGCTCTCACTTGACTCGTTAAAGTTTTAAGCTCACTTGGAGACTCTTCGGATGGAGGCGCTGACTGTAGAGCCAGGGGCTTTACCTTGGAGAGAAACACGGTGATGGGTAGTTGTTGTCTTTGCTCTTCCTTTTCCTTCAAAATTCCATTGTACAAGGACATAACCCAGTTAATGCGATGCTGAACTCGACAGCTCGAACCATATTATCGTCAATGTCTTATGCAAATTCTTGCCATGTTGCACAATTGTTACATATTCTTCAGGATAAGGTCAAACTTTTCAGTTTGTTCTTCGTCTTCCTCTTCATTTTCTTCCTCAGTTGCAGACTTTGTCATCTCAAGAGTCCGTGATATGTACTTTGAATCAACTCATCTCATTGTTTGACATGCAGGTATCCTTCTCTGTCGCGTATAATCTTGAAACAACGCTCCTTTCCACAATGAGGCTGCTGACATGGTTGTATTTTTGTCATTTTTAATTTTTGATGACTACTTTGGGAAAATCCGCGAAGCACTAAAGCCGCAAAATATGAAGCGCGAAGTGGAGAGGGAACACTATAGACACATAAAATCAAACGTACATACACATCACGAAGTACACAATTCACACAGTACTTATGTAAGCCACTCGCTTTGATATATTGCATATTGTGTATTTTCTCGCTCGAAGAATATCACTTATAGTGTGAAAAAACTGACTCGGTACTTAGTAGTAACGATTGTATTTTTTTCCCTTTTAAAAACTGGTTTTGCAAATAGAAGTGGATGTGCACTGACTTACGGAAAAATGTGTTACTATTTTAGAATAAGTTTCGCTAAATTACTAAAATGTTGTAAAAACTTGTATTAGAAATAGAACATAATCAGGTGTTTGGACTCCTGGATTTTCTTAATTTCATCACAATAAATATGAATATATTTTAACTCAGTGAACTAAAACTAGATACAAGCTAGAGACACGATCAGACTAAAATCAATAAATATAGGATTAATAATTTCGTTAGCATCCTAAATAGGATGATTCATAATTCAGAAATTGTCATAATTAAAACTGATTTTACATAAACTTTGCAAGGAAATTGGATAAAAATATAATTGACTGGATAAACGAAATGCTATTTAAATTGCCTTTTTAAAACTTAATTCATTTTAACATCTTTGGAACAAATGATATTTTAGAATTTACAGAGAAAATTTTTTTGAAATTCTAAAAATCCTTTAGACCACACATCTTTAAAAACACTATTAAAATATTAGAATGTGATGTAAAAATAAATGTGCCAAATTTTATCGTGAAAACACTGCTTTATTTATTAAACTTTTTAAAAGCAGAATTTCATATATTACTTTATAAGAATATTTTCTCTTTTTTCTTATAATGTAATGTAAAGTTTATATATGATATAGTCTAAATGTACTTCTAAATTATAAAAAAAGCTTCAGAACAAAGGGAAAATGATCTTTCAGTCATCTAATATTCTTGTTTATTCTCTTAAGAGAAGCTCTTTAACACTTTTTCTCGTCATTTAGCTAAAATATCAACACGGTTCATTCTCTTTTTATGCAGTTTTATGGACTGCCTTGCTAGAAAAATGTCATACATCAAGCCATCTGCTGATGTAAGTCATAGCCAAAAAGGAAAGTAGAAAAAGCATGGCGCCGCCGTAGAGTATAGTTATTGATCACAGAATGTATATTCCCTTAAAATATATTGTTATGCTATGAACATTTGTTATAAATTATATATTTACTGATGAATAAAGTGGGATCAATATTACTAAGATCTATGGTTTCGACTCAATTTAAAAAAAACTATCCTAAATCAAGACCTACTGTAAGTTATATCTGATTTTTATACTGATAGTTTTCTTCATTAAAAATACTTAACTAAGTTCGTTAGACGGAACATAACTAAGTTCGTTAGACTGAAGTTTTGATGTAACTTATTATATATATTAAAATACAATAGAAAGTAGAGCTAGTATATATCTATCATAATTACATTACGATATATATATATATATATATATATATATATATATATATATATATATATATATATATATATATATATATATATATAGACACACACACACACACACACACACATATATATACATATATGTAATATACCTAAATTATTACAATTTAATATCTCATAAAAATTCTCTTCTCTCTAATTCCTTCAAATCTATTTTCAGATCCAAAAAATATCATAATTAAATAATGTCCTCGACTTAAAATTCTTCCAACTCATCTCCCAAAGCCTTCTCTGTAATAGATGCAAATTTACACTGCATACTCACTGCTTTTTCCAGCTATCGCTGGCAAATGACTCTGTTTTTCCCATCTGATCTAAGTTACTTTTTATTGTTAAATTCGCTTAGTTTCCATTTCTCTGAGAAAAATTTTCCTCTCTGCTTCTCGCTCTGAGGTCCAACCATGTTCCAGCACGTGTTTTGATGACCATTCTCTTGTCTGCCTTTGAATTTTACACGTGTCATTTTAGCAGCTCTTCAATAAAAGTTAAAGTAGACAGTCGACTCAGACTTGTGTTTTTCTCTTCAATGTGTCGTTTTCTTCCATAGTCTAGTTGAGTACGCTTCTCCTTACCCAGTAGCCCAGTAAACACAATAAAAACCCAGTTAAAATAATAGGGCTACACATCTTATTGTAACCAGCGTTATTATTTTTAGCTGGTTTATAAATATATACATACACACACACACATATATATATATATATATACATTATATATATGTATATATACATATATATCTATATCTATCTATCTATCTATCTATCTATATATGTGTGTGTGTGTGTGAGCGTGTATGATAAACCATCAAAAGGTTTTATAGGAAGTTTCAGTTATCAAAAGGAAAGAGCTATTCCTAAGTATTTAAAATAAACCAAAGGTTTGAAATATGTAGTTATAAGAAAAATATGATTTGTACTCTGTATGATTTCATTGCATTCTAGCCTATTATATAATATATCTTTTTATATATGGTATAGTGTGTCCTCAGATATCATTTGCAAAATCTCTTCAAGATTATAAGATTTTATTTCTTAAGGTAACCATTTTGTCTAAGTAGAGCTTCCGTATGGCCATATGGTGGAGATTCTTAGCATTAATAATCTTTAAAATGAAACATAATGTTATGTAGGTATTTCGCTCTAAACAGAAATTTTTCACAATTATAATTCTTCTTTACTCTGTACCAGGAAGTAATAAATAGTAAAAGTAAGAAGTTAGTAACCGCAAAACGTATCTTTATTTTTTTTTTCCTAAAAATGAACTTTAAAATCAGTGTTACAACAGCGAGTGAATATGTTGATATGTTTGTGTGGAAATGTGGATCTTAATTGTTACTGACCGTTTTATTGAGATTTTGTATTATGTATGGATAGAAAATTGCAATCAAAATTGAAGACGTTATAACAGCCCTAAATACACAAAAAATACACATTCTACGTGTAAATATTTTTGAGTTAAGGCCAATAGGGGTAATATACGTTATATTGAAATATTCCATTATATAGAATGTATATTGCAATCAAAGAGCAACTAGAAGTTATAACAGCCCTAAATACAAAATTTCAGCTTTCTATGGCTATTAAAAGCTCACTTTTCTTATGGTTGATGGATTATAAATATGTACAGATATCATGAGAAAACTAGTTTAAGAATAAACAAAATGGATATTTAAAGTTTTAAAATTAAAGTTTTCTTCTACGGACATACACTAGTAACACTGTGACTCTTATAAAAGAAATGAGCTAGCGACTTATGCATACTCCCAAGGAATCACTTTTATTTTTTTTCCTAGTTAGTGATTTCAACATGCATCTATAATATGCTGAGCATTTAGGCAACGTGATTCCCAAGAAAGTTGGGCGAAATCTTTGCTACTTCTATAACTATAAAATAAAAGTCCTAGCTCTATCTGTAGTCAGAAAAGTTATAAACCTTGTTAGTTAGAAATTCAAAAACTTTAAAGATACTATATAGTATTTAAAACATCAAGAAATGTGTATGTATTGAGATGAAATCAATTGAAAAATGCTACAATTTTCCACATTTCTTAATTTTACAAAAAGGAATTTTTTCTTTCAAATATAATTACAGTAGGAATGCTAGTACAAGTATAGCCCAGTTCTATCTGCTTCAGAAAAAGCATAAATCTTGTCATTCAGGGGGGTTTAAAAACTTGAAACGAGCTCTGCAGCATTTGAAATTTTAAGAAATGGGCATGCATAAGAAGATACCAATTAGAGATTGGTGCGATTTTCAACGTTTCTTAATTCCATAAGAAGCAATATTTTTTCTTTTAAATTCAATAGAAAACAGAATGTTTTTTGTTAAATCATAGTTGGTTATTTTTTCAAGATTTTATATTAATAATTAGTTTCAGATATGATTGATTTCCCGATACGCTTCATCGTTCAATTTAGCAATCAATCATTGAATAAGATGTAGCTATTCATGCGACGAAACTTTCTCCAAATGATGAGTGATATATTACGAATTTTTCTTCTGAACAAGTTTGTATCTCTACAGGTCTTGTGGTGTAGAACCCTTTTTGATATGTTATCCTAAAATCTTTCATTTTTTTGTTCAACATCGTGTAGCATTGTATTCTATTTAAAAAGAGCAATTAAGACAAGGATGCTTCTTTTTCTAAAGAAAAAGGGATCAATAATGAATGTAGCTTAGCATAAAAGAGAACTTTTATCAAATTCTTTGTGGGTTTGTCTTTTATATCCAACAAGCATACAAATAAAATAGTTTTTTATAGCTGTCTTTCGTATATATTTGTATCTTATATGGTTAAAATTAAAATATCATTTTTAATAAAGAAAGAAAAATAACCAGCCCTATTTTATGCAGAAGGAAAATTTTATTTGAACCCTAAATAAAACTTGACAAAGAAATTTGCCAAAAATTTATGATTTCTTTTCAATTAATGTACACATTTCTTGATGCTTTAAACACTATAGAGTATCTTTAAAGGTTTTTGAATCCCACTAACTAACAAGATTTATAACTTTTATGACTACAGATAGAGCTAGGACTTTTATCTTACAATTATAGAAGTAGCAAAGATTAGACTTTCTTGGGAAACCACGTTGCCTAAATGCTCAGCAGATTATAGATCCATGTTGAAATCACTAATTAGGAAAAAATAAAAGCGATTCTTGGAGAGTATGCATAAGTCGTAAGCTCATTTCTTTTATTAAGAATCTCAGTATTATGACTGTATGTCCGTATAAAAAAACTTTAATTTTAAAAAATTGATTTTTTTTAAAGAAAAAGTGATCAATAATGATGTGTAGCGTAGGATAAAAGAGAACTTTTATCAAATTCATTGTGGGTTTGTCTTTTATAACCAAAAGCAGTACACAGATAAAACAGTTTTTAACAGTTGTCTTTCGTATATATTTGAGTCATATGGTTAAAATTAAAATAACTTGACAAAGAAATTTGCCAAAATTTATGATTTAAAAAATCTTTGTTATACTTTAAAACCTAGCTGTGAAGGAACATTGCTATTTCAGAGATAAAGCTTTTTTCTAGTAATGTCTAACAAACTTAGTGGAAATGCATATAATATGCGTCAATATTCCATAGAATTATACTTGTTTTAAATTGTTAAGTGTGTATAATACTGTATATAACATAAAAAACTACAAAAATGTGGGTTTGTTTTTTATAACCAACAAGCATACAGATAAAATACTTTTTAACAGCAATCTTTCGTATACATTTGAGTCATATGGTTAAAATTAAAATATCATTTTTAATAAAGAAAGAAAAACAACCAGCCCTATTTTATGCAGAAGGATAATTTTATTTCAACACTAAATAAAACTTGACAAAGAAATTAGTCAAAATTTAAGATTTTAAAATTTTTGCTATGCTTTAAAACCTAGTTGTAAAGGAAAATTACTATTTCAGAGATGAAGATTTTTTCTGATAATTTCTAACAAATTTAGCGGAAATGCACATAATATGCATGTATTCAACATCGTATAACATTGTATTCCATCAAAAAAGAGCAATTAAGATATGGACGCTTCTTTTTCTAAAGAAAAAGGAATCAATAATGAATGTAGCTTAGGATAAAAAAAAGCTTTTATCCAATTCATTGTGGGTTTGTCTTTTATATCCAACAAGCATACAGATAAAATATAGTTTTTAACAGCTGTCTATCTTATATATTTGAGTCTTACATGGTTAAAATTAAAATATCATTTTTTAATAAAGAAAGAAAAATAACCAGCCCTATTTTGTGCAGAAGGAGAATTTTATTTCAACACTTAATAAAACTTGACAAAGAAATTTGTCAAAATTTATTATTTAAAAATCTTTGTTATACTTTAATACTTAGCTGTGAAAGATCATTAATATTTCAGGGATAAAGATTTTTTTTTCTGATAACGTCTAACACACTTAGTGGAAATGCACATAATATGCGTTAATATTCCGTAGAATTACACTTGTTTTAAATTGTTAAGTGTGTATAATATTGTTTATAACATAATAAACCAGAAAAAAGTATTTAGCCGTAGGTGGAATTCGCAATCATTTATTTGGGATACATTAGTCAGATTGCTCGTCATATAATTTCAATGTTAAAATAATTTATCAAATTCAAAATATGATTTCATGTTTAATACAACACATTCAATGGATTTTAGACCGAAATTTAAAGAATATCCTGTTAACAATCTTATACATAAACTTGCCACTAAGTGCTCTGGATTCAGTTATGTCACGACAGACGTAAAAATGCATCTATTAATAAAAGCTTCTTTTTGAGAACGAATGTATATAATGAATATTTAATAAGTAGATTTTCAGTAAATAAATGTCTGATTCCAGTCTATTAAAAGACTAAGTATATCAGTTTAAAAATATTATTAAACAGATATTTACAAAATATGTGTAGCGACTCATGAAAATTGCGAGAAAATGTTTAGTATTTATTTTCACTAGAAAGGATAATTTAAAGAAATCTTTGATAAATTATTGCACGTGATCAAGTAGCATATGGAAACAGGATATAAAGGATAATCATAAAACAAATTTCAGAGCAATTAACCGTGCATGGTTGGTTACAAATGAATTTCATTTTTTATAGGGAAATATTTTCTGATAAAATTAGCAAATACTGTGTCACTTTATCCACAAACTGTTTTTTCGAGAATGATCAATGAATTACTTTGGAGTAAAGGAGATTCTCCTCTTAAAAATTAGAGCTTTAGTGAATTTATTTGTAACCATTCAAGCAGAAATTAATTTAAATAATTGATGACCATCAAAAAGATAATGGTTATAGAACTTTCTTTTTTTTCTATGAAGAAGCCTAGTAACAATATATCTGGTTTATATTCAATTTTCGAGTTCAAAACCATGATGTTTAAAACTTTAATAAGTTGAATGTGTTGTTAATTTTATTATATTACAATTTAAACATTACACACTAGACATAATTATTTGTAAACTATTGTACATTTTTGTTATTATAGTTATTTATTAGAAAAATTATTCATACTAAAATCATTATTTCTACATTAAAATCTGATAAATGTAAAAACATTCTTCTCAAGTGATAATATAAAGAAATATACAAGACACATGTATTTTAACTTTCAGATGCTTTATTACAGGATCAGTAATAATAGATTTTACTTTGAAAATAAAGGTGTTTAGTTGTTTCTGATGCCACCTGGTCAAACCAAATATGATTGAGCCAAGTATCATTGTACTGGTATTAAGGAAAAAGGGAGCTCCCTTCGTTTTAACCTGCAACACTAGAGTGAAAGTACTATTTATGATCGAGTGGGTCTTCGTAGTTTAGAAGCAGGGACTAATTATAAGATCCATAGGTTAGTCCTGCCACCCTCAGAGGTATTGATTAAGAACTTGGATGACATTGTGACCAAGAACATATTTTAAGTGCCCCAGTCACTTTTAACGAACAGGGCGGATCTTAGGCCGACTTGGACTCCGAACCCGTAACCTCTTAGTTACGAGGTCGTTGCCTTTGCCGACTGAGCTACCGCTGCTCTTTCGAAATATAACTTACATAAATTATTCTATTTAAACGCTCTACTTCAATGAATCTATGTACAAAGGGGTGCTCTTTTCATTTTAAAGAGCACCACTAGGGTGAAAGTACAATTTATGTTCTAGTGGGTCCTCGTAGTTTAAAAGCAGGGACTGTTGAGAATCCCAGCTATGCAGCTCGGTATGGAGTGTTTTTTTTCAGAGACGACACCGAGGCGCCCAGGCCGTGTCAACATTTCTTCTCTTCCGAGAGGCGGTGGCAACGCTGACGAACTGGACGGAGAGAGCGAGAGTGGGGTCAGAAGAAGACGACGAGAAGTGATGCTAGGCCGAGTGTTGTACGCAACTTCCCATTCTGAGAGCCTATCATTTTATGTTTGATGTTTGCGCGCTTGGTAAAATTGTATGTGAGGTGTAGCATCCGTGCAATAAATGTGTCTGTTATTATTACCCTGGAACTCTTGATTTATCCCTTGCAGTTCCACCGAACGAGCCTGCATTTCGGGTAGATTTGGGGCATCGTAACAGGGACCAATCATAAGACCCATAGGTTAGGTATGCCACCGCGAGAGGTATTGATTGAGAACTTGGATGACACTGTGACCACGAACATATTTTACGTGCCCCAGTCACCTTTAACGAACAGGGCGGATCTTAGGCCGGCTCGGACTCCGAACCCGTAACCTCTTAGTTAAGACATCGTTGCCTTTGCCGGCTGAGTTTCCGCTGCTCTTTCGAAATATAACTTACATAAATTACTCTTTTTAAACATTCTACTTCAATGAATCTATGTACAAAGATACATGATTCTAAATTAATAATTTTGTAAAACACTTTGTAACGTCCAACAGCCTCTTAAAGTGAGTGTAAATAATAAAACTGCTTTACATATCCCGATTATTTTGGTCAAGATATAATGGCTAAAAGTAAATACTATGCATTTGCTTTTGCGTTGCCTTTGCTGACTGAGCTACCTCAGCTCATAAAGGTGTGTTGAAGCAACTTATAAAATCCATAAAATTGGTTCCACTAAGCTAATCTGATTATAAAAACGAAAAGGGATTTATATATTTAGGCTTAAGAAAGACAGAATGGAATATAAACATACACATATGAGTGTGTTTTGTAAACATACATTTTGATGCATGTTTCAGCTCTATATGTTTCAGTTCAGTTGGAAAAAGTCAAATTAAAAGATCTAATGGCATTAAAATAGGATATAACTAGTGGAGTAGAGAATCATTCTATTCACCCAGACACGAAGTGTAAGATTGATTAAACTATCATTTTATCTAAAATTAATTATATTAAAAACATTTGAAGATATTTTACCCCTAAATTCTTTTGTTAAATATCTAGTTTTAGCTGCTCGTTAATTTCCAGGCAATGTGTATTATGCATTCAGAAATAGCAAACATTTACCACGAAAAATGATAGGAAGAATGGATGTCGTTAGTATATGTATTTTGGAGAATGTTTGGAATTTCTTTTACAAATATTATGCACAAAAATAATGTGATGATAAATAGAAAACGTGTTGTCAATATTACCTTCAAATTTGAAATATTTTGTAGCTAGAAATTTCTACTGGCGCTCCTTTCTGGAAATGAATCCCTGAACGTACCAGGAGGTATGCACTGGATTCCGATAACGAGAAAATTTTTCTGAAAAATAATTCTTGAAATATTTTGAAATATTCTTGAAATATTCTTGAAATAATTTTTTTGAAATATTCTGAAGCTAGAAATTTCTACTGGTGCTCCTTTCTAGGAATGAATCTCTGAACGTAGCAGGAGGTATGCACTAGATTCCGATAACGAGAAAATTTTTCTGGAGACAAAAATGAATTCGCTATCTTAAACTTAATGTCATTTGCAATCAGATGTCTTTAGAGAATAATTTATACTTATTATCCATGCTCCGAAAAACCTAAAGAACTGAAATGACACGGATAATTAGAACTAAGATCTTAGGCAGTAAGTTCTTAAACGCGCGAATTACCTTGTTTCTGCGTCATTAATAAGTAATTTAAAGCCTGTTGCAGATGAAGAAGAAAAAATTACCTCGTGTTTTTGCTGCTTAACAATACCTCAAGATAGATTTTGAGTCAGAGGAGAAAATGTCGTCGGTGAAACTGTGAACTGTATACAAAAAAGTTACAATAGGTATTCTAGCAAATTAGGAAATCTATAAATCTTTTCGACTCCTGATAACTAGAGATAATTAAAATATTAGAACAAATCATCGCCACCTCTTAGGGGTATATATTGCTTTGCATATTCATTTAATTTGTTTAATATCTATTTGAGATTACCTATTTCATTTTATCGTTATTAAAGAATATGATTAAAATGCAATAAAATCAATTTCTTAAACATCTTCATCATATTTAGTACTTAGGGACAGTTGAAATATCAATATAATTTATAGACTGTTAAATGGCAGATATATTGCGTTGCATGTCGTTTAATTAGTCTTACATCTTTGATGTTATTCATTGCATCTTATCTATATTTAAGAACACGTTATTCACATTAACACGTTTTTATAGAGAAAGAATTTTCATAAGAATATTTTGTTTTCATAGTCTTAGTTCTGAAATATTAAAACTTTAAACCACACATGTTCTGTTGAACATTCGATGTTCAACCATATTCTATTCAACTGAGACTCAATAGAAACTGTGTAATATTAGGAAAAGTTCTAAAGGTTGTTATTATATTTCCGTGAAAATAAACAGGTAGTAGCTCATGATATTTATATGTATATTTATCTATTGATAATAAACTGGAGCTAGTAAAAGTACTAGTACAACTTATAGGTCAATTTTAGTAATATATATTGTCTTGCATATTTATTTTAATTGCCTTGTATATTTTTAAAAATTATTCTCATATCTACAAATTTGAGATAAATTTGAGATAAATCTCATTTAATTTACGGTTTCAGTATTTATATTAACACCTTTTCATAGAGGAAGAAGTATTTTCTATAGATATATTTTATTTTGATTACATCTTAAATATTCCAAACTTATTATCACAGAGATTTTATTCAGCATTCTGTTTAGATGACATTTTGGACATCAAATGGATGTTCCGTAGAATTTGATGATTGTAAAGGAAAGCTATAAAAGTTATCTTAATTGTGTTTTAGTTAAGTAAATAAAATAGGAATTTATGCCCCAAAAAATCCATAAGCCATAATGCTTAAGTGAGCATATATAGAAGAAACTGAAAGAAAAATACATGATACATTAAAGAAAAAAAAAGAAAAAATTAAATACATTAAAGAAAAATACATGAAAAATAGAAATTTCTATATTTAGCTTAAAATTTTTTTAATATTGGATGCATAATTGATTGTAAATATGGATATGTATTTTAATGCTTTAAGATTTGTGTAGATTTGACAGTTTTGATTAATTATGCCTTGCATGTGCAAATATACACTTTTAAAAGGCTTATTTAACAAACCATATGCAAAATAAATCTCGTGTTTTAAATACTTCAATAAAACTATTTTAAAAAATTCACACCCTTAAATCATTATTTCATCTAATATACAATAAAAATACGTTAATAAGAATTACAGATTTATCCAAAGTTTTGCCTTTCATTTATAAATCCGATGGTTTTAATTCGTAAAATATGATTTTCAAATAGAAATTGTAAACTAAATATAGAAACTTCTATATTTAGTTTAAAAGGGATTTTAATATTGTGTAATAATTGATTATAAACATGGAAATGTATTTTAATTCTTTAAGATTTTTGTAAATTTGACAGTTTTTGAATAATTATGCCTTGCATGTGCAAATATATACTTTTAAAATGTGTATTTAACAGACTATACACAAAATAAATATCGCAGTTTTTTAAGTACTTCAATAAAACCATTTTAAAATATTCACACCTTTAAATCATTATTTCATCTAATATACAATAAAAATGCATTAATAAAAATTATAGATTTATCCAAAGTTTTGCTTTTCATTTATAAATCCGATGGTATTAATTTTGTAAAATATGATTTTCAAATACAGCAAATACTCGCATGGTCTATAAAATATGCTACATTCTTTTAAGTGCATTATCAGTGTGAATGCATATTTCACCCCAAAACTCTCTGAAGGATTATCCATTTTTTATGAGCACAATCAATATTATCTCTATAAAACAATATATCATAATGAGAAAACGATGAAACTATTATGTTACTGATATGGCGCTACATTATCTTGGTTTTAGTTCTCTTGTACGTTATTGCCCTATTGATTTTTTCATCCCTTAATTCTAATATTGATATGGGATCGATGAGCAGGTAAATAGTTCTCCTTTTTCGCTTATGAAGTCATTGCCAAGACTGTTTTCATGACCGAAAAAGACAAAAAAGTATAGTTTTGATGTAGAGAAAAGAATATAGGTTCATTTGGATTTAAAGTACTCGTTTCGATTCAAATGTACGGTATAGATAGTTATAATACATACTAGCATATAGCCCGTCATATGACGGGATCAATAAAATTTTCAATATTCCAGAATTGTAAAGTACCCTTTAAGGCAGGTAAAAAAAAAATGGTTTGTTGTTTGGCTGAGAATTATTTTACAACAAAATATTACCTTAAGAAAATTATTTACGTAATATCTAAGTTTAGTGATAAAACTTATGGAAATAATGCAGAGGATATTTAAATAATCTAAAATAAATGATTAAATGAGATGATTAAAGGAATGATGTCATAATGATATAAATTTTTTTTTATTTTGACCTATTTATTATGTGATAAATCGATACATTTAATCACCTGCTCTTAAAATGGAGCTTGATATAATATGGTAATACGTGAATTTAATAAAAAAAATTATAAAAATTTGAAAAATTTAAAAATAATAAAACAACTTTAGGAATAAGAATTCAAAAGAAAAAGCAGAAATTATTAAATTAATTAGACATTTAGAAAAATTCGGTTACGTCGGGGGCAGAACCATTAATCTGAGAAGTACGACAATCAAATGGGCAGACACTCTACCCCATGTGCCAGCTTACACGTGGTGAAGGAAATGGTTAGAATATATAAAGGTCAAGTAAAAACAGTCCAGAAATTTAAATATTGCACTCCGCCCTCGCCATCCTATAATAATGAATTTAGTATAGAATAAGGCTTGAAATAATAGCATTAAATGCTCGAAAAGTAGGGGATGAGGTGGATTTCGAACTCGCTTTAAATTTCACTAACCCTAACTCATAAAAAATCCAATATGGATGCCTGTATGTATTCCAGGTACAACCGCTTCATAAATTCGCGGACAGACAACTTAGGCTATTATTATATAGGGGATGAAAATATTTGATTGAAATATAAGTGTATTTTATAGATGCTGAAAACTAACTTTCTAGGAAATGTTTGTACAGTACATCTACTTACAATTTAAAACTAAATAATTGGCGATTCAACACATCTCAGTGTACTATTACTAAGGGAATAAAATATTAATATTTCTTCATTTCAATTCAAATGTATTTTATTAAATGCATGTAGTAGAAGTAATTTAATGATTAATCTCTCTGTATGTCACAATTTCGAATGTTATGACAAGCAACTGGCACTAGTATATTTATTTATATGTTATGCCATCATGATGTACACAAAAGAACGAGTTCTTTTGATTTTTTCCTTTATTTTCATAAGGCGTTTATTAATTTTTTACTTATTTAGCCATATGAAAATTTCTCAGTTATTTCATGAAACGTCTTAACTGACACGATGAAAGAGTTCTGGGATTTTTATTCATTCGTTTTTGACTAGTATGTTTTGGCAAATTACCATGAATTATGAAAGCGTGTTAGTTTTTTTTCTTCTAATGTTTTCCAACTCACCCATGGGTTTCTATTGAATGAAAATGCATTTTATGTATATATTTTTTTTTTGTATGAATGCTTTCTGGCTAAAATAATGATTACTGTATTTAGACATTGTTAACAGCATTATTTTTCATATTAAATTAAATATTTATGACTTAGATATATTATTAACGATATGTATTTTTAATAAAATTTTTGATAATTATGTTAAAAATATTTCTTTCTTTTTAAATAATTTATTAATAAGATTAACTACGGGATGTTATTACCAACTTCAATACCATTAGAAATCTTAAAAAACCATAGCAGCATAACTTTTCTTACAAGTATGCCCAAATATATTATTTTTACATATAGTCTAACTTTAAAAATGCTGTTTAATTAAGTTATGAAATTTTTTAATTATTCTATAAGAAATTTAGAAAAGTCGGATTTTTGACTAACTAGCAAATATTTTCTCATACAAGTAACTGTACTACAAGAAATATATTTTGCATCTCTTTGTTTACAAACAGCATACATGATTTTATAAATATAGAGGAGGATATGTATTTCTTTTATAGATTTTCATTTACAATTTAAACTAAAAGCCTTTAAGCATCACAGATAGTTATTATTGCCTTTATAATTACAATTAATTTTTATTACTTATATAGAAGTGTTAGAATAAATTAACATTTGTTGATCTTATAGATCTTACTGCACTACAAGAAATATACTTTGCATTTTTTATTTATAAACAGCGTACTTGATTTTATAAATTTAGAGGATGATATTTATTTCTTTTATAGATTTTCTTTTACAATTTAAACCAAAAGCCTTTAAGTGTCACAGATTGTTATTGTTTTTTGTAGAGATACCATTAATTATCATTATTTATATAGAAGTGCTAGAATAAATTAACATTTAGTGATCTTACAGATTTTACTGTACAACAAGAAATATCATTAGTACATTTTTAGATAGAAGGAATATTCGTTGTATGTTATTTTCCCGAATACTTAATTTGATAAATTCAGAGAATGATAATTATTTGTTTTATAAATTTCTAAGTCTCGCAATTTAAACCATAAGAATTTAAGCATTTTATCACTGACAGTCACTCATTACTTGCATAGATAACGGTCATTATTTTCATAGAATGAATTAACTTTATTTATTAGTGATTCATTTCTTCCTATCAGAATCACAATACTAATAAGCAGATTCTATTATACAATAGTCTTGGTGAAAAGTGATAAACATTTTTTAATATATCCATGTGAATATTAACATTAAATTTACGGATGTGGATCATATACCTATTTTTACTGAAGTGAGCCAATTTCACCCATACAAGAAAATTGCAAAGAAAATAGTCCAAATTAATTTAAAGGAAATGTTTATTATAAAAAAATTCATACAAAACATTTTTTAATTCTAAAATCTATTTTTGAAACACATTTTCCTCAAATATTTCTATTGCATTTAGCACAATAGTTTCTACATCTGTTTCTTTTGCATGATTGTTGAACTTGACAATTCTCCCGTGTGTCAGAAGCATGAATTTCTGTCATTGGAATGGAAGTGTTCTTGACTTCTTCTCTATATTTATTACACTTTATATACTTTATATTTACTTTATACTGTATTTATTACTATATTTATTTATTTTCATATACGTTCTATGAGTCAAATTGGCTCTCAACTGTGAAAATAGGTATACCACATTTGATAATGCGAAATGAAAGGGTCTGCGGGGAAGAGGAATGAAAGTTTATATATATTTTATTACTTAACTAAAATCCAACGTATGTTTTTGAAAAGCGATATTAAAGTTTTATATATATATATATATATATATATATATATATATATATATGTATATATATATATATATATATATATATATATATATATATATATATATATATATATATATATATATATATATATATATATATGTATAGTGATCAAATTTTTAATGAGTCAAATTGGCTCAGTCCGTAAATCTAGTGTTAATATATGAGTACTTTATTACACTAACAGACATTTTGTATAATATAACATAAAAACTTATTTCTGCATATACTGTTTGTGTGTTTTTATGTAACCTTGAAATTTCCTTCTCGTTAATGCTTCTTAATCTCGAAAGGTGTCTCTTACACTTTTAAACAATGCCAAACTTTTACTTTTGTGGTAAAGGTTATTTCATTCTTGAGTAACAGTTGAAAATAAGAACTTTTAGAATTGTTTACAGACTAAAATAAAAGAAAAAAGTGTTCAATAAGCTGTAACATTTTTCTTTTTTCTTTACTTCTCGTACCCATTCTTCAAAAATTGTTTTTATATCTAAAAGAGTATTTAACTTGTTCAAATAACTATCATTTCGTCGCAACTGAGTACTCTTTTATCCCCCGTAACTGCATGATTTAACACGCAATGTTTTTCTGTGTGTGTTTATTCGTTGTACTGCATTAAACTGAAAAATATTTTTAGAGGACTTTCTCTTGGGATACTCGTCTGGAAATAATATATCACCTTAATAAATTACATTTTTTTTAAACGGAAATATGATGTTTAGATTTTAACACCGCATTTTATTGATTTTTACTTCATTGTACGGCGTAAAAGAAATATTGGCATAGCAGACAAATTTAGATTTTAGATATCAGGGTAATTTATACTTTGTGAACATCTCTAAATACTATATTTGGCTATATTCGGCTTGACGTCTTACGTACGTATCTCGAATACCCTAACCCTTACTTTGACAAGATGTTTTTTCAAATATTTTTTAATTTCTGTTATTATGTCATGTCTGTATAGACATTAGGATCTCTGTAAAATAAGCAAAAAATATATATCATTTTCCATTTTTGAGATAATTAATGTTAGCTGTGGCGAACACTGACAATTATGTTATATAGTAGTTATAAATATGCACGTCCGTTGGAGAGTACTTAGCCAAATTAAGGGTTAAAAACTATTAGCTGTAGTACGTTGGAATGCTCTGTTTAGGATTGTTGTAACATCTAGTTGTGCATCCGCCTTTTGACTGCAATCTGCACGGTATGTAAAGAAAATCTCTTTATAATGATTATTAACGACACCGTTTGATTACAGATGGCAGTGCTTAAGCTCTACAACATTACAACAAAAATATATCGTCGTATTCACATGCAGTTGAAACAATGCTTTCGATGCTCGGTTTATAGCAGAAATGAAGCCTATTAACACATTGTATGCGGTACAAGTACTAGTACGTTTTCTAACGATTGATACTTTAACGTGGGACACGTACTAGTACGGGTTAGTGTAACAACATGGTTTATTTGTGGGTACAAAAATAACGGTGTATGCAGGAAACAAAGCCGAATATTCTAGTCAACTACACAGATTCTGGAAAAATTTAGACAAATAAAAACTAGTTTTTACATTATTAGTTTCATGTCTGCTATTTTCATTTTTTTATAATGTGAAAATTTTTATATATAACATAATTCGAAAATGTTAAAACTATATACTACTATTTCTATTTAATTTTCTTATTTACAATACTATTAAAAATATATGAACTAAAATATATATTTTTTGTTTACAAAAATCTTATGGTTGTTATTTATATATTTCTATTTATATATTTGTTTATATATTTCAATATAAAATACGAAAAGTTGGTTAAAAAATTAAATAATTTTCGATCTTTTGAGATTTAACTGAATAACTAAATTTACGAGCAAAACGCCCGCTCCCGGTACAATTCCGCTGCGAAATGTACCCGCACACAATGTGTTAAAATCTATTATTTACTGAGAATAATGTTTAATTTTTTTTGTCTTATTATTGTATTGTACGGAATAATTGAAGTATTGTAATCGGAATTATTTATTACGGAATATCTATCTAATGAAAACTCTTATTATAACGAATATTAATGCTCCCACTCAGTACGTGAGATCTACTCAGACAATAAACACTGTTCTATTGAGAAACGTAAATAAATTTGAACCTTTATGAGAATGTACAAATGACTAAGGATTAATTAAAATCCTTTATTAATTAAGGATCATTTAATTAAAAATAAAAAAAATATGTATAATTTTTTAATAAGTATACAAGGAAGTCAAGTGATGGACTAATTAGATTTTTAGAAATATATTTTGTAAAAATTCGATGTCAAAACTTTTATAAAGCTGCTAGAATATGCATTTAAGCTGAAGGATTTTTATTAAATTGACAGTTAAAAGTAATAATATTTTATTGGAAAAATTGTAACAGCTTTTATAAATTCTTTTGAAAGGAAAATATAAATGTTTAGAAAAATGGTGATTTGAGCTAAGAAGCATGTTAGAATTTTTGAACTAAATCTTAGAAAGAAAATCTGAATTATTAGAGTATTCTGTAAAGGAGTTGTAATCAAGTCCAAAACTTTTGTTGTGAAATATTTAATCCTTTTAGCAAGAATCCTTTCAAGCGGAACTGAAAATTCATAGACTGAGAAGTAACTAAACCTGAAAATTTAGAAGAGATTTAATTGAAACGATTAAGGATACAAAAGTTAGATAAACATACAGTAAATATAAAGTATTTTTTTAAATCTTAATATCTTAAGTTTTACTTGTATGTTAGAAAATAAAAATATGAAATCTTGTCTTGCCTAAGCTGTTTATACCAGCTACTTAAAGTATTTATGATAAAATGAGATAAAATGTTTATCTAAGCTATAATTAGACTATTTGTTAGTTCCATTACTGTATGTTTGCATACATAGTACCAGTATATATTTTTATTTATTGATATTTCAAAATATTTGGTCCAACACGAAAGTTTTAAGGCGTGCCAAAATTGTCATTTGTATATACGTAACTTCCACTCTTGGCTTAAATTATTCATACCATCCAAATTTTTCAATATTGATCGTTCATTTCTAATTGTTAATGAAACGGTTTGAGCCTGACAGAAATTACCCTGTTTTGGAACTGATTAAAATTTTTAATTATTTGCATCATGTCGTTTATTCCTCGTTTATATTTGAGTATCAACCTGTGATCAAATGTATAGTGGTGATTTATTTTTAATTGCGTTGTGTAAAGTATTTTTGTACTAAATTTAACCACAGGTTCTGAGAAACTACAGACATAAATATGAAGATAAACTAAAAGCTAAATTAACAGCCTCCGAAACTAGCTTAATATAAAAAAAAGTAAATTTATTATAATATATATACATCTATGTACATACAAAACTGATGCTAATTTTCATAAAATAAGCTTTGTCCACATCTTCTAAATTAGTTCTGACAATTTTTTTTATACTTAAGTAATTTTGTAAATAGAGAGAGAACCTAATCTTAATTTCAAAATGTATGTAAAAATGGGGTACCTTTGTAGGTTAAAAGGTTGGGCCCGGAACACTGCTGGTTGACGGGTATCTACGGCTGATCAGGAGTGGGAATCTATGGATCATCCGTCGGTCTCAGGAACACTTCCTGTCGGACTTGGCTGGACTCTCGCACTCGTTCCGTCGGACTCCTCTTTTCGTCTCGACTTCCGAACCTCTTCTCTTCTTGACTCACGAACAACTTCGACTGGACTCTCGACTCTCGAACACTTTCTTTGGGACCTCCCAGCTTCCTCTCAATTTTTTTTTTATTTTTCATATTTATTTATTTCAACCTTGTCCCTTTTCTTATCGTCCAATCGGGATAGTTGTAAGAATCTCATTGGTCTGCTTAA
The DNA here is from genome assembly GCA_032207245.1 of Pardosa pseudoannulata. Lineage (NCBI taxonomy): Eukaryota > Metazoa > Arthropoda > Arachnida > Araneae > Lycosidae > Pardosa > Pardosa pseudoannulata. The sequence continues at coordinate 114,007,795 of CM063502.1, read as the reverse complement.
ACCCGCTTTGTGACTGCCAACATGAAAAACCTTATCCCTTCTAATTGGGCACTGTCCCTTAAGGACTCATAAATACTCCACAAGGGTACATTCTTATTTAATGTCAAGTACGGAGACAGGATTCTAATCTGGGACTGGGATCAGAACCCTACCCGAGACCACCGTACAAGACAACAATATCCGTTGAATATAAATTTATGGTCTTCTATCTCTTTACAAAGATGTGATGAGGTCAGATTTAGATTCCGAACATTTTACTTCTTGTATGAATGAATTAATTATATAACAGATCTAAATCGCCTCATCACACATCATTTGAATCAGTATATCGGCATCTATTATCCATTTTACATCGTTTATTAAACCACTAAATTACTTTCATTTTACAAAGAATGTTTATAAAATACAGTATCACGTTAACTTCATATAATAAAATGTATTATTTCCTTTACTTCAGCTAAGTCATCTTTTATTTACAATTGTGCGATGAAACACTATAAATCTAAAAACCCTATAAAAAGTTTTTTACAAGAGAAATGAAATCAATTTCTTTTAATAAAATCATTCTCTAGAGCAAGGTATGAAGAAGTGTTTCAAGATAGTAAAATTCAAGATAGTTGAAGTTACTAAAATTACTCTATACGGGATTAAACTGAAAGGAAAATATCTCTTAGAAGTAGTATGGTAATGCTCTGATTTGCAAATAATTTTGTAAAATAAAGAGTAACAAAGAAAAATACAAGAAATGCAGCAACACTAGCTTACGTCAATGATTGTTAGTCTTTCAGAAAAGTACACGGGATATTATTATTATAATTTCCAGGAAAATTTTATTTGTTGTAAAAATCAGATTTATTTCTTATATTTTAATGCAAAGAGTGCAAAAATATATCATATTCAAGTTCATTCAATATATTCTGACAATTTTACCGTAAAAATATCACTATACATCTATGATAGTCAAAGAAATTATATCTGAAGCAAAATGAATTATGAAAAAATTGGAATTTAAAGACATAAAAAACTCAGTTTTGACATCGAAAACAGTTTTTCAATTTATGTAAAAGCTATTTTATATTGGTTGCATAAGGGCATTAAAGTTTTTTCAAAAGGAGTGTAGGGGGTACTTTCCTTTATTCATGTTTTTATCACTACAAAATCGCCGGTTTATTGTCCAATTTAGTAAGAAAGAGCCATCCAGGACGTTAATTTAATTCTCTGCAAAGGGACAACAAAGACGACAAACCTAACGCAGGAACTCCAGCGTAGTAAGGAAATGTTCTAACCACTAACCTCACCAGGACGTTCAAAAAGACAAAATGAATGGAATTAAAAATTTTGTAAAAAATATCAAAAAATTCAAATGAATTATTAATTAAACATGGTTTATTTAGCATTTTATAAAATATATTATGATATAGTTTATATTTCCCCCATTACTGAATTTATCAAATAGATACCTAATTTCTTACTGAATAGGTTTACGATTTACGTAGCTGTTACTGTTTGTAGGTTTGTAGTCTTGGCAGTTAGGAATTTAGAATCCCCATTATATTTTCAATACATATATAAAATTCACAAACTACAACTTATATCTCTGACAAATATTATTAATGTTGTTAACCCTAAATTTAACAAACATCTTTATCGTGTTATCGTATTTAAAAACAGTGACATCGGCAGTAAATATAAATTACCACCAAGTTCACTATTTTTAAATGTCTACGGTAAGCCATTTTACTATCTCTCATTAGATCTGCCCTTTGTTAATATCTCTAGAAGCAACATAGAAAATTAATAATCATCTTAACCTCATAATGAAGATTTAACGATTAAGATTAGCTTTGAATGAAGAAAAAAAGAAAACACGATGGATCCAAATTCTACTGCACAAAACCTTCTTTTATTTGCTTTCTTATCATTCATTCGATATAAATTCGTTTTTAGATTGTAGTATTTGAAATACATACTTTATAAATATTATGTAGTACACCATAATAAGCATAAAATTTCCTACTCTTTATTAGTACCCAGTAAGTGGTGGTCTCCCCCCAAAAAGTAAAAAAAAAAAATTAACTTAATATAATAATCTAAATGAATTTATTTTCTTAAATAAATATAAATTCAAAAAGTGTTTCAATTTAAAACTACTAGGAAGAGAAAGGTGTTATAAAAGTTAACTGTTAGGACGGAAGCAATTTTATTATGCGACAAATTATCGACAATTTCCGCTGTTCTGAAATCAGACTGGTTTTTAAGTTTTGTTTTGGCAAATATTCACTGATGCAGTTGATGAAGCAGACTAAACACCAATTTTTAAAAAATGATTTTTTACAATACGAAATTCTAATGTGTCATCAAAATTTTTACTTGCACATTCTCTTAAAATTCAAAAAAGCTTTCGTTTCTTAAGGTGATTCTGTTGTCTGAGAACAGCTTAAGTACTGCCATCTGGTGGAGTCCCATAGCATTAATACTCGTTATAATAACATAATAAATTATACAACTATGTCACTAGAAACCGAGGTTATTCACGATTACAATATTTCCTTCTTTCCGTACCACGAATTAATAAACGGTAAAAATTAACCCCTTAAAGCACGAGTTTATTTTAGAAAAAATTATAAAATATGACATATTTTCTTCACAGAAAAGGGATATATAGGTACAATGTAAGTTATTTTTTACAATTTCAGTTTTGGGGGTGACTAGGGAGCTTGGAAAGAGTAAAAAGTATATAAAAATTGTTAAACAAAGTGTAAACGATTTTATTACATGCTTAATTTGAATTTCGCCCGTGTCAGACACGGGCAAATGCGTTAAGGGGTTAAAAAGTATTCTCTGGAGATAATATAGTTTTGTTTTTGTTTTCTAAAAATGGAATTTAAAATCATTGATCGAATGTTTTAATAGTAGCATTGTTATGCATCGATATCTTTGAGTGGCATTCTATAAATCAGTAATGCTTGCTATATGCAAAATTTATAGAGATACCGGTAACACGGGTTATAGTAAAATAGAGGGCAAATTGTAATAAAAAAGGTACACAACTAGACTACTCCTTAATCCAAAATTTCAGCATTTTAAGACTAAACGTTTATCACAGCGTTGATATGTTATGTTGGAAATATATAGGCTGCAGAGTGCAATCAAATTTGGAGGAGCTAATCTAGACTTTATAATAGTCCTGAATGCAAGATTTCCTTACCTCACACCGTTAATACCGTTAAGTAATTGAAGTTTTTCGATATATAGAGTGCAGATTGCTATCGAAAAGAGAGATGCAAAAGTATATTTTATTACAGTCTTAAAAAAAATATCGACTTTCTACAGCTAGTTATGAATTTTGTGAGATAGGTACATACAGACGTAAACAGTAAGCTGGTCATAACCAATTCAGGAAAGGTCAAAGTATATATTTAAAGTTTAAAAATTAATGTTTCCTTGTACATTAAAATTATAATTAAATACCTATAAACATACACTGTTATACTTCAACATTCAGTCATTTATGTTCAAAATAAGTATTTGTGTTTAAATATGAAATTAATTGGGATTACAATACAGATTTTACAATATACAAGAAAGTAAAAATTATTTTTATAAAAAGGCAGTTCATAATAAGATGGATATTGTAGATATTTTATCAAAAAGGAAATCATACTGCCTTGCTATGGCGTAGAAGTTCTGATATACGGTATTTCGTGTATGTTTGACGTTGAAGTTCTGATGTACGTTAGCTGATGTACTCGCACTGCTCCAGTACATCAGCTAACTGTATAGTTGCTTAGTAATTGTCAGTGACCAAAAAATATAAATTCCTTAACACCGATTTCATCCCCTACTAAAATTCCAAGCATACAGATATGTACCGATAACACCATTAAAACCCTATGAATTATCTTGCGTTTTCTGTTATATGCTTATTCAATCTTGACCTTTATATAAGATATTGTAAAACCTATAGCAACTGTACAATCGCAAAAATTGAATATAGGGGGAGGACAAGTACTGCCATATTTTGGAAAAACAATAATTACAGATTAAATATATATTCAAAAAGAAAACGAAATAATCCTGACGTAATGGAAGCATCAATTTTCTTTCAGTCCAACATAACTTCGGACATAAAAAATATCGTACGTTTTAGTTAACCTTGTTTTATTCGGATAACACTGATAATGGTTAGCTAAAGTTAAGTTAGTTAAAACTTATTTATTACATTAGTAATTATGGATCTATGGATATATAAAATATTGTATTTGAAATAAAGAAATTAATATATGACACTTTTAATGGTAGATGGAGTCCAAAAGAAATCTGGGATCACATACATTTGACAAAGCGATTATTTTGACCAGATCCACAGATGTATATGCAGCACATTACAATATATTTCGAAGTTTCAAAACAATAAAAGTAACAGATCTTGAATAAAGAATGCATGCAAAAGTTTTTCTTATTGGCCAGCTTCCTAAAAGTTGTTTTACATACAAATACAATTGTTTTTCTAGAAAGACTTAATCTAGCACAAGAAGAGACAACTTCATATTTATGTATCTAAGCATTTTTACTGTGTAAAACTGTATAATGTTGTGTCTGAAAGATTTTTTCTTAATGACTGGGAACTTTGGATATGGTGCAGGAATTTATATGAGCATTTGAAATGCATGTATAAAATGTTGCAAAATAAAAGTGTGACTGTAAAAACGTTCTATAAATTCAGATATAAAAAGGCACACACACACATATATATATATGTCTTCTTGTACATATATATATATATATATATATATATATATATATATATATGTACAATTTACCTGACAGAATATATATACATACATACATTCATACATTTATAAACAAAATAATCTTAGGTTTACGATTAACTATTAATTATTTTAAATTTTATTATACTTTTAACTACAATTTTAAAGGCAAAATTGTTAATGTATCAGTGTTAATCATTAAAGAATTAATTATGAAAACTTAAAGAAATAGTTTTATAGAAGTACGATTTCTTTAATTTGTAATATAATAACATAAGTGAAGAAACTTTTACCTGTAGAGTATTGAATTAAAATTACAAAAAATGTTTCTTTATTGTTCTAAAGCCTGTTAGAGAAAGAAGGCCTAATTTATGAAAGTCATCTATCCTATAAAAGGCAGTGAAATAAGTGATATAGCCCAACTAAGTTGAAATTTATAAGTAAATAGAAAAAAATTAACTCTTTTAAACTATAAAATCCCTGAAATGATCTAAGAGCTGTATCATTTATTTTACCTGGAATATTCATTGAATTAATTTTTTAGATGCTTGGTATCTAAAAGAAATGTTTGAAATTGTTAAAAATGAAAAATAAAATAGATGTTTTATTTACTTGTAGTCAGGTTTATTTTATGGAATATTCTTTGTGTGATTACTAACAATTTTTTTAGCAGATTATGGAACCATGGAATATTCTTACTGTAATATCTAAAGTACTGGGTTTTAAGAAGCTTTGAACATAGAATAAAATAAGTAGGTGATATTTAAGAATTACAAAAGTACTTAAATCTGTCTTTTCTTTGTGAATGTAATGGATGATGAATTCGATGTCTTTTACAATTGCTATTCAACTCTATGTACAGTGTTCATTGTAAACATTAATACCCCTTTAAAAGTAATATCACTACGCTGCACATTAAATTTATTTCTTTAAAAATCTGCAAATTTGGCTTTATGAGAAGAAACCTGATTTAACTCTTCAACTCACAATTCAAGGGATTTATTTCTTTAAAAATCTGAAAATTTGGCTTTATGAGAAGAAACCTGATTCAACTCTTCAACTCACAATTCAAGGGATTAGTTATCGAGGCTCTCATTTCAACACAGCTACTACAAGAACAGTTGTCAACCGACTGTAAAGCACATGTTCTCATTGCATTTCTAATACCATAATCAGTTCTGTGAGCTTAAACATAAAGCTTCGATGAAGCTTGATAAAAGACTCACTCCATTTTGCAGTCAAAACCTCAGTATTTTTACTTTCTGTATGAAATCGTATACATTATAAAACAACTCATTAAGACAGTTTGGTATTAAATATTAATTTATTCAAAAGAATAGATTTTTATTAAAATCTATAAAATGTTACTTGCAACATAAAAAAACTATGGAAAATTGTGGAACTAGTTTGGGATATTTAAATTGATATTATTAAAATATTTATTAATCGTACAATAGTGTATTAATCTGTTCTATAGTTATCATAAAATATTAAACATTCCCCATTAAACTATATACTCTCCAAGTAGCTAAAATTGTTCTACAACAAAGTTGAGCCTATTGTAAAATTAAACACAAATTTTAATCTTTTAGATGGATTCTTTATAAGAATCTAAGGAAAATTTACAATGTGCTTAGTATTACTTCATACAAAAAAAAAAGGAATATATACATTTATTGGTAAAAATTTCGCAATATATTTTTAGATATTTCCCGAAGAAAGAAACTTTCTCCGAAACGTACTCTACTTATCCAGCATTGCCTTTTAAAGAAGTTTTATTTATGCTTCTTTACGAATAACTCAGGGAATGTTATTACCAAAATATGTCCTCAGTAATGCGTAATTATACCCTTTCAAATTACTATCTAAATTTCCCTGGGGTTTTATGGTCTTCCAGGTTTAGTGCAAGACTTCCAGAACTAGACATTCTTTTTCCTCATTTCTGGGAAGCACTAGAAAATGAATGAATGTCTAAAAATATAATAAGGCAATATCAGGGTAAAATATGAGGATATTAATGAGATAGAAACGAATATGTTTAATGAAACTATCACAGACAAAGCTGACAGCCATGCGATAACAGATGAAATGAGACGGAAACCTTATGAAGAATAAAAATTTCAACACTACTGAAAGCTTTTATGTTATAAAGATGCTAGATTAGTATGCAAAACTTTAAAAAATCATAAAACTGTAAATTCAGATAGCGGTA